>OX352483.1:18199044-19457794 GCA_947093115.1 Brenthis daphne
GTGAAAACCTAATAAGCTTTAAAAAAGCTTAGTAGGCAATATATCGAGTGCAGAGCGACACCGACCTGACCTTGCCTCTCATGAACACACAATTAGGTCAGTTGGTCAACAAATTCGCATTTTTACATTATGTATACCAGGCTTTATATTCTAAAAAAACCTTATCTTCTTAATATTTGAAAAGAGTAAAACTAATCTTCGATAATGCGTATAGGCAAGTACTTGGAGCTGTATTGGCCTGACCTTGTCTCTCACGGATACACAATTGGGTCACGCGGTCAACAATTTCGCACTTTTTGCATCACGCGCACTTAACGTTGCTTTCGATGTCTCGAAACACTTTATATTTCCATTAACTATAGTTAATCTATATTAATGATAATTAGTAATTTATTTCCATATGATAGATACTAATACCTATGTATGTTAAAAACATAAGGTAGGTATAAGTTTTGATTAAGCGATTGATTCAGAGTTACAAGCGTAGGCATTAGTGTTGGTGTTACTTAAATATATTTTACATATTGTTTTTATAAATGGTAATACTCCCACCCCAGTCAACCAGCCATAACAATTATATTATTAGATTTTTTTAAATTTGAACCAAAAATTTTACCGGTGATAGGACTCTGTCAAGCCTGAGGAGTCCGACTGGATGGGTACCACCCCCTTATCTATTTCTCCCGCCAAGCAACAATGATTACATTGTTGTGTTCCGGTTTGAAGGATAAGGTAGCCAGCGCAATTACAGGCAAGAGGCATATCATCTTAGTCCTCACAGTGACAACGCACCTGCGGTACTGCATTTTTGTAACATAAAACCTAAGTGCATGAACCGTAGGTGTTATGGGCGACAGGTACCGCTTTCCATCAGATGGGCTATCTGCTCGTCTGTCACTGAACAGGTACCATAAAAAATATATATTATACATATTTATTACGTCGAAGAAGACCAACTTACAGTTTAAGTGCGGAAAATTGAGTCCACCTTACATTACATTTACGTCAAAGAAACTCAAATGTCGTATTTGCATGATACGTACGCTTATTTATATTCTATAATACATACGTATATTTATATTGTATGATAAATAGGTCGGCATAATGTATACAATAATATTACGAGAAAGAAAGTTTTGTTTAAATAAATATACTATTATAGTAGGATAAACTATTAATAAAAAAAATATACCGAAGTTAAAGAGAAAAACGAATAATGGCAACAATTGGTAGCGCATTCGCTTGGAAAGGCAATTGAAACGTGTTCAATTCCAGGTCTAGCAAATCTGAGATTTTTATGTTTAAATATTTGTCAACACTTGATAACACGGTGAAGGAAATGGAAACCTGTACATCTAAAAACCTTACTAATTTTCGCAAGCGTCATGCCTAACAGTTGGAATATTTTATTATATGTAATGAATTTGATTATATATCAATATAAATAAAATCCCATCATAATGCAATAGTATTGTATCGAAATTGTAAACAAATATAATTAGAAGACTAATATACTTATTTATTCTGTTCAAAATACAATTAGTTATTCCAGATTAAAATTAAAATACAGTGTAAGCTCTACATAGCAAACTTCTATTTAACGAAAAACTCCTTAAAACGTAGGTATTGTTAAGGTTTGTTTGGTTTACATTGTTACTTATATATTGAAACACTCTATATAACGTAACAACCACTCTTAATAGCGAAAGAATAACGTTTTATTTAGACCCCTATAAAGATTCATTTCACTGACCTTCAGACACAATACTGACATAGAGTCCTAAATATTTTGTACGCACAATTCATAGAAATTTGTAGAAAATTTTTTGCTTATTGATGATTTTAATTTTACTTCTTATTATTATGTATTATTATCAATCTTTTTTGTATTATGACATTTATCTATAATTATAATTATTATTATTTTTAAATTTTTGTACTTTTAATTCATGAATATTTAAATGCTATGTACACTTATAATTGACATACATATAAGGTATATTATTATTACATTCATTAGAATGAAAATGTTTCTTTAATAAAAATGTTTGTTTAATATGTATGTTGTAAGTGTGCTTTTTACAAGTAAATAAAAATAAAATAAATAAATGTGTTAATTGTTTATTGTAATTACTTACCACATGTTTACTTCCCAATTATCGTCCTTTTCGTTATAATATTCTAAGTTGCATTGATACTCTTGAACTGTAAACATGACGAATAAAAGAAAGACTTTGTGTATTGGCGAAAAAGTGTCATTAATTCGCGCGATAGAAAGGGAGAGAAAATATTGACAAAGTAAAAACCGACAAAGTTAGCAGATTATAATTTTGTTATGTAAATAAAGTTATGTACTAAATTCATTGTTTATTATTGATTTCCTCTACTCTCCATTTAACGAAAACTCTATAACGTAAAGAAATACTCGATCCCTTCAATTTCGCTATATAAAGTTTACACTGTACTTATTTACCTATTACTTATAATAGGTGAAAAATGTATGTTCAGATTAGCAATATTTTTATGTTAAGCTTTGTTATCTTATGAAATCCTAGGAATAAAACTATCACATAATCAGGTAAATATAGACATAAACACTTATTCCAATTCGATATTTTTTGTCAGTTCCATATGTTCACTAGAATCGTTAGTTTTACTGACACCATCCTCAATAAATAAAGATCGACCATAGACAAGGAGATAAAAAATCCTGCACCATTCCCTTTCGCTGGTTGTCGCAGGTAGAAACGAATATAACGTAGTATAGATTGTGCAAGCATAATGTCACTTAAAATAAGTCAAAAAGGAAAGAGACGGCAGGTGAAGATGACTATTGTTCCATATGATACATTTTTTTTCATTTTAGTTACAAACTGCGTGCCTTTATTGTCTGTATATTACACGAGGGAGTATTTTTTATAGTAATAAAATATTTGAGTTACCTATTATTCGCCGATAACACAATTGATCTAACGAAGTTACATAATGCTCTAAGTTCACAGTTCATGTCAGATATAGGGTTTCACTTGTCAACTAGTGTTGTAACTGTAATTATTTCTTTTTTTATAAATCCTTTTTATTATAAAAAATAGGAATCCTAAATAATTTTATACAATGATAAAAATCAACAATCGAAATAAAATTAAATAATAATTAATTACACGCAATTATATTTTTTCGTTTGTGAAGTTTATAATATGTTGCATTTACAATTATTTAAGGCCTATTGTATTGTATGTCGCTGGAGAAGTGGGCTTTAAAAACTGGAAATCAGCTTTATATCCATCTAATTTATTACATATTTACATAAGTAATACAAAAAAAATCATAATTTATTATTCGCTCGTTGTTTTGTCGTCTACTTGATTACATGTTAATGAATGTTTATATTCGTTAATAATAATAATAATTGATTTTATCTAGATATATGACAACAGTTTGTAACAAAATTACCACAGATGTTGCGCAAGTCGGATGCTGCGGACAATGTCGCCGTAATGACGCGCTCCATTTATACCTACATACACGGTTATATATAATTACTGTGCGACCTGACTTTGTCATAACAAACAAATATGCTTACAAATTAAAAAAAAAACATAAAATTATTACTTATTGAAATAATACTTCTTTTGGCACGTTTGGAAAAAAATATGAGAGTAAGATTTTTACGATGCGCGCGCACACCTACAGCCAAAAAGCGACATGATGAAGTTGGCTGAAAGCAACATAATGAAGTTAGCTGCGTTCCTTTTACACACAGAGAGTTGAGACATACGGTATGAAATCTAGCTATTTTATAATTATATAACTTCTTACGTGTGTACATAAGTACACACACAAGTTTTTTTTATATTATAAAATACATTTATTAGGAGGTGTTTTCCTTGTGTACACTGGTTTAAAATGTTTTACTAATAAATACAATTTATTTAAATTGTGATAGACGTAGTTATTTTATACAATTCAGTGTATAATTCTTGTCCAATATACGAGGATTGAAATATTTAATCTGTACTGGAGAAAAAAAGAATACAAAAAAATAGAAAAATAATGCTTAATCTGTTCCGTTCCTACTTTGAACAAATCTAAAATTAATTCTAAAATAATTTCTGTTAATTATTTTAAATGTTTAATCACACATTGAGCACTCGAATGCACTCGTCTTTTTAATATAATATGCTATCCTACATTATAAAAAAGTAGCGTTTACATACTACTAAATGATTAGGTATGTCGAAAGTTCAATTTTTCATGTAACACTTTATAATTTTATAAGTTTGTAAAGATCGTGACTAACTTAGGTAATATTTCGAGATGTCCCAAAGAAAATCGAACAATATCGAGGGTCGTGGCGCAATAGGTGGCGAGCGAAGGCGCGCTTCGGACTATTAGTTGTGCGGACGACGGAATGCTTACAAATAATAATACCTCGTAGCGATTACGAGCGAGTCATCGACCTTCGAAAAATCTGACCTGCGCCGCGCGCCGCAAGGTTGCGCGCACGACACCGCAATGCTAGAGCTCGATGATTTTTATTAACTAAAATCCTTACTATAATATTGTCTACATTAAGCACATCTAATGGACAATGACTTAGACAATATGTCAATCTATAATCATTGTAGAATAGGATTTTGTAATGCAATGCAATAATCAACAAGTTGAAAAACGAGTTAATTTTTGTTGCTGCGAATTAAAATACGTGCGATACCTAGTTGGTTTCGTTATGACGTCTAGAAAGATATGCAAAAATTTCAAACCCGTACGTAAACTATTGCAAAAGTTATAAACAATAAAAAATAAAAAAAGGGGTCTACTTTTTTGCTTTTGGTAACTATACTAAATAAAGTTATCAGCTTGCAGTATTTTAATTGTTATTACCTATTACTTATTAAAAAAATCCTTTCTTGCATTTTTAACTTTCATGTTGCTTAAATAATTCATAACCAACCCTAAAATTTCTCTAGCACCAATAGTTTTTGAGTAATTGCCAAAAACACCTAGACCTCTATTTTTTGAATCTTTAATTGTTTATAACTTTTGGAATTGTTTATAATTGATATTTATAACTTTTGCAATTATTTTGGGAGTTTGAAATTTTTGCACATATTCCAGAATCAACACGTTTTTCAACTTGTTAACTAGATTGAAATGTACTCGTAGAATGTACCTAATAATCGTTGTCATAGAATCTTGATAAGTCTTTTTCATATTATGTAAAGATTTGTATATTGTTTTATATTTCTATTCTTCAACGATTTTAGAATGTCACATTGTGTAAACCTCCTGTTTGTATATTGTATATCTATAGACTGTGTTACTGCTTAATTTACATTTACATGTACACTTCAGTTATAATTTACAAAATTATGTAAAAATAGCGGTCGCCCACGTTTATCGTCACGTGTAATTCGTGCCCTCGCATGTTGAAATGAAGTATTTCAATCTTCAATTAAGAAATCTTTTAAAAAATACATATTATATAATATCCAATATTATATCTCGTGATTTTATTTTTGAGTAATCGATCATATTGTTTTTTTTTAAATTATGAACTATAAGAGCTTACTAATTATATTATTATGCTATATTACATATATCAGAAGATAAAAATGTATATACTTATATCATGTTACAACATCAAGATTTTTCCTTGACTTTCTGGTTGTAAAATACTTTTAAACGATTTATTAATAAACTATTATTTTCATTTCCAATACATTTTACTTTTTCAATGTCGAACAAAACACCTTTATAAACATAAATGAGTTTATAATCGTAAATAAAATGCATATATATAATGGCGATTAAAGAACTGTCTCATCGATGCTATTGTATTTAAATTTTTAATTTGTATAATATTCACACATTCTAAACTAAGTAGGTTTATTTATTTAATTTTATTATATTTTTCGTTAAATTCAAGCAACCAAAGGGGAATCAAAAAGAAAATATGATTTAAATTACCTTTAATTTCTACATATATAAAGATTTCTTCAATATATTAATTTTGATATTACATATTCAAATTTAAAATCACAGCCAAATGAGATTATTAATTAGGTACTAGTAAAACCCGCGGCTACCGTCGCGCTAAAACTACAATAAAAACTCCTTGGCTTTATCCTATTAATAGTAATGTAGGAAAGTCTGCCCAATTTGTTGACAATTATGATTACTGCTCCGCTCTTATGATACTAGACTTCGTCAATAAATGGGCTATCTAATGCAAAAAGACTTTTTTCAAATCGGATTAGTAGTTCGAGTTCCTGAGATTAGAGCGTTCAAACAAACAAACAAACAAACAAACAAACAAACAAACAAACAAACAAACAAACAAACAAACAAACAAACAAACAAACAAACTCTGCCCCTTTATAAAAATACAATTTAATTATTAAATAATAAGCGGAAGAGCTTCATAACGAATAATCCTCAAAGATGAACGTTTAATAGAGTGTGAAAAATATTGCAAAATTCTTATCGTACATTCACCGATAATATCTGATTATGATTGCGGGTTTTCTAACTATAAAAATACCACCATTTTATTGATTTTATGTTGCCTGACCTTTTCGACGACATCGAGACATTTCCTAAAACACGTCTCGAAACGTTGACGGCTTTTGTAGCTCAGTGGCTAGTGTCGCCGACTATTGAGCAGGAGGTCCTGGGTTTAATCCCCGGTCAGGGCAGGTATTCAAATGGTTTTGGGTACTTCTGTTGGGTCTTGGACGTTATTATGTATGTGAATGTGTGTGTCCATGACATCACCGACGCAAGAGGAATCCTAGTGAGGAGCTATGAGTGTGAAAGCGTTTTTTGTTGAAAACTACAGTCCGATCGATGACCAACCAAGGTTCTAATTAGGACTTTCAAAAACTTGTACTAATCATAATTACTTTATATATTTCACTTGTCTAATGAAATATCTTAAAAACCACCTTTCTAATGAAGCAAATTTTGGACAGTTTAATATTAGGGAAAATAATATTTGAGTACTTAGAATTTCGCTAAAACGTTAAGAAATACAGTTATCTTATTTATTATAGCGCCCTCAATTACTAAATATTTTAATAGGCTCGTCAAGAAAAAATACCTACTACGTTAAGTATACATCATACATTACTTGAAAAAACTGGATGAATAGAACTTTTGTACATGTACATTATAGATAAATAGTGTGAACTAGAAACATAGTTTCATTTATTCGGTCTACTAGATCCAGTCCGAAAAGTATTTAATACTAGCATTGGCCGCGGCTCCGCCCGTGTTCAGATGACCAAAAACCAAATTCTTAGGTTTAAATATTAGTATACTCTTACATTGCAGTTTTTGTATTTTTTCTCAGAAATGAGACATTTTCCCGCGGTAAAAAGTATCCTATATGTTGACCCGGATAACCAGCTATCACCATACCAAATTTCACCAAAATCCCTCCAGTGGTTTTTCTGTGATGCGGTAACAGACAGAAAGACAGACAGACAGACAAAAATTCTAAAAACTATAGATTCGGCCTCTGTATCGATAATAAAGTCTATTTCAATAAGGTTTTCCAAAAAATATTTAATGTACAGATTCGGCTTAGTTACAATTTTATTATATTTATAGATTTGTATAAGTGGGTAAAGCCACCGGCAGTAGTTAGTCAGTTTATAGTTATCTATAGTAATATTATAAAGAGGTAAAGTTTGTGAGTTTGTGACGTTGTAGGGGGTAATCTCTGGATCTACTGAACTCGATTTAGATGAAATTTGGTAAGAAGATAGTTTGAGCCCCTAGGAAGGACATAGGATACTTTTTATCCCGGAAATCATCCCTTAGAAGGGTAAAAATGGGGATGAAAGTTTGTATGGGGAATCAAGCTAGGGACGAACCCGAACTAAGCGAGGGTGAGTCGCTAGTTATATAAACAAGTAACAAAGTAGTAATAGGGAAAATTGTTACTTATTTTTTTAATAATTGTGTTTCCATGATATAAGATATACATATACCTATTGCTTGGGATATAATAGAAGCTAGATATACATTTTCTTAATTTTGTCAGCCTGTTTAAATCCACGCTACTGGAGAATTATTGCTGGAGCGAATTGAACGAAATAAATAATTTCTAATCAAGGGCGACAATCATATTTTTTTGTATATACATAGGTACATGTTATATACAAACCAGTAAAACAAATAATATTTTTTTCGAATGATAAAAAGTTTTTTTATAATGACAACACTTCAAATATAAAATATGCTATTAATAATATATTATACTCCACTAAAAGCTTTATAGTAAAGTATAAACAGAACGCCAATAAGAAGAAGTAAGCAAGTGTATAGCTTTTTTTTCTTCCTGTGCGGTTTGCACATTGTTCATAATATTACCTAACTATACAAAAATATTGAATTCAATAATAGGTGATTTAAAATGTATATAATTTTATAATATGTTATAATTATTGATTTAATTTACCACAATGTTCGCGTAATATACATAAGTATATAATATATATATAATATTGTATGGTCACATTTGATTATTAATTTTTTGAATAAACATGATTTCAATTATAGTATAAATTATCTATATAAATAAATACAAATGAATGTTGCTAAGCGCAAAACTCGATAATGACTCTACCAATTCAGCTAATTATTTTTTTCGTATGTCCCTTAAAGTACATGGAAAGTTTTTATAATGAGAAAAAAAAATTTATGGCTAACGCTGACTAATAACTATTAATATCTATTCAAAACGTTCCTAGCGACGGACGAACCCGAGCGAAGCGAGGGTGAGCCGCTAGTTGTAACATAAAATTAGAATTATACAGCCCTTGCACCCAATAGAAATTTCATTATCTTATTGGAAGAAACTAGTCATGTAGTGAATATGATATAAGTCACACATACGTTGATCGCATTAAATTATGTAAATATTAAACTGTGTAGAGTCGCCGGTTTTCTATTAAACCTGACAAAATCAATACATATACATATAATAAAATTGTAACTAAGCCGAATCTGTACATTGAATATTTTTTGGAAAATCTTATTGAAATAAACATTATTTTCGATACAGAGGCCGAATCTATACTTTTTAGAATTTCTGTCTGTCTGTCTGTTACCGCATCACAGAAAAACCACTGGAGGGATTTTGATGAAATTTGGTATAGTGATAGCTGATTATCCGGGTCAACATATAGGATACGTTTTACCGCGGGAAAATATCTCATTTCTGAGAAAAAACACAAAAACTGCTATGTAAGAGTATACTAATATGTAAAGCCTAAGAATTTGGTGTTTGGTCAACTGAACGCGGGCGGAGCCGCGGGCAGTGCTAGTAATGTTATATAAATCGAAAAAACTATAAACTAAACAATTTGAGCTACTGTATTAGGTTATCGTGCATTTAAATATACTCGTATCTATTATAATTTGTTGCTTTTATTTGCACTTGGTAATGCACTTTTTGCAATTTTTACTAACATAAGGGTTGGCTTAAAAGAAAATTATATTTTGTCTTTGAATATTTTGTTTATATAATTATTATTAACTTATTAATTTAATAATATAAAAACAATATTAAATGATATATTATTCAGAAATACATCAAACTTAGACTGAAGATTAATAAATTTTAATATCGGTTCTCTATGCTACTTGACTGTTGATTGTTACAAGAATGATATAAAAAAGTATAATTAATTCGGACAAATGAAGGTAAATAAAAAAGTAATAATTACCGTTAAGATTCTCTTAGTTTTTTTTAAAAAAAAACTTTAGAATACTTTGCTTTAATAAATTTCAAAATCAAAAGCATAAAATTAATTATTATTACGTATACCAACGTTAAGTAGGTAGTTGTTTTTGGAATATATTAAACACTGCCTGAGGTTCTTGATCTCGCGTGGAACATCTTTAATCATTCTTTTAATTGCCACTAATTATTTATAAGATAAATGTAGCATGTTTAGAATACAATCTAATGATTTTGATACCAATATTCAAATGGAGGTATCGGAGCGATATCCGCAGTTTTATTTCAGTATGGCCGTGTCGTTTAAGGTCGACGAGGTGAACACCCCTCCAAGGAGAACCGTTGACCCCCGATCATATCCGTGTATGTATTGGCACATTGGCTTGAGGCTCTATGGGTAAAAATTACGTACTTACGTCGCATAAACTTCTTAATTTTAAATTGCTCAGTGCTCGTATCTCAAGTTCGCCTTGTCATTAAATATATTTATATTTTTTAATCGATCAAATACATTCTACAATAAAAGATATGTTTTGTAAATAAAGTTGAGTGAATATTCTAGATCTATTAATCTAAAAAAAGTTTTTTTCCTAGAGCAGTTTTTTATAAATAACGGATATTTAGAAGAAAAAGTTTACATATATTATCAAGAACATTTCTTAATTTCGAAATTAAACTTATCTTTAAAAAATTGACTTAAAATCAATAATCATATAAATGTAGGGCTTCCCGAATGTTACTTATAAGAATTAAAGGAATTAAATAGATTTGTGGATTGTAAATACCGACTATACGTCATTAGTGCATTCAGCGATTGAGAATACACAAGTTACCGTTTTCACCCGTTAGAGGGAATGCCTTTATAAACAAGTTATCCTTCCGGATTTATAAAATGCTACTTACCATGACTGGTTAGGTTTTTGCGCACTTTTAAACTAATATACTCATTAATAATATCTAATTATGGCTATTTAAGAAGATAAAGAAAAAGTTGAAATATTAGCAAAATATTTGTTAATACATATTTTTAAATACATATAAACAAAAGTAAACAGAAGAAGGCACAAACAATCATTGTACGACTCGCGTTCATAGATAATATTATTAATATCAATTATGGGCATTTGATTCAAGTACAAATAAAAACAGTGAAACCTTTCTTCGTTCAATATATTTAAAAATTTTAACATTTACTATTTATTTTCATACTTTATAAATGTTTGAAAAATTATTAAAATAAACTCTATAAAGAAAAGCAAACAAAGACTTATAGATCCTTTAAAATCCGCCCACACTGTTTCGACGCGATTGTCAATTGTTATTTCTTTTATAAGATGTTGTAGCTTTTGATGTTTAAGTTTAGGGCGAAAAGTTGAAATACGTCATCAATAATTGATACACATTGTTAAAGTGTCATTGTAGTGATTATGTTTACTTAGGAAGGGTCCTGTAGTGTGGAGAGTACATATCGTTGGCTCACTATTACGAGGTTCTATGTTACAATTTTAGTACTTATTTAGTTATGAATGCTACAAGGTTCTATGTGTCATTAGTTACAGTTTTGCAAAAACAAACCACTAGATAGCGGCACTATAACTACAAAATATACAATTTCACAAAGTTCTATGTTGTTTTTTTACGATAACAAAGTAACGAAATTCTATGTAAAAATTACTAAACTTCATTAAAATTAACATAGAACCTTGTAATAGTAAGCCAACAAATTAAGTCATACGTGTATCGTCAATCATTTTGTTTTGATTCACTCTTTATGTAAAATGTAAGCAGAATTAAACCTGCATTCTTTTATAAAATGCCTTTACATATATGCGTTGTATAACGATATTAAGTACACTGTACAAGTAAACAAACGAGAGTGGTATGAGGTTGAACCTTGAACTTTGCGATATCTCGGCATCCGCATTAATTAACGTTTGTCAGGTTTATTGGGAATAGTAGGGAATCCGTTTTCACCTTTTGTAACATTTTTTAATTTGAAAATCGTAAAAAAATGTAAGAAATGCTATGAGTATAACCAATAAGGCCAAGACCAAACCAAAAGAGCTGTTTTTAAACGTAAATAATAATAATTAACCATAATATACACGATATACATGTATGCAGCGTAACCGAAAAAAATCGATTGTGATATTTCTTATATGGTAAACGAGTTGGCCTACCTTGGACTTTAGTGCAAGGTTATATTTATAATAAAATAGAGAACGAAACTGCTCTATCTATAATGTATTAAAAAAATATTGCGTATGAATTTAACGTACACATGTATATCCTATAAGAATTTTATCTTTATGATTTACCTATACACTATAATACCTAAATAAATAAACAACAGGTCAAAAGCTATTTAAACAGTGTGCAAATTGTTACTGCTCTGGACAATATTACAATTCAAAGAGCACTATAGGAAGTGAGACATTTAAGATTATAAAATATTCATAGCTTTCGCCGACGTCGCACCTGAATCGAGTCTCGGCAAGGGTTGGATTATACTTGATGTTTCCGGTACTTGCCCGTACAATTTCGTCTCTATAATAATAAAGTCTTGAGAGATGTTTAACCCTTTTTTACTAAATTGATGGATGCTCACGAACAATTCAGTAGATATAAAAAAAAATCATGCAAGCAGACCGATGTGAAGACAAAAAATACGTGAAGAAACTTTCGGCTATTCTCGGCTCGAAACCATTACGAAACACTTTGCGAAAGCGACTGTTGCGCCACAAGCGTCAAGTTTTTGACAACGCTACAACCTCTCCACGATATCATCTAAACCGGTATTTGAATACTGATTAACACGATATCAGTCGTCGTGGGAGTTCTGGGGCTACAATGCCACGGCAGTCTACATTGAAAGTGACGAACGGCGCAAAGGTTTGTCCCACACAAATGGGTTTAATATATTATGTAGTTTCAGAATGTAACCTAGCAAGAATGTTTGGCAGGTAGGCGAGTACAGTAACTTGGTGTAAACTAGCTAGAGATGGCGGTAAGCTACATGGCTCGGTCGGGAACTGGTTCAGACGGGGGAAGAGGCGCGGGCCCCAGACGGAGGGACGTCATTGACCTGCGCCCCCGCCCCCGCACTTCGCGCCTCCTGCCGACACCCGCGCGAACCGTAACTTCATTGTATTGCTGCACTGCGAATCAAATTCGGTATAGCGGAGACGTTTTTGCCGACATCGCTCGCTAAGTGAACTCGATTAGGCGGCTTTTTAGACAGTTTTCATGACAAAGGAAATAACAAAATAATTCACGTAGATTGACGTAAAAGTAAGATAAAAAATAGTGTATATTGTTATTAATATTATTGGTAACAAATGCTTTCAAAAGCATCAAACAATAGATACCTACACATAATCAAAGGCGAGGAACAATAAGTTTCATGAAGGTCAGAGCAGCCAACGCGAGACGAGAGAACATTTTGCGCTCGCGTTTCGTCGTTTAAGCCACTGGGTCAAGTTCAATATAAAACTCCTTAGAATAAGAGATTTTTTACAATTAAACTGTTTATTTTTAATAAAAATTATAATCAACATTTATCATTATCTTATCCGAAAGACGAAAGACTGTTTGATGTAGGCCTTCCCCAAAGACTTACCAGATAAACGCTCCTGCATTATTCGGATCTAGTTGTTTTCATGACGTAATTCCAATGCACCAGAACCATAGATAGCCTTCTACAGGTTATTTATGAGGCAACATGTCTAATAGCACTCAACACTCAAGTGTATGGGAATCGTGAGTGTATAGCATAACGTGAAGAGGTCTTGACTACTTCGCCACACATGTTCCCAAACTGATAAATAATAATAACCTATACTATTTGTCAATTTCTCATTAACATGTTTCTAGAGATAAGTATACATTGTTATGATGTAACAAAAAACGTAAAACTTTAAATAAAATAATTTGGAGTAAGAAGTTTCTAAAGTTCAATATATAATATGTACTAGACTCAGTAGTGCTTAATATAGAAATAGATTACCTATTTTAAATAAAACTATCTTTTTGGATTTATTCGCAGATTTATTTGGATTTTTGATTCCCGACGTTTCGAATGCTTTACAGGAATCATGGTCACGGTAGAGTCTCTCCCAACCATGCCATGTGTCAGCCATGATTGCTGTAAAACATGCGAAACGACGGGAATCAAAAATCCAAATACATATATCCGCGAAAAGATCCGAAAAAATAGTTTTATTTAAAATTTCTAATATTCGCGTAAATCTAAGAAAGATTACCTATTTGTTAAAAACTCATGTAATTAGTAAAACCACTTGTGCCGGTCGTTTGCGATTATATACCAGGAATGGAAAGGTGCTATAAAAAAGGAACAAAACATCGAATGTCACTAGCTTCAGTAGCCATTGTAGGTGGCGACGAGCGTAATTTCAGGTTAACAGTGCGATCATCTACAGAAATAAAGCTATTAACGATTTAACTAGGTACATTCCTAAATAACAAAGCTGAAAATTGGTCTTAAAAGTCTAACTAGTTAACTAACTTATTTCTGTTATATGTCTATTTAGTATTATATAATTTATTATGTAATATTGGCATATATCTATTAACACCTCGGGGTAATTTCTAAGAAATTAATTGTTAACCGGCGGTCGTTGACAGGTTAAATATGTATCTATATAAACATACTCTTAGTAGTAAATGTTACCCAAACAGTTCACTGAATTGTGGCATTAAATACTCGAAAATGAAATCGACTTTGCTAAAAATAATAACTAGAAATAATATTATGTATCTTACCTAAGACGGCTTATAGGAGTAGTAGAGCACCAGGCAATCTGTAAATAGAGGTAATAATTAAAAAAAAATATGATTAAAATGTACGTTCGTTAACATTCTTTTGTTACGAAATATGAATATTCAATTGAATACAAATAATGTTGACAAAATGCGGTGATAATATTGTAATGATAACAGAATAATGGGTTTTAGGTTAAGTAAACGATGTCACGAGCACAATCGAGCTGTGCCCGCGCAGCGCGCACCTGTTCCTTTACTACTACGCACACTGTTACAGTTTATTTGTAGAGTGACATATGACTTAGATGTTAAAGAAGTTTAAGTTTATCTTGTGCCCTATTTTTTTAAGTATCCATTTTGTAAACCAATAATTGTTAATAAATATGGCTCACTTACGCTACGGTCTACGGATAATTGACTGTGCGTAAAGCAAATACATGAACCTAATATTGTTTATATTTTGTGAACATTTAGTTATGAATGATTGAGATTTTTAGGGTTCCGTACCTTAAGAGGGAAAAAAGGAACCCTTTTAAGATATTTTAAATATATGAAATAAATATTATATTGTTTTACTATTCAATAAAATCCGTTTTAAAGATCTAAGCACACATAGGGACAGACAGCGGGAAGCGACTTTGTTTTATACTATGTTTTGAATAAATAAATTTGTGATATCGATAATCTAAATAAATATTGAGACGAAAGTTAAATACGGCGAAGAGCTAAACCTACTTTCTATATTAAATTTAGCCAAAACATCTATAAAAATATTGGAATTTAGTTTGAAGAACGTAAACATATAAAAAAAATCTTAGGATGAGTTTTTTTTTTAGTAAATTAAACAAAAATTAAATAATTTGAAATTCAAATCTTACTAGTATTACGCGAAACTTTGTGAGGACGTATATTTGTTACTATTTCACACATAAACTACTGATCGTTTGATGAAACTTTATAACACATAGACTAGGTATAATTTATAAAAATATAGCAATACTATGAAGAATAGTGTTAAATTTAATGTGTAATAATATGTTCTTGATTTCACATTTTAAATATTAAATTATTTTAATTCAATAAAGAATTAAACTCCTTAGATAAGTATAAAAAAAGATGAGACTAGAGCAGGTAAAAAATTAGAAAACAGAATATTGAGAATATTATAATAATTTTAAATAAACAGATGTCACGTGAGCATGGCAACTAAATAAAGTCGTGCCAAATGCCAATTCTTCGATGAGTTGCGCGTGCGCTTAACATGGCCGCAAACAAGATGGCGGCTGGTGAAAGTGTTGGACAATTTCCGATCGTAAAGGTATTTCCTAACATATCACGCAGAAAAGTGATAGTAAATTATTAAAACAAGAAGTATCTTGGTCGAAACAATTATTATTAAACTTGGTAGGTATTGAAGAATCTTAAGCAATATTGCTTGATAATTAAACTGAATTATTTTTCATGCTTAATAAGTCGTTACATTAAAAAATAAAAACTATTAAATGTCATGCACACCTTTGCTGGTAAGGGATATTGAGAAGTAGTCCATGGACTTGCTATGTGCGTAAAAGAAAATAGAGAAGCTACTCATCTAGCCTAGTACATATCCTGTTATTTTTTTTAAGTGAGAAAGTATTTTTATTAAGAACAACTTTTTATAACATTGGTAAAAATTCAAAATCTATATAGGTTATTATATACTTAACTCTTATCTTACTACACGGGCAGAGATGCAAGCAAAAACGAAATTAAAATAAATATAATAGTGATTGCTTAAAAATAATGAGTTACCAAAAAAATCGAACATAGCGAAAAATCGTGATAAAAAAGAATAATTGTGTATCATTGATCTTTTCAAAAGCCAATGGGATCCACGAACAATGGCTACCCGAAGATGAGTGAAGAGAATGCGAATATGGAAACACCAGTAAAAAATTCTATTGAAATGCAAGTAAATGTAGGTGTTAAAATGTGTGAAAGATTAATTCTATAAACTTACAAATTAATAGAACTTGAAGTGATTTATTAAAAGAGAAATGGACTATTCTCGATTGTAAGATTTTAGATTACATCTTTAATGACACAAAACGTACCTAATTAATAGAGCGGTAGCTACCATTAAATATTGATTAGCTAATTGAAGAGTTAATTATAAGAGAAAACTATTTTAATATATTCCAAGAAATTAATCTTAAATGATCTTTTTAATAATTTAGTTGACGAATAATCTTTATATTATCGTAATAGAGACAATATAAGCCATGACAAATAAGCCATATAATAGTAATAGCATATTTCTTTAGCCATTGTTACCAACCTGTAAATCCGATTTAATTTACTTCATTGCTAACTCATTTTCCATCAAGTGTAGGCACGTTTACAAATGAGAAATTGTAAGTCTCATACTTAATTATAAAACAAACTAGCGACTCACCCTCGCTTGGCTTTGGTTCGATTGATTACCCCTAACAAACTTTCATCCTCATTTTCATCCCTCAAGGGCTGATTTCTTAAATAAAAATATTCTATGTCATTTCCAGGGTCCCAAACTATCTTCTTACCAAATTTCATCTAAATCGATCCAGTAGTTTTTGAGTTTATTCATTACAAACATACAAAAATACAAATCTTTCCTCTTTAAAATATTAGTGTAGAGATGTAAATGTATGAATAGAAACCTACTCGTATTTATAAACTTTTGAGTTCACCACCGAGCCTATATTAAATTACTTAGCATATAAGCTGCCACTTACAATCGATAACTTACTCTTTCTGTCTCCTTTGAAATACGTAACCTAATTTCCGTTTCAATTAGAATGCACGTACACAAGCGGAAGAGAATAATGGCCGGCATCGTTGAGGCTCTTTATGAACTTAGCTCTTAGCATGAAAGGTCCTTTGCTGATGTTTAACGGTAATTTTATTTCCATTGGATTCCATTGTCTATTTACTAAGTAAAATATTTACTGGTTTTGTTCACATATAGTATTTTTATTTGAATTAAGAACAAATTATGTACAGGACTTTCTTCTTTAGTAAATCCCGACACTTATTATAGAAATGAAGCTATATATATATATATATATATATATAAATAGTATAGCTATGAACTTAGTTAAATACGTACATACATATATATATACTAGCGACTCACCCTCGCTCCGCTCGGGCTCGTCTCTTACGTTTTGACGTTTAGTATAGACTTTTCAGAGATGCGATAATTTCCCGCAGTAAAAAGTATCCTATATGTTGACCCGGATAATCAGCTATCATCATACCAAATTTCATCAAAATCTGTCCAGTTGTTTTCTCGTGATGCGGTAACAGACAGACAGACAGACAATAATTCTAAAAAAACGATAGATTCGGCCTCTGTATCGATAATAATGACTATATCAATAAGATTTTCCAAAAAATATTTAATGTACAGATTCGACTTAGTTACAATTTTATTATATGTATAGATAATATTTCTATTACCTTACTAAAGTTTTTTGCCTTAGGTTTAAAATTACGTTAATAGCTTTTCTTTACGTCTTTATGTGCGTGAATTGCAATGTACAAATTAACGATCGTAAATCAGGCGAATGTCAGCTAGCGTTGAATTATGATTCATGGCTGATGGAAGAAGTAATCTTGGTCAATTACCTACCGCCCAACCTTGCGGCGGAATTACTTTAAAGAATACCCTGTGCACGACTGTTTACGATTGTCTTTACAAGTTGGCCCAAAAATGCTTACAGATTATTATCAGAAGGACGTGATGTCTGAATTTTAACAAAATGGTGCAATGAAGTGATTATTATTATTATTATTAGGTACAAATACTCTGTATAAATTTTAGATTTTTATGCCTAACATATTTATATTGAATGACAAACAGATATAAACAATACTACTATCTAAAAATAATTATTTTTTTCTGGAGACTACAGACTAAGAATAACTAGGTAGGTACTTTAGTCTGTACATAATAACAGATTTGTATATTTTTTCAAGGTTGTATTACATTAGAAGAACCACAGACAGTTCTTATTTTTATTTTTATAAATATATCTAATACCTTTAAACGAGCAATTCTTGTATATTTATTTATACCGATGATCTCGGAAACGGCTCTAAGGATTTCCCTGAAATTTGGTACGTTGAGGTTTTCGGAGGCGAAAAATCGATCTAGATTAGTCTTATGTCTGGAAAACGCGTGTTTTCGAGTTTTCATGCGGTTTTCTTTCGCATTATTCCCCGCAAAATATGGTCGCTAATTTCGCACGTTTGGGCATAAACATCGTGGTCAAGAGGCCAAGGCGCAAGATTGACGATCACAGGTGTCTGTCTGTGTTTTGTATTTATTCAAGTTTTGTTTATGGTCTAAAAAATACGATTTAAAACAAAAAAGAACTCCCGAGTGAAGCTCGGTCGCCCAGTTACTATATTATTATACATACTAGGGAGTAGCGGTTCACCCTCGCTTCGCTCGGATTCGTCCCTAGGTACGTTTTAACTGTTAGTATGGAATAGATAGACTATATTATACTATAGCCTTCCTCAATAACCGGGCTATCTAATGCAAAAAGTTTTTTTTTAAATAAATCGGATTAGTAGTTCCCTAAGATTAAACAAATAAAGAAACAAATAAACTCTGCCTCTTTATAATATTAGTATACATAATATAATATTTAGTTAAAGCATTAAGGCATTCGAGGCTAGGTACTTTACTATTAGAGTAGTGAGGTACCTAGTAACTACACAGCAGTGTTTACGTTAATAAGCAAAGTTAAATCAAGGTTACCTACTCACATAAATTCTACAAATAAAAAGTTAGACTATACTATTGAAAAATGACAATTTTTCTCCAATGGAAAGCTTTTAAGTCAGTTAAACAATATCATAGATCACATGAAGCGATCTGTAGGTGAAAAGATTAAACCACATTTGCTCCACTTCAAATCGAGAATGTGTTTAATTACGGCCCCGCTTCGGATTTGAAACGTCCCGATAACCCGCCGACCTCATATGTATTACGTACAAACATAGTACGATAAGTGCGCGGGCATCGAGACAAAGTCGAGGCCATTAACCTCGGGCTATCAGCTGACGACATCGCTTAAATGCGGGGAAAATTATCTTTCATGCAATATTTCGGTCGTTCACTACCACCCTTTCTTCACCGGTCTGCCACTGTTCATAATTATAGTCCAAGAGACGGCTCTACTTTGCTCCGATAAGATTTCATACAAGGATCATTTCACGGGACTGTGTCGTTCTGTCGCGAATTATTCATATACTCGATATACCTTAGGTGTATATCCTTCGAATCGTATTTTATTAAGACGCGTAGACGTAAAGCCTTTAAGCATAAAACACAAAAGGTAATTTGGCCTTAATATAAACATACAAATGGGATGAATCAGAAAACTTCCGGCCAATAATATATTTTTGGGTGCTTTGAGTTTAACCCGTTTTAATATGAATTTCTCAGAATTTGGACTTGATTGTACCTATATAATTGACATGAATCTGAAGTTACAATGGAATACTAATGATCGTCTTACGTTCGTTCGTATTTATTAGCTTTAGTATAATATAGAGCTGTATAAAATATATATTCGATAACTGAGTATCGCGATAGTATTGTAATAAGGTATCAAAATATTATCATCAACGATGTTTTTGTCCTTCAGTGGCAAGATGTGAGTCGCGCGGCGTCGCGAGCGCAGGTACCTACGTCGCGTCGCGGCCGAGCAAACATAGCGACCTACTTGCGAGCCCCGCGCCCGCACGCCTTCACTACCTACTAAAAATAGACGAAATGTTGAGAAAGCAATACGACGCATGGACATGGAGTCGATTGATCGATTGTTTTCTAATTCCTATTTGTTTTTATTTACCTTTGTTATTCTATTGATTCATAGAGAAGGTTGTTTGTTTTGTTTTTTTTTTACTAGATAATCTTGTCACAACATTCTGAGTCTTCTGGGATGGTACAATATGTGTTGCAAGTTAATGCCATAGATATTTAACTCAATATTGGCTTCTCATTGCCAAAGAAAACATCAAAGAACAATGTAAAAATACGTTTTGGCGAAATTATTATAATATGACCTGACGAGCCAAAACGATGTCGAAATTTCTCAATCAGTCTCTCGTGCTGGACGATTTAAAAAACCCGTCCCCGAGGGCCTTGGAAACACTTGGCCATTTGCCACGCCCATCCAGACTTGCTGGAAAGCAATTTTGTACTGCTTTGTCAAATGGTTCGCTAAATTAGCCTCCCCTTCATATAAATATTATAATTTTTCCCTTTATCTAATATGGATATCTACACAAAGCTACTAGCAAATTTTGCACGCAAGCCTTGAAATGAAAACCAGATGTTCAATAACTGTTAATGGGAAGAACAATAGTTGCTTCCTCATACGTAGCCTCGACATCAAGATAAGAAACGACATTGAAACATGTTAAATGTTTCCTACCGCGCTAAACGGGCTCATATAATATAAAAATTTTAAACGTGAAATATTTCGTTACAAATGAGAATACAATTAAAATTTATCGTGTACTGTCGGCGAGTACACAACGTCAGATAACGGTACAATTATTCTGTGTAATGCTTACTGTTAAGAAGGTAGAGAACGACTCCTCGATAAATTCGATAGCTTATTTAATTATAACACGTATGAAACACGGCAACACAGTCCGGTTTCTTCCACGTATGCAATCATTCACACTAGCAGGACTTGCTGTATTTACCTCGCTAGAGTCGAAGGATCCACAAAGAGCACAATACGTCGCGAAGTAGTCACTAGCACTCTCACAAATCCAACACAGCACTTCTGCACGAAATCCGCTTAGCGTGGTGCACGTTTCTGTTTATGCACTGAATGGTATAGAAGAGTTCCTGTAGAAGACGTACGAATAAAAAGTGATCAATTCGGTACAAACGAACGAACGACACGAACAATCTCGCGTGCGGCCGACTGAAAACTGGTGTAGGCGATAGATACCGACCGCGGAACGACTGGCCATGAGCGGGTAGAGGGGCGTCGAGGTCTCGTTCGCTCTCGCGAGGCTCACGTAATAACATCCGAGGTAGGGGTTCGAAGGAGGCCGAGAGGTTCCGAAAGAGGCCGAAGCGCCGCGCGGCAAGTCACGCTGACTCCGAGACGAGAGTCGATGCCGAGAACTTCGAAGTAGAGCCGTCAACATAGAGTATATTGCTACATATATAAATGGCCGTCAACCTGCATGCATCGAGTTGCGAATCGTGGCTATAAAGCGCCGTTACACTATGATTTTACTAAATCATAAGTAATTCTAATAAGGTGTTGAGCAAATGACTTTTAAATTGACAATATCTTCACTTTGTTACTAATCTATACTAATATTATAAAGAGGTAAAGTTTGTGATCTTGTGAGTTTGTGAGTTTGTGAGTTTGTGAGTTTGTGACGTTGTAGGGGGTAATCTCTGGATCTACTGAACCGATTTTCAAAATTCTTTTACCAATAGAAAGCCACGTTCTTTCTGAGTGTCATAGGCTATATATTAACCCGAAAAATGAAAAGGTTTTTTCGTGGTAGTCGGATTTGCAAAGTAAGTCGGAGAAAAAACGGTCGAACGAAAACGTTTCTTACGAACGCTGCCTTAACGATGAGAGATATATGATTATGTTCTAGAGAAAAGTTGTAGAGCTTAATAATGCCTACAAAAAAGTCAGCGACAGCATATGTCTAACTTTTATATTTAAGTCACAAAAAGTAGTTTTTTATATTAAAAAAATCATTTAAATCGGTAGGTCATGTTTATTGGTCATATTATCAACAATTATGAATTCTTATCAAAATAAGTAAATTTATCGTCTAAAATGCTTAAAATAAAAGACTTTTCCCTTTTACTGCATATAATTTGGACAAATGGTTAAAGAGATAATACAACATATTCGTATGTATGGACGAACCCGAGCGAGCTGTTTATCTGTTTTTCTCTTTGTACGGGCTAATCTCCGGATCTATTGAACCTATTTAAATGAAATTTTGCATAGTGGTACCTTATATCCCCTGGCAACATCTTAGATACTTTTCATCCTGGAAAATTAAAGGGTTCCCGTGGGATAGTTAAAAAACTATAACAACTTATACATCTTAATACACGAAAACTACTGATTGGATTTTAATGAAAGTTTACAATAATATAGTTCATACATAACAAAAACAAATCAGCTACTTTTCATCCCGGAAAATTAAAGAGTTTCCGTGGGAGAGTCAAAAAACTATAGTAACTTATACAGCTTAGTACACAAAAACCACTGATTGGATTTTGATGAAACTTTACAATAATATAGTTCATACATCAGAATAACAAATAGGTAACTTCTTATCCCGGAAAAACGTACTTTTCCCGTGGGATAGATGTTTTTGTTTATTTGTAACGTATTATGTACACAACATAGACCCCAAAACAATAGTTATTAAAAAATTGTCTGTTTGTCTGTTTGCCTGTATGTCTGTTTTTGTGTGCGCGTTTCACGCGAAAAGTAATGTACCAATTTCAACGAAATTTGGTGAAGTGATAACTTATTACTCGAGTCAACATTTAGGATACCTTTTGTATGTATGTATGTATGTATATATGTTGTATTCAGCCCTTTTTAACACACGCACGAGCCTCCCTTCAGTACGAGGTGGATCAGGCCATAGTCCACCACGCTGGCCAATATCAGAGGTGCTAGACCCGGGATTTGAACTTGCTTCACTCGGTTTCCCAAGCGAGCGCGTTACCACTGGGATACCACTGCCTAGATACCTTTTACTTAAAGAAAATCTTTCTTTCCCACTGGAAAATATAATAACTGGTTTTATCGAGTCCTCCCTAGAAACCTTCCTCTGGCTAAGCCTTAAGACATATATCAAAACAATATACTAAAAAATTGTAGGTCTTGAAAAGTCCTACAGAAAAGTTGTGAATAGTGTATGTCTATCTTCTAAGTTACACACGCAATATTTATTCTTATCTATACCTATAATAAAACTTAGTCAAATCGATGTGCGCGTTTCACGCAAAAAGTACTCAACCGATTTTAACTTAATTTTCTATAGTGATAAAACTTAGTGCTCGGATCAACATTTAGAATACTTTTTACGACAGGCAAATTATTCATTCCCACGGGAAAATACAATAACTGGTTCTATCGAATTGTCCTTAGAAATTTATATGGCTAACGTTGGCTCAACCTTAAGAGATAGATCAAAACATTGTACAAGAAAATTCTAAGTATTAAAAAGGTCTATAGAAAAGTTCTACATAGTATATGTCTATCTCCTAAGGTACACTCGCTATAACTATTTTCATTATTATATATTTCTGTTTTATTATATGTTATTTATTCTATCTGAATATAGGTACATATATGAATAATAAAACTGTAGAGGTCGAATGTCTGTCTGTACATAGATGGTAGAAAAAATTGCTAAAAAACGAGTCAGTTCTCTTCTTACATACCGTAAGGAGAGAAATAGAACAAATCCAGATTTTTTCAAATTTTTTGTTTCTTTGTCTGTTCGTAGGGGCTAATCTCCGA
Organism: Brenthis daphne; assembly: GCA_947093115.1. Lineage (NCBI taxonomy): Eukaryota > Metazoa > Arthropoda > Insecta > Lepidoptera > Nymphalidae > Brenthis > Brenthis daphne. Next base: position 18,223,153 of record OX352483.1, read on the forward strand.
TACTATTGAACCTATTTAAATGAAATTTGATACTTTTCATTCCGGAAAATTAAAGAGTTCCTGTGGGGTAGTTAAAAAATTATAGTAACTAATACAGCTCAGTACACAACAACTTATGCACCAAATTTAGTAAAATTTGGCATGCTGATACCTTATATTGCAGGTCAAACAACAGGTTACTTATTTTTATCCCGGAAAAATGAATGGTTCCCGTGGGATAGATCTGTTTGTGCTATCCTAGAGGTGAACCCGAGCGAAGCGAGGGTGAGCCGCTAGTTATTAACATAAATTGGTAAATGATTTGTCCTTTACTCACGTAGCGATGGTACTAGGCTCCGAAGTGATTTATTGCGCAGTTAAAAAAGTAGAGTGACATAGACTATTTTAATCCCAGTACGTCAAGTGCTTACTGTGGGCATTATCATATTGCAAAAGTTGCTTGCTACTAAGTATTAAGTGGGATAGGATCTGTGGGAAGCTATGGAATTATTATTAAATAACGAAATTAATAATTTGTTTTAATTTCATTTAACGTCTAAGCATCAGAATGTGTGCAATAAATAAATAACGACATAAACATTAAATTAGATACTTCTGTAGAGTTCATAACATTATTGAAAAAACAGGAGCTTTCTACATATTATTTATTTCTATATATATAACATTGAATATATACTATACTACGAGATAAAAAGTAACCTAAGTACCTACTACTCCACACATTTTTTCAGTCGGCAAATTTAAGCCTGGTCCGTTCAGACTTTCTGGCATGCAAGAGTCACATCCATCCATCCATCCTCACAAAGTTTCACATTTATAATATTAGTATAGATTACTTATAAAAAAAAATAATTACCTAACGTTTTTCTTTCGGACTGAATCACGTTGTTTCTTCTTTCGATGTATCTTATATCTACATAATGGACCGGAGTATTATTCTTTTTAATGTTTTAAGCTACGCAAGTTCGGACTTTTTGACACAATTACCTACAATTGAGGCGATAAGGCGTCACGACTGACGACGTAACAAACAAAAATAGACAAACAAAACAACTGTCGCATTTGTAATACATATCACAAATATCATTACATAAGGGTTTGATTTTTTCGCTTTGTTACTATTTTCTTCCACTATATCATTCATCTTGAGACATAACACGGGATTAGCTGTATTCTAAGAATGATTCGATTTTTAACATGAGTAAAGAACTCTGTTATGCCAATATGCATGCAAAAATGCTGATTGAACTTTTACATTTAACGCCATATAGCTTGCTATTAACGAAGTTAAATATAAAAGTGAATAAAAAAGTAAATAGGTAAGTATATAATATAGAAATAATAGAAAGAAAAAGATAGAATATTTTTTAAGGGTTCCGTATTTTTTATTACATTAAAGACCATATCTGGCGACATTGTCAACAAAATGAAAAACTGTTTTTTTCATAAATTCTCAATAAGACTAAATTTACAAATAAATACATACATAGGTACGTGAAAGTAATTCCTTGTTTCTTTATATGAAATGTCAACACGTTGATCTCGGAAGCTTTTCAATTTTTCTCGACAACGCTCACACAACTTTCCGAGGTATTGTTTAAACTTCTAAACACATGAGAACTAAGTTTTTGTTCTGTTTCCAAGTGTTTTCCTATAAAGCACTCTACTTAGACGCTTCTAAGTAGTCTGTTGACTATAATGAGTAATTGAAATCAGAAATGTACGAGAATATTTTAGCTGCATAGCCTGTCTATTGTGTTTAATAAGGAAAAGATTAAATATACTCGTTGATTTTTTTTACTCAGCTCTTTCAACATCTAACTGTTGGGGATGGACTTACTTTTAATTGGCGAAGGATTAAGCAATACTCCACAACACTCATTAAATATGGCAGGCAGGCTTTAAGTCTTAAGGGGTTGCTCCCGCGGTCCACTCTGCCAGTGCCGTCAGCGAAGTATCAGCAGCAACTGGCATGGTACATCAGTCATCACCCACCGAAGTGGGTCGCCTCGGTTGTCTTGGCTTCACGCCCGGCTGGATTGCCGAAAGCTTATGAGTGCCCCACACCACGTCAAGATGAACACTTATAGAAGGGGGACAATGGACTACCTACCACAGCTTCCATATCTGTTGGTATTTTATTATATTTTTTAGAAACAAGCTGTAATTTATTAATTTTAACTTTTAAACTCATATGTTTCTTTTATATTTATTTATTTAAAACTCTATTATAGAGAAGTCCATTTGCACTAGGCCATTACTTTAATATGGAAAACAATATTTAATAAATTGTAGTAGAGATGAGGTGTCTATATCTTACAGGTTGACATGCTAATAATATCATATTATATGATGGCCAAAGCTAATATGTATGTGGTCCAAGGGCAAGGTTATTTTATTATATCACAGTCGTTTTTAGAGCAACCTACTATATTTATTACACCTCCGAAAGGTGAAATAATATCTAATTAGTTAAGAAATTAATATGTTAAAAAACCATCGATAAGATGGTATATAAATACATAAAAATAAATGTACCGATTTAAATACATTAAAAAATGTAATACCGAGTGCACCTTAGGAGATAGACATATTGGGAACTTTTTTGTTTAACTTTCAGTACATTGATAATGTATCTCTATCTAAGGTTTAGCCAACGATAGCCATGTAAGTTTCTAAGGACGACTCGACAGAACCAGCTATTGTACTTTTCCCGTGGGAATGAAAGAGTTTCCTGTAGTAAAATGTATCCTAAATGTTGACCCGAGTAATAAGTTACCATTACACAAAATTTGACTTTCGGAAACCTAACTTTTGGTGACCTGATTTTTGGCGACAAAATAGTTTTCTAACCTTTTTTTTTTAACGTTGGGAAATGCATTTACGCACGAGGTGTGGGACTCATCGGCAAAGCCAGTACTACCCACTAAAACCCAACAAAGCCTTCCACCGTCTTAATGGGGCGTCGCAGGATCGCTTACGCAAAAATATAAAATATAGTGTTAATTATTTAAGCCATATAATTGTTCTATGTGTAATTTAAAAAGTTAAAGTTAATTAAGGATTTTTAAATTACACTGATTTTTATATTTTTCTTTATGGTTATAAATATAATAATGGCAACACTAAATATAGATTACTAATTAATATTTTAAAATTGTAATAATTATAAAAATAATAGCAAAAATTAAATAAATAATATTCCATATTCAATTATAATTAAAATTATAAAAATGTTTAAAGTTAAAAAATATTATAATGTAATTGGTGCAATTTTCAATTTGTTAATTGTGGGTAGGCTGTCTGTAACAACTATACCTCCAAGACATGTAACACCTCAGTCTCTCCCGTGACCATGGATGCTGTAAAGCATTCGAAACGTCGGGAAACAAAAATGCAAATAAATCCGCGACAAAATCCGAAAAAAATAGTTTTATTTAAAATGTCAAATATTCGCGTAAATCTAAGAAAGTATTATCCCACAACTATTTAAGGTAGAAGAACTGCATTGCGAGACTTGCATTTTTTTACATGTTATGTTTTTGATGGAATGTCATTTTACTAGCCGATGCTGATATATGGTAAAAATTTCAGCCTTCTAGGCCCTGCGGTACTGTCTGGGTGGTATGATAAATCAGACCAAGGAACTTTATTTTTACCTCACAAAAAGTTTTATTTATAAAAACAAAATAAAGTAGAATTTTTCTAATTGATATCAGTAAATGAAATGAAATGTGTATTCTGTCGTGCATAAAAATTAGAGCTAAATACAATTTGACTATTATAAATGTACTCTTCCATTACCGCGTGTCAGTGACCTACGATGACGTCTTGTTGCGTAGGTATAGTATATTTAAAGACAATTTTTAAATAAGTGACATTACTGGTGTAAGCTCAAAATTTATTGTAGCAATAGTAGAACTATCAATCAAATCATACACTATATTTGTCTAATTTGACTTTGAATCATATGGATAAATATGTAGATAAACATGTAGACAAGTAGTATAGAACCCATATAAATATAAGCTTTGTGGGTATGCTTTTATACAATTGCATAAATTATACATAATTCTGATAGGATGTAACTATTAGACGATCAATAGACCAATTAAAATTTATTTCATAAGTTTACTTTGCCTAAAAAATAAAGTAGCTTTCAATTTTAGCAGTAAACAATCTGTTGTAGAATAACATTCTGAATAATTTCTCAACAACTCTATAATGATAAGGTACTAAAAACATTTCTTTTTTAATTGTAACTACGGTTCCTGAAATATTTCCGTGTGTAGCGGTCAATGTCTACTGTTGTATACTCCCTTGCGTCGAGCGCTTGACGAGAGTTTGCCCGTTTTGAATTCATAATGACGATTTATGTTGACCTAGTCGCGAGAGCGTCTTGTCTGTGTCAGATTAGGATAAACTTTTGCCTCGTTCGGGAATTACACCCACAAATCCTCCATAACTTACTGCGCCAGGAAGGCCGTTGACTTAGAAAATTAAGATAAATTACCTATACTAATGTCATATAAATTCTAACGATTAATTATATAGTTATTACTTTTCTACATATTTTTCAAAGTCATATCTGATATCGTTTCAACCCATTTCGATTAAAGAAAACAAATCTATATAAATATTAAACAAACGTAAATGAAGAAAGACTAAAACATTATTTAAACTTATATTTACTTAGATTAAAATCAATTTAAATTAATTAAAATAACCTTAGCTATTAAATCCAACTACATTTAAAATACACATATTGCAAAGCACAAAACAAATACTTAAATTTAATGAAATTGCAAAGAAATGATTTCTAATCTCAGGCAATCATCATAACGGCACTGTTAGAGAACAGTTCCAGCTGTTAATAGGTGGAAGCAGAAGTTAATTACATAATATTATAAGCAACAGTTCGCATCTCCGGCTGGTCGCGTGACGCAACGCCCGCGCCGTGAAAGCCGATAGCGCAGGAATTGGGTTAGCGTGCGAGCTGCGCGCGCGCCGCACTCTTGTCTCTGCCCATTTATTTTTGTTCAACTCGGTTTTACTGTTACGTTACGGTTATCCATTTCATTGTTTCACTTTTTGAGAATTTATAACCAGTTTAATATAAAACGGCGATTAGTGTCCATGGCAACGCGAAATACTTAAATTTATTATTTGATACGGTTATCTTTTACTGTTTTAGGTTTTTATAAATTCATATTAAACATGAAAATGTAGTATATTAAAGAATATTTTAATTCATTAGGTATCTCTAAGAATTTTATATACTAGCTTTTTTTACGATTTAAATGGATAAGCAGAACAATTTGCGAGATGTGTCAATATACACGTGTACGCCAGAAGGCACCAGTCCGCGACACATGATAGCTGTTGGAAAGCGACTTGTCCATGCCTACTAGGAATTTAGACTCTAACTACTTTCTGTCAATAAATGAATTTATATTTAGATTAGCAGAACCCGCGGCTTCGCTCGTGCTAAAACTACAAAAAAATCTCTAAAAAATAGTTTCATACAAACTTTCATCCCCTATTTTAGCTCCGTATAGGACGAATTTCGAAAAATGCTAAAACACGTATTTATATAATTTTATTGAAAAGCATTAATACTAAGTTTCAAGTAATTCTGATCATAAATATTTTTTTGGATAGATAGATGATTATAACGTGTTTTCCCGTGGGAATTTGATAATCACCCGCGTTAAAAAGTAGCCTATGTTACTCTCCAACCCTCCAACTATTTCTATACAAAAAATCACGCCAATCTGTCACTCCGTTTCGACGTAAAAGAAGGACAAACAAACAAACAAACAAACAAACAAACAAACAAACAAACAAACACACTTTCACATTTATAATATTAAAAATATGAATTTTAGATATATGTATTCATTGGTACCTAATACTACCGGTCTTTGCTATACCCTATAATATTTATAATTAATTATTATAAATTATTAATTCAATTTTCTGGAAAAATCAAATAAACAATAATTATATAATATTGCGAAATATAGTTAGTATTAGTAGTGTATTCGCGTGTTTACACCTTGTTATTATATAAAACCGAACAAGTGCACCGGCAGTACAACGGCTCCGGCAAGGCTTCCGCGTTTGGCTTATCTGTAGTCTTCCTCGATAATGCAAGCGTTTGAATAAAGCTAATTCAATATGTAGAGAAGTATATCGTTGCCAATTTAGAATTTAAATGATCTTGCTAACATGTGGCTTCTTATACACAATGTCTTAATAAAGTGTATATAATATTAACTAGTTAATTATGTCTATATTGATTACATATAGTAATAAATGTAGGTGACACAACTAAATTCCTTTTATTTTAGGGAATAAAAATAAATATCTTTTTATTATTACCCAAGTACTGCTTTTATCGAGATATATTCATTTCTTATCGATATTATATGGCGAAAGAGTATCTGTTTGTGTGACCTTTTCATGACCAAACACCTACAATCTCGGGACGAAGGCATCCTAATTCCTAGCTTAGAAACTCGTATTTATTATCGAGTGGAACTAAAAGTACGTGTAAGAACTAGTAATAAGGCTCTACATTCTAATTAAGGCTCTATATTTTTTTGCTTGCTTATAGTACTTAGATCGAGTTCAATATAATTTTTGCTAGCAACTGCTTATAAATATTTATATGTCAAAATTTCAAATCCTACATTGTTGATGTTTTTATAAATCGCAATTGTTTGTTTTGACGCAATCCAAACACCGACATTGTCATTCCAGCTGCGACATGGCTTTGACCTGCCGGATTTAGGTCAAGTGGAATCGATTTATGGTCTCGCTGCTCATTACTTTTTATTCCATTTTAGAATGTTTTGCTTTCCTCTTTTATAACGATAGATAATGTTCATATAGTAATAGCAGAAAATTAGATATTCTACAAATTATAACAAAACAATCATATTTCCTATACATATCAATATATGTTATCTTAAAATAAGTGTTAAGATTTCCTTAGATGCCTTTACTTTATTACTCAGAACATGTAATAAAATTAAATATAGTCAATTACTATTTTGGTAAGCTTAAATATGTGATGATGTTCCTGACCGATTCCGGCCACGGCGGCCAATCTCATTGAGACTAGCCAACTGCGCAGGAGATATTATAGTGCACAAGTGTACGCGCAGACACAGGTGCACTCTCTATTCCTGTCACTCTCATACTCCGGTGGGACGACCACTCGACACGACCAGTGAGAGTTAAGGCACGGGACCGACGGCTATACGTGCTCTCCGAGGCACGGGGGTGAAACACCGCCAACTTCCCAACTCCGGGCTGCTACTGAGGCTTTCTACACAGAAAGACTCAATAACTAAACTTGGCCCGACCCGGGACTCGAACCCAGGACCTCCGGGTGTGCAGCCGTACGTGCTAGCCACTACACCACCGAGGCAGTTCTTAGTTGCCTTAAATATGTACTGAATGTGCGCATAGAGTAGAGTATAGAGTTTTATTGCATTCTCTTTTTTGAAGACTCTATTGACTCTCTTGTAATATGTGGCTTCAAAGACGAAGAAGCACATATTTTCGTATTAATAATATTAAAAGAAAGAATTAAAAAATAATATTAACACTCAATTTTGTATGATTGTGTTTCATGTTTAACAATTCTGTAACATAAATATTACGTACCTACCAATACCGTAGACATCTTTTAAATTCAGATCTAAAGAATAAGCAATATATTTGGTGAGTAATAAGTGCGAGTTTCATATTGAAGGTTACCTGGTAGGCAGTCATTCCCTTGATGTCGAAATATATTTATTAGTACAAAATAATGAGATCGTGCATAGTGGGCGGCACGCTTATTATATCCTCACCTTTGGCCTTTGCTAAAATAGCAGGATGAAAAAGAATTATTGATTTAAGTTATAACTATGCAATATTATTTAAAGAAAATATTGTTTCCTATATTATTTTCATTGCCGTAGGTACGGCTAGTTGCCAGTACAATCAATAACATTCAGCGAAACATAATTTTATTTAGAAGAAACAAAACTGAAGAATAAACAAACACAAAATGCCACAAAGATTAAGAAGAGAAAGATTGTTATTTCCATAAAAAGAGGCTCTATTCCTTTTTTTTTATTTTCTTATTGAATTTCTATTAGTACAATATTTTCTACTCACTTTATAATTGCATCTTTAACAAAGAAGAAACGTATCAAAGAAACTGTAAAATCTTTCGTTTTTAAGATTGCTTTGCATGCCAAAATTGGACTTCACCGTTTTATTCGTTAAATGTCTGCACGAACAAGCTACAGTCATTATTCATTAGTAGCTTTACCATCGAACGGCTATAATTGCAAAAAAGGTAACCGGTTTTGTTTCTTGTGCAGACGTCTCCGACGGTACCTACGGTCTGATGAGCGGTCAATAAATAAGTAATTGCTATAACACAGAATAACGGATGATTGAAAATGAAAACTGTCCAGATATATTCTTCTCTTTGTTTTAGTTTCATTTGATGTTGTAATAGTAGCGGGGTCATGGACGAAGAGTTTATTTAAATACTAGCATTGCCCGCGGCTCCGCCCTCGTTCAGATGACCAAAAACCAAATTCTTAGGTTTTACAAATTAATATACTGGTACACTGCAGTTTTTGTATTTTTTCCCAGAAATGAGATATTTTCCCGCTGTAAAAAGTATCCTATATTTTGACAAGGAAAACCAGCTATCACCATACCAAACATCAAAATCCCTCCAGTGGTTTTTCTGTAATACAGTAACAGATAGACAGACAGACAGACAAAAATTCTAAAATCTATAGATTCGGCCTCTGTATCGATAATAATGTTTATTTCAATAAGATTTTCCAAAAAATATTTAATGTACAGGTTCGGCTTAGTTACAATTTTATTATGTGTATAGATAATACTTGGAACTAAGCACAATATTTTAGGACTAACTAATCGTAAGTATAAAATACAATATGCATAGAAATTGCTGAACAGAAACATACTTACCGTCTTACTCTTCAAAATTGATGTCCGTTGTGAACTCTTATTCGCTATTGTAGACATTATTAAATCAATTTAATGAATAATAATTACATAAAATTTTATTGTTTATTGTTTAACATTTGCAACTTTAGTCATCGATATTATATTTTTGAGTCAACTATGTAAGATTATTACTTACATATTTATCGTATTGCTTAAACTCCTGTATTTAAAATTAATATATTAGATGTTAGGCAGGGATAGCCCAGTGGTAACGCTCTCGCTTGGGAAACCGAGTGGAGCGGGTTCAAATCCCGGGTATCGCACCTCTGATTTTCATGTGCGAATCATTTCCAACATGATTACTACTTGCTTCACGGTGAAGGAAAACATCGTGAGGAAACCTGCATGTCTGAAAGAGCCTAGCAAATTTTCGAAACCCGCACTTGGCCAGCGTGGTGGACTATGGCCTGATCCCCCTCGTATTGAAGGAAGGCCCGTGCACGACAGTGGAACGTTAAAATGACTGAATACATACATACACGTTAGATGTAATCGTTTTTATTAAATAAATTCGTGAAATGTGAATACAAAGTAAATACAAAAATTACTTTTTTTTCAGATTTTGCGTTTTCGACCATCAAATCTAAGCCTATATATTCTATTTTAATAATATATAAGTTTTATTTTCAAGACAAAATTTAATCCAGCCAAAATCATTACTTTAGTACCTATTGGTCACGATACAAATTTTAATCAGCTGTCTATTACGATTAAAGAATTAAAGGTACATACATAGTATATAGTTATGTAGATGCCGCTTAGATTATAACGATCTCGCCCTTTTCTTAAAACAGGGAAATATTAAAAATATTTTCCGTACCTAATAATTGCTACTGATTACTATATTTGATTATAGTACTATGACGGTAAAGATGCGATTTAAATACCTATATTAAGTGAAATCAAGAAAATGTTCCACTTAAACTATAAGTTGTTTAGTTTGAAAGTATTGCCGTACGTCCGTACGTGCCGTAATAAACAATATAAATTCGTAATACATTGTTATTATATTTAAATAAAAACTTATTACATAAACCAGTATGTTATAAGTATAACCAATATGAGTAGATGTAGTGGGATAAGATGCTTGATATTGGTTATACTTATAACATAACTACTTTTGACCAACCTCTTTAGTCAAAAGTACTTCTGATTAAAAATAGTTTTGACTGTAACATATATATTCTTTTCTATTTTTCGATATTATTATAACAGTTTATAACCAGCAAAAGCTTAATTTTTGGTTGATATCAAAAAGGTTAAAAAATACTTACGATAAGTTTAATTGAACTAGCTATTTCTAATCGTTTAGTACATTAACTTTAAAGCATTATTAATTAAGTATGTTGAAATTGCATGTCCTCATTTCAGCATCCAAAGAGCTCGGTATTGTACAATGTACCGGTACGTATACCGTGTACGACATCGTTACGCAAACGTACTTCGAGGTCGCGCGCTCTCAATCTCCTTTGATCTAATGTCAGGATCAAGGCCATTGATTCTGTTGTTTGTTTTACGCACCTGACTTTTAAAATTTATTATATAAAAGCTACTAAGGAATCCTTACTGTTTCGTAGTTTAGAAATAAATATTAAAAAAAAATACTTACCTATGGGGTAGTTATTTGCTCTATGTATAAAAAAATGAGCCCTGTCACGTTCAAAGTTTGTCAAATCATCGTGTGTATCAAATAATTTGAACGTGTTGGACCTTATTTGATGTACCTAAAAATAAATTACGAGTTTTGTAACTACATTACATAGGCACCGTTAAAGATAATTTAAAAATATATTTAGTCGTGGATGAAACGTGGATCTATAGATAAAAATCTATTTTTAACAAAAAAAATAATGAAAAAAAACATTAAATTTGAATTGTCCTTATAAATAATCGGAAAAAAGACAATATATACCTACGCTGTTAGATAATTATAAAATTTCTTCACGTCTGGAACTGAGGGACAGGGCCGTTAAAAAAGCCGTTAAGATTTTTATCAAAGAACAACACTATTTAAATTACTTAAGTGCATAAATATTTAAAACGTGTTAGTTATTTGAGGTGACTTTCTCTAAGCCTTAAGATTATTTATTTATTTTATTTTGTTAATTGTATCATGTAGGTAGAGGTACAATGCAAAATAAATATACATATAGAATAACGATGATAACCTTGTGTCTCTAAAATAACTACCATATTATATTAATAGTAAAATCAAGGTAAAAATGAATTGGTCTAGATAATACAAATGGGACGTATTAGGTAGTAGGTAGGCGGATCTTCATATTCGCCGAAATTGCATCTTGTCTCGCCATTTCATCCAACCTCAATGGAATTATTAATTAGCTCATAGATCTAATACATTTTGGAGAATTTCGCTTAATGATAAATCATAAGGCGTGTCCACGCTAGCGAGCCAAGCACAAACGGAGCACTAGCCTAACACGAATCCGTGTAGTGCGGACTGACTTACGAGCCTTTGAATTAGGTACCAGTGTTTGAGTTCGACATACATGGAAGCGTAAACAAAAGGAGTTTGTTTACAACTAATTATTGAATTGTATAAAAATCATTCAATTATGAAACTTCAAACAAAAGGATTGCTATAGAAAAAATAAGAAGAATGATGCCTCGTACGAGTATATCCGAGGAGTTGGGCAAGGATATAGCATCGGAAATAAAATTTAATAGATCCCCATCATCTTAGTCTTCTAGCTTTATTATTAAGTTCGTCTGAAATAATAATCGGTGCTGTAGCAGTTAAATCATCAATTTTTGCCACGAGCCGCAAGTACACTGCTGTCTGCTGAAAACGACGATCGTGTGACAAAACTATATCGTTACGTTATATTATAGACTAGCGACTCACCCCTCGTTATGGTAAGGGTATGTGCCTAGTTGATTTCCCACACAAATTTTCATCCCCGTTTTCACTCCCTTAAGACATGATTTCCGGGATAAAAAGTATCCTATGTCCTTCCCAGGGTCTCAAACTATCTTCATAGCTTTCATCTAAATCTGTTTAGTAGATCCAGAGATTACCCCCTACAACCTCACAAACTCACAAACTTTACCTCTTTATAATATTAGTATAGATTTGGTCCAACCATGTATTTTGTCCAACCTGTACCAAATTTTATGGTCCGTTAATAGTAAAGGGAAAACTTTAAATGAGAATATAGAGATGTACCTCAGATAAGTACTCGTATATTGGATTTGAATTTTGCGTTGTGTTTGCTAGTCATAACTCATAAACCTACATATATTTATATAAACTAAAATTATATAAATAAAATTTATATAAACTTACTTATAGTTATAGTAAACTACGATTATTTTTAGGGGCGTCCTGGATATTTTAACAAAAAAGTAATACTCTTTAATAAAACTTTTATTCTTGATTCCGTTAATGTATAAAATTACAAATAAGAAATAAGACTAGATAATTGAGAGTTCTGTACGAAGTTGGATACCAAAACAGCGTAAAAATCACAAAGAATTTATTTTGACAGTGTCTGGTAATTCAGATATACCTGTAATAGCACTTTCTTAATATATATTCGATTCTTAATATTATTAAAAGAATAGGTATGATTACTTAGTTTAAAGAACATAATAACAAATCGACTTTAAAGTAATAATAATCATTATAATATATAAAATATTAATTTAATATTTGTATTCTAATATAAACTAATGCAATGAGCAAAAACAATTTTAAATAAAATCTTTTTTCTTAATATTAAATAATAACACAACCACACAATCAAAATTCTATCTCTAGTAAAACTAAGTTATGAACACATCAAAAACATATTAAAGCCACCCTTAACTTTATTATGTGCAGAATTAAGTACCTAAGTACTAACTCTTAGTTTAGGAGCAAAATGCCTTGAAATATAAAAAAGAAGGAGCCAACAAAGCCACTTTTATAATGAATATTATAAATATTATGTATATTTATATCAATTTTTGTCGCAGTAAAATCTAATTTGTCGTTATTTATAATCATAATTTTGTATTAGAAAAGGTCTAATACAGAAAATGATGCATCTCCAACTTCATAGTTAAAATCCGTCAAACCGATACCTGCATCGTCATACAAACAATTTCATGGTGAAATAGATGCAACGATTCATTAATATTTAATTCAGAGTAAAAATTCCGGCTCTCAATCTCTTTTTGTATCTTTTAGGCACTTTCAGCTTTAAAACAGAATAATCAATTAATAATACAAAACCCACTCACAAATAAAATACTTACAATAAAAGGGTTTCAGATATTTGAATATCGCGCCTATTAACAATATAATCGTTCAGTAATTATCTATGTTTTTAAATTTATAGACTTTATGTGCACAATATAAAAAAATGTTGAAACATGCGGCAATAATATGAAAATATAGTAACTACAATCTAACTGTAAGAAGTCAGTCTTTGGTTTTTATATAAGAAATGAAAATTATATAGATAATATACTATTTTCTACAGACATGTGTTATGGGGCAGGTTGTATGAAACAAAAATTACGACTTATTTAATAGTTAATTTGTTAGCAATGTGTAAGTTGTGCGTATAGATTTATCAGTTTGTACTCTATCTAGTATCTACACAAAGTTTAATTAAAATATCTATTCACAACGCGTTATTTCATACCTAATAAATAATTTTGTAGTCTCTATGACTTCGAAGTAGAGCTCTTTATTCCATCTAAGTAATAAAGTTTAGGAATTAGATAAATTATATAATTTTTTTTTGCTTTTATTATTAAATAAATGGATTTTAATCAAAAATGTTATTAGTGGAAATCATTAAATACATTTAATTTCGATTCTTTTTCCCACGATCATACTTTCTGAGCAATAAAAGAGAATCTTATACTAAACTCGAAATAATGTTACATAATCTGTGCTACTACTTTCTAATATTCACATTAGCACACTTAAAATAATAACTTAATACAATATTTAAAACAAAGTGTTATATATAGCTTTTATTACTTCATAGCTATTATTTACAACAAATCATGGTAATATTTTTTTTTATTTAAAATTGAATTCGATAGTGATGTGTTCGTTTATTATTGTCTTTGGCGGATTCTGCAGAGCGGCGACGGGCGGCGGCGTACACGGCTAGTTTGGAAGGAGATGGAAGGCTGGAGTCACGCGGTCTTACGAGAGACTCCCTCGACTCGGCAGCAGGGAGAGATGCTGAAGTCGGCACTGATGGAAGCTTGCGCACCGTGTCGTAGGGGAGTGGGGAACTACGGGACGCGGTAGACGCGATAGATCCTGATCCGTCTGAATCCTATGAAAATGTATTTTATAACAATATTTTGTTTTTTGACCGGGAACTGAGTTTGTCCAATCTAATCTAGAAATCTTTAGATGTTTTTTTTTTGTAAAATAATAATTAGATCTATTTCTAAAAAAACCAGCTCGATTCCTGGCTAGAAAAATGACAACTAGAATTACTAACAAAGTAAAAAATATATTTTTCATCAATATGAAATATATAGCGTGGTAGCCCAGTGGTAACGCGCTCGCTTGGGAAACCGAGTGTAGCGGGTTCAAATCCCGGGTCTCGCACCTCTCTAAATCATTTCTAACATGATTACCACTTGCCTTACGGTGAAGGAAAACATCGTAAAGAAATCTGTATATTTGAAAGAACCTAGCAAGTTTTCGAAAGACATGTGAAGTCCGCCAGCGTGGTGGATTATGGTCTGATCCCCCTCGTATTGAAGGGAGGCCCTTGCCCAGCAGTGGGACGCTAAAAAGGGCTGATACATTAAATATTTGCAAAAAAATAAGTATCACTCAAAGAATATAAACTATAATAAATAAAAATGAATGTTTGTTTGTCTGTTTGTCTCCTATACGTTCTCAAACGATTCATTCCAATAAAAGCTAGGGTAAGCCGCTAGTGCTATGTAAAAAATATAAAGCTTTCTTCTCTTATATAATAAAGTAATTTAATAAAACTTAGTGTTAAGTTACCTTTCTCGCATCTCGATGTTCGAGCCTATCATAACGCGTGGTTCTGGCGGAGGGTTTCCTCGGAGGGCGTGGGAGGGCGGAGGGCGGCGGCGGCAGGCTGGACGAGCGCGTTTGTTGGGACGCACGCCCTTGTCGCTCTAGGAGGAGGGCCTCCTCCCCGCGCCCGCCGCGCCCTCCCACCGTTGTCAGACCGGGGAAGCAGCATAGACCACGCTAAAGCATATTCAAATTCAAAATATTTTATTCAGCGTTAAATTATTACAATTTTTACTGAACGTCATGAGTCTACTACCAGTTCGGAAAGAAAAAGCCTCAGACCTGAGAAGAACTGGCGAAAGAAACTCAGCGGGACTAATATAATTTCAATTGCAATGCAATTGCGTACGTGAGCATATAAAAAAATGTTGTTTTTGAGAATTTATTTGTTATTATTTTCAAAGTATTTTCTCTTAGCTTTTTCTAGAAAAATTAGCTCAATCGAATACCATTTATATGTTGAGTTGAATAAGTATAATCAGAAACCTTAAATTATGCAAAAAAAACTAAGAAAACGTATACGAAATTAAAAATTTATATTTATTTATATGCATGTTGCCATACTTATATATAATTTTTGTATTAATTCGCAACAATTACCTTGAACGGAAACTTTTCATTGAAACATTGAATGTTAACAAAACAACAAAAATAGAAATGTTTAGTTGGGCAATCGTGTTATTACAAAGTTAATGAGCTGACAATAGAAAGAAAAAAACGTGAATATAAATAGGCACTCTTACCTCATTACGGAACCAGCTCTGAAGAAAGTTGTAACATCGCCGTTTTAGAACGAACACTACATAATATATTTACTTATAGCATCGTAAACGATCCTTAAATGATTATTTTAATTGATTTAATTAACAAATAATCAATATCAAATATATATAAACTATTAATATTGATATAATAAATATTAATATAATAATAATAATAATAATAATTAAAATATTAATAAATAATAAATTTACTCAGAATAATTTTTAATTACCACTAAAGTAAATTTGCACAGTTATATAAGTTATTTGAAATATTTCACTGTTTTTAACCTTTACTTCTATAAGTGACGTCATTCGAAACAACAAAAAGTATTTAGAGCGACAAAGTCAGTGGGCGTTCACAAACAATGCCAGGTCTGGTTGATTATAAAGCTGAAAAAACTTTTAGTAAGAGTTATAAATGGTTATTTCAATATAAAAATATATTTACTTGAAGTATTTTAACGGCAAACTAAGCATTAAAGTGGCTTAATTTCGGGATTCCAAGCAGTTCTTAAAAATAGTAGGTTAATTCTTGCTAAATTCAAAGCTTTTAATATTAGGAATGGCTATTAAAACTACAACAAACAAAACCATGTTTTTATTATTCAACATGCTTCGTCGAAAATATAATGAATACAAAAAAAATATTTAAAAAAATATCGTGTACACTCCCTTAATATAAGATCTTAATGATTAATTCTCGTAATGACAGCTTTCGAAAAAGGCACAATATTTATAAAATGTGCTAAAAAATCGACTAAATATTTCATAATGTAATGTGTATACATCGTATATTTATCTTTAAATCAAAAAGATAAAAAAGATTCAACAACAATTTATCATAATATAACAACTCCTTAGTAATAAGCAAATATTTATTTCAATAGACTTAGACGTATCTTAACCAGTATACTTAAAAATAATATTATAGCTAAAATAAATACGAGAATAGAAAAATAAAGGTATATAGAAAATGTCACAAATTATTTCAATATGTACTATACAAAGAGCAAAAGGTTTTATTACTTCTAACTTTGGCGTACTTTTGTGACCAATGCATTAAAACTAATATAGCTACTAACCAGATATTCGTTGAACTTTTAAATATTTAATTTAATAAAATTATAAAACATGACGACATATATGTATTATGTAAAATATCAAATAATATTATAATGATGAATTAAAACGACTAGTGGAGTTTAATTCCATTTTCATATCTCAGGAGATTCTTAAAATCTATACAATTCATATTGGCACCGACAATCTCGTATATAAATCTATGGTTCATTCTTTGTAAAACTTCCGAATAAGGCACTTAGTTGTAAAAAGGCAATTTTGAATACATTTCGTAATACTGAAATATATACATATTTTAAAAATGTAATATTTTTTTATCCTATAATGATAAATAATTAGAGAGATGGATTTTTTATTTAAAATAGTCTAGTAATTTTGATATTATTTTTTTATCATAATATAGATTTTCGGTTTCCGACAAAGAACAAATTTTCACAGTTAGAAAGCTAATTGTTAGAAATAAATATGAAAACAATCTAAAACACACAGAACAAAACACAAAAGCTACACACAGTTAAATAAGTATAGTTTAAATATCGGTTGAAGGAATGTTATTGTCACTGCAGTACTATTGGAATGTCTTTGTGTGGATGTGGGGAATATGGGAAATGTGATTTATCAAATGGAACAACGACTGCTTAGTACGATGATACATAAATATAATTCTTTTTCACTATGTAAAGTGAGACCCGCAATAAATGCAATAATTTAGAAATAGGAAAAGTAGGAACTGTGCTCGTGGAGTTGAGTTGAATTTCGTATAAAAAATTTCCGGTTTGTAACGTTTGTTCGATCGAATATTTAATCTAAAAATATTGTAGTGATACATTCGCACCAACACTGGGAAAAAAACTTGGATTCTCTTAGGGATCCCGGACCAATCACTTGCAATTTAATCTCTACAAATTGACATTCATCGATGATATTGATCGTTAAATGTAATTGAAGCAAACCATCTCAATAATAGTTGGCATGCGGACGCGAGTGAGAGGAGTGGGATGAGTGCGAAGAGTGAGAGGAGTGGGGGGAGTGTTGGGAGTGAGCGTGGGGGGAATGTATGGAGTGGGCGTGGGGGGAGTGTGGGGAGTGAGGGGAGTGCGGGGAGTGGGCGTGCGGCGCGTCGGGGAGGTAACTCACGGCGGGCACGGGCGGCCGGTCCAGGCGCGACTCCAGCGCTGCGAGCTGCTCTTCTAGCCGCAGCGACGAACTATCGAAACCGCATCCTGTTCCAATATATATATTTTTAGTATTAAGTGTGCGGTTTTAAACCAGTTTTCCCAATTGAAATCGAATTTCGGTTAGAATTTTTGTTTGAAAAAAGACTTTAGAAGAAAGAATACAATACAGAACATTTTTCAATAGTGGGCTTTCTTAGAACACTCTAGTGAGGTAGCTTTTAGTTTTGATATGATTGTTTTACGTTTATAATATGACTAGCGAGTCACCCTCGCTTCGCTCGGGTTCGTCCCTAGGACGTTTCCCAATACAAAATTTCATCCTCTTTTCACCCTCTTAAGGGATGACTTCCGGGATAAAAAGTATCCTATGTACTTCCCAGGGTCTAAAATTATGTTCTTACCAAATTTCATCTAAATCGGTTCTGTAGATCCAGAGATTACCCCCTACAACGTCACAAACTCACAAACTTTACCTTTTCATAATATTAGTATAGATTAGAATAAACAAGCCGGCATACCGCTCGCGTTGTCGTTGTGCGGGGAGTAGTTGCGTCGCGCGAGGTGCCGGTAGCGGCCCGCCACCGACCCGCCCGCGCCCTCCGCGCTCGAGAACGACGCGCCCGACGACAGACCCACTGGAAACATTGTACATTCATATTAGTTGACTATCAAATTTATATATATATTACTTTAGCTTCCATTATTACATTTTATTATTAATATAATAATATAATCACAGTCGAATGATATAGTAAATGAATGATTATGTATAAATAATTTTGCAATTTTTGCCAGAATACCTTAGCACTAAAAGTAAAAATTACCTATCCGTAGTTTTAAATTCCTTAGAACTCGAATTCACCTTTTTTATATATATATATGTATAAAACAAAAACAAGATCAAAATATATTTTACCAAGTTCCTCGCGACTAGAATTATTCCTTAGAGAAGCAGCACTCGTGTGTTTCTGCAGCACTTTGATCATTGCATCGCGCTCGGCCACCTTCGACTCCAGCTCCTTGACCCTTTATTATGAGAAACATTAAATATATATTTTCAAAAATAATAATTATTTTTCATTACAAGGACTCTTGATAAAAGGAAGCATTTCACAAAACATCTTTTTTTCCATATACGAGTATGTTTTTTTTTAACAATTATTGTTGTTTTGTTTTTCTTTCGTGAAGCAACGTGGTAACAGATCATGTGATTATTTGAAGAGGAATAATTTATTAGTCAAAGTCTATGAGAATACACTACCTTTTATCTCTACTTTATTTCCGTCAGTCACTCCATTGCAAAATGTTACTTTTCTCTTGGTGAACATTATGTATTATATTAATATAATCTTATAATTAAATTATAATATGGAAAACAAAAACAAACCTATCCCACGGGAACCGTACATTTGTGTTTTCTATGTCTTATTCCAGACTATAATCTATCTCTGTGCCAAATTTCATCCAGATCCATTCAGCCGTTCTGGCGTGAAAGAGTAACACACATCCATACTCACAAACTTTTACATTTATAATATTAGTACAGATAGTAAAGCTTACTCACTGTGTACTAGACCGCACCTACGTTTATTAATTAAAAACAATATTTACCAAAGTCCAATGTTTTCGTTAATTTTAAATAAAATGTTGACAGTACCTGCTCTCAAGGTCTGCAACTTTTTTCTGCGCCAGGTGCAGCTCGTCCATGTGTCTGATCTTCTCACTGCGAGCCTCCGCCATCAGTCGCTCAGATTCTGCCGATGTCTTCTCGAGTGCCGCGATTTTGGCATCCCTGATGAACGATACAAGATAACGACAAGTTATTATTATTATCAATATTTTTTTTCCGCTCAAAAAAATTAAAGTAGGGACTATATAATATAATTTAAATGTTTTCATGGTCATGAAAACATAGATTTTTATAAATAAATAAATGCATGAATGAAGGAATGGATGAATGAATGCATGAATGAATGAATAAATGATTGAATGAATGAATGAATTAATAAATTAATAATAATTAATAAATGTTGCGCATACAGCACGTACTTGGGTATGGAGGCGGCGGAGACGGCGGCCTGGCGCAGCGCGGCCTCCTCCAGGTAGCGCTGCTCCCACTTGGCGCACTCGCCCTCGAGCGCGAGCAGGCGCTCGTCGCGCTCGCGCAGCGCGCGCCGCAGCTCCGCCTCGCCGCCCGCGCCGCCCGCGCCCCCGCCCGCGCCCCCGCACGAGCACTCGCGCTTCCTGTACGGACAGATGCTATACTGAATTACAATAAATACCTACTTCTTTTCAATATCTATACAGGTAATTGCATCAAATTGCTAAATAAATGCTTTGATATTTGTGTGTATTATTGTGATTGTAAATAAACCTAATAAATAAATCTATACAGATAAATAAAATTGAAGTGTCTGTTTGTAATGTCAAAGTAACAGCTTTTTAATAAATGCATAATATGGAATTATATACGGTATTCATAAGAAAAACACAATTTTGAATTTTTTTGTCTGTCTGTCTGTCTATTTGTACCGGCTAATCTCCGAAAAGGCTGGGCCAATTTTGACGGGATTTTCACTGGCATGTAGTTGATGTTATAAGGAGTAACTTAAGCTTTCTTATTTAAGAAAAAGAATTAGGATTCCGCTCAAAAAAAATGTATCTAGGGACGAAGTGAGTCGCTAGTCTTTCAATAAAAAAGTACATCTACGCTAATATTATAAAGAGGAAAGATTTGTATTTCTGGATGTTTGTAACGAATAAACGCTATCACAAAAAGAAACAAAGAAGAGAACAAGTACCTGAGCGCCTGCAGCTCGGTCTCGAGCTGCGCGCGCAGCTTGCGCTCGGTGTGCTCGCGGCGGTCGGACGCCTGCTGCAGCGACGCCAGCGCGCGCTGCAGGCCCAGCACGCGCTCCACGTACCCGCTCGCGTGCCGGCACTGCAACCGGTGCTTACTGTACACTAGCCTTATTTCAACTTAGTATTATCTTTATGACTTATGCCTATGTGTGCTGATGTATAAGCTATACATTATGATATGTATATGGGTTCGTACCCCACACCTGACACCAAATGATATTGATGAACGATGTTAATGAGGTCTAAATGAAAAGACTTTTGGATAACGACTGGTTTATTATAATTCCCTCCTCTGAGAGTTAAGACTACCGACAAGACAATATGTCTATTTAATATAAGTATACCCACAACATTACTGTAAAATTTCATTATAAATACGTCCAGTAGTTTTTGCGTGAAAGCATAACAAACATACATCCATACAACCTTCCAAACTTTCACGTTTATAATATTTAGTAAGATAATGAACTCTTGTCCGATTTAAGCGATCTTGTCCGATTTCACGTAGACCAATCTCAATGAGCAGGAGATACTATAGTGCACCAATGCTGATATATTATAACACTGTAATTAACATTGCTAGTAACTATTACTTATATGATTTATATAATTATTAATTTGTCAACATATTATACATATCAGAAGATACGGTAAAAGTTTACAGACGTTTATTTAAATAAAATACTCTTGTATGATTACACTACAACATAGTTTGAACTTTGTTTGTGCTACGCGAATACTAATAAAATCTATATTGGTATTATAAAGAGGTAAAGTTTGTGAGTTTGTGATGTTGTGCGAGGTAATCTCTGGATTTACTGAACCCATTTAGATGAAATTTGGTAAGAAGATAGTATGAGACCCTGGGAGGGACATAGAATACTTTTTATCCCGGAAATTATCTCTTAAGGGTGTGAAAATGGGGATGAAAGTTTGTATTGGGAAGCAAGCTAAAGACGAACCCGAGCGAAGCGAGAGTGAGTCGCTTGTAATTAAATAAAATTAGAATGTTTGTCTGCATAAAAGTGTACGTATGTGTGTGTGTGTGCGTGTGGGTCACCTCGTCCTCGAGGCGCACGACGTTGGCCTGCGCGTTGGTGAGCGCCGTGTCGAGGATGTCGATGTGCGTGCGCTGCTCCTGCAGCGTGGCGCGCTGCGCCGCCATCTCTATCTCCTGCCGCTCCTTCGCGCACGCCAGCTCCTTGTCTGTATTGCACAACATACACACACGATATATTTAATTTTAAATAAATAAATTAAACCTACTTGGCCAATTAAAATTGATTATAACTAGAAGTTATACTTAGTATGCTGTGTATATAAGGAATAAAGTATTAAATTAATTAATATAACTCAAATAAAACATTTAAACGGAGACCATAATAATATAACGATTTCATTCTTTAAATACCACCAAATACAACTATAGATACCTGTTTTAACTAAGAAGCTACGGGAGTAACTAAAATTAATTAATTATTATTAATTCAGTATCCACCCTTAGTGCATATTTTTCTTGATATAATGCTTACACTATCAAAAGCAATAAGATTTCTGTCCTCTACACTGTTTCATACCATGGCCATAACACTGTCTTTCCATGGAAAAAAAAATCTTTTGCATAAAATAATATAATCAACGGTGACCATACTGTTCGTACATCGTAACGTGCAATTGACTGGGCATCTTTTATTTTTTGTAACTGTCTTAAAAAATATCCACCAATGTTTTATATATGATTTATATTTTAATTATTGTGGTATAAAAATATTATTTTTTCTTAGATTTACGCGAATATTTGACATTTTAAATAAAACTATCTTTTCGGATTTTGTCGCGGATTTATTTGCATTTTTGTTTCCCTTTGTTTGTTCGGGAAACAAAAATGCAAATAAATCCGCAACAAAATCCGAAAAGATAGTTTTATTTAAAATATTATTTTTATTTTCTGACTTAGGAAACTTCTCCCTTTCACGGGGCTCGGGCGACAGTATCGCGTAAGGTCGTTCTAAGCGCATTGCCGCTTTGTCTTGGTCAGTTCAATCGTGTCGGCGGATAGATATTAAAATGGATGATGATACATCTAAATTATGCGGATACATTAAAGAGTTCGCGTGGAAGAACGGTTGTTTAAGATATATTATTCGTATATTTCTTATATTATCTATACTAATACTATAAAGAGGTAAGATTTATTAGTTTGTTTGTTTGTACGGAATAGGCTCAGAAACTACTGAACCGGTTTAGATGAAACTTGGTAAAAAGATAGTTTGAGACTCTGGGAAGGACATATGAATTTTTATCCCGGAAATGATCCCTTAAGGGGGTAAAAATGGGGATGAAATTTTGTATAGGGAATCAAAAATTCATAAATAACTTTCACAAAACAATACGTGTCTGACACTAAAACGTAGACAAAGTGAACGACAATCGACAATCAAAGTAGGATAAGATCTTAAAGCTCAACTCAATTCACAAGCTCACTCACTCTGTGTGATGAGCTGCGCGATGAGCATCTCCCTGTTCTGCAGTTCCTTGCGCAGCGCGTCGCTACCGTCGCCCTCCGCGCGCACGCCCTGCGACAACAGCTCCACCTGCAATAGCAAACAATACTCGTTTGACTACACAAATATTGTATTATATGTATCCAGCTCATTTCAACGTCTCACTGCTGGGCACGAGTTGAAAATGGTTGAAAGATCTAACGGTTTCAAATTCCCAGGTATCACTCCTCTGATATTTTTATTCGTGAATCATTTATAATTTCAACTTATTATACGGTGAAAAAACATCGTGAGGAAACCTGCATGTATGAGAAAATCTACCTAGATTTCAAAGAACGTATGAAATCAGTCCATACTCACTTGCCCATCCTGGTAGACTATGGCCCAATCACCTCTCAATCGCATTGAAGGGAGACCCGTTCTCATTCCTTATATAAGTTATATTAAAAATTCGTGCGCAAAATTTATTTTTAATTACACTACTAGTCAAGGCTGTTCAAGTCAGTTATTTGTAAAAGTTTATTTAGATTATATATATTACTAGCACTGACCTGGATAATCAGCTATTATCATACCAAATTTCATCAAAATCTATCCAGTGGTTTTCTCGCGATACGTTCCCAGACAGATAGACAAACAAAAATTCTAAAATTCTAATAACTATAGATTCGTTCTCTGTATCGATAATATTTCATTTTCATTTCATTTTCAATAAGATTTCCAAAAAAAAATTTAATTTACAGATTTGACTCAGTTAAAACGTCATTATATGTATACCTATAGAAAAGTTTTTTTAGATTTTTTAAATCGCGAAAAATTAAACGAATACAAACCTGTTGTTTCAGCGCACGGTTAAGTTCGTGCAGCCGCCTGCAGTCCGCTTGCAAGCGAACTCGTGCGGCTCGTTCGAGTCTCTCGCGTCGTTCACATGATCCCACCAGGTCTTCGTGTGCCGTACGGACTTTCTCCACTTCTTCCTCTAACTGTTATGCCATCACCCATCATATAGTATTTATTTTTCATTAAATTTCTTATCGAGATATTTACATAGTATACCTCATAAACTGTATAGAACATCGGAAATTAAATTAAGTGCACCAAAGTTAGATTAAGTTTCATTTTATATATGTGTGTACATTGTACATATTCATTTTGCTTTACTGTGTTATTTCTAACCTTTGAAGCATATTTTTTTAAATGCTATTTCTGATAATATTTCATATGTAATTTATAAACTACATATATATATTTTATAGTATTATAGTCGTTGCCATATTTACTAAGGTAAGCAGGTAGGACATATTATAATTTTATTCTAGTCTCCTATTTCTGCTGAGATATTGAAACCAAACATTTACCCAACGAAATCAAACCAGCATTCCATGGTAAGATAAACGCATATCACAGAGCAGTGATAGTTTGAAATAACCAAAAAAATATGTAATACATATTTATTAAAAATTAAACTTAAAATTTAACCATTTTGAATAAGTATATTTATACATATGTATATGTCTGAACCGTGTAAATCACCTAAAAAATAGCATGATTCAGTGCAATGTACTTTACAATGATTTTCATTCAAATCGTGTGAATGACGCTACTACCACCAAAAATAAATATTACTCACGGACCAAATTAAACTTACGAGGAACTGTGCGATCGTATAAAAGATAGCTTCTTACATTGGGTCACCTACATAGTTTTTGTAAACGCAAAAAATTCAAAATTAATCAATATATGAAATTGAAATTGTTATAGTAATAATTAATTGAACCCTACTTTATCTGTAGTAAATAGTATTTTTAAAGTACAACACTGTTTTGTCTATGTCACTCTCTATGATGTCACTTCTTCCGATTATCTCTCACTAATAAAACTACGTACGACATATCACATATATTTTTTATTAATCACATCAGAAATTAATGAAGTTTTTCTGTTTCAACTAGTTGTAGGTCATGTCCGTTGTCTTATAATATAATATTAACGAATAATTGTAAAATATTAATTTTACCATGTGGAAATACATTACATATTTGTTACATTTTATAGCAAACTTGAAGATGAGATGAAGAGCATACTTTGGCATATTCTATTAGAAGCAACATATTATGATTTTTATGGCGTAAACAATAAACTCACCACTCGGTCAAAGGAACGGTTAAAAAGTCACGCGTAATGTCTAATCAGTAAATAACCCATACAAATAAATAACCCATTCATTAAAGCTATACTAAAAATAACATTTTGAGGGCGAATTTTTACATTATATTACTAGCAGAACCCGTGGCTTCGCTCGCGGTAAAACTATAACAAAAAACTCTAAAAAGGTAGGTTTCATACAAACTTTCATCCCCTACTACACACTACTTTACCACCTTAAGAGATGAATTTCGGAAAATTCTAAAACACATAATATTTACTTTATTATATTAAAGAGCATTAATACCAAGTTTCAATAAATAACTCTTTGAGTTGGGTTTTAACGTCTTTTCCCATGGGAATGAGATAATCTCCCGCGGCAAAAAGTAGCCTATGTCACTCTCTAGCCTTCCAACTATCTTCACACGAAAAATCACGCTAATCCGTCGCTCCGTTTCGACGTGAAAGAAGAACAAACAAACAAACAAACAAACAAACAAACAAACAAACAAACAAACAAACAAACAAACAAACAAACAAACAAACAAGCAAGCAAGCAAACGCACTTTCACATTTATAATATTAGTATGGAAGTGTGGACAATAATTTTCTTTTTAAAAATATATTTGTGGGATTTTTAACTTTAAAGTATAACGTAAGGCAAGGCTTAAATTTCTTCTATACGTACACGTTAAATTATATTTTCATAGGGCTACATGGAATTCTTTATGATGTCTGAATTAAGAATCTAGCCAATATGTTCGGCCTACTATATGTTTATGGTAACGAACATGAATGACGAAACCATAAAAATTATTTTTTATATTTATTAATACGAGTATACATTAAGTGAGACCTTATTAAAATTTTTATAAAAAAATATATGAGTACTTAAAAAGTGAGACAATATTGAAAAGTAACACGAATAAAGACACAATTCGAGATTTTCTATTTCTAATATATTTAAGAATAAGAATAAAGTCACAAACATTAAGTTGTTTTAAATTGGTATTTATGCTTCGCTGCTTTAATCATTAAACTTCTTAGCAAAATTAGTTGTTGCCATTGAACTAGAATTATTCATAACTAAATACCACCTCATAAATATCTTTGATATTTGGAAAATTTAAGATAATTTTAACAGAAATTATGAACCACATATGCAACGACGGTGTTTATTTTGATAACCTAAATAATCGATGTGGATATACGCAATATGAACTACATACCGTAATTTTTGATTTATTTTAATTGCACGTAACATAAACAACCAAAAATCAGACAAATAGGAACAAATCCCTTTTATATACAACTAACGACGCACCCTCGCTCCGCTCGGATTTGCCCCTAGTTATTAAAAAAATAGAGGATGGGGATAGGGGGTAGGAGGGTGAAAAATACTTTACGACCTATTCTCATATCTATCAAATGTACAGATCATTAAAATCAGTCAAGTCGTTTCGGAGGAATGCCACCACAAACACAGTCCCATGAAATATTTATATATTAAAGAAAGATTTGACCTTCATCTAGCAATTTAAGCAAATATTGCGTTATTTTTTTTCGAAGTTTCCAAATTGATAAAAAAAAACAAGTTGATATTAAGAAATCTGATATGATTTAAGTAGGTATTGAAAGTGAAATTTCAATTTGCAAAAGAATGCGCTCTACACTACATCCTGCTCAGTTACTAAAACGCTATTTCTGTTACGTAATTCTTAACTATCACTTTTTAAAACAAATCAAACAAACCTACTACATGGGTTAAAAATCGTACAAATGCGAGTCTGACTCACACACTGAGAGTTCCGTAGCATGAAACATTTTTGTTTCTTACCAAATTTCATGATTCTAGGTCAACGGCAAGTACCCTATAAAATATTTTTAGTTGAATTCTCACTCAAGAGAGTGAATGGGAATGGGAATTGAGAATGAAATATGAGAAGTTCAAAAATTGTCTCTGCGGACCAGATTCGTCTTCAAAATAAGCAAAGGTCAGGGTCACTTCCACTTTTTTGCATTAAGGCTAAAAGAGTCTAGTTACGCTAGAGAGTGAGAGTGAGATTGTGACAAAAATTGTGCATGAATAAACTCGTATGTGTATGGATTAAAAGCTCACCTTATTAGTTTTAGCGACACGCTCGCACGCGTCGGCCAGCTGCCGCTTGAGCTGGTGGTTCTCCGCGGCGAGCGCGTCGAGCACGGCGGCGAAGGCGTCGTCGGGCTCCTCCAGCGAGCCCTCGCCGCCGCTGCACCAGCCGCTCGACTCCGACCCGCCGGGCACCGCGCGCACTCCCACACTAGTGATTTTATTACAAATTATTGGTCTTCCTCACAGTTCACCTAAACTATCTTTAAATTAAATCGACGTCAGAAATGCTCATTAAGTCTAATTGAATAAAGGTATTTTTTTATCATTTCACTATAAGAAAGATACTTAAAAACTGATAGCTACTTGAAAATACGTACAACAGATGGCCTTGTCGTTATAAGCTACATATACAAGGCAACCTTAAAGTTAAGAAATAAATTGGACTACTATTACAAATGCAAAAGTCTTTATAAATTCCCAGTATATAATACTTTCTTAGATTTACGCGAATATTTGACATTTTAAATAAAAACCTGTGACCATGATTGCTGTAAAGCATTTGAAACGTCGGGAACCAAAAACCAAAATAAATCGGCAAAAAAATACCAAAAGATAAATTCCCAGTATGTCTTGGTGCTACTTAGTTCTTAGTTGCTACTTGCTACGCTAATGAGCCACTCTATCACCACAAGGTGAACACACAATCACGAATATAGTTCAACTTTTAAAGTAAAATAATAAATAACTTTCTTACCTTGTCAAATCAGGCTGAGATCTAGACAGATTAAGTTTTTCTTTGCTCAATTTTGCTTTGGAGCCCTTGCCTTTCCTCTCATCTCTAGGCTTTGATGGAGCCCTGGTGTTATGCGGGGAGTGTGGGGAGTGTGGGGAGTGGGGGGAGTGCGGGGAAGCAGGAGGCGTCGGGCCTCGCGGCGTTGGAGACTGCGCTACTTCCTTCGCTAGGTGCTTCAGTACTGATGATTGATTGAGGAAGTCATCTGGTATTTCAGTTATTTCCTAGAAGAAAAATATGATCTTAAATAGAAATATATTAATTATAATAAATTAATTATAAATAACTACTTATCATAAAGAAAAAAATACTTAATTTGGTTAAAAGATATTGTAAACTGTCATCTAAAATTTAATATTTAAATATAAATATAGGTACAAGCCAACTGAGAATTGATGGTTAATTTGAATATTTTGTGAACAAACCTGAACACCGTGGTCTGGAGGACTAGTATATATCCTCTGTCCTCCAATATCAATATAATTAGCACTAGCTGTAACAGTTTGTTCTTTATGAATTTTTGGCAGTGGAATGCCACTGGGTTTTTTCCCAACTTCACTCTTTTTTAATGTGTGATATGGAGATGACTGAGTATTTGGGTGCTTCACTTCACTATTTGTTCGTTCGTGTTCTCTAATAATTAAAAAAGAAAACTGTTTATAGCTCTATTATAAAAAAGTTGGTAAGGAAAATGGTGGTCTATGCAATGCCTTACCGAATAGGCGTCGGTCGGGATGACCAGGAGTCGTCCTGATTGTGGATAATAAGGGTATTATATGATGAAGAAGATACATCCAAGGAACTTCTATTACTGTTACCACCGCCCACAGAATCTTTGAGAGAATTTCGATTGCTGTTTGAAACATTATCCTGTCGTAAAACAAATATTTTCTTTAATAATTATGTTTATTTAAATCAGACAAGTATTAAATTGACTGATGACTCCTATACCAAGGGTTTCATAGCAACAAATATTAAATTTGTGATGTGGTTCTACAAGGTTTCAGAATTTTATTCTGTACAATAGGAATTTTTATATTAACTTTATTGTATATAATGTATGTTACCTTTAGGGAATTCCTATTGTTGTTGTTAGACTGGCTTTGATTCTCTTGGCCCTGTGGTTCCACTCTTGCAGTATGTCGAACCACATATCTTTCCTCTCTAGACAAATTTTCATTTGATGTTGATACATCTGTCTCACTGCCAGATAAACTTTGAGGGAATCCACTTGGAACTAAGAACAATTAAATTAGAAATTTTATATATTACTAATAACTTACCCTTGCTTCGCTCAATAGGGACACCCCTAGATAACTTTTATTCTTGTCAATGCCATAATTCTTTTTTTTAAATAAAAGTAGCCTAAGTTACTCCTTATAATATGAACTATCTGCCAGTGAAAGCCAGGTCAAAATCAGTCCAGCCATTTTGTAGATTAGCCAGAACAAACAATCTTTTTCTTATAAGTACAGTATATAATTTCATATGCATTTAATAAAAAGCTATTATTTTGACAGACACTTAAATATTTAAATTAAGATATTTTATGAATTACTTTTAAGGTAAAAAAAAAATAATATAAAAAAACCTCAACTGAAACTAGTCTTTTACTAGTTCTTTTGAGATGTATCTTATAGTTGGAAGCATTTTATTTTCAAGCTAATTGCATGTAGACTCTTTGAAATTAATGTAAAAATCGATTCATATATTCTATACCTACTTTATTTATGTTAAGTTTTAAAAAGATAGTTTGAATCAAACTTAAATAAAAAAAAATATAATAATGACACTGTACTATAAAAAATATATAATATGTGAATGTCCTCATACGATACATACATAATAACAGCAATGATTCATAGCTAAAGCATGTAAACTTTGACATTAAAAATAGACATTTTTTTTCAAGATTACTTACCTGTTTGCTTCTGTGTTCTTTGAATGTTATTAGCAAATGACAAGAACCGTCCTGTTGGTCGCATGGACCCCATTTTTGCAATATGACCTTTACCTAACTTTTAACTATAAATCATTTCACTCTGTTTTGTAATAATGTCATTCAAAGAAAATATTATGCTTAACTCATCTGTAAATAAGTTTACATCGCCATGTTTATTAACATCACTCTCACGGATAGAAATAGACTGCAATAAGAAAAAACGAGGAATATGTACTCAATACGATGTCGTGATTAATGCAGCCATGTAACATGACTAAAAACAACATAACTGTCTTATTCAAGCAAACATATTTGTTATAATATTCATTTGAGGAACTCACAACATTCAGAAAATCAAAAAATATCAACGATATTTGAAGGTAAATCAAATTTCTTTATATTTCAAAAGAAATTAAGTAATTTGTGATAGATGTGATGAGCCAGCTGTCAAGATGTACCTATGTATGTTTTTAATATCAGCCACAGAACTTGTTTGATTGTTGTCAAGAGTAAGAGCAGAATAATTCAATTAATTAAACTTAAAAAACTAATTATGTATTAAATGCTTAATTTATTAGAATTTTAAGAGAGTTAATTAATTAACATATTTTTTTTAATGTCATTTCCAGTATTAATTTATATTATAAAATGGCAGCATTGTTTTTATTATTTCTCGAATCTTAATGAGAATGACATTAGAACCATAGATATTAGATAAACATTGGAAATTATTATTATTATGCATCCACAAAGCACAAATTGTACATAGAGATGCTACCATAGAGTATATTGATACATAATTATTTATAGATGCTACGCTATGCATTTGTGGTATTAAATTGGACTGTTTTTGAAAGAGTAAAAATAAGTTATTTTTAATATGAGTTGCTCGCTTTATAGTAAATAATAAAGATGTAAATAGATTTAGTTTCATGTAACCTGAAAAATAGTTAAGCCCATAGTCTTCCGTATACTTTTCATCCAAATCCGTCCAACAGTTTAAGCGCAATGAAGTAACGAGCACACATAAATAAATAGTGAGTGAACATGACAATATAATTTGCTTTACTATATAATCATTTAAGAGCGCATGGTAATAAAAAAAAAACAAATTTTTTAAGGGCTTTTCTTACCGACTCAACTCAATTCACTACTGTACTGTCAATACTAATACGAGGGCAATTTAATTCAAATTAATTTGATTATATTGCTGAATTGCAGATATTGATACCAGAAATCGTATTCAAATTCGTTTAGTACTTTTTTAAAATAATCGTGCACATACATACATATAGAAAGATAGACGCTCACTGGGGCCTTTTTATATGTAACTAGCATTGCCCGTGGCTCCGCCCGCGCTCAGATGACCAAAAACCAAATTCTTAGGATTTACATATTAGTATATTCTTACATTGCAGTTTTTGTATTTTTTCTCAGAAATGAGATATTTTCCCGCGGTAAAAAGTATCCTATATGTTGACAAACATCATCAAAATCAAATCACAAATTTCATCAAAATCCCTCCAGTGGTTTTTCTGTGATGCAGTAACAGAGAGACAGACAGACAGACAAAAATTCTAAAAACTATAGATTCGGCCTCTGTATCGATAATAATGTTTATTTCAATAAGATTTTCCAAAAAATATTTAATGTACAGATTCGGCTTGGTTACAATTTTATTATATGTATAGATGACTAATGAGATAAAATCCAAACGTGCTTTAGAGTTGAGTCAGTCTATTCAAAAAACAATTAGTATATTTTGTGCAATGTACAATTACAGTTTCAATGTATTAACTTTGATATTCATAGATAAATAAGTAATGTTCGGTGTCAGCCTATATATTGCAAGATATCCGGATCAGACCAAATACTAGTAGCGTATATACAAGTTTTTAACGGTTCGCTGGAAATCCGATGGATAGCCATACTCTTGTGTATTGACTCTTCTGTACAAAGCTTTAGACTTTAGTACATGAAAGTTCAAATTTCAATGTATTTGACAGATCACAGATGATTATTGACATTTTTTTAGCATTTCGAATTTCTCCGTTTGTGATATTCTTCGTACTTCGATAAAAATACCTACTTACCTTACAAATTTTATTCGTGTTCTGGATTATTTGTCAAGATTTAATAATAATTAAATTTGTGCAAAAACTAACTCGTAATTTAGAGTTAGGTACATAAATCGTTGCTTTTAAAATGTTCTGTGGAATTTTAAAGAGATCTGCACAAATTTCTGCACATTTGATAAAGAACAGAGGAAGAGAAATAACAAATTCTTCAGTAAAAAATGTTAATTCGTTTTGTATGTTTAAATGTAAAATATTATGAATATTGAGATATTGTGATCATTTACTTATATTTAAGTATTACATTGTTTTTAACATTTAGCCTTAGGAGATCATCATACAAGACAATCATACATTTTCCAACGTTTTTATTCTAAACAACCTAGTGTTGAAGAATTGACTGTTGATTATGAGTATGTCAATAAAGCAGCAAACAATAAAAAAACCATTATAGTTGATGTAAGGGAACCAGAAGAAATAAAAGAACATGGCAAAATACCAAATAGCATCAACATTCCATGTAAGTAACATGTTCAGCTTTCATGAGGTAAAGTTTTAAACATAAAGAGACTTAAACAGCATTGTCTAAAGAGTGGAAAATGTGGCACAGTTAGGTCTGAATTATCTTAAATATGCTATTAGATACTTTTTTTATCATTAGCTTGGAATAAATACTTGTATGTAACAAATAAACACATTGATACCCTTTTCATTACATGAACTTAACTATAAATTTAAATAGATCTCTTTAAATTCCTATACATATTATTTATTTTTCAGTGGGTAATGTCTCTACTGTTCTTGGCACAATGACTGAAAAAGAATTCCAAACTTTATATAAATTACCTAAACCATCAGAGGAAACAGAAATAATATTTTATTGTATGATTGGCAGAAGGTCAGGAATGGCACAACAAAATGCTATTAATTTAGGCTTTAAAAAGTAAGAACAATAAATGATTATTATGAAATAATTTTAACTTAAATTAAAAATAAATGAATTAATTGCTAATTAAACCTTTCAGTGTGAAAAATTATCTTGGCAGTTGGACAGACTGGGCAAGTAAAACACAATAACCATTACAATGAAATATAAAGGAAGAAGAATTTAAGTAACTAGTCAATATTTCCATTAAACTTCACAATATTAAAAAAAAAACACTTTAACATAGCTTTATTAAAAAATTAAATAAAACATTTAAAAAAATATTTTCATCTATTTATGTCTGTTCGACCAATCATTCCAGCTACCTAGGTAGGTCTTGGATCTGTAAACATATAAATTATATATGAAATAAAAATATATAACAAATCAATAATATTTTTACAAAAAAATAATCAACAAGAAATTTATCTTCAAATATTAAACTTAATTACTAAAACTATTCACTTATTTGTTAATTGAAAAAAATATGCGATAATAAAATAAATTGAATATGGATCAAGATCTGGCTGCAAGATTGCTACGTTCATAGCATATTTAATCAAAATCAATTTTTTATATACAATAATAAAAGGTACCTACGATATGTTTTGACCGGGGTGCCTATTAAAATATGCCCGCTAGTATGTTTAATTAAATGAATAATAATTGAATTTTGGAACAAAACGATGCATTTGTTATTAAAATGTATTATACTCCACTTCACAGAAATATACGTAGAGAGATCTTGAAAAAAATTTTTTTGAACAAGTTTCTACAACTCTGAACAAAGAACATAATTATGTAATCTCTTGTTTATTATATTATTTATTTTTGAATCACAGTTTCAAACACTATGTATTCATTATTATAAGAAATATAACCTACAGGCAGGAACCAACTAGTTGGCCAATAAGTCTGCCTTTTTCCAAGCAACCAGTTGGCTAGCCACCTAGTTGGCAAAATTATAGAATCAGTTCCCTAAATTGAATGTAAAATAAGTTTTACACTTAAAATCTGTCATACGAGAAGTACTTATACCAGCACAATCCACAATGACAAGGACTTTAATATTATACTATTTTACATTTAAATATTAACATCATTATAATTTATAAAGCTATAGTTATGACTATGCTAACCTGAAATATGCTAATATAAAAATTGTTGAATTATGCCAGTATTAACTGTCTTCTCTAATAAATAATAATATATAGAAAATTACTTGCTATATCCAAGTTTTAATGCTTTGTCAAGAGCTTCAGAAGAACGTTTGCCAGATTGACAATAAAAAATTAGCTCATCTGAAGAAGATGGTTTAGGTCTCTGGAATTGCTTCTTAAATTCTTCTTCAGACATAGTTTTTAATACATCTTGGACATTATGCACTGTAATAAGAGCTTATTATAGATTGAAGCTATAGAAATATTTTAAATAAACTGGGTATTTAAAAGCATACATGGTATGTTAATGCTGGAAGGTATTTTTCCAGTTGATGTAACTTCCTCTGGGTTACGAACATCAATAATTACTTTCTCTGGTTGATGAATAATTTTAAGCATGTCCTCATAGCTGAGAACTCTCTTGGCATCAACCATCTTCGCTAATGACCCTTGAAAAAGATACCACGGGTAAAAAACAGTAAATTTAAATTGAGATATTGTAGTAGTTACAAAGTCAAAATAAGCTATTTTTGTCTAGTTCTATTACTGATAAAATGTCGACAAAGATATGAAAATAAAAAAGAACATACTTGCAAAGTATCCCGAACTTAACAAGTTATGAAGTGCAGATTGTGCCAAAACAGAAGAAATTCGAATAACAGACATACAGCTGTATACTTAGTTAAATCTTTTATTAAAATTTACCAAAATGTACATTCAGTACACTGTACAATAAATGTAATATGTAAATAAGTTTTTAGTGTATTATTCTTTATTATATTTAACAATTATCAACTTTCAAATCACATCCGTGTTTTCAAAGAGTATAGATATATACTGCGTTTATATATGTAGCAATATACTCTATGATATATACTGCGTGTTTTATTTGTCATCCATGCGTGGCATGCGGGACATCAGTCTGCAGTCATGGCTCATGACCATAGAGTATATTGCTACATAATACATATATCTTGAAAGTTATATATGTCACCATAACATGAAGTTTTATTTGTCATCCATGATAAGAAGAAATAGTGCAGTACCTACATACAAATTAGAAAAATCTAAAAAAAAAATAACCTAGGGAAAATTATCTAAACTTAAGTATTTAATCAATCGATAATTAAAATATTTTTTAGAACTTCAACATCAAAGTCGTCGTTCCAAAGCGGAATATTTGGTAAGAAGACAGTTTGAGACTCTCGGAAGGACATACTACATATGATACTTTTTATCCCGGAAATATCCCATAAGGGGGTGAAAATGGGGATGAAAGTTTGCATTGGGAATCAAACTAGGGACGAACCCGAGCGAAGCGAGAGTGAGTCGCTAGTTATTTACAAAATTATCATCTTTCAAAATGTCAGCCAGCTCCAGCACAAAATAGTAGCACAATAATAGCAGTATCATACTTTCCTATGTTTTAGTACATTGTTTGTAACAGACAGTCAACAGACATAGAGACATAGAAGAGACATAAACAGTTTACAGTCGCAAGAACAATACAAATCCGAAGGATTTTGTGTTTTCTTCAGATGGACACCTTTACCTTGATTGGTCAAAACCGCTGAAATATTCTTTATTTCTTAACAAAATTATGGAATATACCTAACGATTTTTTAGGTCCTTGAGAAATAATAATTTGTTCGAATACAAACTTTCGATACCTATTTCACCCTCTGAAACTTTATCTTTTTGCGTCAAAAAGTCAAAAGCCCGATTTCTCCAACGATGATAGTATCGATGATATACCATTTGCTAGCCAAGAAACATATTAAAAGTTCCTATTAGACATTTACGACAATAGAGGACTTCTATACTCGTAGGAACTATTCAAATACATCGTTTTTGTTCTAAAAAGTCAATTATTATTTATTTAATTAAACATACTAGCGGGCACATTTTAATAGGCACCCTGGTCAAAACATATTGTCCCTTTTATTATTGTATATAAAGAAATGAATTTGATTAAATTCGCTATGAACACGTAGTAACCTTGCAGCGGAATCTTAGTCCATATATTTTACCCATAAATAATGGCAATTAGTTTTAAAATGTGTGTATCTAAAGGAAAATCCTACTTAATACGCTATTGAATCAATCTATTAATTATTCAGTTGTTTCATTGAGTTTTACATTTTTCTCCTAAACCACGATTTTGATAGGCTTTTCACTACTATTTAGAGAATTTCTTCCGGAAGGTTTCTATGTATAGACACATGCATATATATTATTATAGTAGGGAAAAGCCGAGAATTTCAAAAAATTGTGATGATATGGTAAGAAAAATATATTTTGGGTACTTATATTACTAACGCTGGCTAAACCTTTCGAGATATATAAAAAAATGTACTACGGAATTATATATCTTAAAAAGGTCTACAGAAATGTCCGCGATGTTATATATCTTCCACTCACTAAAACCCCACAGCGGAACCCTTCGTCGCAGTGCAATGGGGTGTTGCAGGATCGCTTGCGCACACACTACAACACTCCTGGGCCCTGCGGACGGCCCGAACCATGTTATATATCTTCCAAGGATAACCCACAGTAATCACATTTTTTTTGTCGCATTACTAAAAAATATTGGGTTTTACGAAGCTATTTTAAACACTGGATCCGACTTATATTCGCCAGATCTACGGGTCTACAGGATGCTTTCCTGTAGCTGACCCGTAGGCCAAACTGATTGAATTAATATATAGCACATATGATATTGGTGATCCTGGGTTTGAAATAAAAAAAAAACACCTAACATCTCAACCTTTGTTATCCAAGTCGGGCTTGTCACATAATAATACCATTATACCATCCACTCCTCCAGAGGCCGCGTCCCATATATCACAGATCATATTATAATACTACTAGCAGAACCCGCGGCTTCGCTCGCGCTAAAACTATACAAAAAAACTCGAAGAGGTAGGTTTCATAAAAACTTTTATCCCCTATTTTACCCCCTTATGAGATGAATTTAGAAAAATGCTAAAACACACCTATTTATTTAATTGTATTGAAGAGCATTAATACTAAGTTTGAAGTAATTCTGATCATAAATATTTTTTTTTGTTTTGTATTATAACGAGTTTTCCCGAGTAAATGAGATAATCTCTCGCGGTAAGGAGTAGCCTATGTCACTCTCTGTCTTCAGCCCTCCAACTATCTCCACGCAAAAATCACGCCAATCCGTCACTCCGTTTTGACGTGACAGAAGGACAAACAAACAAACACACTTTCACATTTATAATATTAGTATTGAAGTATGGATATAAGTACTAAACAGTCGAATAATACCTCAAAATCAGTTCGGCTAAGGCCAAACTAGACAAGCCTATAAAGTATTTAGTATCAATCCACGGCCTCAGCTACGAGAAAAGTCAAAAGTCAAAAGTCCCGTAGGTCGAGCGTATAAACATTTGGTTAAACAATATAGTTCCTTATCTAATTAAATAGATTTAGAAACGTCGTGCATTTAATATAGATCAAAATTGCTCTTTACAGCATATCATTAAAATAAATATCTTAGAAGATATCACAGATTTAAAAATTTTAATCACTCGCAGCAAAACTGCTAAAATTTCATCAAAATTATGTATACATAATACATATTATTAAGAAATTGTATTACGCGAAGTTCAGCTGAACGGGTGGCGACGCGCGGTTGGCTCGGCGCGCGGTTTAAGATTATAAAATTCTTATAGAAAAGTCCGCGATAGCATATGTGTCTATCTACTAAAGTACACACATAATGTCTATTTTTATCTATTTA
This sequence comes from Brenthis daphne, assembly GCA_947093115.1. Lineage (NCBI taxonomy): Eukaryota > Metazoa > Arthropoda > Insecta > Lepidoptera > Nymphalidae > Brenthis > Brenthis daphne. Next base: position 18,261,524 of record OX352483.1, read on the forward strand.
AAATAAAAATCTATTTAAAATAAAAATTGATGCATATATATAAGATTAGCATCTTGATGATGAATGATATGTCGCTTGTATACACAAATATAATAATAGAATGAGTAAAATAATAATAACTTATTTTTACTAAGATAATTGACCTTTCAAAAAAAACTTAAGAAACAATGAAGTTGAATAGCTAACTGATAAGAAGGGTAATGTGTATATATACAATGTATGTATGCATTATGTATGTTTGTTCCTTTGTGGCACTCTAGAGACCAGATGCGTGGGCCGATTTTTATGATGCATACGCCGTTAGATTCTTCTTGGTAACGCTTGTGTTATATACGTATAGACTTTAAAAAGATAATTAAAATGGCGATTTCAGGCGCCAATTTGTCTTTAAAAAAAATTTCCACCAATCATGTGGGTAATCAAAATAAAGAATTTTAAGAGGCAATTACAAAAATATATACAACTTATATGTTAAAAAGTAATTGAGGATAAAAAAATTGCTAAAGATAACTTCAAAGTCTAATTGGCAAAAACTAAAAGGCTGTAACTAAACAAAAATATATAAAAATAAAAAACCCGATTGCATAAAAACTAACTAGATATACATATGTGCATATATCTCGCGGCAAGGATGAAATGTGTCTCCAACTGCATAATAGTATATTCCTTTGTCAACTTGTTTTCATCTTTTTAGTTAGTTTTTATGCAGTCAGGTTTTTCATTTTTATAATATATTTTTTATAGGAGTGCCATTTGGGCACAATTTAATTCACTATATGTGATATAGAACTAATAATATATTAATTAAATTGTAATAAATAAAAGAACTGATATAAAAATATAATATATTTTCTTACCACCCCCATATAAATGTAAAATGCAATGCTTGTATCAGTCTTGACACTGGATAAGTTTAACTAAAAATAATTGTGCTTTTTTAAACAACTTGAGTATTTAAAAATATATCAATTTATTTTATTATATACAAAATAAAACAGTTAAAAAAAGTTTAAAGTGATAGTTAATATTATTGTTCAATATGATCACCCTCTTACTGACTAAGCTAATTGTAAATGTTACAAAAGTAGCAAAAAATATAAAAATATGTATTTCTTAATATAAAAAAATTGTTCTTATCTTTAGAGCATAAGGTTTATCTCTTAATTAGAAATTTATCTGTCTTGAATTGTAAAGTACTGCCCTAATAGTTTATGAACTTATCTAGATAAAGCAAAAATAATTTTATTTATTATTATTATAACTATAATTTCATGCTGCAACCTTTTCAAAATATTTTCTTTTTTCTTCTGGAGTAGGAATAATCTGAAAGCAACAACAAATAGCAAATATAAAAGATATATTAAAAATAACTTTATTTCTTAGATTTTAAGAATCCAAATAAATAGAAAATTGCAAGTATTTATATAGCCAATATACTTACAGTATCCTGCCCTGGCTTCCACCCAGCTGGGCATACCTCACCATGCTTGTCAGTATATTGAAATGCTTGCACTAATCTTAGAGTTTCATCTACTGATCTTCCCACTGGCAGATCATTCATTGTGATCTGTCTCAAGATTCCTTTATCATCAATTATGAATAAGCCTCTTAATGTATGTCCTAAGTCTTCTAAGTAAACTCCATAGTCTTTAGCAATGGAGTGTGTCAAGTCACTCAATAAAGGTATGTTTACTTTCCCAAGTCCACCTTCTTTACGTGGAGTGTTAATCCAAGCAAGATGTGTAAAATGTGAATCAACTGAACATGCAACAACTTCAGTATTTATCTTCTTAAATTCCTCTATTCTTTCCGAAAACGCCAAAATTTCAGTGGGACATACAAAAGTGCTAAAATATATGATAACTTTTAAAAGTAAGTAAAGGTATTTAATAAGAAAATATAAATGAAATCATTAAGATTTTTACTTATGTTATAAATGGCAAATACTTACAAATCTAATGGATAAAAGAAGAAGACTAAATATTTTCCTTTAAAGCTAGATAAAGAGAGTTGCGTTATTTCTCCATTTATAACAGCTGTCGCCTCCCACTCAGGGGCCGGTTTTGAAACTGTGAATTAGAGTTCCATTAAATCCAATTAAACTATTCCATTATAATAAGAATTACTAACGCATCCTTTAATATAGTTAAAACGTACTCATAGCTTTAGTGAATTGTAATTTGTGATCAATTTTTTTAGCGCCGCCGGGAAAAACATTACCGCTACCAAAAGAGTAACATGAATCGCTTTCAAATAATGATGTACTGCAATTTGATATTAAACATATTACAATAATTAAAGTAGTTACTGTCTGTTTCATTTTATCGTACTAAAATGTTTATATTTTTACAAAATCTTAAAGAAAACACAAGGGAAACTACCGAACTGAAATCAATTATTAATGTCAAATTTCAAATATTATTCTTGAATCTTGGATTTATATATGTAGCAATATACTCTATGCTTGGATTCTTGACACGTACTCGGATAAGTTTCAAATAAGTTTATCTAAGGCTAGGTGTACACTTGCTACATTGCTGATAATCCAATATTCAAAATAGTTTTATAATCTATCTATACTTATTATAAAAATAAGTCCCCCGGCCGCGTCTTTCTGTCCTCCTGTCTGTCTGTACGCGATAAACTCGAAAACTACTGAACGGATTTTTATACGGTTTTCAACAATAGAAAGAGTAATTCTTGAGGAAGGTTTAGGTATATAATTTATTATGCTTTTATGTAAATTAGCTGAAATACGGCGACAAATGTTGAAGAGGTCGCAAAAAATCTCGCCAAATGGGAACTTTCCACGCGAACGCCGCGTAAACTAGCAAAGATACAGTTAAGTAATGTACTAGAGAATTCAAAATCTATAAAAATGCTACAAAAAAGTCCGCGATAGCATATCTCTATCTCTTACGGTTGACTTACAATAACCACTTTTATGTTAACATTTTTAATTAAAAACATTACGTTATTTTCAAAGTTATTTTCTTTAGTTCGGTATTAATCCTTATCCAAATGAATATTTTAGTTAGCTTAGTCATTTAATGCAGATTAAAATTGCTCTTTACACTAAATCAATCAGATGAATAGTTTTTGAGATATCGTTGTTAGAAGTAATTAGTAGCGAAACATTTTTAATGCTTGGCGAGCATTGAGATGCCTACGGCGAGTCCATCCCCTCTGCCCCGCATCGCTCGACCGCCTGCTCAAGCTATATAAACCGGGCGATGTAGCGCGCGATCCTAGGATACTTTTTACCGCGGGAAAATATCTTATTTCTGAGGAAAAATACAAAAACTGCAATGTAAGAGTATACTAATATGTAACACCTAAGAATTTAGTTTTTGGTCATCTGAACGCGGGCGGAGCCGCGGGCAATGCTAGTATATTATATAAAAATGAACATTGTAATTCAGTGAGAGAATACAGCTACCTTTTTAGGAACTGGGTAGGTTCTATCGACTATTCAATACTCATACATAATATTCCTTGTCAGTTGTCTGATATATGTGCAACTACATTTAATACTTATTTCGATATAAGTACTACAAAATTACACGGCTGGATATTGGACGGACATTTTGATAGATCTTTTTTCTTTGCCACCACTCCAAAGAATAGTGCCAGTAATGGATGGATACAAGAAGCAAACTAAAAAGATGAAAATAAGTTGAGATAGAAATATTACGCAGTCGGAACATACGTACTCGTAGCAAGACTTGCAGCTAGTATAAAAATTGCGTCTCCGGCTAATATTACATATAATAATATGTTTCGTCATCAACTTGTTTTCATCTTTTTAGTTAGTTTTTTACGCAATCGTTTATTTTATTTATGTAATTTTTATTGTACTGGAAATGGTTACGCTGGGCCGTTACGTTACGTTACGGAAGTGAAACGTCTTCACGGGCTCCATGAGGGGGATTATTGTAACGAAAACGGTTACGCGAAGTAAAATTTCTTTTTTAAATTATTATATGAATATTTCAAAGAATACCATAATAATTAGTACCTCTCGTATCCTAATTATTTAAAACAAATTAAATTTCATAAAAGTACCAATAATATACAGAAGTTTCACTTCTTGCGCGTGTACACGTGCGCACTTTTTTTAATTTAGGTATAATATTACAAAAAGATATTGTTAAATCATTAACTTCTGAGAATAATAACTATTAGTTAGTTTAGATAAGGCAATAACTTTCCAGCTGATACATGTACTAAAGGAAATATTTTTTTGAAATCGCTACATTTGATATAGCGATATGTTACGATATTCAGGAGGAAATGAGATAGATAATGAATATTCACATCCACTTCGTAAAGCTAATAGGAATTAGGAAAAGTTATCTGATGGTCAGGATTACAACAAGTTCAGAAATAGATATTATCTTACTTCCTAGTTTCTTGAAAAAATGCATTAAAATTATATGAAACTAGAATATACGGACGGTTCTGGGTTAAACGATGTATAATATGTAGTATCTTTTTATGGTCTGTGATTCTAGATTTCAGATTTCTGTTTTATTACATTATCTGTTTTGCATCGTTCGCATTCGCAATAGAAGCGAATGTTAGACTTCTACTTTCGTAATATCATTTATTTATATTTGTATGAAATCATTAAAAATGTGTTTGTTTTCGTGTTTTAAATCATTTTCTTAAGTTTAGTTTATTTCAAGTCCATCGCAATCAGTTGCGGTAAGTTTTTAATGATTAGTTTCAAGTTTGTGACTATCCACTTGTCGTTCATTATGGCGGTCTGATTACATTAAGTTTTATGTTTAGACTTTAAATTGTAAATATTTTTTCATAAGAACGATTTTATTCTTATATTATTTATTCATAAAGTACTCTCAACAATTATGTAAATTTTAGATGGACGGACCAGACGAGGGGGTTTTAGATGTGGATTTATTAGCTGACGATGGATCAGATGAAGAATGCGAAGCCCCACCGTCTTCAGGTACTAAAATTTAATGCAACATTAATTGTTTGAATATTTATACAAATGAAATTTTGAATTTTGTCACATTGTGTTTGTTTACTAATTTTATTAGACTCTTTATGTTGTTCTTAGAATAACAGCTATTAAATTTTATCAGATTTCTATGCTGGTCCTGCTTCTACACCAACATCATGCGCGTCTTCGCCGCGGGGCGAAGAACCGGCCTCTCCGCTGGCTGTGGTTACACAGCCTGTATTTTTTCACCACCAAGCATACACACGCCCATTTTTCACATCAGGTAGAAGAGGGCCTGGTAGACCACGTAAGGAAGGCGCCAAATTAGCTCGTGAAGGGAAGATAGTAAGACGGTATTGGCTTTTTTTTTAATTTAAATTTTTAAATATACTTATGATTTCAAAAGTATTTTACATATTTTTGTTTTATATTTTTAGCTATAGAAGTAATCCAGGTTCAGTAAGGGGGGCTAAAAGACACCGTAGTAGTCGTGATGAGGCTTTAGATGATATGATGGATGAAGATGACTTTACAATGCCTGCACCTGAGGAGCCACCATACACTCCAGAAAAATGGTATATAAAGATACATATTATTTAATGGTGATTAGATAATTAAGGATGCCATGTTGCTTATTGTAAATATGTATTGTGTGCAGGAGAATAATTGTAAATATGTATTGTATGCAGGAGAATAGTTTGGAATTAATATAAGTTTTTAACTTGTTCTATAGAAAATGACTAACTTATTTTTTTATTTTTATAGGCCAGGAAAAAATTGTGCCTTATGTAATTTAAGTGAACGTAGCCAACTTGGACAAGGAGAAATGCGGCAGGTCACTTGTAATATTGAAGGTGAAGGAAGTACAACACCAAGTGTCACGAACTCAGGTGGTGCAACACCTACAAGTGTCACAACTCCTAGTACACCAACTTTACCTTTATCTGCTGGCTTGACATCTCCACCTTCCGAGCTAGCAGACTTTCAACAACAAGTTTTACCTCTGAGTAGAAGGCAAAAAGCATTTAATAAGTGCAAGTAAGTGCAGTGTATATAATACATATTATATTTATTTCTTTTAAGAATTACATTATAAAAAAGGAGAGGTGCTCAAGTTATTTGTTTCAGCATATTTATTTGATAAATTTGACTGTAGTATGTAATTTATAATTTAAATGTATTTTTTTTAATTTAATAAATATAATAGTTCAAATTAGGACCATCCATATAAATTTTAGGATGAAATATCACTCCTAAACTGGAATAGTTACATGTTGAGTAATTTTAAAGTTGGTGTACCTCCAAATCCTTTCTTAGATTTATGCAAATATTTGGTGTATCTCTTTAAAAAAGAGTTATTATTTTATAAAAAATTTTTTTTTATTTAAGGACCCCACTATATAACATGGAGCACACAGATGAACTTTCAATAATTGGATTTTCTGAATCTTTGGAACTGCCTGCTGTTGTAACATCTGGAATGTTCTACTTACATCGTTGTTGCCTTGAGTTTAGCCCACCATTTCAAGATCAAGTGGCCTCTGCATGCAATTCTGAAGAAGATAAAGAGCAACTAGAAGAGGCAAGAGTGAAAGGGATTGTTACTGTTGCTTTAGCTAGAAAATGTGGTTTTTGTCAAAGATATGGTGCAAGCATACCATGCAAGGTAAAATATATAGTTACCTCATAAGGTTATTAAAATTAAATTCCTATTTTACAATAATCCAATAAAATGAAGCAATTAAACATTTAAATAAAGTTCTATGCATTATGGGATATTAAATAAAGATTTTCTTATAATTATCCTTTAAACAATTGCCTATTCTTTATTATATTATTCTTTTTTGAAATATCAAGACTAGTATTTTTACTTTTTAGCATCAAGGGGGATGTCAAATTCTTAAAAGTATATACAGTCATGACTTAAAAATAAAACATTTAAATCGTTCATAATGTGCCTTTATAATTTTTTTTTGACTTAGTCACAAAAATGATGAAAAAATGTCACAAAAAATAAAAGTGGCATGTTATTGTCGAAGCCAAAAAGGTCATATCTCTGATCAACTCTGATTTAGTATGACATATGATCTGTTCTGTTGATTTAGAGAAATAAGGCATAATAACACAATAGACACTGAAGTGATAATATCAGGGTATATTTTTCATAGGATGTATGAAATTTAAAAACAAGAAGAAATAGAAATTAAATTTAATAATTAATTTGTTACAGATGAGTTGTAGTAAATATTTTCATCTGCCTTGTGTTCTTGCTTCGGGAGGCTTCATGGATTTTCAGACTAAATCTTCTTTTTGCAAAGATCATTTATACCAAGCACCACTTGTATGTGAGTATGTTAAAAGAAAAAATATATTTTATTATTATGCTTTATTCCTTTTTTTAGATATTCACTAGCAACTCACCTTCGCTTCGCTTCTGGTTCATCCCTAGACGAAAACAAATCTATCCCAAAGGGAACTATACATTTTTCCGGGATGATATATGTATAGCTTATAGCCTTCCTCAGTTAACGGGTTATCTATCTAATGTAATAAGAATTTTTCAAATCAGATTAGTAGTTCCTGCGATTAGGGTGTTCAACCAAACAAACAAACTTCAGCTTTATATTCTTTTTTCATTTCATCTATACTCCTGCTTTTTGATTGTTTGTTGATTTCTTTGTTTGGATGGTTAATCTCTAGAACTACCAGTCCTATTTAAGAAAAATCTTTTTGCATTTAAAACCTATTTACTAAGGAAGTTTATAGGCTATGTAATATCACAATGCCACTGTAGGGAATTCGACTGCGCGTCTCAAAGGAGGTTAACGTGTTTATCAGTCCTATGTATGTATGTTTGTTTGTTCCTATGTGGCGTTCTAGAAACGATATTTAATGATTTATACGTCGTTAAATTTGTTGATTTGTTGACAACGCGAGTGTCAGAGGCTATATAAAATAGTTAAAAAGTAAAATGGCCGATTTGGGCGCCAATTTGTGTCTTTAAAAAGAATTTTGTGTGGGGTATCAAAATAAAGGTTTTTAAGAGACGATCACAAAATTATATACAATTTACTTACTACTACACTTAACGTGTAAAAGTAATTTACTATAAAAACATTCAAAATTTAATTTCAAATGTCTAATTGATAAAAGTCGGAGACATACACAGTTATGTACATCTAGTGGCAAGAATAAAACGTCAACTTGTTTTCATCATTTAATTATTTTTATTATAAAATTTAAAAACCCGACTGTATAAAAGCTAACTACTTTTTGCAGTCGGGTTTTTGATTTTTATAATTAATCGTGAAACAAGAATTGTTAATATTATTTTCTGGTTAATATGTATTACAGGTACTGCTGATATAGACTGTAGGACTTGTCGAACCATCGGCGACATGTCTAACCTCATGACGTGCGTGACCTGCGGCGCGCACTACCATGGCACTTGTGTGGGGCTCAAACAGCTTCCTGGTAAATAATGATTGGAATTTTGATTTTTTTTTCATACAGGTTGTGCAAAATAATGTAATAATTATTTTTCTTTGTTTCCCCCTTTTTTATTTCCGCTTTGTGTAATATTAGTAGGTACTATCGTTAAAGTTTTACTATAGTGTTTTACAAGTTCCCTAATATATTTAGAAATAGAAAAAGTAAAAGGCTAAAAAATATTTATTTATACCTGGCCGACATGCATGATGCGACGGGTGATGATCCGATCATGGTGATTAATACGACTCCCTTGTTCTCGCGCCTCACTTCACGTCACTAATAGACTTCTATGTTATTATCTTAATATAGTCTAAAGTATTTAATCTAGCGACTCGCCCTCGACTCGCTTCGCTCGGGTTTGTCCTTAGGTCGTTTTAACGGTTAGTATAGAATAGGCTATATATATGTAGGTAGGTGTAGAAAAGTAGGTAAGAAGTTTAAAAAAAAAATAAAAAATGATATCCATTACTTGAGAAATGATTGATTCCCTATACAAACTTCCACCTCCCTTTTCACTCCCTTAAGGGATGATTTCCGGGATAAAAACTGTCTCGAACTATTTCCATACCAAATTACATCTAAATCTATTTAGCGGATTGCAGCAGCAAAAGGTAACAGACACATAGTTACTTTTGCATTTATAATATTTTTGTGGATGTTGTATGTACGAAAACGTTTGTCGGTCAGGCGTGCGCGCGGGCTGGTCGTGCCGCGCGTGCCGCGTGTGCCAGGTGTGCCGCGGCGAGGCGGCGGGCGGCGGCGGCGCGGGGGAGGCGCGCGCCGTGGCGTGCGAGCACTGCGACAAGCTGTACCACGCGACGTGCCTGCGCCCCGTGATGGCCACGGTGCCCAAGTACGGGTGGAAGTGCAAGTGCTGCCGCGTGTGCTCGGACTGCGGCGCGCGCTCGCCCGGCGCGGGCCCGTCGTCGCGCTGGCACGCGCACTACACCGTGTGCGACTCGTGCTACCAGCAGCGCAACAAGGGCTCGTGCTGCCCGCTGTGCCGCCGCGCCTACCGCGCCGCCGCCTACCGCGACATGATACGCTGCTCCTCCTGTCGCAGGTGACCGTTTGTTTTCATGTATATTTATATTTTTTAAGAAATAGAATATAAAGTAAATATTTTAAAGTAATTAAAGTTTTTTTTTGTAGTTTTTTTTTTTTGCATAGACGTAATTTATCTTTTGATAAACTAAAGGAAACAAAACAGTAAAAAACAAGTGTCTTAATTTTGATAATGAATTATTATGCTAATGTAATGACATTTTCTTAGGTATGTACATGGAATGTGTGATCCAGATGCAGAGCCTTTACAGTATAGACAAAAGAAAGAACAAAACCCGGCATATGAATATACCTGCCCTATATGTAAAGCAAATATGCAACTAACTGGATCTAAGTCTGGTTGTAAGTACTCGCTAGTAATTTTAAAGTTACAGATTTATATTTTCTATAACAAGAGAGCTTTTATTATACATGTTCATAAATATAATGAATAATTTTTTTAGCATTTGAGGATGACAATATGGCTTCAACCTCGCAAGATTCCTCTTTTGGCGATGATAACACACAAGATCAAGATCCACTTGCTATGGAGCCTAAGGTAAGTTCTGATGATTTCCAATGTCATTATATGTTTAAAAATGAACCAAATCAATAACAATGTCTTATTTTACAGCCTGACGTCGGCCTTGGAAAGGGTAAACCTTTTACAGTATCCTCAAAGGTGGCAAAAAAGAAAATTGGTGGTTACAAACTTAAAGGCGCATTTCCACCTGCTGGCAAACTGGGCTTTCAAAAGCGACAGCGATCAGTTTTAGATTTTGGTCGGAAGAGAGGGTCTAAACCAAAGATGAGAGGGGTGTTTGGTGTCCCCGGCTTAGGTCTACAGAGACCGCAGGCTCCAGATAATAAAACTTCTGAAGATGATCCAGGTAAACATTTTTAACAAGAAATTTTCTAGTTGGTGACGATACTTAAACATATGGTATAATATTAAAGAGGTCCAATAAAAATTATAGTTAGATTTTATGAGCTTAAGGAATTTATATATTATAATTTTTACAGGCATTTTTGATTAAAATTTATTTTTATTGCAGTTGTTTAGTATTGCCATTCACTATAAAATATTTTTTTAGGAGTAGAAAATAAGTTGGTATTGTGTTCAAGCAAAGATAAATTCGTACTTACCCAAGATTTGTGCGTTATGTGTGGCGCTATCGGCACGGACTCGGAGGGCTGCCTCATAGCGTGCTCGCAGTGCGGCCAGACTTATCATCCGTATTGTGTTAGCATTAAAGTAAGTATAATTTTCTATTAAATCAATACTTTTTTTAGTTTTTATTAACATACATGTAATTAAAATTAAGAAAACAAATTTAATTACAAAGATTTTAAGTATAAAAATTTTAGTATGTTGTATATATTTTTAACACTTTAATTATGACAAAGTGTTACGCATATGCAATATGTTGACGAGCATTGATTGATAAGTCCATGCTCGTTGTCGGTTTTAGTCACTATCGCGATTTCATTTGTGGGTGCTGAACGGTATATTCTATACTAATATTATAAAGAGGTAGTTTCTAAGTTTGTATGAAGGTAGTAATTTCTGTAAGTACTGATTTAATTCTGAAAATTCTTTCACTTATAGTAAGTTACATTACTTCTGAGTGCTATTGACTTATTTAGGGTTCCATACCTGAAAAGGAAAAAAGGAACCCTATAGGATCACTTCGTTGTCCATCTCGCTGTATTTGTCAAGTTTATTTCTATAAAAATATCTTTGTTGTCAGAAATCATAATAACTTTAACTGAAGTCGTTAAAAACTGGCTGTTGAATTGTTTTATCGGCGTGCACTGCCTAAACGGTTTGATATAAAGCAATTAAGTGTATGGCAAATCACTTAGTACAAAACAAAATGTACGATGTCAGGTGTCGCAAGTGATCGTGAGCCTGGGCTGGCGCTGCCTGGACTGCACGGTGTGCGAGGGCTGCGGCTCGCGCAGCGACGAGCCGCTGCTGGTGCTGTGCGACGACTGCGACACGGCGTGGCACACGTACTGCGCGCGCCCCGCGCTGCCCGACGTGCCGCGCGGCGCCTGGCGCTGCCCGCGCTGCCGCCGCTGCCTCGTCTGCGGCACGCGCGACACGCCGCTCTGGTGCGACAACTACACCGGTACGTCACACACAACATTCACGCAATATTCCTTGCGAAGTAGGCAGAGGGAGCAAAACTTGGACTTGGACTATGGCTTGATTTCCTTACCATGAAAACTGCGCCCAGCAATGGCATAACAAGGCTCTTCTATTCCTTCTATATGTGATATCTAAAATAACTTTAGTAACTCGGATATTTATAACCAGTCTATAATTAGTGTTATTAGACCACTGAAATTGTAAGAGTGAACAGAATAATATTGTAGTAACGTATGTCGATGATCGCGTACAGAGTGCGCCCCGTGCGCGTCGCTGGTGATGTGCTGCGTGTGCTCAGAGCCGTACTCGGACGGCGAGCTGATCATCCAGTGCACGGCGTGCTCGCGCTGGCTGCACGGCGCCTGCGACGCCATCCGCGGCGAGGCCGACGCCGAGGCCTGCTGTCGTGCTGGGTATGTGTGCTGCGTCCGAATCGATAACAATAGAATTTTTATTTACTATTTATGTTAATTCAAAAAATAAATATTTATAATGAATGATGTATTATCGGATCCATAAAGGGTAAGACGTTGGGAATGCTCTTGTATGGACCCTTCGCCACTGGTATATTAAGCTACTCTTTAATGTTATTTTTTATTGTGTTAAAAATTACCGATAGATACTTTTATGTTTGTAATGATACATTGCATTTAGCTATATATATCTACACTAAATCTCTCGAAGTCGAGATATTGAATGTAAGGGTGCGTGTGCCTAACAATACATGTTGGTGTTTCCATACAGCTACAAGTGCGTGGTGTGCCGCGGGCGCGACGTGCCGCCGCCGCACCTGGCGCGCGCCGTCGAGAGCGCGGCGCCGCGGCCGCGCCTCACGCCCGTGGCGCTGGGGCTGGGCGGCGAGTACTACGTGGACGACGTGTGCCTGTCGCAGCGCGGCGCGCACCACATGAAGCAGCTCGAGGCCGAGATGGGCATCACGCACACGCGCCGCAAGCGACGCTTCAAGAATGAAAACACCGAGAAGGATGCAGGTGAGACTGGATCTAAGAATATGATAATTATAAGTTCCACTCTGGGGGAGTTTCGAATTCGAATTTCGAAATGTTTTTTTCTTGGAATTCTGGAAAATATTCTTTTAATTTTTATTCTATAGTAAATTAAATAGCCTATCTCCAGATTAGGGTTGAGTTAAAAGAGTAGAGATAAAAACTATCTCGATTACAATTTGGCTAGGGTTTAGTTTTACCATAGTTGTAGATTATAAGAACAAGTGAACTTTTAAAATATAAGCTTTTAAAATATAGCCAATATAGTATTTCAGTAATTTCACGCTACAAATACTGGAAATGTGGATCTTTGACCTATTTTTAAGAAATAACATTTTTAGGCAAATTTGCTTATCAGAGTAATAATAGTTTAGCCTAGACTAAGTTAATTATTACCATTTTATACAAAAGGCAAGAAATTGAAAAGTTATAAACAAAGCCCAAGTAATTAAAAATAGTAGTCAAGTATCTAACATGAATTTTTATGTGTTTGACGCTGGCATATGGATTAGAAATAATGGCATCTATTGAAACAGTGGTTCAGAATGCAGAAGGGGAGCTGGGAGACGACTCCAAGCCCGATAGCACCGCTGACGTCAAAGACGAACCTGGTACGTTGCCACTCTGCACATGCATGCTTATACTGTGACATACAGGGCATGATATATGTATTTCATAGGAAATGCTTAAATTTGTGTAATTGTGTATATTTAGTATGTATTTTGTGTAAGTCGTATTTAAATTTAATAAATATTATTTAACGTTAAAAAACGCCAATTGTTTGATAAAATGTTATAAGTAAACACTTTCACAGGTCTAGCGACAAACACTAATCTCAAAGAAGGCATTCTCTGGAACGTCGCAAATGATGGACCAGTACCAGAAGGCTTTACAATTTACACTACGGATTCTGGCCTTACAGTACTTAGGAGAAAACGTCAGAGAAATCTAAATAAACTGGGAATAGGAGGCTTTGTCGTACGACAAAGACATTCTACTGCGAAAGCTCAGGCAGATGATGAAAAAGATGGAGATGGATCACAAGGTTTTGGAGGTAATTATTTTAAAATAATATAAGATACATAGCTATATTCACTAAAACAATTATAATTACAATGCAGACTTTTATATGATTTGTACTCATCTAGTAATTTAATGAAAAAAATACAATTACATTATAGAATCGCCAAGTAACAAACGGAAGCCACGTCGCAAACCGCGTTCTAAATTGATGGAACAATTTCCTTCGTATATGCAAGAGGCCTTTTTTGGCAAAGAATTGTTGGAGCCATCTAAGCCTGCAGTTAGCTCTACCGGTAAGTATTGATATGTTTTATTTATGTTTCTATATTGATATGTTTCAACGTTCACATAGAGAATGTTATAAAAAAAGGCTTTAAAACTCTTGGCTTTATCCTCCGCAATTGCAAAGATTTCAAGGACTCGTGTATAAAAATTATTATTTACTCAGCCCTAGTCCGAAGCATCTTGGAGTATTCTAGTGTGGTATGGAATCCTCATTTCAACATTTACTCACACAGAATAGAGAGATACAAAAGAGATTTGTTCGGCATTTATCCTATGACCACAAGCTAGCTAAAACCATAAACAATTATAATGACAAGCTAAAATACTTTAATCTTCAATCCCTTTGGAATCGAAGACGACTCTTTGATCTCGTTTTTGTACATAGATTGGTGAATGGCGTCGTCGATAGTCCATATCTGTTAGCTAAATTAAACATTCGTGCTCCAACAAGATTAACGAGACCGTCATCATTTATACCGTTTGTTGAAAAATTCACGCACTCACGTCAAGGACGCTACTCACCGATTAATAGAATGATGCTTAGCTACAATTCTATCGTTATTATTATTACATTATATTACACTATCGTTATTCTTATAAATTTATTTATAAGAATAACGATAGTGAGCAAATCGACTCAAAACTTCATATTGACATTTTTTCTGATGCTATTTCTAAATTCAAATTTAATTTACGTAATTTTTATTTCAAAAATAATTGCAATTTGTATGATTGATTACTTTGTTTTTTTTTTTAGTTAATAATTAATTTTTATTTTAAAGATACTTGTTTTACTGATACGATTTATTTAAACTATCTATATTATTACTTTTAATTTATTATGTTGTTATTTGATCCATCTGTATTATTAATTTTTAATTGTTTCTGTTGTATTTTTTATATAATTTTAATTGTACTTTTAATATTTTAATGAATTATGTTTTAACTCAATTCTATTTATTTTTGATTATATTGTCTGGTGTATTTTTTTTTGCATGTACCTATTGTTCTCCATTATTTGTATACATGTTTCTTTGCAATGTGTGTAACACCTATAATTAAGATAACATTTAGACTCTTAACTTGTGGGCATGCTGTAATTCTGTGTTTTTGTTAATGTATATCTTGTTGGTGTTAGTAATAAATAAATGAATAAATAAATAAAAAAATAAAGAAATAAATTAAATCTTAGTGTAGTCAGTCCGTGAGGAATCTACCACCGGCTCTGAATGCAGTTCTGCTGAGAAGGACCTGCGAGAAACAACAGTTGCTCTGATATTAATAAATTATTATAACCAACAGGCTGTGTCGGCGCGGGCGCGGGCGCGGGCGGGGGTGAGGAGGCGCGCGGGGCCACGCCCGAGGGCTACCGCGAGCTGCGCGACCTCGACAACTCCGACAGCGACGCCGACGACGTGCTGGCCGCGCTCTCCGCCTTCAACGACCACGACACAACCGTTTTTATTACACTCAATACGGTATGTGCCGACGTTACGTTCACACCTAATTAGAGAGTGGAACTTAAATGAAACATTCATTAATAATGCTAATATGTATTATTAATTTTATTCATTTTAGGAAGAATCCGAACTACTCCATTCGCTGAAGCCGAAGGAGGAAAAAGATGATGCCCAAAATATACTAACAGATAGCACAAAGATTAAGACAGAAGCATCTGATGAGGGTCAACTAAAGCACACGGAGGATTCTACAGCGTTAAAGAATGCTATATTAGGCCCGCAGACAAGCGAGACCGAAGTGACACCTGAGAATGCACCGCACCCACCCAAAACTGAAAATATTAGTACTGGTTAGTGTTAAATGTTTTAATTTATCAATATTATAAGTTTAAATAAAAATAAAGTGTTGATTTGATTTATCTTTTTGGATGCTTTCGCAGATTTATTTTCTAAAAATTCCGAAAAAATAATATGTACATAGTTTCTAAAATATCAAATATTCGCATAAATCTAAGAAAGTATAATAGTATCAGTTTGTCATACAGTAGCTAAGATTTGACTAATTGAACTATTACAATTTGTGTAAGACTGAAAAAAAAGAAAATTGGCCATAATGGTTCGTTTCTCATATACATAAGTCATTTATCATTACAAATAAGTAATTTACATATAAATGTTGTATGTGGTGCAGACACCGGCGGGTCGTCGCAGGCGTCTACCATCTCGCCTAAGGACGAGCTGTCGCTGCTGGGCGTGAGCCTGGACGCCATGGTGCGCGACTCGCTGCCCGACATGGACAGCAACGACGTGGACGAAATATTCAAGGGCGTGCTCACTGATGACTCGCAGGTAGGATATTATTATAGCTCTATAACTCTATCCATTGTTCTTGTTAAGATTGGTTGGACAAACAATAGTGCTAATATTTTCGGCCCAGTTTTTCGGCTCGGCTAACTCGTCGGCCATATCATTACCGCATGAGCTGTAAGCCTTTGATCCATCGCGAAGTGATCTCGTTCCAGTCGCTTATTTGTGTCAAAGCGTTATGGCATTCATGGATCATACCTGAAGTGGTAGAGTTGCTATTTAATGCCTGCCTGTAGTACTGACATGCTGTATGATAGTATGCGAATGGAGAAATCTTTGACGTTCCTTGTCGCGATTATTCTAGCTGCCTCAAGGATACCTAGACAATCAGATTAAAACACCGTATTGTAGGTAACTAGGGTAATGAAATTTTAATGTTTAAATCATCAGAGTACATCCCACAGCCTGTCCCTGATTTGGTTTTATGCTACATGTACATTGTACACGCTTGGCAAGTCTCGACAAGTGCCGTCAAACATTTATATATAATTGTCATTACTTTATACACATTGTCTAATCTGTAGGAGTCGCAAGAGTCGTCAGTGTCATACGTCAACTCTATGGGAGGCACACCTTATTCTCAGCAGCGTCAGCAGTTACAAAGCCCTATGGACTATGCATCACCATATCACAATGAATTTGGTAGCAGGTAAATTTTGATTCCTTATGAAGTCCGATTTACGTTAGTTTTATGAGACTTAACTCTTTAATATTTTTAAATGTTAACTAGACATATCTTTAATAAATTATAAAGATAATGTTACTAAAATTTTATTATGAACTAGCGTCCCTTAATGTCCTTCATGTTACATTATTTATGGAACATTATAATCATACGGAATTTACAATAATATGGAAGTTTTCAAAAAAGATGATTTTTTCATCATACCGGTAGTTTATTTTCAAAATAAAGCCTTTAATTTTTGTAAATAATTTCTCTGTCCTGTTCTAAAATTCCGATGAAAATTCATACAGCAATTTAGTTATATACCCAAATAAACGCTAACGTATGTAACGTATGTAGATTTACTAATTAAACTGAATTTTTACTCATCATAGCTATTAAATGTATATAATACAGTGAACCTGGATAAGCAAGAGTTCAAGGGACCGCGATCTCTTTCTCACTTATGAAGATTTCTCACTAACCCGAGTTTCTAGCATATAGATGTACAGGAGTGTGTTCTTGTTTATAGAGGTTTAAAAAATATATGTGTAGTGATAATCAAGTGTGTATTGTTGTTGTATCAGTATTATTCATCGGAATTTGACTAGGAACTAAGATTCGTTCCACGAAATTTAAGCCATAAATCGCAGGCGTTAAATTTAACACTCAGTTATAGAGGTTCACGAATAGAAAACGACTTTCTCTTAGACTACTACTAGAGGTTTCTGATTCTCTGTTGTAGAGGTTTTAGGGATAAAATGACGGAATCTGGCAATTACTCTCACTCATAGAGTTTTCTCACTTACCCAGTTGTCAGTCAGGTTTGAGTGCATGTCCTAATGTCGTATTGCAATTTGCAGCAGCGCACTGAGCCCGCTGTACGGCGAGTGCAACAGCGGCAGCAGCGGCAGCGGGCCCGGCGCGTGGAGCGAGCAGCCCGCGCCGCCGCCCTCCTACAACCAGCGCAGCGCCGACAAGATGCGCGCGGACGAGAGTCAGTACTACTAATACATATAATATGTATTATATATTAATTATATTGTCACTTGCAACAAACGATCGTTGTAACTCAGTATCGAGATAATTTAAAAATGTTAATTTACTCATGTACATATTTGATTAAGTTCAAATTCGAAATTTCTCTAATACTAAGTTACCATGTTGTTCTTAGAAGGTGTTATTTTACCCTTGATTTTTTCCAGAAAATATATTGTAATTTTGTTTCAATATTTTTAACTGATCTTCTTCTAAAAAAGACAAGAGCTCTTTCTGATTTTCTTAATGCTGATTGGATAACAATAATATGTGCACTCATGCATGACTATCATTACTAAGATTGCTCAACTCATATAGAGGTCTTTAAAGTAACTTCTGTCACGAATTCTATCATGCCATTATCGAAATGCAGGCCTGGGCTCCGCGGCCACGATATCCGCCGTACTATACGCCAACACGAACCACCCGGAGTGGAAGACTGAGTTTCCCAACTGGGTGGACCGCTGCAAGCAGATCCTCAAGAAGTGGCGCGCGCTGCCCGCCGAGCAGAAGGCGCCCTACCTGCAGCGCGCGCGCGACAACCGCAGCGCCATCCGCATGAAGAAGGCCCAGCAGGTAGGCCACCGCTCCCCGCGCCCCTCCCGTGTGTGCTAACCACTACTCACTGTGTTGTACTCATCGGTGCTATCCGATCGAACATACAAGTTTGTCTGTCAACATTCTAATCGATTTGTTCTAATGAGCTATTGGACCTGAAAGCCAATGCCGTCAATTCGATCGCATAGTACCCGCGCCCGTGTGCCGTGTGCCCGCCCTCCCCAATCCCCACTCTCCCACCCTCCTCTACAACACTGAGCTTATAAATACTTGTTTGTAACACTAACTTGAACTTTAGAAAAAAATTAAGTTAAACATCTAATTTACATACACATGTGATTAGAGCCGGCAGATATTTATTGGCTGGTGACTTTGGTGCTATCACTATAGCTGTCTTTGGGTATATGTTAATACCATGTATTATTTTCAAGACGTTTGTCGTCAACTTTTCTCATTCTTACGTTTCTAATTTTTATAAAATTTTATTGTGTCTTTTCTTAACATGAAATCTTGACAGGTGTGCTTATATTTTAAATATTAAGTTCATGGAAGCTTCTTTTTATGATTTCTGTTACTGTATAGTGGGCTGTAGATTCTTTAGTTTTTCCTTATTGCCGGAGCTAGTGCGACTGTAAATAAATTGCTCATTAAATAAATAAATTTGAAATGACTCCATTCTTCAGTTTTTAATAAATGTTTTTATTTTTATATAATATATGGAATTTGTATATGATTTATTTAAAATCTGGACTTAAAAAAAAACTAATCGTTATCAAGCTGCAATCCAAAAATATAGGGTTAAGCATTTAGAAATGTTTTAGAAGACTTTTTTTAATAGTATGCATAATATATTTTTAATTATTTCATTTGTTACATAATTTAAAGTTATTAAAAAATAATTGGCATGAGACGGTAATCAAAGAAATACTAACAAAGCTAGTCAGTTCATTGAAATTCATACATGAAGTTTCACCATTTTATGTCTTGCTAAAACATATCGTGTCAAATGATGTGTTTGTTTAGTTAAACACTCTCTATTTATAAAATTGATTATAGAAACCACAAAAACAGAGTAGAAGGAAAACGTTAATTTCAAATCATGAACCTACAGCACACTACTAATAAGGTTATTGTTATAGTTTTAATGATTTTTAATTAGTAAAGATTAAAATATTATTTTTTATAATTAATTTATAGTCTGTAGAAAGATAAGTTGTAATATACCTACACATATAGTTTTTTTTATATTTACGTGATGTTTATAATTATATGTTTTACAAGCATAATATATTTTATTTTTTGATTTTGTATTTTTGAGTTTGTATATTGTTTAATATACTATAAAAAGTGTATCTCGTTTGTACGCCTTAGTTTCCTACGATGACCGACTGAAAGATTTTCAAAACAAAAGCAGATTCGCTAAAATATTAGAAAGCGGTCATGGTAGGAGTCGAAGTCAGACGTATATCGGGTTCGCTGTTATGTAACGTGACGGACGCGGCAGAGCTCGAGCGGCGCCGCCAGCGTCGACGCGGAGGGCGGGCGCTCCCCCGCGGGGGCGCCGCCCGGCCCCGCCGCGTCGCCCGCCGCCGCGCGCCGCCCTGCGCGCCCGCCCCCGCCCAGCCGCCCGCCCCCGCGGCGCCGCCCAGCGCGCCCGCCGCGCCGCCCGCGCCGCCCGCGCCTCCCAGCGGAACGGTTCGCGCGCCCAACGTGACGGTGACGGCTGGCGGGCTCCTGGAGGCGGACGCGCACATCCGCGTGCTCACCCCGTCCGAGATCATGCGCACGCTGCCGCGCCTCGCGCCTCCCCCCGCACACCCCGCACACACCCCGCACCCCGCCACGAACACGGTACTACACCCGCCCTCGCATATACACTGCCTCACCACACGCACGCACACACATCACACGCGACACCTATACAATATTTATTTCCCTTTAGATAAATTGTATTTCGCTTCTCTTGACTTTTGTATGTCACCTTGTTCAATATTATTTGTGTATTTAATATTACATATGATATTCTTATGTAATTTTTATTATGTCTGTTTTGCTACAAATGTATGTGATTTATAGATTTTGTACTACTATATATTACCATACATACATACATGTTTGATGATTTTCTTTTAAATGTAATATTTATATATACACTTTATATATTTATAAAAAACAAGCACTCAACAATAAAGGTGTATATGCGAGTCGCTTAATGGACGTTGTTGGGTGATAGCGCGCTCTCGCACTCTCTCGCGATCCTTCTTTAACTTCACTCAAAATACATTTAAGTTTATACTTGTCACCCAACAAACTGGTTGTTAAATGGCGTTGTAAGCTGTGTGATTATTTTTTTAATTTCATTTAGCTTTTTTTTATCGAGGATACTACTCTCGAACGCCTCCCGGACGCGTCCTCTGTATCCGTAACGTTGTTTATTTTAATTTTCGCTTTGTCTTGGTAGTGTTGGCTTTAACATTGGACGGTGGCTGGTATCGGTGTGCTAACAATTCTAACCCTAGTCTGTATGTAGTCGAATATTTCGTTGCGTTATTATGCTCTTGACTTTCTGTAATTTAGACCTAAGTTTACAGGTAATAGCGTAACATAAATATGATAAGACTGATTAACGATGATAATTATTTTTTTTTAAGTTTTTTTTCAAGCACTGTAAATAAGCCTTATGTTTTTCTAGTATATAAGTTACTATAGTATATTTTTATATTATATCAAAAACATCAAACCAATCATAAAGTATATTTTAATTGTTTAATATAACTTCATTCATTAATAACAGCGTAACATGGATGGAAACGATTGATATTACTAATATTTTGCATATATTTAATAAAAAATGTAACATTTTAATAAATTTTGATAACTGCAGCATGACGATGCTACTTAAATTTATTGTTCACCTTAACTAATATAGTATTTTTTTTTACTGAGCATTAAATTTTTGGACATTTAAAATTACTCATGTAAAGAAATAGAGTTCCATGTTAAGTTAAATAGGGTTGTACAGAAGAAAATTTTGCGTTTAATGATTTTGCATGTGACTGTTTGGTAGCACATTTTGTTGTTTTATTTGTTGTATTTCGATAGTTTACGCACGACTATTTATTATTTAAAGAAAAATGTTGAGAATCATGAATTACTGAACGTATGTCTCTATTGAATTTAATAGATGACATTTTAGAGAAAGCAATGTTGATCGATAAAAGTACATCACTTTAAAAAAACGATATTTAAAAAAATAATAGTTTGACACATATGTAGCGTGAATACATTACAATATAATATGAAGTGTAGTGCATGTGAGTAACGCTTAGTGGTGCGCTACTTGTGTCGGTGTGTCTGACGGCGCGGCGCGTGCTTGCAGGAGCAGGAGCGCGCCTGCAGCCAGCAGCGCAGCGCGCGCGAGGCCGAGCAGGAGCGCCAGTGGAAGCAGCTGCAGCAGATGCGCCAGCAGCAGACGCAGCAGCAGCAGCAGATCATACACGACCAGCGGATACAAGGTGTCTTGCACTTACGATATGTCATATTTTGTTTGTTGTACAATTGAGGTGTAGTCGTTTGTAGAAAATTTATTATAAAAGATAATTTTCATAAAATAAATTTAGTGTAAATTAATGGTATTTTTCAAAATAAATACAACAAACTTATAAATTATAAATTCAAAATCAATTCAAATGATGATTAATAATAAAAATAAGAATAATAAAGGAATAGTAATAATTGTTCTGTACCAGTATATGGTAATTTAGTTATGTAAAGATTATATACAGTCAGATCTGGATAAGCGAGAATTCAAGGGACCGCGATCTCTTTCTCGCTTATGGAGGTTTCTCACTAACCCGAGTTTCTAGCTTATAGAGGTACAGGAGTGGCCTTTCTAAATTACAGAAGTTTAAAAAAATTGCAAATGTGTATGTATGTATAGGTATTATCTACCAAAACTTGACTATGATCTAACATTATTTCCTCGAAATTTAAGGATACAAAAACAATGTTAATTCCACAAAATTTAAGCCATAGAAATAAATAGCTGATGTTAAATTCGCCCGACTGTCGCTTATAGAGTACAGGCAAGTAGCATTCTCAGATATAGAGGTCCACAGATGAAAAACGATTTTATCTTATAGAGATTTTCTCTGTTATAGAGGTTTTAGAGGAATAAAGTGACGGAACCCGGTAATTACTCTCACTCACAGAGTTTTCTCGCTTACCCAGTTTTCACTTACTCAGGTTTGACTGTATTGATGAATAGATAAATCCGATAGAGAATATAAGTTCAGTATTGTATTATGCTCCATCAGAGCGTGTGTGTGTTCAAGCAGCGATGCAGCGGCTGCGCGGCGCGGAGGGCAGCCCGCCCGCCGCGCCGCCCGCGTCGCCCGCGCCGGACGCGCCGCGGCCGCCGCACGCGCCGCACGCGCCGCCCGCGCAGCGCTTCCCGCTCTTCGCCACCAACGAGGACATCAACAGGCAGCTGCGCGACCTGCTGCAGCGACACCCCGACAAGATGTGGCCGCCGCGTGAGTATACTACTCGACACTGCTCATTTATCACTAATCAATGTTTAAACTTTCACATTTATTGTTATATTAGTAGGATATGTGAAATACGATTTCTTTTTAAATGCCATGTAGTGCGTCTTATTTTATTTCTTATAAAAACTTTGAATTTATAAGAAGACGTATAAAACTTTGAAATAACAAAGTAAACTACATGATCGTTTTAAATAATGCGTGCAGAGTCGTCGGAAGAAGGCGGGCGCGCGGGCGTGCCCGGCGAGGGCGCGTTCCGCTCGCCGCTGCCGGTGGCGCTGCGGCCGCGCGCCGCGCTGCCCTTCGCACAGGGACCGCACTTGCATCGACCTGAACATAGTCAGTATATTATATACTGCAGAGCTTTATAGCATTTATTAGTAGTATTTTATAATAAAACTAATGTACATATAGATTAACATAGAACTTTTTGGAAGTTGGTATAAATAACTAAAAATGCAATACAATAACAAACACAGGTCAAATTAATGTTATCAAATTATTTTATTATTAACCGCGATTTACTAATAAATTTTCACTTAACTACCACAATTACAAATAGCGCAAGAATTAGGCAAAAAATGATGATGATTTTTTTTTCAGTGATAATTCAACATCGTCTTGTGAGTGCGGAGGGTGCTCAGATGCAACAGAATGTCAACAACTCTGCCAATACACAGATGATGGAACAAAAGATTGCCGTGTCGCAGGCGAATGGTATATCATTTGTTTTTAATTCTATTTTTTTTCTCCATAACCGTTCTACAAGTTGACTTAAGACATTATCAATTTGTTTTTAGCATGGAGAATAGTAAATGGTATACGATTTTTTTTAATTGTTGTTCAATACTTGTGTATTTTATAACTCTTGAATATACCAACACTTGTATTTTTTTAATTTAATTTATAAGGATTTCTCTAAAAATAACTTATGATCAAAACTTTTATTAGCAGCGAATCCAGACAAGCAAGATAGTGGTGCTGATAATGGTCAAGACGAAATGGATATTGGAGATATGGACAAGCTTGAACAAGACACAGGAAATATTGGAGAGGTATATACTTTACGCTTTTTATGGTCTTAATTTTGATTCCTACACATATACAATCGGAATCATTCATTTTTATGTCATTATAAGTAATATAAACCAATCTATTTTTGTTACTTAAAATCTATATCATCAATATATTAAATGCTATGTATGTTATGCTGTTCTATAATATATATAAAAAAAGACAAGATTTGATATGTAGAATGCACTTTCCGAGCAGGTAGACATCCTGACGGGGCTAGGCGGTGAGGACGACGAGGAGCTGCTGGAGTCGCTGACGGCGGAGATCGGCGAGCAGTTCAACATCCTGGAGTACGCCGACCCCGAGCTGGCGGCGCTGGGCGACGAGCACCTGCTGGACGGCCTCGACCTGCCCGACGACGTGCCCGAGCGCCTCGCGCCCGCCCGCCGCCACCACGAGTATGCCATGCTCATTATAATATCTTCCCGGCCGGCGGCTTAACGTGCTCTACGGGAGTGCAATATATATAATAAAAAAATATGTGGCTAGATTTCTCAATACTTATATATATAGTAAACTAGCGACTGACCCTCGCTTCGCTCCGGTTCGTCTCTAGATACGTTTTAACGTTTAGTATAGATTGCTAAGAGATGAGATATTTTTCCGTGGTAAAATGTATCCTATATGTTGACCCGGATAACCAGCTATCATCATACCAAATTTCATCAATATCTGTCCAGTGGTTTTCTCCTGATGCTGTCACAGAAAGACAGACAAAAATTCTAGAAACTATAGATTCGGCCCCTGTATGGATAATAATGTGTATTTCAATAAGATTTACCAAAAAATATTTAGTGTATAGATTCGGCTTAATTCCCATTTTATTATATGCGTAGATTGTCAGTTTAAATAAGTATACTTAAAATACTAGCTTCTAATATTACTTTGAATTTACAGAGACGACTCTGAAACAAAGGGAGATAACAAAATGGATAGTGAGCTGCAGAAAGCAGTTAAAAATATAGAATCAAATAAATCTGATGTAAAGGTTGAAATGGTAGAAGTTAAGTCTGAAAATCCTGAAACGAAATCGGACGTGCCGACCACCGTCACGCAAATGTTTCCTGAGAACATCCAACGAGTTATTTCACAAAATCAACAAATAGCCTTGCAGGTCTGCTTCAATGTGCTTATTAAACAACTCTCGAATTTTAAATTACATTACTATCAATGATATTATATTTATAAAATCCCAATTTTTTTTTAAATATATATAAATAAAGTGTAGTGTGTACATTTCTTACATTAATTGTTGTTCTCAAATTTTGTTCATCAGAACGCTATGCAGGCAGTAAAAGCAGAGGTAAAAGCTGAGGCTGACGATAACAAACCTGAAGGCGAATGGCAGCGGCCCATGTTTTCAAATATGTTCGGTCTCCAATTGCAACAGGCAAGTTATACATAGCTTCTTTGAATAAATAAAAAAATAACTAAAGTAAAATTTTTATGATTTTTTTAAAGTTTATTTTCATTTACGTTCATATAAATTAATTGATTTGGTATATATACGGCAGACTCAAGGCGGCGTGCAAGCGGTGCGCGCCGGCCCGCAGCAAGCGCCCGGCGTGCGCCCGCAGGGGCAGTTCATCAACCAACATGTACAGTTTGCACAGGTGTGCTTGGTGACTAATTGTACTATTATTGTACATATATTCAAAAGTTTGTATGTAGGTGTTTGTTTATTACTCCTTCACGCTTAAATGGCTGGACGGATTTTTACAGAGATTGAGTATAACTTGGAATAAGACAAGGGTATCCCTAAAGTGTAATATATTGTATTGTATTCAGAAATTTTTAACGTCCCACTGCTGGCCAAGTGCGGGTTGACTTGACATATCTTTCGAAAATTTGCTAGGTTCACTCAGGAAGGTTTCATCACGAAGTTTTCCTTTATCGTAATGCAAGTGGTAGTCATGTTACCATCTATATAAAAGAAACTGTTTTTTGGAAATAGTTTCTTTTATTCTAATCTTTTTATTAGTAACTGAATGAAACTCGTTAATAGCTACTAAACTAAATAAAATAAAATCGCTTGGCAAACAGAGGTGAAAAAGGTACTGAGCTGTTTTGTCTTTGTTACCTAAAAAAAATGCAGCTGGATAAATGATTATATATAATTTATACATATATTACTGGATAAATAAATAACCCCGAGTGTTGTGCTAGACAAATGATTATATATCATTTACACATATATTACTGGATAAATAAATGATGTTGAGTATCGTGTCGCAGGGCAGCCCGCAGAGCATCGTGAACGCGATGACGGCGCAGGTGACGGCGGCGCTGGCGGCGGGCCGCGCCATCGCGCCCGGCACGCGCCTGCTGGGCGCGGACGGCGCCGTGGGCGTGGTGCGCCACGACCGCTCCGTCGCGCTCGCCGCGCTGCCGCACTCCGGTAACTACCTTCCTACTGTAATACTTTCTTAGATGTACGCGAATCCTTGACATTTTATATAAAACTATCTTTTCTGACTTTTTTATACTATATAATATATTATACTACTATATAATATATAATGTCTTTAAATAAACTATGTAATGCCTTTGAGACATCTAAAACCTTAGTCTCTTCCGTGACCATGATTGCTGTAGAACATTCGAAACGTTGGGAACCAAAAATCAAAATCCTAATCCGCGAAAAAATCCGAAAAGATAGTTATTATATACTGTTTAATTAGATGAACGGTATGTAATTAGCCCCACTGCTGGTTGGCGAAGTGCGAGTGGACTTCACATGTCTTTTGACAACTTGTTAAGTTCCCTCAGACATGCAGGACTCTGTTTGAATTTACTTACACACTATTTTCATTATAGCATGGTGCAGGTGACAACACAAACCATCCCTTTTCAATTAAAGAATGTTCCTATGACTTATACCCATGACGTAATATTTCTCTGCTCTAACCTAAATATAACGAGCGTAAGGTACTAAATCGTTGTTCGAAATATTTTATTGAATATAAAAAAATAATTTGTATTATTCCTTATTATCAGCTCGCAACATGGTGGCAGGTGCCCGGCAACTGGCGCCGCCTCCACTGCGACAAGACACCCCTCTGGCGGTTACACCGCTTGCCGGTTAGTATTGTTATATTTATTATGAATAAATTTTGTTATTTGAGGTAAAGTCATTATTTTAATTAATGTAAGATGCATGACAAGCTGTTTCTCACTGTTTCACCATATTGGAATACACATTTATCGTTCTTGATTCATATTCTTCTGCCTTTTTTTTTATCGTCGGGAAATGCATATACGCATACCACCTGATCCCCCAGGTGGTGATGTGGGGCCGGTACTACCCACTAAAACCCGACATCCCTTCCCCCCGCCTTAGTGGGACGCCGCAGGATCGCTTGCGCATAACTACTACGGCGCCTCGGCGGCAGGTCTGACTAAACGCTAGACAGACCACCAAACCAATGGGACTGCTCCACAGTCAACTCTGCTACGCCAGAGAGGTACCCGGAGCAGCCCCATTAAACCCAATCTCCGCCCACCGAAGTGGGCCACTTTCAATCGGCTGCAGAGGACAGGGAGAGCGGCAACGAAACACCGACATGTCTCAAACAAGGCTCTGCACGTGGGCGTGCGTAGTGAGGTGTATATAATGCAATATGTGCGTTTCTTTTCGGTTTGTGCGCGGTTTTAATTTGCTTTTTTATTCCTGAGCTTTCGAAAGTTTCATACTTCACAGCAATCACACAGCTATCTCTCCTGTGACTGAGAATTTTATTTAAAATATCAAATATCCATGCATATCTAAGGAAGTATTAAAGATTTAAGTATTTGCAGCGAACAGCGGCGGGGGCGTGGGCGCGGGCGCGCCGCGCAGCGCGCCGCCGCCGCCCTACCCGGGCCTGCGCGCGCCGCCGCCCTACCCGCAGATGCAGGTGAGTGCCGCGCGCGCCGACCCCCGCCCCCTACCTCCCCTCTGTATTATGACACCATCGTCTCGTACTGCTAATGTGAATTGCTCACTCTAATCTATCTTGTATTTTGTTGTTATAAATATGTACTAAAACTCTTACCTAATTAATCAAACAAATGTTGTGCCTTTTATACGAACAAGCTAAAATATAAGTGATATAATTTTCATTGATTTTTAAATTAATGCTACTTTGAAATTAATATTTAAAGAATTAGCAATTCATTATTTACGGACGAATATAGATTTTACTTTAGATCTTTAGCAAATATCATACTCCTCGTATTTTATTTATATTCGTCTTATAACTTTTTAGTTGTAATCAATCTCATTTGTGGTGGACGTACTTCTTTAAAAATTCATCTAATATATTTTATCGAATAACATAAAAACATTCATTATAAAAATAATAACAATATGTATGTCCACCATTACTTTAGGAACATTGCTCAGATTCAAGAGGAATTCAGATAACTTATATTTTTTTAGTATGATGACGAAACAAATATGAATACAAATAGTTATGTTTATCTGTTTGTTCACTACATAAATGTATTTCTTTTGTTGTCCCTATATTTTTAAAAAGCTATCTGGATCACTTATTTTTTAAATAAATAAATATAAAATTTCTAATTAAACATAAATGTTGCTTTGTTTAAAATATAAAATTAAATTGTTTTGGAGGATTTTTTAATAATTAACTTGTTTTGCATGTTGTACATTTTTCTTCTAAATGTTTTAAATTGAACTTGTTCTGCCCCAAAACACGGGGTGTAACGGATTCATAGCTTTAAATGTATGCTGTTAAACTTGTGGTTTATATTTGTAATGATCACTTTAATTGAATACTTATTTAAATATATCTCAGTACGTGTAACCGTATTACCGCTTCGATTTTGACCGCATCGCAGTATAATGTTTGTATCTATGTGAACGTATCCAAAGCAATATTAATCGAGCCACGCATCGGTGAAGGTTCAGTAACATCTGTACATATAAATAAGTCAAAATCGCTTGTCCGATTTATAACATGCTTCCGAAACTAATATTGCATGGGTATATGAACTGTTAGCCTCACTTTCATACGTTTGTCTTGTGTGTTTTGTTGCGATTTATAATAAAAATAAGTCCAAAGTAGTCATATATTACGTGAACGGTATGAAAGCGAGGCGGTCGTGGAGGATGTTAGGCGACGTGCTGGCGTGTTGTTGCATGTGGGTGATTGGTGGGAGCAGGCGCCCTTTGACGCGGACGCGTGGGGCGACTGGCTGCACCGCCGCCCGCTGCTGCTGCAGGTACTGCCGCCCCCACATCCCGCACTGTCATCCCTCGATATATACGACCCTCGTATTCTCGCGATAAGATAACCCTACACATTCATTCAAATCAATATCTCCGTTTGTATTGAAATTCAGAAATACAACAATATTATACAGAATACTGTTTTATTAATGATTAAATTACTCAATACAACCAAACAAATGTATGTATCTATATACAACTCTTATGACCAATAAATTTCTCCTTTTCATTAAACTAGCTGCTCTTAAATTAGAATTCAACAATGCACTTTTCTGCACTGTGACACTTGCCAAGTACACATATTAAAGATTAGCTTCATCCTTTACGTACTAGAATCTTTCGGCTCGCATGATATTCAATCCTTAAATTCATAGATTGGCTATGAAAAAAAAATTACTTGTACTTGCCAAACTAACTCTTAAAAGAAGAAAATTTTATCCCTTCTAGTGACTTGTATCCCTTGTACCCTAAATTAATGGAATATGCGAAAGATTCACTGGAGTATTAAGATCCAATTACAGGGCCTCGTCACTACTAATCACCTTGTAGTTAGTGCTTTTTCTTTGCTTGCTCGCGGCACGCATGCGTACTTACTAACCTCTATTCCTTTTCAGCATCTCTCCTAACATAACACTAATAAGAGAACAATTCGTATATAAATCAATTTATATATATATATATATATATATATATATATATATATATATATATATATACATACATATATATATATTGCATACATTGAAGTATATTTCGAACAAAGAAATTATACCTATTTCGCTTTCCAGACCAACGGTGGTGGACAAGAATTATATGGTTTCGGGTCATTGTAAATGTCCATAATAAGATTATTTCATAGACAAACTACTCTGTCTCTTGACAATAATATTGATGATGATACGTTCATAAATAAAGGAATATAAGATTTTATAAAATAAAACCAGTCCATCTTCTTACCATTCAAGTAGCGAAAAACTTAATTATATATTTATAAAAAATTTTAAATAAAAAAATATATTTAAATGTTGTGTTAAAGTATTACTTGGTTTTAGTCAGACTTTTTATTTGAGTTTCTTGATAATTTAAATCTATTGATTTAAAATAGTTTACATTGTAATATTACGTTTATGAAGTATAAATTCACAGATATTGTCTTACTTTCGATTTCTAACAGATCAAGGAAGCATACAACACTAAATTAGTTGATTAAAAGTAGTATATTTAAATTTACACAAACATTTACACGGCCTTTATTTCCTTTTTGTTATTTTGCTATAGAAAGTAAAGCAAATTCGGCACTGTGTGTAGTACTAGATTTGTCAGCCTGAATTTAATAAATTGCACTTACCTCTTCCTTAATACTTGAAATTAATTAATGAACCGATTTAATATATTTTATAAAATATATACCTCGTCAATTTTTTCTTCCTTAATGCTCGTAATATTTATTAAACGATAAACATTTGCTGATGAAAAAAAAAACATAAAAAATAGTCACCGATTAATACATCGCTCACTCAACGAGTCGGCTTCGATCAGACCGGGTGTTAACGAGACGCATGATACATCGCGACCGGCGATCTGAGAGTCGACAGTCGGCGAGTGTCGAGGAGCGATGTGAAAACAGACATTTAACCGTCAGAACGTAAACCAGGAGCAACCGTTGCTTCTGGAGGAGCTGTTGGAGCAAGAGAAGCGAGAGCAGGAGCGGGAGGGAGGGGAGTGGGGAGGATCCTCGGCAGCGGGGACGCTGGGGGCGGGCGGGCCGCCCGCGCCGCCGCCGGCGCCCCCGCCGTCCGTGCCGCTGTTCACGGCGGCGCCCCCGCCCGCGCCGCCCGCGCCGCCCGAGCGTGCCGTCTCCGAGGCCGACCACCACGCGCGCCTGCTCTACGAACAGTGGCTCAAGCAATACAACACTTTCGCCGCTGATCAGTTGCGCTACTACGAGCAAGAGGTCCAGAAACTACGCAAGATACGAAAGGTGAGTGATAGTGCGCTTCTGTGTTCGTGCGCTTCGTAGTCGCGTGTTTGCGTCCTCCAGTCCGCGGTTCTCTTTCAGGTATTGAGGGTGTGGGCACCTGTGTTAACCGAATGTCTATGTTTACTAACCGGGTGCTAGAGTAATGCGTCTCGCTTAGCCACAGCTACACTGTGACATTCTGTTTTCAGTCGCTGAATAGCAAGCAGCGTCAGTTAAGAAAATCTGGAAATGAATTAATGCCCAACGATGCAGCGGAACTGCAGCGGGTGTCGACCGAGCAGCAAGCACTCCAGAAACACTTGGAGGCTGCTAGAAAACAAGCCAGACAACACAGTATGCTTATTCAGGTATAAAAATTGTTTGGCTATGCGTGTTTTAATAAATATTATGAAAGATTTGGTAAAATTATATATTTCTTTCTTTTAGGAATACGAGACAAAACAACGACAACAAAATCCACAACTTGCGCAACAGACTGTTATTAATCAACAACAAATAACTAATCAAACAGTTTTCGCTCAGAATCAAAATATGAATCAGTCACAACAAATGCAACAACAAACTCCTATCAATCGTCCAATGCAAATTGGATTACAAGGTTCTACTATACAGCAACAGACGCTTATACGGACACAACAAACAGTCCTTGGTTCAGACGGTCAGCCATTATCACAACAAAGAATAGGTCTAGTAACGTCACCTTTAAATACACAAGGCAGGATTTTGCAAGGTGGTCGTACTTTAGTTATCGAACAAGCCGGGGCTCCGCAACAACAGCTGGTTCGTCAGTTGTCAGCAGTTCAAGAACGCCCACAGTCAGTTGGAGGCATTGTACAATTTAGCCAGCAACAATTAGCAGGAGTCAGAAATGCAATGCCGACGGGAAACCAACAGCCTCGTCAACCGGGGTCACGGCCCGCGATGTCCCCATTACACATCCAATCTCCTCATTCTCAATCTCCACTCCATTCTATTGCGCCTCAATCCCCTCTACACCCCATGGCATCTCCCATGCAATCTCCACTTCACTCGCAACAATCTCCATTGCATCATACATCGCAGTCTCCACTGCATCCCTCAACCCAGTCCCCTCTGCACACGCAACAATCGCCAATGCATTCTCAACAATCACCAATGCATGTACAGCAAACATCTAGTTTGCCGCAACAAAGCCCTATGCATCCTCAACAAAGTCCAATGCATCCACAACAGTCGCCTATCCATCAACAATCGTCGATGCATCCGCAAAATCAAATGTCAACGCAGCATTCACCAATGCATCCGCAACAAAGTCCCTTGCACCCGCAACAAAGTCCGATGCACCCGCAACAAAGTCCGATGCATCCGCAACAAAGTCCGATGCATCCCCAACAAAGTCCTATGCATCCTCAGCAGAGCCCTATGCATCCACAGCAAAGTCCAATGCATCCACAGCAGAGTCCGATGCACTCTCAACAGTCTCCGATGCATCTACAACAGTCCCCGATGCACACGCAACAGTCGCCCATGCAATCGTCTATGTCTCCGCAACATTTCTTGCAACAGTTTCAAGCTCAAAGAACAAGTCCGCAGCTGCCTACTCCGAGTCGTAGTCCTCAGGTATAGCAATTTTATTTCTCTTAAATTATTTCATAGATAGCACCAGTAAGTCTGTATAAAAGTAAAATTCATTATTTTCTAAAGCGAAAATTTTTATAGCTGTGTCTATATTTCTCCAAGTAAATAATTATAGCTTTAAATATTTTTAAGTTGATTAGAAATGAAGCAGATTGCAGAACTAGCAAAGAACTCAATGTTCATCAGAATGTCATTTCTTGTTTTATAGAACATTGATTTTTTACCTTTATAAAAAGGATCTAATTTTATATATTTATTAATGTAGTGTTTTATACCTATAGTGTTGATATTTAATTTATTGTAAATGACATATTGTTTATTTTTTACAAATAAAGTAAAAATGTCTCTCCATTTGTTTGAAGACTTGTTGTTTTTCTTGATTTTCTATCTTAGAGTCAAAATTCATGCAAATCTGTTTGTTGATTAACGGTTATCGCGCCATGGGTTTAAATATTCAAACATCTTATCAAACTATAATATTAATATAAGTTTTGTTTTTATCACAGATTTATCAACAATCACAAATACAAAGTCCAGTTGCGTCTCATTCACCACAGTTGCAGAATGTAAGTCTAACATACAAAAACACATACATACATAACATATAAAATATTTACATTAAAACCGGTACAGCTTAAATAATTTAAATTATGATTTCAGAATGACTATTCAACGGGGAGATTCTCACGTCCCGCTCCAGGATGTTCTCCGTTACCTTCGCGATTCGCTAGACCACCACATCATCAACAAGGTAATTAAATAATTTTTTTCATGTAATATTTATTTCATTAATACATATAATAAAATTCTAACTAAGTCGAATCTGTACATTCTATATTTTTTGGAAAATCTTATTGAAATCGACATTATTATCGGTACAGAGGCCGAATCTATAGTTTTTAGAATTTTTGTCGGTCTATCTTTCTGTCTGTCTGATACCGCATAACGGAAAAACCAATGGAGGGATTTTTATGAAATTTGGTATGATGATAGTTGTTTATTCGGGTCAACATATAGGATCCTTTTCACGGCGGGAAAATATCTCATCTCTGAGAAATCTATACCAAACTTTAAAACGAAAGTAGGGACAAACTCGAGCGGAGCGAGGGTGAGTCTCTAGTATATTTCATGTAAAGTGAAATTAGAACGGAACAACATTTGTAATAAAGTGATTATTTGCTATTAGGTATGCGGGTTGGTGTACCTTTTGTGGGACGTCAGCAGACTTCTCCGCTCGGTAGTCCTCAACCACTGCCTTCGCCTGGAAATACGACAAACGAAATGACTGTAAGTGCAACATTTATAATAAAGTCGTATGTACTAATTCCGATCCTGTATCAATGTATAAATAAATGATTATTAAGAAATAAGAGACTAAGTAACATTTTTTTTTTTTGAATTTAACTAAGTCAATAGTAAAGTAATTTATTATATTTAACAGTTGAATACAAAAGTAAACTAAATAAGTGTAAGTCATGTTTATTTATTGTTTTAGCGACAGCAAATACTACAAAGGCAACAGTATAGTCCTATGGGCGGGGC
This sequence comes from Brenthis daphne, assembly GCA_947093115.1. Taxonomy (NCBI): domain Eukaryota; kingdom Metazoa; phylum Arthropoda; class Insecta; order Lepidoptera; family Nymphalidae; genus Brenthis; species Brenthis daphne. Next base: position 18,296,080 of record OX352483.1, read on the forward strand.
TCCCGCGTCGCCGTCGCTGTCGCGGTCGCCGCACGTGGCGCGCACGCCCACGCCCTGCGCGTCGCCCGCCGCGTCGCCCGCGCCGCACCACGACCACGGCGGCGGCGCGCACCACCATCACATGGCGCCCATGCCGCCAGACTATAGATACTTCAAGCCCGGCCTCTTCGGGGGTGCTCCGGTCTGGCCGAACAAAGAGGACGATCGCCGACGAACGACCCATATTAATAAAGTGTCCATTTTGAAGAGACGTACTCCACCAAGACCAAGATTCGCCGGAAAAACGGCTGCTACAGAACATCGACAAGACGAAATTAGTGAAAGAATCGATGCAAGGAAATTTGTACTGTACTCTTCGGATAGTATCGAATATCCGAGCACTTCAGATGAATCTGCGAGAATGAGTTTTAGTAAAGATGATGATGACGACATACAAGAATTTGATGAACATTTAGATGATGACGATATTGTGGTTGTCGAAGGTTCCGGAGCCATCTCTCCAGAAGAGCGCATTGCCACAGAGGAAGACTTTGAAGAATTAATTGACAGTGGAAAGCCAGAAGATGAAGCTGAAGAAGAGATGCCCCAAGATAAAGGCACACGTACTGAAACTACGACAAAAACTGTCGCAGTAATAAGCTTAGCACCGGCGAAACAGCCAAATAGCAGCGTGCAGCAGTATAAAATAGTAAATCCGTCGCAAAGTTCAGCTCTTTCTCGCTTACCTGTTTTAAGTGCAGCAGTACTTGCACCTCATACAAATACGAAAATTCTTAATGAAGTTTCTCAAGCAACAGTGGCATCAGTATCTATTGCAAATCAAACCATTTCGGTACCAGTTTTAAAGAATCTTTCAGTACCTATAGCGAATGTAACTGGACACGCTAGCGGTATGTCAAAATCGCAAATCAAAAAAGTGCCGCTTAATATAAGTAACCCGCCATTAGCTGTTAACATGTCATCGCAGTCACTATCAAAACCAATCAGCTCAGTTATAAGTGTTATATCTTCCAATGTAGCCAAAAACGCTAGTATAAATCCTGTGATTACACTTGCTACATCAAACACGGTCGCCGGTGGGTCAAGAGTTCCTGTTTCTATTTTAACACATCATCAAGTGAAACAGAAAATAGTGAAAACTATAGAAAAACCCATGGCCTTATCTTTATCTAACACTAAATCATCGAGTTTAGCTGTTACTCACGACGTCACGTTACCAGCTAAGATATTTCAAGACGAAGCCGCCTCTCCCGATAGTACTGTAACCTCTGAAAGTAATTCCGATTTACAAAACCCTTCTAGCTCGCAACATTTGCTATCAATAACTTCACAAGACTCAAAGGATCAAAAATCTTCTCTTCTGAAGGATACTAAAGATATAGACATAGAAAGTGAAATTAGTCAACAAACAGAACTTCCACATACACTTTGCTTAACAGATAGAACACCACTATTATTGGGTAAAGCGGATATAAAAAGTCCTGATCCTATACCTGAAAAAATACCTGATAATATTATGGAGGGCGATGACGAAGATAAACCAGAAGATAACATGCAAAGTCATTTGCTACTTTCGTACAGTAAATCCATGCAAGAACCACCTGTAGCGAGCACTCCGCCTACTGAAAGTACATCGGAAGAGAACGTAGTAAAAACTATAAAGGCGATCGCAAACCAAACTAAGGAGATGGTCATAGATTCAAATATGCAAATAACATCTGATTTAACCCAAGAATCTGTTCAAATATCTATACCTTCGCCGACTCCGTCTCAAGAGAGGTACCTTAATGACATTACTATGCGAGAGCATTCGGAAACAGTTGAAGGTAATCCGAAGCATGTGGAGTCCTTCGAAGATATGCTTTGTATGCTTGAAAACATCACTGATGATGCTAAACCATTTGGTATGAAACAACCAAATCCTAAAACAACTAATCCTCCAAATCAAAACGTTAATACTACGCCCAAAGCTGAGAATAAAGAAACTCAAGAGCAACCAACATTTCCTGCCAGAGAGGCTGATAGGCTTGCCTTACAATCAGCAACAGTACCTCAATTATCACCTCTTTCCCAACCATCGGAATTAACTTCCAACATGGCTAATGTGTCACAACAACTACGTACAATTATGTCGTCGTTAAATACTAACTCTTCTAAAGTAGAGTCCCAATCCATTATAAGGAAAAATAGTGACGCTACGACACCAACTCAAGTTAACTTTGAAAGTTTGCTACCATCTTCAAAGGTAGAAATTGCAACGTCTCGGCCATCTCCCGTGCAAAGAATAGAAAAACCTCAAGCACCGATATCCACTTCTGACACAGTTCCAATGAGTGCAGCACAACTAATTGGCACAAGAGTCAATACACTTTCGTCAATAGGGCAAATAAGGAAATCCCCTACAGTATCGCCCATCAGTTCACCTGTAGGAATACAAAACAGTCTAATGAAGTCTCCAGCTCAATCCCCTTTGATTAGCCATCAAACGTTTAATCCAAACGAGGAACCTCAATGCTCTACATCGATCTCATCTCAAATATTACAAATGCCGGCGCTCTCCAAAATTCATAGTAACTCACCCGCATCCACCTCGATGATGCATTCAAATAATATTACGACAACGAGCGTTAGTGGTTTCCAGAAAACTCAGGCTTTACCGACCAGCATTCTGGGGCATACACTACTTCAACCTACGAGACAAATAAATGCAACCAATTTGCAATTTAATTCACAAAATATTAGTTCAAGTCAACCACCGGCTTTGGTAATGACTTCAAGAACAATTATTGGCAACAAAGAGCCAGCTCCTAATGTCACTGTGCGCACTCACAGTATAGTGAGTCCTGGTATTAGTCAAATGCAAGCCAAACCTACGCAATCGATTAATTTTATAACATCATCTAAGCTTCTGCACACGCAACTAACTTCCCCTTTGAAGAGATCCAAATCCACTGACGAACCCAAAAGTGAAGTAATTGTTGGGCACATCCAGCCTACAAAACGTCATAGCGTAGAGTCAGTTATCGTTAAATCTGAACCTATGGAAACCGAGGAAGCAAATAATACTTCAATTACAACCATTGACAATGCGGGGAATAAAATTATTCAGCAAAACGCTGCAAATCAAAGGAGCCACGATGAATCACAAAACGTATTATTAAAGCAGCTTTTGCAGACAACAACTACATCTTCAAATGTAGTTCCGCAAAGAACAATGACCATACAACGGACCGCACCTGCCCTGGGAACTATTTCGTCTTTAGAAGCACAGCTTGCGAGGCCGTCTATACCACCTCCTACATTAGGACTGACACAAGAAGTAGAATTACCTAAAAATTCCCCAAGGCTTATAACTACTGTAAGTTCTCCGTTCACTACTCGGCCAATTCAAACCTCTATACCTACTTCGTCGGTGTCACCTTTGATTTACACTTCAACTCAATCATTGATGGATGTACGGAAACCTCCAATGAAATTACTCAGTAAAGAAGAAACTACACCAATGCCAGAGTGCTCACCGACTATGAAAACTTTGCCGACGTATCCAATGAACATCGATAATCAACAGCTACATCAAGCTATCAAGAAAGAAGTAGCGCCACCACAGCAGAGTCCTATCCATCGTCCGTTTACACCACTGGACGTGAAAAAGGAACTTCTTGATGAGAGTTCTCAGCAATCGGCAACTTCGGGAGTTTCAACTGCATCAGATCAGGGTAAACTAGACCAGCCAATGAAAGAAGAATATCCAGAAAGTGTGAACATGGATAATAATTCTGACATCAATCCTTCTGAAACGCCTTCAGAGGCTAAAAAAAGAAAACGTCGCGAATATCAACAAAAAAAGCGTAAACAGTTGCAACTGCATATGAAAGCTGCTGCTGAGAATAGTATGAATCCGGTTAACCCCAAAAAGCGACTTCGAAAAGGATCTCGATATGAAGAAGATTATGATACCTTCATTGACAACTTAATGACACAACTACGGCTATTGCCTCCTATGCAGATTCAAGAACCCGCACTGACCACTAACTTTGCAGTGTGCCCTCTCTTTGGGTCAGGTGATCTAACTAAACTTAAAAATAAAGATTATGATATTCTTAAAGGGGACTTAACTGGAGAGTTTGGTAATGCCAAAATTCCTAATGTCGCTGACTATTATAATACGAAACCATTCGGTGATGAGGAACCATTACCTGAAAAATCGACGACTACGACCCAGAGAGGTTTTTACGATCAAGAATTTCAACCTATTGTATACGAGGAAGACCCAGATGATAAGAAACTTGATTTTATTTGCAAAGAGAGAGATACTGATACTCCGGACACTATTGTTAGTTGCTCTAGCCCAGAAGGATATGACATTGAACTCGATGATAGATTTCCATATCTTAAACCTATCGATGACGAAGACGATGAAGAAGATGAGGAAGCATCACTTTCTGGCCGAGTTTCGCCTATTATACCACTAATCGCACCTATACCCTTAAGAGTTAAACCGTTGTCATTATATCAAATTAAAGACGAAGAAGACAATCAAAAATCGCTTAAATGCTCGGATACCTATGCTCCTGTTAAAACTAAAATGGAAGATTCACCTAGCAGTACCGAGAGCAATGAAAATGTTACTGTTACTCTTACTTTGACTTCTGGTGCTGCAGAAGATATTCTCGGAGTATTAAAAGAACTAGCTGGTATACTACACATACCACCACCTACGTCCTATCAAATTATAGAGCGGACGGCTACACCGCCGTCACATAAACTTGGGTTATACAGATCTAAAGGTAAAGACGGTAAAGAAGGAACACCGATTGATATACAAAGTATCCTTAATGGAGCCGCTAAATTCTGTCGACACTGCGATGTAGTAATTTTAGATTCCGTAGTAAGGGCGAAAGCCTCGGAATTCCCTCTATTATCGGCCAACAAAGGGAATGCCGAGGAAATTTTATGTGATAGTGATTCAGAACTATTTTTCTGTAGCACTCAATGCTATGAAAGATTTGCATGGCGTCCAACAAATATAATACTAGATGGAAAATCAAAAACTACCCTCAAAGAAGATAGCAAATCAGATATTGAAACGAACCTATCAAAAGACAGAGATGATTTTGACACTGCGTCGACGGAAAGCATGGAAACGGATGATCTAGATATAAAACCAGATATTAAAGATGAAAAAATGGACTTATCTTTTATCGATTCATTAGACAACGACGAGTTAATGAAAGAAGTCGGTGACGATGTAAGTGCACTCGATGAAGACCTAAAGGGTATGGAGCCAGATGAAAAGAGTAATCAAAGTATGGAAAAGGAGAAGTACCGGGGTATCCGGTATAAGTCCTGGTCTCCCGGTTGTATTGGACCTCCCATCAAGTATAAGCGTCCAACAGACCGTGAGCTAACAGAGCTCGTTTTTCGTACTGGCGTAGCTATAATGCCCGTGACCAATGAAGATACTCGTAAATGTGAACTGTGCGGTATTCAAGGGGACGGCGTCGCTGACGGCGTGTCTAGGCTATTGAACTGCGACGTAGATAGATGGGTGCACCTCAACTGCGCCCTGTGGTCTGAAGGCGTGTACGAAACCGTGAGTGGCGCACTCATGAATGTAGACTCGGCCCTAGGAGCTGGTTCTAATGCTACTTGCGCAGTTTGTCGCAGACTGGGAGCCACCGTAAGGTGCTTCAAAGTTCGATGTGGCAGCGTTTATCACCTGGGATGTGCTGTGAAGGATAACTGCGTATTTTACAAGAATAAATCTGCATTTTGCGCTTCTCATGCGCCGAAGGTGAGTAATAATATTTATTAAATCACTTAGGACATTTCTTTTTACAGACATTTATTCTTTTTGAGAGATTCTTTCGGCACTCCCTAGTCATATATAGCGGTCTTACTAAAGGATTTTAACCTGAATTAGCGACTATTTTGAATCTGATTCAAAGACTTAAGATTCTACAATCAATCCAACCTCCAAATCCACTGACAAATCTGTTAAAACGGCATCCTGTAAAGATAGACGACATTACTGACAATCTGAGACGTTAGATTAATCACTACTTTATCGTTCGAGAAAACACAATTAACAATAATATTGTATTAAATATATGGTTAGGATATTTATAGGTCTTATTTAAAAAACTGTTTTAATTAATGATATAATCAAAATAATCATATAGATCAAGGTTATTAACAATTGGATGTAGTTATGCAAAATGGATCCAGCCCAAGGAAATCATTTTTAGTTACTGTCATAAATGGTACCTACATATCAAGTTATATGTATACAGAAAGTCGATAAAATACTCAATATTACGGTTTTATTATATATATTATTTATTATATTATTTTACGATCTTGTTATTTTGATCTACCAATTTTACTAAAAGTCCTATTTTCTCAAAAATAAGTTTTTGTGGGTGCATCTATTTTGCAAAACTACATCAAATTATTAGTAATCGTAATAGCTCCAATAATGTGTAACTGTACGGGTGGGTGTGTGCGCAGAACGAGAAAGATAACGAGCTGACGACGCTGAGCGTGGGACGGCGCGTGTACGTGTGCCGCGACGAGCAGCGGCAGGTGGCGTCCGTGATGCTGCATTGCGACACCAACCACCTCATCCGCGTCGGCGGCCTCATCTTCCTCAGCCCCGGCCACCTGCTGCCGCACCAGCTCGCCGCCTTCCACACGCCCAACTACATATACCCTATCGGATATAAGATTGTGAGATATACTATATGTCTGTTTATTTTATTTACTTCTATTGTAGCACTATTAGTCTGAAACTAAACTGGTGTTTGCGGGCTGAGATTTTACTTAATATATGAAAAAACTCACACTAGCAATCTTAGTACACCCTACTCGCCGGTAATCGCCGGCGCTGACAATTAATTACAGGCACTTTTAAATCATCAATAGTGTTTGATAGTTCTAATAAATAAACAAAACTCAGTAGAGGGATTTAACAAATACATAAATTAATTTGGAAAGTGTCATATAGCGGTTGTATACTTAATGAAGGTTTTGTTATAATTGATTGAGGATTTCATATATGGAAAATATATTTTTATTATAATAAACAGTTCACTACATGCGGTATGTTTGTGTGTATGTGCGCAGGTGCGGTTCTACTGGTCGATGCGGCGCGCCAACAGCCGCTGCCGCTACGTGTGCTGGATCTCGGAGGACGAGGGCCGCCCGCGCTTCCACGTGCGCGTGCAGGACGACTCGCTGCACGAGATGAGCGCGCCCACGCCGCGCGCCGCCTGGGCCAAGGTACGCTACACCATCACACCACATACTAATATGAATATATGTAATACATAATATTATATAAATACTAGCAGAACCCGCGGCTTCGTACGCGCTAAAACTACAAAAAATCTCTAAAAAGGTACCTAGGTTTCATACAAATTTTCATCCCTTTTTACCTCCTTATAGGATGAATTTCGAAAAAGGCTAAAACACGTATTTATTTAATTATATTGAAGAGCATTTATACCAAGTTTCAAGTAATTCTGATCATAAATATTTAATTGGGTTGTATTATAACGTGTTTTCCCGTGGCAATTAGATAATCTCCCGAGGTAAAAAGCAGCCTATTTCATTCTCCAGCCCTCCATCTATCTCCACACCAAAATCACGCCAATCGGTCACTCCTTTTCGACATGAAAGAAGGACAAATACCCAAACACACTTTCACATTTATAATATTAGAATGGATAATATAAATATGTACATTAACACACAGCACCATCTAGTTCACCATGTAGAGGCCTGTGTTATGGATACCGGATAGTTGATACACTACACATATATAACTTAAAATACATACATATTATAAATATAAACACCCATGATTGGAGCACAAACATTCGTGCTCATCACACAAATGAATGCCCCCAACGGGACTCAAACCCGCGACCGCTGGCACAGCAAGTAGAATCACTACAAACTGAACTAAACGTGTCGTCGTATAGGCTGACATGATAAATTATCACTACAGTGATACTACACATGCCTCGTCCTATACAAACAAATTGGACGACGCTAATGTTGTTACTTGAGTAGATAATAGATGGCGTTACTCGTTGGTGTACAAACTGTGTGTTTAGTTTACTTGCGCTATTTTCGTTTTCCTTAGACAATTTTTTAAAACCATAATATACTTACTTGAAATCTGTTTTTATCTTTTGAGAATTTTACACAAACTTGATTAACAGATGGATACATATAATGTTGTCTATTGACATTTATTTGAACTATTTGTTTTTATAACAATCTTCACTCATTAAAATACGCAAACCCTCTATACACACAATGAACTTACAAGAAAAATTATAGAAATATACTGCTAAAATGAGAATCTCTTTGTTTTGTGAACTTCGGTTAAGTAGAAGAATGCGATTTAATTTTTAATATACTTATTATATTTTTTAGGTTTCTTTGTAAGAAATGTTTATAACATTTAATAATTAATATTTTTATTCTCATTATTCAATGATAACGATAAGAATAAATAAATATTAAAATTAATGTTTTATCTAGGTGCTAGATGCAGTAGCCGCATTAAGAGAAGGAAGGGGTGAAGAGGGCGTTTTGAAATTATGGCCAAATTACGTGACAGGCGAGGATCTCTTCGGACTCACCGAGCCTGCCGTCGTCAGAGTACTTGAAAGCTTGCCAGGTGCGCTTACATCAATCACAATAAAAAATATATTATAAAAATACAAATTAAGCCCTATTTCTTTTATAACATTCTAATAATGTTACAGGGCCATAAATTGCTATTTATACTTAGTTTTTTATAATTTGTATCTAGTCTCTTCACTCTTCACTAAAATAATTACATTAAAATAAAATAAATTAAATGTTCACTAAAATAATTAAAGTATAATTTATAAGCATCCAACTTGCACTGATATTAAAATTATTTTTAACCAATGACTGAATTGTGTTTACATCAAGCGAAATGATCGCGAAACATGCATATTTATATATTACAGACATTTTGAAATGTCTGTATAGTGTTGTATTGGTGTAGTATTTAGTAGTGAGGCATCGTGTGTCGTTGCGCAGGCATCGAGACGCTGACGGACTACCGGTTCAAGTTCGGGCGGTCGGCGCTGCTGGAGGGCGGGCTGGCCGTGAACCCGTCGGGCTGCGCGCGCTGCGAGGCGCGCGGCGCGCGCGCGTGGCGGCGGCCGGCGCGCAGCCTGCAGCCCGCGCCGCCCGCGCCGCCCGACGCCGCGCTGTCGCCGCACGCGCACGCCGCGCACCCCGCCTGCCCCTACTCCAAGCAGTTCGTGCACACCAAGAGCAGCCAGTACAAGAAGATGAAGCTCGAGTGGCGCAACAACGTCTACCTCGCCAGGTGACCTGTGCAGACAGACATAACCGATAGGAAATATGCGTGTGATTTAAATAAAGGTGAAATATTTTTTTTTATAATCTTTATTGCTATTCGATTACGCCTATATCAATATTTTTTAATGTAATTACTTTTTGATTAAGAAAATAATTTTAAAAAAGTGCAAATATAAGTGGGAAATTCAAAGTATTTGAAACGCACGCCATTGGTCAGACCGAATATGACGTCAAAGTATTATTGATGATTTTGTCGCTACAAACTAAATTAGTCATTTTTCTGTGTATATATTTTCTTAATGAAAAAGAAATTATAATAAAAAATATTAATATAGACTTAATCCAAAAGCAATAAAGATTATAAAAAAAATCACCTTTATTTAAATCACACGCATATTCCCTATTGACAAACCTTAACATTTTAAATTTAATGAGATTATTTTAATTAAAACTTAATTAAATATAAAACAATTCCAAAACAAAACTAAAACGTATATTTATAATACAGGTCTAAAATCCAAGGACTGGGACTGTACGCCGCCCGAGACCTGGAGAAGCACACAATGGTCATAGAGTACATCGGCGAAATCATTCGTTCCGAACTCTCTGAAATCCGCGAGAAACAATACGAAGCTAAGGTAAAACGTCGTTATCTTGTGTCTTAGTCGCTTGACCACGATACTTATGTCCACGTGCGGAATTAGCGACCATATTTTGCGTGTAGTGATGCGAAAGAAAACCTTATGAAAACTGGAAAACACGCGTTTTCCCAGACATAAGGCTAATCTAGATCGATTTTTACCGCCCCCGAAAACCCCCATATTATAACAAATTTTAGCGAGATCATTAGTCTTTTCCGAGATCGCGAAATAAATATACGAGAATTGCTCGTTTAAAGGTATTAGATTAATTTTGTTTTTTGCAATGTATCAATAACATAATATACTTTCTCATATTTTTGACTTTTAAGGTATATGTTCAAAGTATGTACACAGTTGTGAAGAATTTGACTGTTACTAAGATGTAGGTTATAAGCATTTCCTTATGCCTCGTTATGGTTATGATAACATAGCTATGGAGCACAGCTACATCTCTTGTTATACCGTTGGATGGAAAATTTAGATAACAATTTTCTTTAAACTTGTCTGATGACACAGTCAGGTGGTAGATGCTACAAACCTTTTCAATAGCTACAGACATTACAGTTGATCGTGTTTAGTGTAATATATTTGAATTCAATGATACGATATGTCGTGTAACTAGTATGTATGTGTGTGTGTGTTGTGTGCTACAGAACCGCGGCATCTACATGTTCCGGCTGGACGAGCGGCGCGTGGTGGACGCCACGCTGAGCGGCGGGCTGGCGCGCTACATCAACCACTCGTGCCAGCCCAACTGCGTGGCCGAGACCGTGGAGGTGGACCGCCAGCTGCGCATCATCATCTTCGCGCGCCGCCGCATCGCGCGCGGCGAGGAGGTACACGCGCCTCCACTCGCCTTGTCACGTTAGCTTCGTCTATCAACCGCCATCTCATACACATGTTTCACAAAAATATCAATATATGGAATCAAAAATATCGATACATCGATGTATCTCGTATCGATATATCTTTCTCGGTCTACCTCTACTTCAGACCTAATACCTATATGACTTTCTTCCCTCATGATATACCCATACCAGTGTAAAGTGTATACCAAAAATCGATCAAAGGAACCTACTAAATGACTCACTGGCATAAAATTGCATACAGCGAAGTCGCCTCTTACCCTTTTTATGTTAGGTACATTATTATATACTATGTATTTCACTGAAGTCTACGTGTAGTGTATGTATAAATGTATGCACAACAGTTCGATTAGATCATTAAGGCAATATTAATACTGTCAAGATCTACAGTCAAGATCACTACACGTGTTATTTATTCATCATTATTTATCACGTGTCTAAACGAACCAATTAGCAACTTACAATTTATTAACTGAAATTAATTTCCTTAAAAGTCTTTCTAAAAAATATCAATGTTTAACTTTCGCCGTATATAATTAAAGTATTTTATTATACATGTATCTTAATAATATTTTTTCTTATTACTAATTGTGTTTCCAGTTGGCATACGACTACAAATTCGACATTGAAGACGACGCGCACAAGATAATGTGCATGTGCGGAGCGCCCAACTGCCGCAAGTGGATGAACTAAGACGCGGCGGCGACATCATTTGTGATATAATATAACTTTTTGTCAGAAATATAATAAAACCCATTCATCTGTGAGAGCTGTGAGAGGGCCTTACGTTGAGTAGTTTCACCGAGTAATGCTATGAATGTTAGTTGTGTGTACCAAAGTGATTTTACACTCTTATACTTATGTAAGTGCGTATTTTTAACATAATGGATTAGCCCTTTTAAGCTGACGTGTGATTTAAAATATAAATAAGACAATATCTACAGGATTTTAAAGGAAACGGTGAATATTAAGTAATTTTTTAATTCGACGACCGAATATAGTAGACGAAGTTTGTACATATTATGTAAGTAGGCATAAGAATCATTGTTGTTATTAAATTTTAACGTTTTAGATGTGAATGTTCCGAAAAATACGTAGAATTAATATTCGATATATTGTATCGATGTTTTCACTGCTTTATATCTTTCGACATTTTATTATCGTCTAATTTGTTAATGACTAAAGTTTATTTACTGTTGGATCGATTTATAAAATATTTTCATTATTACGTATAATGTACGATAAGTTCACTGATAAATCATAATTTCATTTCATCGGTAGGCAAAGTTTATAATTTATATAAATAAATAATAATAATATTTTGTTATACGACAATCTCGGGAAGTGTAAGTACGCGGACTGCGGAGTAGGGTAGTGACGTAGGTTAAGTTACCGAATAGACGAGTGCATTTAGGCGCGGGGGCGCGGGGGCGCGGGGGCGCGGCGGCGCGGGGGACACGCGACATAAATTCAACCTAGTTTCATACAAATATCGCCCCGACATCCCATTTGATACGTATTTTTACAATGTTAACGACATCCGTGATTATGAATTATTTACATGGTTGATGAACTATTTACATTGGTCTTACTTATATTTACAAAAATTATACTACAATTGTTTGTTACATCTAATGATGAATGAGGAATTTAAATAAAAGTGCAGGAGCAATCGAAAATTTCACGATAATATCCACCTCGTAATTAGCGAACCTCACACTAATGTCACAATAACTTTATATTGGCCGCTTCTTAATTTCAAGTGAATCTCATAGAAACGTGTTGAACTCCAGCTTACACTTAGTTATACTTTGATGTTTCATCACCTTTTGACTGTTGAATTTGTGCGCGATTTATAGTTAGTATAATTTATAAATAGTATTTTTACGAATCGGATACGAAATAATTAAATTATACGATTTCGAATTAGTTCGTAAACTGTTTTCAAAGCAGTTTTTAAATGATTTCTAATATTTTTATTGAAATGAGAAGTTGTAATCTGAGCATGGGAAGTAGTAAGTGTTCCCCAAAATTATTATCAAAATTTAAAATATATTTAGTTCCCATGAACACTCAATTATATATAAATAAATATATTTTCGTTTAGAATTCAATTTTATTTATTTTATAATTGAAACTTATCGAACACAAAGGATATAAACATTAGATTTAGTTTTTTATATTATTATAAGCCAGGTTGCCATCTGCAAACTCTTTGTCATGCAATGTAATTATAAGTTTGAATGTGCAATATATTCTCAGTACCGATTGTAAATATCCACTTTGCTGATGCTAGAGAAGTCTTTTAATAATCATGTATTTTTGTTTTAATGCATTGTATGTACAATCTTAAGTGATGTGACGTCGCTTTTCCATCGACTTATTTATTTAAAGCATTCCCATTTTTTTACACGGATATATAGCTGACCGGCGGACGGACTTCGAGTCCTAGTGAAATTATATCTTTTAGAAATATTCTATACTTAATATTTTTATCACATTATTTTCCTTTCATTAAATTTTTTAAGTAATATGTCATAGTTTTATTTTAACACCTTTAAAGTATTTCTTTTACAGAACTAATAAGTTTTTGTCCCAACTCTGTGTTTGCTTAGGAAATGAAATTAAATACAATTTGTTCCATATAAATTTTATTACAAACTTTGTTTTTGGACTTACCGCAAATCATACACCAGAGTACAATCAAAGTTAAACTAACAAAGCAAACCTTAATTGCATTAAATTATTTAAAACGGCTAGCCAACATTTTATGTAATTGTAGAAAAATCAATTAATTATTAATATCAAGAAAATCTGAAAACACTTTGTGCTTCGAATGGGTTGACAATAGCTCAGTTAATACAGCAGATATACAATTAAATCTCTGTAACAACAAAATGGTTTCAGGCCAGCCGCTCCAATTTTATATCTTCTATTTGCCAAAACATAATATAGATTATAGTACAAGTAATTTACAAAAATATAATCGTTATGTCGCGTTGACAAATATACAACACAATGAGCACTATCAAAGTAATATCGGAACTATTATTGAATGTAAGTGGAATGAGAAAAAATAATCTAAAATATATATATTATATAGACAAATTGTAATTATTAAGAATAATTTTTTCCTAGGAAAAGAAATATAAAAAAAGATACTGATCAAAGTTTTGATAAAGTGATGTACACAGGAAAATGTCTTTGCACCATTACCTAATAGATACATATGTATTTATATATATTAATGTTTTTAAAACCGCATTAATATATATATATATATATATATATATATATATATATATTAATGCGGTTTTAAAAACCTAAAATCCAATCGGAATAAAATTCAATAATATTAATTGAAAATAAATTATAACCAGTAACCAATGACCTCATACACTGATAAATGTCTTTATAAAAAATGATAATATTTCCTAGCATAATGTATGAGTACAAGAAATTGAAATAAACAATTGATGTTTGGAAAATGTACACATGTAGTAAATAAAACATTACACGTAGTATTCACCTTCCAACGATGACGCGCGAGATGAGCCGCGAGAGACGCCACGACGCACAATGATGCATTGCAAGCTATTTGAGGCGAAGTTATTTTGAACGCATTCAAAATTTTACCTCGCTAGCTAGTAACGTCTGGCTCGTAACCAACAGAAAAACATTATCAATATATTTTTGTACTGTGATTTAGTATGTAAGTACATTGTAGATATTGAAGTTCAAGTGGCAATATTGGCTCTAGTCGGGACTATAAATAAATTCTTTTGTATCTCGTAAATCTATTGTATATGGTTTTAACATATCATTATTTTATCAATTGTGACTTATAGTAAATTTGGATACAAAACTATATGAAATTATTACAACATCATTTGAAATTTTTGATGAACATCCGGCACACGCGAATTTATGCCATAATGTGTCATCAAATTATGCAATACAAATCATTTTTATGTAAGAACAAATTTTAGAAATTAGAGCCAAAATAGATGTTTCATTACTAGCGAGCGAGAGGTCGGCCTATGTTTATATACGAGAACAATTCTATACACAAATGAAAACGTAGCCACATGCCGCCAACTATCACTAGCGATAAAACGCTAATTTAGTTATTCGATTCGATACTAAAAGTACTATAAAAATGTAAATAATATAATGCTCAGTCTAGCAATCAAGAGCATCAGACGAGACAGGCTGCTTACAGTGGGGCCAGTGTCAGAATTATCTGGATAAAGAGTATCATTTGAAGCCCACAAATTTTTAAATTTCTATAAAACTAATAAAATTTGAAAGACTGTAGAGTGTAGGTATTTCATTTATTCTATAAATATAAAATACATTAAAATGAAGAAAGAATAGTCAGTATGGGCAAAATTGATCACATGTTTGGCCCCATCATGTAAGTAAGCCTCTACTAGTGTTGCCAGAAGCAATTTTTTCGGAATGTTTCGATATTCAATGATGGGCATTCCAGTAAAGTAGATGATAAAAGTGTATAATGACTATCTATCTAACATATTGAGATTGATTTATGTTACTATTTTACAAATCATGATGTATTGATAATTTTAAAACTGGATTTTATAATTCTATGGACTAAATTGCATTAATATGAATTTCGTTATGGATCTGGCAACACTAGCGTAAACTAAACATAGGCTACGTGGGGTGAAGCGTGTGGAGGCGGCGCGCGCTCAGTCGATGTACTGTGCGAGCCAGCGGAAGCCCTCCCCGTAGCCCTGGCGCTTTAGCACGGAGCACATGAACAGCTCCAACGGCCGCCCGGGCAGCTCCGACCGGGACACCTTGCCCTGCAATTGAAAAAACAATTTTAATCCGACTTTCTCACAGGGTAGAGCACACTCTGTAAACAAATGGTTTATATATGGTTTTAGACAATGTTTGAAAATAAGTTCACAATTATGGTGCCAATTATAAACTTTAAGCTAACTGTAACTATAATTATGCATATTATTCAACATTATATCCAAGAACAAATAAATATTGTATGTATTTTTTCTATTTTCTCTTAGTGATTCTAGCACATTCCATTTAGCCTTTTTTTATTTACATGGTAAATTATAATTAACAATATATTTAAAACCATTTAAATTTCTATTTGAACTGGACTACAGTGATTAGCAATGATTTTAAATTTCTAAATGACAGTAATCAAAATAAAATTACCTTGCCAGTGGTCTGCTGAAAGAGGTTGAAAAACTGTCGTAATTCGTCTTCACTGGCAGCACCAGGTTTATCTATTTTGTTTCCCAAAATTAAAACAGGGCAATTACTGAGTGTTTCGTCTGTTAGTAACGAGTCTAACTCCGCCTTAGATTCTGGCAAACGTGGACGGTCGCACGCGTCTACAAGGAACACAATAGCGTCTACGGCAGGGAAGTAGTCGCGCCATACACGTCTGGCCTGCTGATGGCCACCCAGGTCAAAAGTAGTGAATCTCATGCTACCTATTGACAGCTCTTCAGATGCTATATAAAATAGAAAAAGATAAATAAAATATAACTGTTAAAAGCATAATTTAGCTATTGAAATAATACAGTCATCATATTTAATAAAAGTATATTAAATAAAAGCTGTGTATTATATAATGATAGAATTTGATTATAATATAAATTAAATCCTTCATGGTCAAATCTAAGGTGACTAACTAAACTGAGCACAAAAACATAATAACTAGACAATACATTTATTTGACTTAATTTTTTTTAAAGTCACACAAATATATCTGTCTTCTTGGAACAATAATATACAATGGCATTGTGAATAAAAAATGTATGTTAGACTCAAATTTGATTCTGAAATTAACAAATTTTGTAATATGAATAGAAAGAGAATGCATTGCTTCATTATCCATAAAGAAAAAGAACAAGAAATATCATTTATTAACTACAAATTACTATTCTCTACATGCTAATTGGGTAATTAGCATGTGTTAATTCATAATTGAAGGTAAACACAAACTTAATGAATATACAAATATGAAGATATTTTAAAAAATGATACAAAGATAATATCAATATCTCATAACATCAACATAAAGACCAGATCATTATTATGCATTTATAGCAAAAAATCTTAATGATTTTCACTGTATTTATATTTTACTAATAAAACATTACATTACACTAGCAGTATTTATTTTCTTCAATGGATCTAATAATTTGCCTACTAAAACATAAAAAAAAATCATTAACTAAAACATAAAAAATTTAATTATGAAATAGGTAAAATCTCAATCTCATAGGAGCAAAAATATGTAAATTTAAATAAAAGAGCATAATATGCATATAATGTGATCTACAGTAATATTTTATGTAAAAATGTTATATTATAATATTTATACTCACTGGGATGCAATGTAGGTACGTGTTGAGCTAGTCTGTCATCCTTCAACATATGCAGGAGTGTAGTCTTACCAGCATTATCCAAACCCAGGAACAAAAGTTTGCCCGATTTCTTATATAATCCTGTCACGAATGATATAAAAAACATCAAACTAAATTTAAATTCGAAAAGAAATTAACTTTTAATTTACTTAATTAAATTTGCCAGAATATAAAATTATCTTAATACATATTTATTTATTATATTAATATAAGTAGTAAATAATCATTATCAACTTTCTTCATACAAAGTGTTAAATTACTCTAAATTATAAATATATTAATGATACACAAATATATATCACAAATATTACAATAAAATGTTCAAAGTTTAGTTTGCTAGAAGCATGAAAATAACTTCTTGCAAAATTCATGATGACTATTCTTACTATATAAACTATTTATAATTAATATAATTTACCATCCATAAGTTTGAATTATAAGTAACTAAAACAATTAGGTTAAATGAAAGTATCCAAAAGTAAGAAAGTGCCTTGGAAAAAGTATTATAAATTATAATGTTACTGAACTTTACAAAAATAATATTTGCTTGAATGTAAATTACATTATTATTTTATTTATAATTAAATAAAGTTTCTTACCCAAGAACCCCAGAACACCAGTGAACCAATCCCAAATAAACATTTTGTCTCTGGAAAATTTGTAGAAATGTTAATTCATAATATCATAAAAATTTGCACAAAGAATACTAGATTAGTAAGAGTGACTTGCAAATCTAGTATACAATAGTGTATGTGTTAACATAAAAGCTAAAAGATGAACACTCCGTATATTCTTCCAATACAGATACTTATGTAGTCTTTAAGGATTCATCGCAAATCGCAGGATTGCGATAATGGATTGAGTAATGTGAATGACAGAACGTCATTTGCGTAGTTGAAACTTCGATCAAAAATTCTCGAGAGTTGAAAATGAAATACTCACTTAATAAATTGTACTAGATTAACTAACACTAAAGGAAGTTTATCACAATTTTTTGCTCTTATTTGCAATATGTTTCGTCGCTAAAATTGACGATATTCTCGACGACGAAATATCAATCTGTTGGCAATGACGTACACTACTTCCGGAAGTCGTTAGTTGTCACACTGCTTTACGGATGCATTCGTATTCTAGTAACCCTGATATGGAACACATTATGACGTGAATTATTTTGATATTAGTACATCAATAAAATTATAAAAAAAACACTGCAATTACCTTTTGTAAGTACTTTTTATATTTTTACCGTCCGACCGTAGTAGATATTTGATACTTGAAAATAGAATAATTGAAATATTAGTTTATTTAATTTTGTATATATATTAAATATAAAATTTTAGAATGTACCTGTTTAAGTATTTATAAGTTGGGAATAATGATAAAAATAATCTTTCATTTATAGATATAATATTATATATATTTTCATTTAATTATTTCTGTCGCTTTGACAATTGACATTTTTTTGACACTTGATGGAAACACAGCGTAACGGAAGTCTTTCTAGTGTTTGACAGCTTTTAAAGCTTAAGGTATCAAGAGAATTTTCTATAAAAAGTTTATGAAACAAGTGATTTTTTAATGGAATATTGTAAAAATATAGTAGATTATTGCCTATTCCATGCGTGTACAAGTTTGTGAATTATAAAGTTTGCGGATTGGAAAGATTTTTTAAGGTTATAAAAGTGCTATAGAAGTGTTGTTAATTTCAGGCTAAACCATGGCTCCCAGAAAAAACAAAGTAGCGAAAGAGGAGGTGCAAGTAACTCTTGGACCGCAACATTTGGCTGGAGAAACTGTATTTGGAGTAGCTCACATTTTTGCTTCTTTCAATGACACATTTGTCCATGTTACCGACTTGTCTGGCCGGGAAACTATTGCCAGAGTTACTGGTGGAATGAAAGTTAAAGCTGACCGTGATGAAGCTTCACCTTACGCTGCTATGTTGGCCGCTCAGGTTCGTTATAATATTCTACTAATATGTTTATACTTTAGGTTAAGAGGTATAATACTTGCTATCTTTAGGTTGTATGTTTAATGTTTCAAAGATACAACAAGCATTGAATTTTACGTTTGATGTAGTCATGTAAATGTTATTCTTAGCTTTTATTAAGATTTATTTTCCTAAGTTGTTTCACTGTTTCACCAAAATTTACTCAAGTTTCAGATCTGAGTTTTTTTTAAAGTGTTACCTTGATTCGAACTATCTTAACAAAAATATTAAATGTATCATGCAGGGATACCTAAATTATTTTGAGCAAGAAACCCCTTTTACAAAATTAACTGATACCTCAGGCCATAGCCATATTACTTTAAAAATCCTATCTCTATTTTTTTCCTATTGATACAAAACACTTTAAAAACTTGTGCATGCTTATCAACTGTTGAGTTTTACTTGATACTTCCTACTAAAATAATAGAATTGGACCCAGTTATGCAAAAAATAGCCATGTGCGTAAAAGTACCAACAGCGTTATACTTAGACCTCGTCGATGCCCAAAATCAGATTACATTTTTGTGGACCCCTAGGAAAATGATATCGACCACTTTGGGAATTCCTGGTCTATAGCAATCTAAAAGATTTAAGTTTAATATTCATCATAGATCATATTTTATTCTTTTTTATTATTGGTCAAACATTTTAGGATGTTGCTGAAAAATGCAAGACCCTTGGTATCACGGCACTCCATATTAAACTAAGAGCAACTGGTGGCAACAAGACCAAAACTCCAGGACCCGGAGCTCAGTCTGCACTCCGTGCTTTAGCTCGTTCCAACATGAAGATTGGCCGTATTGAGGATGTCACTCCAGTGCCATCGGACTCAACCCGTAGGAAGGGTGGTAGACGAGGACGCAGGCTGTAATTTTTTAGTTTAAGCAACTGTGGGCTGAAATATAAAGGTTTACGGTTCTTTTGTGTTTCACTTAAAATGCATACACACCTGGTTGCATATTTCTTTGAGTAATAACATAAGGTATATGGTAATATTAGCAGATGGAGCTGTTTGTTTTTCCATGACATGCTGTTGACCATGGTAATGGTTAAAACTGGAAAATTAATTTCATAATTTGATTTAAAAGAAACATATTTACTTGCCAAAACAATTGCCAGTTTCATGTTTTTCACTTTTTGTGTAGTGGAATTACTTCCACGACAGATAGACCAGAGTGCCAAGTACTTACTTCCAGTGCTCCATACTTTTTTAACATAGATATTTTCTACTAATAAGAAGGTTAAATAAAAGAAACAACAATTCGAGAACAATAGATGTTATTAATATATTAATTAATATTTTAGATAAATAAATAGTTATTATTTAATATACATACTATGTTTTCTATGAATATACATTATATTTTACTGTTTACACACAACATTTAATTTGTAAGTACATACATACATATATTTTTTATAACTTGAATAACGTCACAATGAGCGTGACGGTTATCCCGTAATATTATATTACATTATTGCACTGTCATAGGGTCAGTTTAAAAGTATTCTGAACCTGGGAGTCCGTTCTTGAAAGATCTCTGTTGTTGTAGTAACGAATGATTTTTTTTTTCGAGACAGTTTCAAAAATATAATTCGTATTCCCCATATGGTAAGTATATAATATGTAAATATGTTTCATACATTAAAAGAAGATGATTCGTTTTATTATAACTTTCACCAAATTATCAGGACTATTCCTATATACACTTTAATGTAACAATAATGACCTGCATCGAAGACAAATCTGAAGGTAATTAAAAATTATGAAAAATTCTTTGAGATCATTATGTTCACTCTAAACTAGCTCCTGGAGCTAAATACCTAATCTATAAATTTTATTATAATTTACATTTTTCTCAAAAACATCTTTCTAAATTGCAGTTATAAAAAGACATCTAAAATTTGCCTATGCCAGTAATAACAGTGTGGCCCTATGAAAATCGTAATTTAATACACACTCCACGAATATGTGATGTACAGATGAATAAAAAAAAATCTGATTAATTTCCTTAAATTGTAAACAATTTTTATATTATACAAAGTATTTTTAAATCCTAACAGTTCTATTTCATTTTTACAGTATAAATTGTTAGTTGACCCATTCAAAAGTGACGCTTGGAAATTAATATAAATAACATAATATTAGAATTTTAGTTAATATATATCTATACTCTTGTTATATTTCAACAACAAAAAAGCAGTCAAATATGATATGGCAAGTACAAGTTAAACAGAAGTCAAAATTATCACTAGACAAAAAGCAACGAAACAAAATAGACACCACAAATCACATCTACATATGTATGTATATTATTAAAAATAATAACACTACACAATATGAAACAAGGAAGTTGCAATATATCATCAACCAAATACGTATAATAACATAACGCGTACACAGTCACATATCGTTTATTTCACTTACTTAGGCCATCTGTTACACAGAAGAACATGTAGTATGATTGGAGCATGTTCTCGTTTTATCACTCAATATAACAATATTTTTTATATAAATTTTATAAATTCGAGATACTGCAACGGCTTTTTTGCTTTTACATACAACACGACAAACATCCGATTAATTGAGCCATATATGAAGCAACATCTATTGAGATTTATTAAATGTAACACTATACTACAAAAAGGCGGCGTATAGTTGTAAATTTTCAAAACACCGTAAACATCAAGTATGTAGGTATGTATTTTGAATAATGTATATGCGTCATGTCGGGTCGGAGGCGGGCCTCGCGTGCGGCGTGCGCTACAAGGCCGTCTTTAAGCGGATCTTCTTGAGGTGCGAGGGCGCGGGGTTGGGGAAGGGCCTGCGCTTGGCGGCGACGGGGTCGGGCGCGCCGCCCGCCTCCTCCCACGCGCCCAGCTCCTCGGAGGAGGAGGCGCGGCCCGCGCCCGCCGCGCCCGCGCCCGCGCCCGCCGCGCGCAGCGACCGCGGGTAGCTGCGCTTACTCAGCTTGGACGCTATGGAGGTGCGCGCGTTCTCACCGTCGTCGGCCGCGCGACGACTCACTTTTGCCTTGACGATACCACTCACCTGAGTTTTGCTGGTGTTCGGTTTGCGGATCGCCAGTATGTTCCTTCGTTTGGTGGACAGAGTCTTGGGTTTGGGCTCGTTTTCTGCCAAGTACCTAGTTCGGGAAGACGTTTTGACTGGCTCGTTTTTCTTAGCAAACTTCATGTTCATGTTGATGATGTCGTGTCCGGAGCGCTGCGGCAGGAGAGGTGGGATGCGTTTCTTCTCATCGGTTTTGGCTCCAACATACGCGTTCTCTTTGCGCTCGTCCGTCACTTTGGCCTTAGAGCGCGCGTACAGCGGCATGCGCGTGGGGGACGACGTCTTGGGCCTCAGCCGTGACATTGTCAACTGAAATGAAATAATCAATTATGTTAACATATTGCGAATATGTTAATTATAATACTAAGGATCTATTCATTGGCTAGTGTTCTGCAATCGTTGTCCATAGCGTAAGTTTTAGTAAATGACAAGCGTGACGTTACTTTTAGGCGAAATAACACATTCCACTCTGATTAGTTCCTTACCCCATATACTTAGTATTGGTGTTTGTTTTTATATAGAAGTTTTGGGGAAGTGATTTAGCACTGAAAATTAAAGAGATTTTTTTTGTTAAGAACACAGTTAAAAATTAATTAGAAAAATAAATGAAAAGGTTAGTAGGAAAATTGGGAAAGGTAAAGAAAAATAATTATAAATAATGTACAAAATAAGATTTTTTTGTACATCAATAAGAAAAAATATATAAACAATAGATATTGAACTTTAAAAATCAATTTAAAAATAGGAATTCTTTAAAATTAATATTGACTTTATAAAACAATTATAATAACTCATTAATAAAACTGCGGTAAATTTATTCTATTTATATCCCTATATACAAGTATGTCATGTATTTTATACATATATGTATAAAAATGTAGGATTCTACATCAAAATTGTGTGTTTATAACATATACCTAACATGTATATAATTGTATAGCGTAAGAGGTCCGGATACTTTTATCACAGGACGTAATTTTTTTGTTATGTACAACTTCAACCTGTGCCGTGTTAATGCTGCAAATTGGATGTGTTTGTGTGCGTGCGTATAAAATTATTACAATTGTATTTCAAACCAAGTAATTGCTAGCCCCTTATCATTTCGATAGAATAATACGTTGCAAGCGTATTGCAGATAAAAATGAGAACGAAGTATAGGATAGATTAGATGTGCCAAAGGTACTTATTTGAGTGTGCTTGTTTAAGTATAGCGAAATGCAAAGTACAAGTGAAAGCGAGTATATGAGTGAATGCGTGCGTACGTGTATATGCGAAATTATTTGTGTGTATAGTGTATGCGAGTGTATGTGTGTGTGTGTGGGTGTGCGTGTACCTGCGGGCGCGCGGTGCGCGTGTGCGCGCGCAGCCAGTCGCGCACGGCGGACAGGGTGCGGTGCTCGGAGCAGGGCACGCGCGAGTTGGGGTGCTGCCCGGTCAGGTCGAGGATGGACGCGCCCAGCGACCGCCCCACCTGCGCGCGCACACCACGGGGTAAATTATATATCGACACATTTTGTCCAAGTGGCGTGTAATAAAGAATATATAATAATAAATATACATTATAATACCATTGCGGGGATCGAATCCGCGATCTTCGGTTCCTTTAATTTTGAAGACGACAATTATTGATTCATAATTATACAATTAAAAAAACATACACAAAATCGTAATTGAATATATGTCCACTCACTTCTTATCGTTGCAAATCTGTATGTTTAGCATGGCTTAAATCCATTACGTATGACGAGACTGAAGAACTTTTGACCATTGTTTATTAAAGAATTTTGCAATTATAAACACACACACATACGCATACACACATACACACACACACATACATCATCATCATCTTATTGTTTTTTAGTATTTACAAAATAGTTTAAATATTGTACGGAGGCGGGCGTTAACATCTGCAACGCAGTTTATACTTTTGCAGGATCATTGTAGCCATTGTTGTTTACTGTATACTTACAAGAATTTGATACTAAATAAATAAATTTCATTTCATTTCAACTCTAATTTAGAATACCCAAGTGTGTTTACATAATACAATGTTTACATTTTGCAAAAATAGAAAAAATATATTTGTATTACTAAAATAATGTCTAATCTAAATACTAATACAAACTGGATGTTAGAAACTCAAAAAGTGCCGATATTTGCAGCAGTGAGTGTTTTTACAGTAGGAGAATTTAGAAGAGATATCGTGAAGCAGCCATTAAAGCATATTCAAATACATATCTAAATATCAATAAATATATTAAAGATATCTACGAAATTTCTGTATGTTTATTCAAAAACAAACCTTCATCGCATCTATCTCTTCGAAACTCTCCATATTCTTAGCGCGATAGTGTCTTACCTGGAAGGTGACACGTCGTCTGAGATATGCCTTTAACTTAAAATTGTAGCTTATCTATACTAATATTACTTATAAAGAGGTAAAGTTTCCAAGTTTGTAGGGTTGTAATCACTAAATCTACTGAACCGATTTAGATGAAATTTGGTAAAAAGATACTTTGAGACCCTAGGATACTTTTTATCTCGGAAATCATCCCTTCTTTAAGGGGGTGAAAATGAGGATGAAAGTTTGTATTGGGAAAGCAAGCTAACGACGAACCCGAGCGAAGCGAGGGTGAGTCGCTAGTATATTATGTATTATTTTAATGCATGTATAATGTATTTTTTTTTTATAGAAAAAAGGGGCAAACGAGCAAACGATCCACCTGATGGTAAGTGGCTATCGTCGCTCATGGACATCTGCAACACAAGAGGAGTTGCGAATGCGTTGCCGACCTTTAAGGGACCTATAGACATTACTCTTGAAGAGCCCCATATTATAGCGCTCAGGGAATACCTCGGGAGGAAGATCATTCCACATCTTGCACGTGCGGGGTAAAAATGATCGAGACGCACGTACATTTGTAGAATGCCAAGCATCTAAAATGTGTGGATGACATCCTACCCGACGGCGAAGGGTGCGATGATAGAAGCGCGACGGTGGCACCATGTCAAAAAGTTCATCAGAACACTCTCCATTATATAGACGATAGAAAACACACAGAGAGCCAACATTTCTCCGAAGGCTTAGAGTGTCTAAATCGTCTGTGAGTACGGGCTCGTTGATAATACGAACTGCCCGGCGTTGGATAGAGTCAAATGGAAGAAGCTGGTATTGGGGGGCGCCGGCCCAGAGATGAGAACAGTACTCCATGAGAGGGCGAACCTGTGCTTTATAAAGCAAAAGTCGATGCCCTGACGTGAAATACTGTTTTGCTCTGTTAAGGACACCCATTTTTTTGGAAGCCAATTTGGCTTTTTCTTCCAAATGACATCTAAATTGGACGTCGCTCGATATTTCGACCCCTAGGATCCCGATACTCTTACAGATGTTAAGAGAAGTGTTCTGGAACTTTGGCGCTATAGTGAGTGGGGTTTTTTTCGTGGAGAACGCACAAACTTGTGTCTTTGAGGGGTTAAACTGGACGAGATTTCGTCGGCCCCAATCGGAGATCTGCTCTAGGGAAGTCTCGATTTCAGACACAAGTTGGACTCTGTTCTCCTCAACCTTAGCCCGAGAGATGCTAGCTCGGCCAGTATAATAGGCATCGACTGTACTGTCATCTGCATAGCAATGAGCGTTGTTAGTTAACAACATATCGTTGATATGCAGAATAAACAGTGTAGGCGATAGCACTGAGCCTTGGGGTACGCCAGCGTTGATCTGAACAGTGTCGGAGCATATACCGTCAATGACAACTTTTATGCTACGTCCAGAAAGAAAGCTAGCGACCCATTGGCATAATCTCTCGGGAAGTCCATATGATGGCAGCTTCGATAGAAGTGCCTTATGCCAGACCCGATCGAAGGCCTTTGCGACATCAAGGCTAAGTGCTAACGCCTCCCCCTTACTCTCAATAGCAGCTGCCTGCCTGCCAATATAATGTATACCTATGTATATTAATAAGAGGGGGATCAGTCCATAGTTCAGTACCAGCAACACAGTTTTAATGACTAATAAAGGAAATGTGTACTTAACCATGGAAAATCTACAAAATAGTTGAAAGAGTTCAATAAATAAATAATATAAATATATGGTGTGAACATTGTGCATTTGTAGTAAATTTTAAAATATATTAAGTTAAAAAACATTTTGTTGTTTATATTGATTCTGAATATTACAATATAATATATAAGAATATTAAATTTGTCACGGTGTGACTTACATATAATCAACTTATCGGTATCGCGTAATAACCTACTTGTGATGATGCGCGGTGGGAAAGCTTTGAATTAGAACTATTTTGTAAGAACTTGAAAATTAGTTGATTTAGTTCAAGTCGAGTCTTATAAACTTCTATAAGCCTTCTGTAAGCTTCCTGCCAAAGTGGTTATTACATAGGGCTGCCTTGGTGATCTAGGGGCTAGCATGTGTCGCTGTAGATCCCGAGGTTTTGGTTTCTAGTCCCGGGTCGAGCCAAGTTTAACTATTGAGTTTTTCTGTCACGAAATTCTCAGTAACAGCTCAAAGTTGGGAAGTCGGCGATGTGTCGCGCCCGTGTCTCGGTGAGCACGTGTCGCGTCGGTCCTGCGCCAGTTGTCTTACCGATAGTGTGAAATTGTCGTCAAGGGTGAGAATGTATGAGATCGCACGTTCTGTTTGCGCGCACATTTGCGCACTATAATATCTCTTGCGCACACGGCTAGTCTCAGTGCGATTGGCCGCCATGGTCTATATCAGTCAGGCGGACAACGTGGCAGGGGTCGCCCCTGCTCCCTTAGCGAGGGGTAATTACCTGGAAGGGGTTTACCTCTTCGAATATGTGCGGCGTGTACTTGGGCGGCGGCGCGTCGTGCGGCGCGGGGGGCGCGGGGGGCGCGGGGGGCGCGGGGGGGTCGCGCGCGGCGGGCGGCAGCACGTTGACGAGGCGGCCCGTGTTGTAGTTGCACTCCAGCGTGTAGGAGCGCACCAGCCCCGTGGCCTTCAGCACCGCCACGCGCCCGGAGCCCTCGCGCGACATGCCGTCGCGCCGGTCCCTGCGACCCGAGCGACTAACTTAGGCGCCGTTTGATTACTTAAGGATCCCCAGGGGAAGGTTAGGGGGGGGTTAAGAAAATATAAACATGCCCTTATCTGGGCCGGGAGGGGCAGAGGCAAAGTCCATTCTTACGTAATATTTTAGAAGTCGTAACTTATTTTTAAAAATCGATTTCTATTCCGGATGCTGAATGATTTCCTCCATTCCAAAGTTTTCATTCAGAAAAACGAAATTGAATGAAAATATAAGAGGCGCGAGAACCGGAATTTGAACCCTACCAATTACCATATCAAATATGAATATGAAATAAAAGAAACAAAGTATACAGAACACACTTGAGATACATGTTCCTCTCGGTGAAATTACACGAGGAGAAGTGAAAGTGTAGATTGTTGAGCGACATGATGCGCGGCAGCAGCATGCACTCCACGCAGCTCTCCAGGTCCTCGAAGTGGTTGCCGTACATGAAGATGCCTGAGGGAAGATACGGGAACGAATATAGCAGCTATAATTTAGATATTTAGTTTTTATCGTGTCTCGGTTAGGCAGACTGTCTCAGATTGTTAAAAAAAACTGACTTTATTCTAGTAACACAATGGAAACAAATGCACAAAGCCCTAAAGCCTGTATTTGGCATTGGATCATAGTTCACCATGCTAACTTAATGCGGCTTAGTAGACACAAGTGTTCAGAACTGGTTAGGTTCTCCATTATGCCTGTTTCTTCACCATACTTACCAATTAGAAATGAGATTGATTAAGTACAAACTGAACATGGGGCGTTAGAGGAACTTGAACGAATCTCTAAATTACTATTAATTTTTTTTTAAACTTAATATTTAAATCATTTTATGATTTTGTATGCCAATGGCTCTTAATTCAGATAAGTTATATTCAAACTTTGCGGCAAAAACGTGATGCGACATTACGTTTCACAAGAGTTCTTTTCTTATTGCCGAAAGGTGATTTAAGAATTGAGAGTAAAATGGCAAGAAGTGGAAACCGCCAGGTAAAAATTTAAGGTTAAAGCTATAATAACACACTAATTTTAGCGATATAGCAGTAAGGCTAAATACCTTTCTTAGAGGCGTGTCCGTGTAAGTCTATGTACAAGTAGAGTCCGGAGTCGTCCTCCCTCGCGGTGGGCGCGGTCGCGGCCTTTTTCTTCACCTTGCTCGGCGCTGACTTGGGCTTCTCTTCTTTGATTACTGGCGGTTGTATAACAGGCTGAAAGAAAGAGTTTTTTTAATTTTATATACTTATCGTTTTTAGATGGAAGTTGATGTTGTGTTGCCAGATAAAATTTATTTGGCAAGTGTGCCAAAGCAGTACATATATAATTATCATTTATCACGTGCATAACGTGTAGACATTATAAAAAAAAATGATAAAAGAAATTAATTTCTCTTTGTCAAGCATGGTCCCTTAGACTTAACCATTTCCCTGTTCCATGAGTCATATATGAACATTTCGATTGTTTAACTAGTGTCTATTTTGCGGACAGTTAGGATGTTAAGTATGGTTTAAGGCTAACTGACCATACTTTAGTCTTAGTTTGTAGCAACCCATTTTCTCTATATTTTGTTATATAATATCCTTAATAAGATCCGACACGTAGATGGCTAAAATGCCGCTAAAAATATGTGTGTGTGCGTGTGCGTGCGCGCGTGTGTGCGTGCGTGCGTACCGGCAGCGCGTCGGCGCGCGCGGGCGGCGAGCGCGGCGCGTCGCCGCCGTCGCCCGACACGGCCGCCTGCGCGCCGGAGCCCGCCTGCATTCATTACAATTATTATTTGTAATTATAATTACGACTATGGAAAATTATTTTTATTCGAAAATTTGAAGTGTGGATTTCTTTAAAATATTTATTATACGGACGGTTTAGTGATTTCTATTGCTTATTCTACTTGCATTGTTGAATATAAATGTATATAATATATGAGTAGAGTCGACATCGACTTTTATTTTAACTAAACCGGTATAAATATATTTTGTATGGTCAACAAAAACTCACAAACCACGTGGTATTCAAATCGAAACCTCTAAAAATGCACCAGTCTATATATGTATATACAAATCCCACTACAAATTAAGCTATTATTATTATTTTATATACAATATATTTATTAAATTTTATATAACCTAAATACATGTGGCTGTGTGACTCGTCGCTGGGTTCCTTTCCCATACAAACTTTCACTCTCATACACTCATAGATATATAAAATATGGTTTAAACATTTAAAATAAATTAGTCATTATAGCGTTATATTAAGTATTTAAAAACTAGTAAACTTACATTACTGTCATTATCTTCACACATAACGTATCTTTTGAAACAATTCGTGCAGAAATAAATATTCTCTGCACTTTCAACGAGCTCTGTGTCGTGAAGCTGTAACAAATCATTTAGTTATTTTTCTTATTACTTATAAAGAAACATAACATTCAGAAACTATCTACGTTAATTACTTTTCGTTCCTGATCGTCTGTCTGTTGTCTTTGTTGTTCTCTGTACTCTTCTATGCTGTGACACGTACTCGAGTCCGGGAGCTATTAATATATAAGAGATATTAATATTATATAGGAAATTAAAAAAAAATTAAGAATATACATATATTACTTTTAAAAGAAGCAAATAAATTCGTGTATAAAAATAGCAGATTTCTGAATTACAAAATTAAAGTGTTCAGTTTCAATTCTTTTTATTTCTCTGTTGCAGCTACAAGGTATTACTGCGACTATGCCTAGTGTATTATAGTCGCTGCATATTTAGTGTCAAAGCCAGAGTAACAATTTTTACTTAATAATGGTGAGAACAAATAATATATATAAATTCTAGACTAATTGTATATTTTATCCATTCGATATTGTACAATATTAGCGACTCGTATACATTTTTTTAAGCAGAACCCTAATTCTTTTTTTTAAATAAAAGTAGCTTAAGTTACTCCTTAACACATCAGCTATCTGCCAGTGAAAGTCTCGTCAAAATCAGTCTAGCCGTTTCGGAGATTAGCCGGAACAAACAGATAGGCAGACAGACAAAAAACTTAAAAATTGTGTTTTTCTTATAAATAACGTATATAATTCCATAATATACATATAGTAAAAAGCTATTATTTTGACATTACAAACGACACTTCAATTTTATTTACCTGTATAGATCAATTGGACATTATTAAGTATTTAATTGGATCAGGGGAGTGTGTGTGTACTCACGCGCGCGGCGCAGTAGCCGGGCAGGCGGCGCGCGAGGCCGGGCGCGCTGCGCTCCAGCGCCGCCGCCGCGCGCGCGCACTCGCCGCACCACCCCGTGCGCACGCGCGCCGCCTCGCTATAATACATACGTCACATTAAATAAATAAATATATATATTTATCATAATATTTGATATTTTAAATAAAACTATCTTCATCTAGTATTGTTTTTTTTGTAACATTTTAAAATGTCGGGAACCAAAAATCAAAATAAAGCCGCAAAAAACACCTAAAATATATTTATAAAAAAAAATTAAACAAGCTATTACTGATAAAAGTTTAGGATATTCTTTTAGAATAACTCAAATAATTTACAATTCATACATTTTAAATAGACCAATTTTTAATCAGTAAAACTTACTCAGCGACCGAAGTAGACTCCTTTAGCAAACTAATACTGTTTTTCAGCGTATCTCTTAAAGGTTTCAATGGATTAGTTCCATGTATGTTCAGATCCTCGCTGGAAGCCAAATGTACGTTGGAGCCTAGACAGGCCTTCAGGGCGGTCTCGTTGAGGAGGGAGCTATCCTCTATGCTGGTGGACAGGTTTGACGATAAATCCCTAGTTTGTGACGGCATCTCTTGTAACTTCATATCGTATACCTGAGTAAGAAATAACAATGTTTCATGAATTTACATTATTAATAATTATTGCCCATATTACGTTCTCAGAAATATAAAAAAAATATAGTGCCAACAAATTCGCTTTACCTATTTGGCACAATAATTGTGGTTACGGTAAATATTTAGCTATCTTTATCGCCTGAAATTAAAAAAAAAAACAAATAAAAAAGTTGTCACGTTTAAAATAATTTAAACAAATGAAATAAATTAATATAATAAACAATTAAAATAAACAAAACTACATGATTCAAAATTAAAACTACATTATTAGTTAGATATAATTATTATTATATTTGGTAAGATATTTTAGAAAGGCACTGGTAGCCCGGTGGTAACGTGCTCGCTTGAGAAACCGAGTGAAGAGAGTTCAAATCCCGGGTCTCGCACCTCTAATATTTTCATGTGCGAATCACTTCCAACATGGTTACCACTTGTCTTACGGTGAAGGAAAACATCGTGAGGAAACCTGCATGTCTGAGAGAACTTCAAGTTTTCAAAAGACATATGAATTCCGCCAACCCGCACTTGGCCAGCGTTGTGGACTATGGCCTGATCCCCCTCGTATTGAAGTGAGGCCCATGCCCAGTAGTGGGACGTTAAAAAGGATTCATACACAAGATATTTTTGAAAAATATACATACATATCCCACATAGATATATGAAGATATAGTGATTAGTTCAATTTTAATAATATGAGATATGAAAATTTATCGCAAAAACTAATACAAATACTTATAATATATATTTGCAAACACTTCAGCGATCGTAACGCTTTGATAAACAATGAATGATGCGAAAGTGCGTCACTGGAATATACGAGTTTTTGTTACACAGTAGTATTATTGATGTTCTTTCATTATTTTATATATATCCAAACTATATAATATTATAAATGCTAAAGTAACTCTGTCTACCTGTAAGGTTTTCACGCCAAAACCATTGTACCAAAAGTGATGAAATTTTTATATAGAGATATATAAGACCTTGGATAAAGACATAGGGTTGAAAATTTCCCCCCCAACGTGCATTCACCTTGTCGTGGTGGAGGGGCTCAGTAGTAGTAGCGAAGCTAAGAAACGCACATGGAGGTTGCCCACTTCGGTGGGCGGTGGGAGGTGGCCCTCTTCGGGGGGCGGTGTACCTTGCGGGTTGCTCCTGGTACTTCTGTGATAGCAGAGTGGACCTTGGAGCAACCCCATGGTTGTGGTGGTCTGCTTCGGCAGACCTGCCGTCGGGGCGTCGTAGTTGAATGCGTAAGCGATCCTGCGACGCCCCATTATGACGGGGGAAGGTTTTGTTGGGTTTTAGTGGGTAGTACTGGCTGTATTACGCCGGTGAGTGTCCCACACGTCATGCGTAAATGCATTCCCCAACGTTAAAAAAAAAAAAAAGGGGTTGAAAATTTGTATGGAGAACTAACTACCTAAATTACATTCACGATAACTTTTTTCTATATAAAACGTATACCTACCCGTACGGTATGCACCCAAGCGCTGCGAGCGCAAGTCGATAGTAATTATATACATAATATACTTGTATATAATATTTTATTCGTCTTAGATACGAGAAGTCCTTCACTAAATAAATGCATGATGCATTGAAAAAGGTTCTGCACATTATTAACACAATCATGTATGATCTACTCAGTTTATTGAAATTGTAGGTCGCGTTCGCGTCACATATGCCTCCATAGGAAGGTGATGGATAATTGTTACATTACCTAACTAAATTATTATTATCTATACCTATTGCGGTAAAGTATATATTTTTTTTTATTTATGTAAGACCACCCATTGTATGATTTGAAACCCTATTTAAAAAATGTAAATATCGGTTTACAATTTTATATGTATTTAGTACCAAAGGGACTGAATATCATCGAGAGCTATTATATAATAATTATAATTAATGGGAGTATATTATAACGTTTCATATAATAGCATCTACAGGAATAATATAGGTATTACTTTACCTGTTCAGCCAAATTGGCTGCATCTCCACTCAATGTTTGCAATTGTGTCTTTTCTCTGGAACTTTCTACTGAGACTTGTTTGAAGACTGCAGAGGACTTGTTTGTTTTGGCCTTATCCCGTTTGAAGGACTCGCTTTTGTACGTGGGGGAACGAAGCCCTTTCTTTTTTTTGGTTTCAACTATCTGAAAATATCATTTATGATTATATGAAAGGTTTATACTTCATTTTATTTATTAAATTACTATTATTTTTTTCAAATTATTAATTTAAAATAAAATATTTAAATAACATTAACAAGCAAAAATGTGCTCAATGAAATATGTGTGGGTAAAATTTGCAAATAATAGTAGTACCTACCTAAAAAAATAAAAAACTACAAACCCACCTCAGAACTCTCACTAATATTCGGGATACTTCGTGAAGTGAGGCTTTTGCCCTCTTCGCAGATATCTTCTTCTTTTTCATATCCAAAATGGTAATATCTAAAAATAAACGATCAAAATATATTCTATAATTTGTATTTTGCTTTAACATATAAGATTATGTAATATGCGTGATTTTTTTATTTTTTTTATACTATAGCTTATCATCGTTATATTATTGTAAAAAAATATCCAACTCCACAAAAGTGAAATTTAATATATATTTTTTAAATATTCTCTTATCGCTCTCTTATGATACACTCTGACGTCATATTCGGTCTGGCCAATGGCGTTCGTTTCAACCACTTTGAATTTCCCACCTATATTTGCACTTTTTAATAATAATTATTTTCTTCATCGACAAAGAATTACATTAAATGTATTGACATAGGCTTAATTCAAAAGTAATAAAGATTATTAAAAAAATCATCTTTATTTAATCACACGCATATTCCATATTGTCGCAGTTGGCCAGTGTGGCGGACTATGGCCTAATCCTCCATGCATGTAAGGGACACCCGTGTCCAGCAATTGGACTTTAAAAAGGGCTGAATATGATATAAAAAATACTTCTGTTTAAGGCCTCGCAAACTCTACATGCGATAATCCACTTAGTTTTTAATAAAATTGAATATGACGCACACTTTACGCGACGTTGCGTCGTAACAAGACATCTTACTACTTATATGGATTTACTAAACTTTTTTTTTTTATACCACGTCGATGGCAATAAGGCATGCGGCCCGCCTGATGGTAAGCGGTTACCGCAGCCTATGGACGCCAGCAACACCTGGGGCATCACATGCGCGTTGCCGACCCTTTAAAAACCTATTTACTCCCCTTTTGAAGGACCCCATACTGTAGCCCTCTGGGAAAACCTCGGCAGGGAGTTCATTCCACAGCGAGATGGTCCGTGGGAGAAAGTTCCTCTGAAACCGAACTGTACGGGACCATTTGGGCTGCAATGTGTGAGCATGAACTCGCTGTCGATGGCGAGCGGTGCGGTGATAGAAAGTGGCCGTGGGCATCATTTCGAACAATTCTTCGGAACACAACCCATTGTACAAACGATAGAGCACACATAGGGACGCAAAATCTCTTCTTAGACTTAGGGGCTCTATATCGCTTGTGAGTATTGGATCGTCGACAATTCTCACAGCTCTCCTCTGAACCGAGTCAAAAGGCCCAAGCTGGTATGCCGGTGCTCCCGCCCAGAGATGTGAGCAGTACTCCATATGGGGACGGACTTGCGATTTATATAAAAGCAGTCTTTGTCCCGGCGTGAAGTACCGCTTCGCTCTATTAAGCACACCTAGCTTTTTGTATGTAAACTAAACAACAAATGATTTAAGTCAGGCTTATTAGCTTAAAAACAAATTCCCCAATGTAATCTGAGTCCACCAACGAATGTTGGCTAAAGATAAATCTAAAAAAAACAACTTAAAAGTAAAACTTCGATATTCAGTTAATCTACTACAAAATCTAATTTAATTTAAAATGTAAAATTGACGATTCAAAAGAGCTGTATTTGAATAAAGTATATTTTATTTGATTTGATAATCAGGATGTTCATTAATTTTGTCGACTCGACGATTCTGCATAATTAAGTGTATGAAGTGTCTGTTTTTATGCCTTACGGGTACGAGTTCTTACTTTCTTTTAACGATGGCAAATGCATTTACACATACCACCTATAGACATACAGGTGGTTATGAGAGGCTCGCCGGCTAGAAAAGCCAGTACTACCCACTAAAATCCAATGTAACCCGCCGGGCGAATGAGGTGTCGCAGGAACGTTTATGCTCTCAACCACAACGCCCAACGGCAGGTCTGCCGAACCAGACCGCAACAATTACGGGGTTGCTCCAACAGTCCACTCTGGTATCAGAGAAGTACCTGGAGCAAAGGGGTTCGAACCCTGTCCGGAGCAAATATTTAATTCTTCAAATATCGTATAAGCGTTTCAAATAACTAAAACTCACCTAATAAGAGCTCTCGAAGCATATACAGTTGGATGATACAGTAGAGACGGGTTCAAATACACTCTATTCAGATTAACACCCCTTGTGTCTGTCCTGTAGTGTCCGCGAGCGACCCCGTCCGGGTTGAGGAAGGGTATCATCTTAAACACGTACAACTTCCGCAACTGTATGGCGATTGGATCGTTCCTCGTGAGCAGGAGATTGAGGAAGCCGTTGAATACGAAACTGGACGGTGTCTCTCCCGGATGCACTCGCGCTGATATGAATATTACCTGGGGATTTGTCTCTATTGTTATATTTTTCATATCCTTTGAAAATATAGTGTTATTCATATTATTGATGAATTCATTTTTATAACATTGAAAGATATTATAAGACAATCAAATCGGTTTAAACAGTCATCTATAATCTTGTTTTATGTAAAAATAGTTACAAATAAGTAACTTAATATTTTGGTTTTAATACTATAAATAAATAATAATCAAATAATAAAATCGTGATAATAATTAGAAAAGAACTACCTTTTTATTTTGGAACTTAAATGGTCTCTCTTGATTTTCTGGAAACAGGTTTTTTAGTCTATCTTCTCTTTCAGTTGTGATACCGTGATGTGATGTGATTGTTAATAAATCCACACGCCTCCCTACAATTGAATTTAAAATTTAAATATATACATTTTATCTTAAAATTTAATTTCAATACACATTCAATGCCAAAATACTTAAAATAAATTTTAATATGTATATTTCTACAATGTGTAGTATTAAAAAAGGTATGTTGTTTCTATACCAACCAACCAAGCCTAAGACTAACTCACCTTCCAATGAATAAATCAAACACTCCCTACAATAATAGATTTCATCAGGTGATTGTGGACAAGGAAGAGGCAACATTTTCAAGTCAATAGAGTTAAGAGCTATTTGTAGCTCTGCAAATGAATATGGATATGTGAAAGCAAAGAATGTTGTTGCTTTTGTATTTTCTGAGGTCCTATATCTAAAACTCAGAGTAAATGTGTTGTCATCCGTCTGTAAAATAATTTGTATAATTGACTAATGATATCGTGAATAAATTTGACCTATTGCAAAAAGTAACATTACATGGAAAACTGTATTTTAAATGTACTTACAGAATGTACAGGACGATCTCTTATTCTCTCCCAGTGAGGTTTACCTGGCAATGTCCTAGTAACAGGTGCCATACCTTGATTATACATTTTACCTTGTTTATTTAAGTTAATTAAGTTAAGTCGCACCTAAAATAATAAATTTGCAAATTTAAAATATGTACTAAATTAATACTGACAAAATTAATATTATAGAGCATTTAAATGCCATTTAATATTAATGTAATACCTGCATATTAGGTTCACTAGCTTGTACACCAAAATAAAACCAGGTACGGTTTCCATTTTCAAACTCGGTACCAGCACAGTCGGGCCTTGTCCACATATTGAACTCATAGTCAGGAGTTTCTGCTATATTAGTCTTAGGATTTACAGCTGGCGCTAAAAATATGTACCATTTAATCAATTTCATATTTTGTTAACCATAAATTGATCAATAATGTCATGTACACAATATTATAATTATTGGTCTGAATGTTATGTGAACATAAAATACTATATAAAATTATATTTTCGAAACTTACCAATAAACTCAGTAGGTACTCGTTCAACATGTCCTAGGTTTCCCGAATCAAAATTGTGTATAAAATAAAAACCACCGCACTCAATTATATTATTGCGATCCATAATCGTATCGTTTGGCTACATTCTAAGAAAAATCATAAAAATATGCCAATATAATTATCAAAACACTAATTTTTGCCACTCAATAATATTAACTTCACTGTTTTCCAAACAAAATTATGTAATTTTGTTGACATCGATTGACGGATAACAGCTGATTTGCTTTATTGGTGATCTTAATATTATAAAACTAATCAAATTTATTAAATTTAAAATAATTTTTACTAAATAAATACGCACAATAATTTAAATTCGGTTATTGAAGATGTTGGTTGTAAATAAGTGCATTTAATTTTTATTTGGGATATCACTTTTTGCCATTGTGAAATTTTATTCAAGATGGCGGAATTGACATTCTTGGCCACACAAAGGAATATTTATTACGACAATAACTGCCAGTAACAAAAAAGTAAATGTCTTCACACACTATAATTTATCTAGTCTGAGACGAACTCGTGCATTTGAGTTTAGCGGTGATAAGATTTTTGTTGTTTTTGCAACTTTTAACACTAGTTCATAATATTATGAGTAACTAAGTAAATTTTAACGGTAACAGTTTTTATTACTTTATCGTCGGTTTAAAAGAAATGTCTGATGAAGAAATGTCTGTCGAAAGGCGTTAAATCAGGGTGGCGCTACTATAGCAAAAGGGTAAATTAAAAAAAAGGCGTTAAGTGTAGGATTACATTACTTCTCACCTTTTTATTAGCTAACTAATTTTGAACTAGCATTGCCCGTGGCTCCGCCCGCGTTAAGATGACCAAAAACCAAATTCTTAGGTTTACATATTAGTATACTCTTACATTGCAGTTTTTGTATTTTTTCTCAGAAATGAGATATTTTCCCGCGGTAAAGTATCCTATATGTTGACCCGGATAACCAGCTATCATCATATCAAATTTCATCGAAATCCCTCAAGTGGTTTTCCGTGATGCGGTTACAGGCAGACAGACAGAAAAAATTCTAAAAACTATACATTCGGACTCTGTATCGATAACAATGTTTATTTCAATTAGATTTTCCAAAAAATATTTAATGTAAAGATTTGACTTAGTTACAATTTTATTATATGTATAGATTAAACAAATGATGAGGTTTTACATACTACAGTTTCATTAAGTGCTCTAATACCCAAAAATATTACATTTTTCATTTCCGCACATTTCACTCCGTCTACAACGGTCTGCTAAATTCATATCATACTCCTTATTTACGCTAGCGCCATTCTGCTGGGTCTTTTAACTGTTATTTACAGCTTACAGATGGTCAGTGTATCATCTTGTCTCCGATATAAGATGGTTCTCCTTACCTCAACCCTCCATACTACCTCAGATCATTTATTACTATACTAGTACAATAATACTAATCGCGTCTGTCGCGTATCTTTTAACTCCGTAGAAAAATGGCCTCACTGGTATAACAATAACATGTCACGAGATGGCACTAGTATTGTAAGTTTTAAACCTCGAAATCATTTACTATTAATAATGTATTTTTTTAACACCAGAATTTTAGTTGATTACTTGTCGATTTTCAAATATTGGTTTAAATTAATATTTCAAATATTCCAGTCCTCGTCGTTACCAATGGGGAAATTATTTTTATTTTGTTATAAATCTAAGCATTTTTAATAACCAATCAAATAAAACAAAGAATATTATTTTAATATTTTAACTTCATTTCGTTTTAGATACATTTCACTTTCTCACTAAACAAATATGCATAAAATAAATAGAACATATAATCCTAGTACTAGTTTAAAAACTTGTAAATTATCAACAGCTGATACACATTTATACATATATCACTGATTGTGAGTGTTAGATGTAATGCCGTAACACTTGTTCCACTGCTCCTTGTATGTGTTAATACTTGTTAGGAATATCTCTCATGAGTTTCGTGCTTATTCGATTTGGCTGCAACAAAAAATAAAAAAAGTAAGAATGTTCTATTTTAAAATAATATTATTGATCATTGGGCTATTGTTACAATTGCGAAAAGTTTTTATGTCACACTGAAACACGTGAACGGTTTTGGATGAGAAGTACACAATTATGACACTTCCCTAGGTGCATCCTTATGCACCTGAGCGAAGTGAGGGTATCCTAGTTTTTATAAATAGTCCTTGATCCTTGCTAGATCTAACAGATTTAAATGCATTAATCAATGCATGCATGCTTTATGCGCGGTTGACATAAAACTTCTTTGGCAAATATCGCAATTAAATTATAACAAATCAATAATTGTAACGCATAATAGGCATATTGGAATCATATATTTATAGAATATCATATATGGAAAGAATATAATTTATATCCTTTCCGTAT
This sequence comes from Brenthis daphne, assembly GCA_947093115.1. NCBI lineage: Eukaryota > Metazoa > Arthropoda > Insecta > Lepidoptera > Nymphalidae > Brenthis > Brenthis daphne. The sequence goes on from OX352483.1 coordinate 18,335,822, forward strand.
TTATTTTAGATTATATATTTGTCAGACAATAACAACGGTTACCATGGCAACATGGCAGTGTATTCTATATATTTTTGTGTTTTTCTTTTTCTCGTGTCGCATTTTCGTTCATCGAGTTTCGAATCATAATGATTCTAAAGAAGTGTCACTTCTAAAACACACTTACATAATGCGAATAGTGTTGGTGAAGCCGGAGCCCTGCCTCCAGCCGGTGACGACGACTACGTTGTCGCCGGTCTTGAGGAAGCCGCGACCGCGACCGAACTTCAGGCCGTATTGGACCCGGTTGTCGACATCCTTCAGCCAGTCGCTGGCGGGGCTTTCTGTTAACGAATATTTATATAAAAAATATTTATCTATACTTTTGAAATAAAACTATCTTTTCGGATTATTTCGCTGATTTATTTTGATTTTTGGTTTCCGACGTTTCGAATGCTTTACAGCAAACATGGTCACGGGAGAGACTGAGGTGTTAGATGTCTCGAAGGTATAGTTGTTACAGACAGCCTACCCACAAATAAGAAAATGAAAAATTGCACCAAGTACCTTACAATATTTTATAACTTTAAACATTTTTATAATTTTAATTAGTTTTATTATTGAATATGGAAATTTATTAATTAATATCTATACTAATATAATAGAGAGGCAGATTTTGTTTGTTTGAACACGCTAATCTCATGAACTACTAATCCAATTTGAAAAATTCTTTTTGCATTCGATAGTCCGTTTATTGAGGGAGGCTTTAGGCTATATATCATATAGTATATAGTCTTATCTATTCCATACTATCCGTTAAAACATAACTATAGACGAACCCGAGCGAAGCGAGGGTGAGTCGCTAGTTATTTATAGTAGTGACTAGCAATGCCCGCGGCTCCGCCCGCGTTCAGATGACCAAAAACCAAATTTTTAGGTTTTACATATTAGTATACTCTTACAATGCAGTTTCTGTAATTTTTTTCAGAAAAGAGATATTTTCCCGCGGTAAAAAGTATCCTATATGTTGACCCGGTTAACCAGCTATCATCATACCAGATTTACATCAGATTGGGCACGTTTAATTACTGAGTTTTTCTGTTAAGAAAAAATAGGGAAGTTGTTGAACGGAGTTGGCGATTATGCAACCCCGTGCCTCGGAGCATGTAAAGTCCTGCGCTGTAACTATCACCGGTTGTGACGAATAGAGTTCAATTGTGTCTGTACGTATACTTGTGCAATATAATATCTCCTGCGCATCTGGCTAGTCTCAGTGAGATTGGCCGTCGTGGCCGGGATCGGTTAGGGCTTAGGACGACATTATTATCATTACATATAGTCTGAGCTTGTAGATCAACTAACCTGAATAAACAATAGGCAGGAGTCCCCTGTACAGATGCGCCTGGCGAGCCGTCTGGGGCATCCTGGTGACGGCGATGATGGGGCAGCGCGGGCGGAACTGGCTGAGCAGGTGGGCGGAGCGGCCGCTAGTGGTGATCACCACGATGGCGGACGCCATGCACTTGGAGGACGCCTCCACCGCCGCTATGGCTACTGATTGGGCTGGTTCTAGTGTTTTTACCTGTGGAATTAGAATATTACAAGATTTCATTGTGACTGATGTTATATTGATAAATTTTATATAATAGGTTTGGAGTTGAATTAAAATAATATAGTTGTTTTAACCATTATTCCATAATTTCGCGCACATTCTTTGCAAATTAGATAAATATAACTTCCTGGTATTCACCTATTTTGTAATATTGAAACTGAAGAGATTAGGAACATTATATACTCTACAATTTTATGCCACCACCTTTTCAACTACAGGCTGCTTATCTAAACTTTAGGTTGCTAATAAGTATTTCTTGACAGAACATAATTCCTTATATGCTATGTAGATAAATTTCACGAACAGGTCAATAAAAAGCTAAAATGCTTATATTGGACAGCAGCCTCAGCCTAAATATATTGGCAATGGGGACCTTTTGACCGTCTTTCCTGAGAGCATGACGCAGTCTACACCATCGATTATGGCGTTGGTGACATCAGACGTCATGGCGTTATTAGCACAGAGTATTTAAAGGTGGTGTAGAAGTGTACATACCTGTGCGCTGAGGTCGATAAAGAGCTGCTTGTGCCAGATGGCAGCCTCAGCCTCCTTGCAAATGTTGGCCATGGTGAGGACGCACTCTAGCGGGTAGTCCCCTTTGGCGGTCTCGCCGGAGAGCATCACGCAGTCGGCACCATCCAGTATGGCGTTGGCGACGTCCGAGGTTTCGGCACGTGTGGGCCGCGGCTTCTTCACCATGGACTCCAGCATTTGGGTGGCGCAGATTACTGGTTTGCCGACCTGGTTCATGTGGTCGATGGTGTTATGTTATTTAATTGGTGGTTGTAGCTTTGGTAAAAATAAAAGTAAATTAAGAAGTATTGAGATATGTAGTTTCTTTTACAAGTTGTAAGGACTATTTTTCTATATTAACTAATGTTTCTTTATTAACTAAAAGCATCTTATGATGTTATATATAATAAATCTATTATATATAAAATCCTGAATTAGCCGGTTAAGTACAAAAATATCAATACCTATGTTTCACGGTTCTGTGCACTATTATGCATCGGGGGGCCACATTTCGAAATTGTGGATTTGATAAAATACACTTGCGAACAAACCCGCAATTATATCAGTTAATACATACATATATGCCTAATACATAATTTTTAATTAATAACTGAGTCAACAACTACTTATACCATTTACCTTATTGCAGCGCGCGATCATGGTTTTTTGTGCGAGGAACACCTTCTCTGGTGGGATTTCAATACCCAAATCACCACGCGCCACCATGATACCGTCAGATGCCTGGAAAATAAAATAAAAAATATACAGTTTTATCACTTAATCTTTATTGAACATCCCAAGTTTAACACCCTGGAAGATAATACTAGCTAGAAAGTAAAAAGCTAAACAAGCAAGTATTTGAAAACACGAAAATTTTAACCCTGTCACTTGACAGAAATATTTTTAAAGCAGAATAATCATACAAATTAAATTGACACTCATAAAATTGTAGATCAATTGTAATGAACAAAAACAATATAAAAAATGTTTGATTAAAAAATCTGAGCGACAAATTGAATGCAGAGTTCAACTTCAATGTACCGCATGACCTGTTTATTTAGCAAATGGATTATATCCGTTCTTTAATAGCCTGAATAGCCTGCTCATGTCAGAATATGTTAAAACTAGATGCAACTAGATTAAAGTACAAATGTCTCACCCGCATGTGCATCCAATCATTATAATATACAATCGTATGTCTTACATAAAACGAGGCAGAATTGAAATAAATAAAAATATAGAAGTAAAATCTCTTTTAACTGAAGTGGTCGACAAAAACAGTTTTATTTAACCGTAATTAGCTGATTTTATAAAAATATATGGGATTTTTTTGTGGTTTCTATCACACAAATTAGGTTACATATTTTATTATACTTATATATATTTAAAATAATATAGTTATTTAATGTACGCGTCAATTTATAATCCCATAAGTTGGGACTTGGGACATAATATTACCTTTTTGTCGCTTTCGTCCTTGACATGTTTGCAAAGGTTAAATGGAGGACAGCGTATTCAGACTTATTGATCTGGTACAGTTTCACTTACATGAAACCATAACTATCATTCCCATACCTTTTTACTATCAAAAATGTTATAATTTATTTAATACTAGAATTCCCCGCGGCTATGTGTGGTATAAAAACAAAAAGTTACCAATGTGTGCATAGATATAAGCTATCTTAATAGGAAATATGCGTTATTATTATTTTTTTAAATCTATAGCTAACATTGTTATATAATACTTTCTTAGATTAAAACGTCGGGAACCAAAAATCAAAATAAATTCGCGAAAAAATCCGAAAAGATAGTTTTATTTAAAATTGTTATATATTTAAAAAAGAAACATCCAGCCTTACTCTTTCAGTCCGAGTACTATCCATAGTCCATACTAACCGCAATGATCTCGTCCAGGTTGACCATGCCCTGGTGGTTCTCAATCTTGGAGATAATCTTGATGTTCTTTCCCTTCTCGCCGAGGATGGCGCGGATCTCTTGGAGCGCCGCGCCGTTGCGGATGAAGGACGCGAAGATCATGTCCACCTGCGAGATATAAGGGTTTATTATTATTTATCTATTAAAATTTCATTTATTAAAATGTCATTTAGTTTAGTTCTTAAATCTATATAATAAAACTAACGACTCGTTCGTTAGCGTTCGTCCCTAGACAAAAACAAATCTATCCCACGGGAGCCGGACATTTTTCGGGGACGATATATAGCCTTTCTCAATAAATCAGATCTAAGATTAGCGCCAGATTCCTGAGATTAGTGCGTTCAACCAAATAAACTCTGCCTCTTTATAATATTAGTAGACTAAAATTCTATTCGTCGGTAAGTGCATATGTTTTTAAAATGTACGTAATAGTTGAAATTATTACAACAAATGTTTTCAGGCAAAGAAAAAGAAAAGTTGTCCAGACAATTGGAAAATAATTGCTAATTATTATTTATTGGCTGCTGCGTAACATTTATTAGCAATTAAACAATAGTATCGACTATCGAATATATGTACAGATGGTATTCTTATAGTTATGTATCTGCTTATAGATCGGTTGATTTTACACGTGCGGAGTCTATCTATGTATATGGAATCAATAACAGTAATTGACAAATGGATGTGCACTTTGCTTTTGGTAAGTATCTTTAAGATAGTAACATGCATTTTAAAACACAAGTTTTACGTAAACTACGTGGAAATAAATTCCGGGAATCGAATCCACGATCCTAGTTAATTTTTCTGCAAATCCCATTAGTCATTTTATACTTGTCAGTTATAAATATACTAGCACCCGGATAACCAGCTATCATCATACCAAATTTCATCAAAATCTGTTCAGTGGTTTTCTCGTGATGCGGTAACAGACAGACAGACAGACAGACACAAAAATTCTAAAAACTATAGATTCGACCTCTGTATCGATAATAATGTTTACTTCAATAAGATTTTCCAAAAAATATTTAATGTACAGATTCGACTTAGTTACAATTTTATTATATGTATAGATGAACGTTAAGAATAATATGTTTGATAAATTCAAAGTCAAGTTTATAAGCAAGGTCAGTTAAATACATTTCCTAGCAAGTGGAGAACTCTGATAACACCCGTGACTAGTTCACTTGATAACGTTATAATGAATTCCGATGGCTATAAACACAGTAAAATGTAAATATAACCCGGTAATAATATTATCTAGATACGGTATTTTAAAAAGTTATTTTTTTACAAATGTTAGGTGTTTCACCTTTTATCGGAAATATAACAGAAGTGGTAACGCGCTCGCTTAGGAAACCGAGTGAAGCGGGTTCTAATCCCTGAGCTCCCACCTCTTATATTTTCATGTGCCAATCATTTTCAACACGATTACCATTTGTTTTATAGTGAATGAAAAAATCGTGAAGAAATGTGCATGTCTGAGAGAACCTACCAAGTTTTCAAAAGACATGTCCGCCAACCCGCACTCGGTCAGCGTGGTGGACTATGGCCTGATACCCCCTCGTATTGAAGGGAGGCCCGACCGGTGAAAATGGCTTAATACATACATATAAGAGAAGTGAATTATCACTATACTTATTCTGCGAACCTTTAAAGTATCACATGAAAAAATTAAGTTGTATACATACAATTGCAATAAAAATACACTTTACATACATAAAAATTGATATTACATAATTGTACAATGTTTCAAACAAACACTTGTAACATTGTGAAATGACTTGATATATGTAATAAGATTCATTCTGTTTGTTTGTAGTAATTAAAGCATTGTTTATTAATTCTCAGATATGCACATGTATGAATATGATATAAGCACGTGATAAGCTCACGTGTCAGCATCTTTAGATAGGGTTGCCAACTCTTTATACAAGAAATAAAACATATTAGGGTTGGAGAGATAAAATAAAGAGTATTCTATAAAAAACAGTGTTTGGTTTCTTTTTTAAATTTTGGAATATATTTTAAGCTTCTTGCACAATTCAATAATTTGTTGTCATTTTTAAAATATTCGTATGCTTCTTCACAATTTAAAATCATCTATACTATAATATTGTAAAGAGGTAAAGTTTGTGAGTTTGTAGCGTTGTAGGGGGTAATCTCTGGATCTACTGAACCGATTTAGATGAAATTTGGTAAGAAGATAGCTTGAGACCTTGGGAAGGACATAGCGTACTTTATATCCCGAAAAAACCCTTAAGGGGGGTAAAAATGGGAATAAAAGTTTGTATGGGCAATCAACTTAGGGACAAACCTGAGCGAAGATAGGGTAAGTTAGTCGCTAGTATTAAAATAAATAAGGAGCTCATTTTTTATTAAATTAATAGAACCAACATCTGACCAACCAATCAACCAATAGAAATGCCTGGCAGTGATAACTGTCAGTCTCACTTTTGACATTTACATTTCGTTTTGAATCGAAATTTGTAGGTTTACTTTTGTAGACAGATTTTATAGCTCAAGATCCAGGGACCATAAAAACAGTATTCCGGATACTTTTTTTTAATAGAACAGTAAAAAGTATGTTAGAGCGAAATAAAGTATAATACTGTTTTTAACTGTATGATTGGTAACCCTATCTTTAGATGAGGTCTCGGACTTGGTTGAACGTGGGTGATATGGAATGAAGGAATATTTATCAATTTTTTTTTGTATACAAATATATCACATAAGATTAATAGAATGAGAGATAAAAAAAGGAGATATCTACAGAGAATATATATATAGGTATAGTATTTATAGGTACATCTACAATTCTTACGATATCTGCGCTATATAGTGAGTAACGTAAATGTGTACCGTAAAATATTTTAATGGTGTAGGTATTGAAATTCGTTCTTACGAGTTAGATAAGTAATCTTTTAGCAAGAATAAAATATACTGTCGTTGGTTGTTGTAAAATAAAAGGCTTACCATGAGTTTATCAGTTATAAGATATTACACATTATATGTCATATCGGCTGTTTTTAGAATTCATCATACGATACGGAAATATATGTTTATTTGTGTGCGTGTGCGTGAGCAAAACCTAAATTTACATCGCGACTCGGTTTGAGGGTTCCTTCTCACAATTTCTTTTTCTTTCAGTCACTGAGAAGAGTCAGCAAACAAACCGAATGCGATAAGACAGGAAGGGAGCTCAGTTTTACTTTCTGTACCTTTCAATCAAATATTTGTTCATTGCTATCATTAATCCCTGCACGACCGCGAGCACGTCGGCGTTACAGTTAACAATAGATTTCTTAGAGATTTAATTAATTTCTTAGAAATTTACGTGGAGGTGCTAATGAGCAATGAAAATTGGCAGTTTCCCTTCTGTAAAATGCACATAACTATACGCGTTGCTAAAATTCATTATTAATTAAGTAAATATATTCTAAAGTACTTACGTTTTGTTCCACACCGAAGAGTAAATCAGACTTATCCTTCTCGGAGACAGCAGGCAGATCAACTGGTAAGCCAGGCAAATTCACACCCTTTCTTGATCCCAACATGCCTGGCAATAGAAATATGATTCAGAACTACATATTATATAGACAATAAATCCCTTCAATAAATCTAACGTCTAAATTGTATTAGTATGATATTTTGTATAGGATTGTAGTGTACGTGAAATGGATTTTTACAATCATGGAAGGATGTCCGGTGTCTCTGACAACTACATATCATTAATAATAATAATGTTTAATAGGAATATGAATGTTTAAATTTTTATACTCGAAATACACTTTTTGTCACTTTTTGCAATGAATGTCACTTTTAAAGTTTTAATCGTGGTAAATATATTTCTTATTAATCAATCAATCATATCTGCAATGCCGTTTATACTTTGGCAGTGCCAATTTGATTATAATAATTATCCATTGCTCATAACTTAAACAAAATTTAAAATAAAACTACCCGCAACTCACCTCCATTCTCAATATTACAAACGAGGGCATCAGCGGTGACAGACTGGCATATGACCGAGATGAGACCGTCGTCTATGAAGATGCGGTTTCCCGGTTTCACCACGTTGGTGATGTTCTTGTAGTCCACGAACACCACCTCGGCGTTGCCGCTCTCCTGGTACGCGGGGTCTGTGCTCAGCCTGATGGTGGCACCCTTCTTCAGTTCCACTTCTGCAGAACCGCCCTGGTGGTACATATTATTATTAGAAAACATCTTGGATGATAAATAATTACCGTTTGACTTAAAAGCAACATCAACTTCTAAATCACTTTAAGAGTAATTATTCCACATACGTTTTAAGAGTTAGTATGCAATAGATAGCCGATCGCTTGCCCTGTGAAAAACAAAAACAAATCTATCCCACGAGTACCGTATATTATTCCAGGATGAAAAGTAACCATGTGCTGTTCGAGATTAAAATGTCTCTGTGCCAAATATCACCCAGATTCGTTCAGCCGTTGTGGTGAGATTGAGTAACAAACGGCTATCCATCCAAACTTACGTATTTTTAAAATTTATGAGTTTTTGAGATGAACAACGAAATTTATAATGGACGATTATATGTACGCAAAGATATTGAGTAAATTATACAAGAAATACACTCACATTGCCTCCTACTACTATTCCATTATTTTCTAGAGATTCAGCAAATACATTTTTTTGTTGTTTTGGGCTTCCATATCGTGCAAATATTTATTATGAATTCAAATGAAGTAGTTACTTTGAAATCACAAACAAATTCCTTTTAAAAATAATACTATACTACATAAAACTGAGGTAACTTCTACTTGCTGCAAATATTTATGCACATTTGTGGCTGGCATTGTTCGACTTCCTCGAAACACTTACTAATAACTAGTTACGTAAATTTATTTAAATATTTTTACTAAAAATATCGATTTGATATAAAAAGAAACAATTTTTTATTGCTAAAATAATTGCATATCACAATACAATAAAAAATTTATACATATAAGATTTAAAGTACCATTATATTTGATCGACTCGCATAAAAATTGAAATGCTAGCTTCTTCAAATCAGCTCAAATAACAATTATTTGAGCATGCGCTATGACGCATTAGTTCAACTTACATAGCGCGTATTACAAGTACAAGCGAATTAGTTCAGGAACGTCCATGTATTTTATTCCATTATTTACCTCTTTAAAATGTTATTATAAACTAGCGGTATTAATTTTTTTTTGCGGAACCCTAATTCTTTTTCTAAAATAGAAGTAGCCTTTGTTACTCCCTATAAAATCAGCTATCTTCCAGAGAAAGTCCCGTCAAAATCAGTCCAGCCGTCTCAGAGATGATCCAGAACAGACAGTCAGACAAAAATGTAAAAAGTTGTGTTTTTCTTATATGTACCGTATATAATTTCAGATGCATTTAGTAAAACGCTGTTATTTTGACATTACAAACAGACACTTCAATTTTATTTATCTGTATAGATGTATAGATAAGTACTTACACCCTGCAAGAGGCCAGTTCTGATCTCAGGTCCCTTGGTGTCCAAAGCGATGGCGAGGGAGAATGGCACGCCGAGACGCGCGCTGTAGTTCTTCTCAGCCTCGCGGCAGTTGCGGATGGTCTCCGCGTGGTACTCGTGCGAGCCGTGCGAGAAGTTCATGCGCGCCACGTTCATGCCCGTCTCCATCATCTTCTCGAGCATGGATACTTCTCGGGAAACCGGACCTAGCGATTTGGATGGTTTTTTTATAAACAACATCCATACTAATATTATAAATGTGAAAGTGTGTTTGTTTGTTTATACTTCTCTCACGTCGAAACAGAGTGACGGTTTGGCGTGATTTTTTGTATGGAGATGGAGGTCTGGAGAGATCTAGGCTACTTTTTTAACGAGGGAGATTATCTCATTTCCACTGGAAAATACGTTATAATACAACCCACAAAAACTTGTGTATATATGTTTATCTATACATATAATAAAATTGTAACTAAACCGAATCTGCATATTAGATATTTTTTTGGAAAATGTTATTGAAATAAACAGAGTATTATCGATACAAAGGCCGAATCTATAGTTTTTAGAATTTTTGTCTGTTTGTCTGTTACGGCATCACAGAAAAACCACTTGAGGGATTTCGATGAAATTTGGTATGGTGATAGCTGGTTAGCGGAAAAATATCTCATTTTTGAGAAAAGGTACAAAATCTGCAATGTAAGAGTATACTAATATGTAAAACCTAAGAATTTAATTTTTGGTCATCTGAACGCGGGCGGAGCTGCGGGGAATGCTAGTGTATGTATGTATGTATAGCCTATAAGTACTACTTCAAGTTATGGGTTATCTGTGTACTGAATTTTATCCAAATTGCTTGAGCGAGAAAGAGTAACAAACATTAAGCTTTCTCATTTAGGTCAGTGATGTGATGAGAAGTTTCTTTCGCAGCATTAATGAAATACAAAATATTGATGCAGTTATTATTTGGAAAATAATCTAGAAGTTAATTTGTTGTATAATATCTCATATCAATTACATCAAATGTATGTATGTTTGAGTAGCTAAAACCTTAAACCAAATTAATAATTTTTGTATAATATAAAAAAAAAAGCATTTTTTATAATACACTCTAGAGTAAATAAATTTTGTATACCAATGGTGCAGATGATTCCAGAAAGACGGACATAGGAAGCTTTAGAGTCAATATCCAAGGAGCACATGTGCTGGAGATGTGAGCCCGCATCTGCTGCAGCCAGCTGCATGGAGGGCTTATCCTGAGAACCAGCCTGTGAACAATTCACACATATATATAAAAAAATATATAATAATCAAAATAGAATACTAACAAGGTCTTAGAACAAGAAAGAATAATAATTTTGAAGTATCACTATTTATTACCCTTTTCAATAAAAATTGTTTGTGACCATTGTTATGAGGTATTTCAGGAGGAAAGATGAGCAAAATTCATATGTTATCCAAAAAAATTTTATAATTATAAATTAAAGCAACTTTGATGATCAAACTTTACTAGCCATTTATACTCATGATTTTGCTCTCAGGACTGTTTCCAGGAAGTATCCTATAAGTTATTCATAAGGTCATCTAAATAATGTGTTAAATTTTATTTGAATATGTATAAAGTTTATGCATGAAGAAGTAACGAACAACAAATTAAATTTTGCATTTATAATTAATATAAGTATAAGATAGAAAAGATTTTAATAATAATTATTATCAATCTAGTTGCTATATTACAAAGTACTTATATACCTAAACACATATATGTATCAACAATAATAATACATGAAAAATATTTTCTGTAACAAAATTGTAGATGTGCATATAAAATAAGAAGAGCAATAGACAGGTGCTAATGTACTTGGCATTGAGCTGTTACCATAAATAGGTACTTTAAAAGTTAATACATACTTCTTTTATCCATCCATTTTTATATATTTTTATTATAAATTTAAAGGTTTCTCATATTCTTTAGGTTGAGTGAAAACAACAGTCTATACAACACTGAAATTTAAAGATTCAATAAACTATAAATAAAGCATAAGTGGTATAATTTCTTGTTTGGCTCATTTAGCTCATCAAATAAAATGTTATAAAAAGATATTATGTTTTTCTTTTTAATATTTTACATATTTTATAGTATTTTATTTACTATAATTTTAGGTAAAGATTGAAATTCTTCCCTGAAACTAAATAGAACTAGTTAAATATTTTGTATTAAAAATGTAAAATATAATTAGTAACTTCAATGTAATACATAATACTTTGCTTTTATCTTTCTATATCTATATATACCTAAGCCACAAGGGTAAATGATAAGTGTTGTTAAAAAAAATTCAAAGTTCCAAGTAAGTAATTGCAATACATTATAATACCACCCTTGCTTCGCTCGGGTTCATCCCTAGGTATGTTTTAAAGGTAAGTATGGAATAGATAAACTATGTATTATATTACTTCTCCACTACCTTGGATAGTAGCATGATGATATATAGCCTATATATAGCCTTACTCAATAAAAGGGGCTATCTACTGCAAAAAGAATTTTTCAAACAGGATTACTAGTTCCTGAGATTAGCACATTCAAACAAACAAACTCATTCCTTTTTATAATATCAGTATAGATGTTCATTTAGTGACCTAAGACTACTTACTGACTGGGATTATTAGCTATATGCATAGAACACAATTCCATGACATCACTGAAGACAATATGGAAAAGATAATTAGCATAATAATTATTGAAATAGGTACATATATATGTACTACAACATTGTTTCTAATTTTACCATTACTTTTCACTCCAGGAAGCTGAAAAGTGACTTAATTTCTTTTCTCATATTATTTTTGAATGAGTAATTTTCTATTAGAACAGTATTAAGCGATGAAAACTGCTAGATAATTCGTCTATGATTAGAATAAATTAAACGCAACTACTACACGTAAGAAAATGAATATAAATAGAAAATCGTTACCTCAGTTTTTCCATCATAAATTGTTGACCACACCATATTTACACTATTATTACGAAAATATTTTTTAAATATACTATATTCAAACGGTAAGACCGGCAATGTTAGTGATCTTGAACTGCCCTTTAGTGTGGAAAACTTCTCTCGGCTGCAATGAAATGCGGACTTGCGTATTGGACACTGAATCACGAGCGTCGGCGCGCGCATCGACGTCGAGCGGGGTGAGTAGACCAACTCTTTCGTGTATTCAGTATAAAAATTAGGGGGACATTTCAAAGCTTTGTATTCGTATTCACCCCTTTCAATTTAAAGTTGTGACGTTGGCCAAAGCACAACAGTCTGATAGTAAAATGGTTATTTTTTTCTGCATAGCTGTTAGTAATCTAATTTTAAACGTTTGTAGAAGTGCCAACACGGTTGCCAATAAACGGTGCAAAATATGATCACAGACCTAGTGTTCTTTGTTTATATTATTTAGGTGAGTTACATTTTTTTTAAAGTCCATAACAGATTTTCCCGCTCATTATGAATGAAGGAAAATAGACAATTTGACAAATACCAAAAAGGTATTTACTCTATTTCCGGTGTAATAATTTTCTAATGCTTTCAAAATTTAAATTCCTATTCGTTGTGCATATATTAGTAACAGTTGGTTCGAAATACAAGACGTGAGTTAATTACTTACTTAATTTTTTTTATTATTCGTTATAGGTGCCCGATTTTGAATTATAAGGTAAACGTTTATGAATTATATACCTATATAATACCACATAATCTTTAAGTATCAAATTATAAAGATATAAGTACTGCAAACTAAGTAGATAAATCCATGAAGTGCAGTTTGTATTTGGTTCGTAAATATTATTATATATTATTTTTAACTATCGCTTGGTAATATTAATATTTTCTTTTGTTGCGGTTCTCCTCAACATTATTTGTTAAATCTAGACATTCAGTGCTTCGCCGTGATAATAGATAATATGTCCTGATAATTGTCGACTCACGCTTCGCATATTAAATCTAATATAACTTCAAAGTTATTTTTCGTATACTTATTGCGTTAGGATATAGAGTTTAAGGTCCAAATTTAACAAAGATCCTAAAGCTCTATTAAAGAATGCAGTAATTTTAAAAGACTTCACAATGAAATGAAATAATCTGTAATACAGATTTATTTGAAATTAGTTAAAAATATTTTAAAGCAATATAGCTATTTAAATGTACCTATATTTAAGTCCTGTATTTATAATAGTGACTTAATTTACCCGGCTTTTGAGATAGCTATCAATATGTATCTTCAACGAATGTACCTAACAATAAGTTGTAAATGTTTAAAATGTATAAATTGAATTATTAAATTTATTTTTGCTTTTAATTTAAAATAGGTTTTTATAAATTAATTTGACAAAAAAAAGATTTGGTAAATATTCTGTAAGAGTTCTATAAATCTCTCTGAGGAAAACTAAAGTTATTGAATGGAAAATTTTTCTATACAGTAAAAGTTTTCTATAAAGTAATAAGAAATCACATACATATGTCATATAACCATTACTATGTACAGTTTTATACTAAACTATAATTGTCGATGTAAAATATTAAATATCGAAAATTTTTTAAATTTCAAATAACCTATTAGGTATATCTTATAAAATATTTATATAATAAATAATATTAAGAATTATAAATTCTTAAAACACTTTTCTTACAATATATAAAAATTGTTTACTTACAGAAGCCATTGGATATTAAGGAAATTAACTTGTAAGTTCAATTAATAAAAAGTTTGTTGAAGAAGTTATATTTAGTGTATATATAGATAGGTAGTTTGACAGTCAGCCACGACTTGCGAAGGACTTCTAAGGTCATTGCAATGTCACAGTTCATTTTTACACTAGCCACATTGATAATTTGTAACAGATAACTTTAACTAGGTAATTTTGCGGTTTTCATAAAAATATCACGTAGGATAATGATTTATATTATTTGTGGGTGCTGTAATAATATTTAAATTGAAATATTTTACATATTTGATATTTTATAGTAATATTTTATTTTTAAAATACAAAATATTTTTATTTCCTTAGTAAAAACGCTGTTATTTTTTAAAATTATAGGTATGAATGAAGACAATTTACGGAAAACATTACGTAAAAACATACAATAAAGCTTAAAAAACGTGTAATTACAGTACATACTTTTATTTATTTAATCTCATATTAATGTAATATATAAAGTTATCGTTAAATAAAAGGTTTGTAATATATGCCCATGCCCCCTAAAAAGAAAAATTATCTATTTTACAGGTACATGTAACATTATCATATTAATGTTCAAATTCAAACCACAATAACAATATAATCTATGTTTACTGTGGTTACAAATAATGATAGCATGAACTGATAATAAAAGAATTTGCATGTAGCATGGCATTTCTGTAGTTTGTGAATTTTACTTACTTTACGTATATTCCTCTGTTCCACAGCTTTCATTTTTTACACTAAATTAGCACGTCCTCAACAAAACACAGCTAAGCGCCTTCTGTACGATTGACTTATTTGACCAGTCTTATTGGTGATAACTAGGGGCCCCTTATCAGCTAACAAATAAACTTTAGCCTTAATCGAACTGTATGATTGATCTACTGAATGGTATCTTAAAACATTAGTTGTCAATTAAGAACAGATACTGTATTCTTTTTCCTATCAAGTTTGGTGTAGTTCAGAAGTCATTGAACTACGATGGTCAATGACATTTTAATTTGGAACACCCATATATTTTTTATGCATAATGCAGGGGAAGAAAAAGAAATTTAATGAAATTTAATTTATTCCAATCCAATTTACAATGAAAATTATTCATAACATATTTTGTTTAATAAAAATAACTCATTATGTATAACTACTGACAAGAATTTTCACCTTTTTTAAAGGTTTTTTGGAATGGCATCCGCAACAAATATACATATGAAAAGCAATGACTTACAAATTCCAAAACAAAATTTCCACTTGTTATGTATAGTGTTTACATACAATTTAAGGTGTACATTTTCAAATTTCTTATTTTCGATTATATTTCTAAACTGTATATGAAGTTAAAATGGTATGAATAAAGAAGTACCTACACAAATGATAAAAATATATTTAAAGATCTATGGTTTATCTCGAGTCCTTATTATTGATTCCCATTTACAATTGGTACAATATATCAGAAATAAATCGGTTTTACTAACGTATTTTTTAAAATTTTATTTGCAAATTTAATAATCATAAAAAGAATGCAAAAAATGTAACTCATAGAACTCTATTAAAAATATAGATCTCAATATATGAAATGGCAAAACTTACATAAAAACAGACATTTTTCTAGAGAAGTTTACTGTTTAACATTTACAACATGTCTAGCTCATCTTAACTATTAATAATTTTCGAGACATAGAATATGAAAATCAAGTCTGCAGTTAAGAGTCTTCAAAAAGAGAATATTTACATTTCAAGTAGAAAAATAGTTGTAGTCAAGTAGTCATAGGAAAGGCAACATCTTAAACAATAGCTATTTCGTATATTGTTAAAATTGTATAAATAAAGCAGTCATAGTCCAAGCAAGCAAGTATTATGTTGTTGTAATAATAATAATCTTTAATTAACCAAAAGAGCATTTCCAAAAAATATGCAAGAATAGTTATAGAATTTTGATGTGAAGAATAACAATGTGAGACATTGAACATTTTTGGTGTTCGGCAAAACAGTGCTACCACGAAAACAAGTGGCAGTAGGGACATCACTATACTCAGGTAGTTATGACTATATTTTTTTACAATATACACTTTCTAATTTAAAAATTTCTCTAAGGACAAAGTGCACTTATAATATTCGTGGTAATACTGTATTTATATATAAATTCTTTTATACTTAAATATTGTTCTGTTTTTGAACTATTATTCCAGTAATTAATGATTAAGGCCAAGTAATAACTAATAAACAAGCTTTACATGGAGCCTGTCGGTCAGTCTGTCGCTAATAAACGAGATTAGTTTTTATTAGTGATTAAACATTTTGTGATTGAGTTATATTTCCTTTTTTCTATAATTAGGCCAATATTGTCATTTATATATATTAGCGTATAAAAGTACATTTTGCTATATTTGAAGTAAACAATAAGGAATATAATATATAGCATATTGAACAATCGATACAATGAAAGGTACAAGTATAAAAAATTATAATATTCAATTTTTATATTTTATAATATATTGTCAGATTGTAACATGTGGAAATAGCGCGAAAACTGTTTCATATTCTATATTTTACTATACACCTATTGATAGAATTCGTAATACCCTAGATTTTAATACATTTTCGCTAAATCCATAATATCACGTCGGGCCACACTAACACAGTGTTGTAGCAGTCACCCCTCAAATGTCTTTTTAAGCTTAAATATATTAACTCAATACATTACAACAATGTCTTATTTAATTGTTACAAATAAAATCAAACCAATGTAGCGATAATATACAAACATTTATTATTCCTTGACTCGAGTGATGTAACTATTGGTAATATACCAACATACTGATCAACTAAATGACTACTTTGTTCAGAGCTGCCAGTGGCGCAGGCATGGACTGGGAAAGGAACAACACATAACAGAGAATATGCGTGATTTTTAATTTTTTTTATACGATAGCTTACATCGTTATAAAATAGGAAAAAAAAATCCAGATCCAAAAAATTTAAATTAAGTTTTTTTTTAAATATCATGCAGATATGGATACTTTAAACGCCCGTCATTTTGGCGCTCTTGGCTTGATGTCATGGTCTATGACAACATTGCAATCAACGAATGAACAGGTTTAGAATTTAGATTGTTAGTACCAATTACAAACACCAAACAACAGCGCTCTCTTATGATAGACTTTGACGTCACATTCGGCATGACCAATGGCGTTGCGTTTCAGCTACTTTGAATTTCCCACCTATTTTTGCACTTTTCAATAATTATTTTCTTAATCAAAAAGAAAATAACACAAAAAAATATTGATAGTTACTTCATTCAGAAGCAATAGAGATTATAAAAAAAAATATATTTCACCTTTATTTAAATTATATGCATATTCCCTATTGTGATCACTGGTGTTGGTAATACTAAAAATGGTCTACAGAATCTATAATAACAACTCCTTACCTAACATTTGTTTTTAAAATGTCTGCAAAATGCAAAGAAGTATCGCCTGTATTTAAACACCATATAAGTACATATATGTATGTAATACACATATCAATCAGTGAGGCCAATTTCAAGTGTATTATGTATTAAAGAAAAACGCTTCCATAATAAAAGTGAAGTATCGGCGTCAGTGTTAACACCATTAATTTATAAAATTTTATACTTTAAAGGGATGTTACACTAATGGGCGCGAAGGAAAGCAAACTTCAGATTCAACAAAGTACAGGAGGTAGGATTTACATTTTCCTGGGGTTCATAGGATATTTTCACACATCTAGCCGGCTTCGCTTTTGACATAAAACAATAGATACGGAGTTGCAGCAGATCTCATCTTGGGTTCTGCTGATAGGAGATCTTCAAACTCTTCATTCGATATAGGTTTGACAAGGTCGTCATCGCAGGCGAGCCAACAAGCTTCTGGCCTCGGTCTGGGTACACAGCATTCATTTGCAGTACAGCCGGAGGGGGAAGGTCTGGGTCTGTTGAACAGGGTTCTCATGAAGCTGGATCCGCTGTTGGTGGTGATGTCACCGCCGCCTTCGCGCTCACACTTGGTTTCGTGCGAGCTGTCTCGAGCGTACGCCACATAATGGCCGCCGGTGAGCGTCTGCCCGAGATGCATTATTACCGCCCATAATATATATCTAGAATTATAACATATTTACTCTACCATAAAGCGTTAACACAATTAGCTATTCAACTAAATTTATATCCTACTAATACTATAAATATGAAAGTTTGTGAGGATGTTGAGAGGTAGATTATAGTCTGGAATAGCACATAGGTTACTTTTAATCCCGGAAAAATGTTCGATTCCCGTGGGTTAGGTTTGTTTTTGTCTAGAGACGAACCCGTAGCGAAGCGAGGGTAGGTCACTAGTTCTATTAATAACTTTAGATAATAATAATAATGTCAGAACATAAATAATTTCTAATAACTATAGGTTATACTTTTAGATCAACCAATAAATGCGTCCTTTTACACATACTTAAATATAAGAAAATTTACAAAATAAAACCACCTCTTCTTTGAACTACCTACATAATATTAAAAACATGCAATAAATACAATATAAAACTCAAAAAAAAAAACGACTTCCAGGCACTAATATAAACCCCAATGCAAAGCAAATCTAATATACGAGTATTTTGATACGTAAAACACATATTTACCCATTAGATATTCATATCTTAAAATATTGTCGGCTGTCACCGACTTCGAAAATATCTGATTAGGTATCTATTTTAAATAAAAACCCCGTTTAGTTATTTTTTTTAAATTTAGTGCCTGGAAGTCGGTTTTTTTAAGTTTTATTTGTCCATTTTTAGTGTAGACGTAATTAGCAGGTAATTTGTTAGAAGAAAGTTTTTTAATAACATGTTCGATTAAGCTATTTATTAAAAAAATTATTTATTTTTTGATTTAAAAAAAATAGCTTGACCAATTTTGTATACCCTTTGAAACAAAGTAAAAATTTTCCGAATCGGTTCAGGCGTCTTCGAGTAATCGGTGAACATACATAAAAAAAAAGATTTCGATGAATTGAAAACCTCCTCCTTTTTGGAAGTCGGTTAAAAACAATATCAACTTTCGATACCTATGAGTAGGCGGATGTTCCGGCGGTCGCTTAGCGCAGGGCTCGCAGAAGCATGGCATGAGGAGGGGGGTGGGCGCGTGTCGGGTTATCTTCTCCATACCGCCACTGAACCGCTTCAACTGTAGCACGAGCAGCCGCGGCAGTCGAGAGTAGGCGACACTCCGCCTAGCCTCGTTGTAACGGAGACATCTTTCACACCAATACTGGAAAATAAAATAGATATTATAATTAGTTCTATCACGGTCGCCACGTGATTTATTGCTCGACAAGCTTCGCGTTGTGGGCGCAGCCACTAAGTACATTTTTAAAGTTTACCCACAAACATAAATATATAACAAAATGTAGTAATCATGTTGGAAATGATTTGCAAATGAAAATATTATGGGTGCTCGGGTTTTGAACCAGTTTCACCCAAGCAAGCGTGTTCCCACTGGAATACCTATTGAGGATTCTAATAGGGGAATCATAAAAACGGCCCAGTTAGGAAGTAACACTGCCAAGTCAGCGTAACGTGCCTTTCTCAAATTTGAGTGTCATTAAAATTAATATTCCCAAAGTAATTATATTAAATTACATTACTATTACAAATGTGATAGTTTGTATGATTGTCACTTTTTCACGTTGAAACGACTGAACGGATTTCAATGAAATTTAATACTCGGGTAGGCACCTAGGGACGCATGAGCGATTCGAGAGCAACTTCTTAGTAATTAATTTTATTTATTAAATAGTTCATACAAGTACAATCAATACAAAAAGAATTGAAATTTAAGGTAAATCATCATCATCATCAATTCATTAGTTTTACCGTGCACCAGCGTCGTCGAAAATAGACAAAAAATTATGATAAATTATGTATGTGTGTAGATACACATACTATCCTAACAATATTAGCGTTTATTTATGTTACAATTTTAAAATGTTATCTGAATGTAATAATTATTACAGTAAATTAAATAATATGCGGAATATTAATATTATGTATAATCAATACACACTTTATTCTGATCTCGCAAGTACTCGCTGGAGAGACAGGCGGCGCGGAAGGGCTCGTCGGGCGCGTCGTCGTCGCCCACCGGCACGCACAGCTCGCACACCGCCTGCGCCTTCTCCGTCACCGCCTCGCATTCTAGGCACATCGTGCGTACCACCATCGTGCCTGGGGAAAAGCAAAACAAAAAGAGTTATTTAATAAGCAGAACCTTCCCTCAAAGCGAGGGATATTTAATCAAAATTCAGTTTGGCTGACTTCAAAAACTAGTTTCTTCATGATGCTCTCCTTCACCGTAAGACGAGTGGGTAATCATGTTAAAAATACTTACACATGAAAATATTATCAGTGCGAGTGCAGTAGTAAGTACACTAGTGTTAATTACAGTATATTTAACATTGATTGTAACATCCTTCTTTACATCGCAGGCGCCGGAAAGCTTCATCAAAATCCACTCAGTAGTTTTTACGCAAAAAAGTAACAAACATACATCCATACATTCTCACAAACTCACATTTATAATATTACTAGCGACTCACCCTCGTTTCGCTCGGGTTCATCCCTATGTATGTTTCAACGGTTAGTATGAAATACAAATCTTTAAATTTCTCGGCTTTTCTGTACCATAATATGCATGTATTATACATATAAACCTTCTTGAATCATTCTGTCTTTTAAAAAACCGCATCAAAATCCGTTGCGTAGTTTTAAAGATCTAAGCATACAATATAAGGACAGACAGACAGCGGGAAGCGACTTTGTTTTATACTAAGTAGTGAAGTTGTTTGCCTTCAAAATCGTCAGCTACAAAGTCCCAGCCGGGACGCGAGCGCTCGTCGCGCTCCGGGTCGGGCGAGGGCGCGCGCTCGTCGGACGGCGAGTGGCGCTTGTCGGTCGCCTTCACCTCCTTGCGCTTCTTCCACGACTTGCGCAGGTGCCCGAGCGTCTTGCCGCCGTCGCTGTCTATGTTCGTCCCGTGCCGACCGATCCCGTTGCTGTATTGCAATTTATACATTATTTCCATACAACAAACACACAAACAACAACAATACAACACACAGCACAAATATTATTTAATAATATAAATAACATAGTGCATAAAAAGTGAAATAAACCAACAAAAATAGTTTTATTTAAAAACTTATGTTCTATATGCCCATCTTCAATGAAACTATCCATAGATAGATAAAGAAAAAGTACTATTAATTATAAATTTATAAACAAAATCTTTAAAAATATGATACCTCCTATATATTTGAAAAAGTTTATCTATTATATCTATACTTATTCCCTTATCAAAATATCTGACACATCTCTCAAGATATTTATAGAAAATAAATCAATAACATCAATACACATAATAATAATAAATAATAATACATATAATAAAACAGTAAGTTAGCGAAACCGTTGTGCGTTTCACGCAAAAAGTACTGAACCGATTTTAACTCATTTTTTTGTAGTGACAATTTATTACTCAGGTGAACATTTAGGATACCTTTATATTATAGTCTACAGAAAAATCTGCAATAGCATAAGTCTTTCGCCGAAGGTACACTCTCAATAAATATTCATTTCTATTAAAATGTATCTAGCGACGCACTCGAGCGAAGGGAGGGTAAGTCACTAGTCTATACACATAATAAAATTCTGAGCCGAATCTATAGTTTTTAGAATTTTCGTTTGTTTGTCTGTCTGAGAACGCATCACAAGAAAACCACTGGACAGATTTTGATGAAATTTGGTATGATGTTACCTGGTTATCCAGGTCAACGGGGAAAATATCTGATATCTGAAAAATCTATACTAACTGTTAAAACGTATCTGGGACGAATTCGAGCAGAGCGAGGGTGAATCGCTAGTGAGTATATAAAATAGTGAAGTAATAATATTAGTAAGCAATCCTCACCTATCCCCATTCTCCTGCAGCTGCAGGCGCGAGGCTCGCGCGCTCAGCGCTCGGCACGTCTCACGGATACTGTCGAGAATGCACACCAGTAGCTCGTGCGCATCTTGCTGTCTGTTACCTGGACGTTGTTATGGGTCATTATTATATGCACCAGTTTGTTTGTATGTATGTGTATATGTGTTTCGCTAAAACGGCTGGACGGATGTGACAATTAGTACACCGATAGAGATACTATACCTAGAGTAGCAAATAGTGCTACTGTTAGGCATCCAGTGACGCACCCGATCGAAATGACGGTAAGTCACTTGTTATATACATATAAAGGATGATACTTTCTAAGATTTACGCGAATATTCGACATTTTAAATAAAACTATCTTTTCGGATTATTTCGCGGATTTGTTTTGATTTTTGGTTCAGCAATCATGGTCACGGGAGAGACTGAGGTGTTAGATGTCTCGAAGGTATAGTTGTAACATTACTTTAAAATCAAAATAAATCCGCGAAATAATCCGAAAAGATAGTTTTATTTAAAATATAAAAGATGATCAGTTTTTGCCCGCGTTATAGTTACTTTGATAAAAAGCTTATGATGTAAGTTCCACTGAGAGCACTACTCGTATTATTTCAATAACAACTACATTCTTTGTGGCAGTTTCAGTATATCGTGTCGTTTAAGGCGGTTAGTATAGTTATTCGCCTGTATATGGACTGCCAATTCATTTGGATGCTCTGTCAATCGTTGTTGGTAGCGTTTGAAAAGGGAAGCCATTCTAATTTGCATTCAAATCTGTTGAGCCATTGATATGAACGAAGACACACTCTCATTCAAACTTTCATATTTATAATTATTATTAGTGTGAAATTAATTGTAATTGTAACATTTCATTTCTGTAGTTATAATACATTCTGTAATTGCACCAGATAAATTTTTATATTGATTAAACATATTCATTAAAAAAAAAAAACAAAACATTTCAAATTTACAATTGGCTAAGCTGTACCTTCAAAGGTAGAGTTGACTTCTCTCAAAGCCGCAAGGAAGGCGTCAGCCGCATACGGCTCGGGGCTCACATCGGTCCCGCTGTTGATACATTTGCTTTCCGCCGCACGAAGACTTAGGTATGTCTCGTGAAGTTTCTCTGTTGCTATCTGGAAATGATATATCAATCTATACATATAATAAAAGTGTAACTGATCTCTGTCTGTACATACAAGATATATGAGAAAAACTATCACTGGTAGTCTTTATTTAAGGAATTGAACTCAAAACAATGATTTTTAGAATTTTTATCTGTTTGTCTGTTTACCTGTTTGTCCATTCGTTTGTGCGCGCTAATCTCAGAAATGGCTTAGCCTATTTCTATGCGGTTTTCACTATTATATTATGGTAAGCTTTCACTTAACATTTAATATTTGTTTTATTTCAATCGGTTCATATATAAAAAAGTTAGGTCTATTTAAAGAATCCTCTAGGGAAAACCCGAGGGGAGCGAGGGTGAGTCGCTAGCAATTAATAAGATTACATCGATCAAAAAAGTACTAGATACAATCAGCGACAAAAAATGTCCTCACCGAATGAGCGCTCATTTGGACATTTGAGCGCGCTTTTAATTTTTTTGTGAAAACAACTTTAAAGCATTGCATTTAAGGTCCAATTTACATTGTTGTATATTTATTTCAACTAGAATAATTACCTAAACACAATTGGTGACAGTTTTAAGAGAACTTTTGCATGGGATTGTGTACCTATTACTTTTTTTTTGAAAAATTGTGAAAGTTTATATATAAGTTTGTCACTCCACATATTTTAATAAAATAGTTTAGTAAAGAAAAATGTTGAGATTAATTCTCATGTGGTCTTACAATAATACTAGGCAACAGCTAGTATTAAATATATCAAAATAGAGCTTACAATTTACCTCCTAAAATTTCTGTTTCAATTATTATTATTTTTCATAAATTTTTAATTTTTAAGTAAAATATAAACAAAGCTTAGAAGCTATTTGTAGAAAAATAGGTTTTGTATCTCAACAATTTATATAATATGAATAAGAATGGTACATCTCAACCTTGATCATTATAATTGTATGTAAATTTTATTAATTATTCAATATTGAATTGTCTATATTTTGTCTAAGAACACCATCGCTTCTAATACGAAACAAGTTTCCATTATACAACCAAGACAATGATAATAACATATACATATACAACACAGTGCTATATCATATGGTTTGAAATTTCTTTGACACAAGCTTTATGAGATTTTAAGATAAGATTAATAGTAAAAATCTTTATATTTTATTTCAACACTAGAGACTCAACCTCGCTTGACTTGGGGTTGTCTCTTAAGTTGATTCCCGATACAAACTTTCATCCCCATTTACACCCCCTTAAAGAATGATTTCCGGGATAAAAAGTATCCTATGTCCTTCCCAGGGACTTAAACTATCTTTGTAGCAAATTTCATCTAAATCGGTTTAGTAGATCCAGAGACCCTCTACAACACCAAACTCACAAACTTTACGTCTTTATATAATATATATTATATTTATATAATATATATAATATTAGTATAGATTTTATTTGTTATAATTTATATTTAATTAAAATTTTAATATTTTGGGTATCTGGTTAGTCTTAAGATGACAAGGAATGGAGGTTGATGAAGAAGACAAGGTCTTAAGATGGATCTTCACTTTAAGAAGGCTTATAATGGTCTTAGAAAATTTTACTATGTATTACTTGTTTGGTCTGTCTTAATTATAAATTTACAAATAATTGATTAAAATTCGTAAGACAATGTTAGTTTTGCGAAGACTAGAGAATATATATTAATTTTTAATTCTCTTACTTGTATTTTACTCTTTCCCGAGCTATTATCTGACTGTCCTAATGAAAGAAGATCCTTGCTACTCCATGATCTGGTTCCTGATGAAGCAAGACCTGCTGCACTTCTACCCAGAGAGGAGCTCTTCAATCTAATACTGCCTAATTTTTGTTCCACTCGGCTGAGATCGGAAACCAGATGATGTAGATTATGAACAAATTGGGGGGCATATCTGGAAGATTAATTATAATACATAAGTTGGTTAGAAAACATATTTAAAATAATATATTCTTTTCTATTATTAAATATGAAAACTAATAAGAAATTGAATTTTTTTCACAACAAACTTAATTTTTTATAAATTTTATTTTTAAATGTAACAGTAACAGCACTATATTCTAAAAACATTAAATAATCAACCATTAGTCATTGTCTAACAGTTAACACTGATGTTATTGTGATATAATTGTAATCAAAATGTTCAAATCTAAGTGATAAATCTCACTATCATATCAATTATTACTTAATTTTTCCAAATAATTAGGTCAGTATAATAGAGATAATTCAATAGAATAAATAAAAAAATGTTAAAATATCTTCATCAGGCTATATTTCTTCCAATTTTGAGAAAAGAAGCAGATACTCAATTCATTATAAGATCATACTAAATTAAAGATTAAATAAATTAAATATATTACATTTATATCTTACTAACCTCAAAGTATATAGAACACTATTTAAAAAACAGGTGTTTCCAAGATTGGAGAGAGTTGCAATGGGTGTTTTCCATTGGGTGCTCCCTCCATACTGGTTGTCTGGATGATGGCCATTCAACATGGCAGTGTTACTTTGAGACTGCTCCAAAACAACTAGCTCTGATTCTGTTGATATTTCTGCAATCACCCAGAAAACACTTATGAAAGTATCTTTTACGTTTACTCTAAATTTAGTTAACATTAAATATATTACTATTTAAAAGTGAATAAAAAAAACTATTTATTTACGCTATTTTCAGCTTCTAGCGTAGCGTAGTATTAAGACTTTTAATTAAATAATGAAGCACTAAAAATGACAGGTAAAAATTTAATAAACAAATGTCAGAATATACATACCTTTAGCTCTAGCTACTTCAGTCAATGGTCTTAACTTCTTAGCTGCATTCAATGTGTTGTGATAAGTGCTCTTTAGAGGTCTTTTCACAGGCTTATTCTCTTTATCGTCGTTAGGTCCTGGTGAAGAGCTTTCCTTATTCGTATTGGCAGCTATATTTTCTTTGCTTAGATGTGTAGCATTATTTCTATTAAGTGACAGTGAAAATTTAGTTTTCTCGACACCTTTTTTTATTTCCGAGAGAGGATTAACTGGCATCTTCAGAATACCTGCAAGAGATATCCAATAATAGACGAAAGTAGTAACTACTTCGCCTTCTTAGATCGGTCAAGGATATTAGAGAAAATAAATAACTATATACAGCATACTTACGCCGAAAACTATATTATACACATTGACTTACATTATTTAAAATAAGGCAATGTATTTCCATTAATCAAAACGCTTAGAATAAACAGAAATTGAGAAAAAATAGCCGCGAAGAACCCCATTCGTAGTAGACAGCCATGTTGAATTTTATTGTGTAATGTTGTCAATGATCATGCGTGTGTGCGTAAGCATAGAGTAAAATTATCTTTAAAGCTTGACCTACATTGCAGCTATTCTTTTTACTTATGGTACAATGAGGAAGATTTCTTGAAACGAGGACGCCACATGTATCGCATATTTACATTCTGTCTGAGGTTAAGCAATTTATTATTAAATCTCTTTTGTATCTGTTCTTTTGCTTCTATTGTGTTCATATCTTACCTCTGAAATGTATTGTACCTGAATGTTAGACCAGTTCAAGGAGAGGAGAAGGAGAGGGGGATCCTACGGGCTGTGGTGGTCCTCATAGAGTATGTAACCCTGGTGGTCCTAACTGACTGATCAATTCAACATTCAACACACAGCTTATACCGCTAATCGTAGAAACGTGAAATTTGAAGAATGTATTCATTCTATGATATAGGCATCCGATAAAAGAGAAGTTTTTCGAAATTCATTCCCTAAATGGGTAAAGTAGGAGATTAAAGATTGTATGAAACTCTGTCATTCTTAATGTGAAATACACAGAAAGTAGTGTTTAGCTTCAAGATAAAAAATTAGAAATATATTTCATTGATTTTTTTCGAAATTCATGCCTTAAAGGGGTAAAAGGGGGTAATAATATCAGAATCACTTGAAACTTGGTATTAATACTCTTCAATACAATTCAATAAATACGTCTTTTAGCATTCAATCCCATAAGGTGGTAAAATAGGGGATGAAAGTTTGTATAAAACTGTAATTAATATGTAAAAAAGTAAAAAAAACCTGTAGACGATTTAAGAGTTTTAAAATCACTTTGTTGATGATGTCCACATATCCTTAAATATAAAGATTGTGATTTCGCCAAATTTGGTTATTGCTTTAGCCTACAATTTCTTCAGTTTTTGTCTTTTGGGAACAAATGATATCTATTTTCTTTGCATCCTGGCACTGCACAATTTGTCATTTCAATTAAATTTTAAATAAAATGGAAAAAAAAATCCATTAACCTATAGACATTTACAATATACTAAGGGCTATAGTGATCGCGACATCTGGCGGGAGAAAAAAGCAAAAATCATCTCCATTGAAAAATATTACTTGTTAGTTGTTTGTTTTTATTTCAAACTAACGGCTCACCTTCCTTCGCTCAGGTTCGTCGCTGGGTACGTTTTGACGGTTAGTTTGGAATAGATAGACTATATATTATATATAATTATGGTGAGTTTTATATCCTTTACTTCACAAATATTGATTCCCCATACAGAGTTCCACCCTCCATTGGACCATTTCCATTCCCTTAAGGGTTGACTTCCGGAGTTAAAACTATTCTATGTCCTTCCCAGGCTAACAAACTATCTCCATACAAATGTTCATCTAAATCGGTTCAACCGTTTAATCGTGAAAAGGTAACAAACAAACAACTGTGTTTGTTTGTTACTTTTCGCATTTTTGTTTACTTTCGCATTTATAATATTAACCAGCAGAACCCGCGGCTTCGCTCGCGCTAAAACTACAAAAAACTCTCTAAAAAGGTAGGTTTCATATAAACTCTAATGCCCTCTTATGGGATTAATCTCGAAAAATGCTAAAACACGTATTTATTTAATTGTATACAAGAATAAGTTTCAAGTAATTCTGATCACAAATATTTTTTTCATTGTATTATAACGTGTTTTACCGTGGGAATGAGATAATCTCCCGCGGTAAAAAGTAGTATATGTTACTCTCCGGCTCTCCAACTATCTAGAAACAACCAACTCCAAATATCTACCCAAATTCTTCTATGATTAATATTGAAAGTAAGACTCGGAACAGCGTTCACGCTGCCATTACACTTTTTTTAACGTTGAGAAATGCATTTACGCATACCACCTGCATACAATCAGGTAGTTATGTGTGACTTACTGGTCAGAAAAGCCAGTACTACTCACAAGACGTAACCGGAACCTTACCCGTCTTTATGGGACGCCACTGGATCGCTTACGCATTTAACCACGACGCCCCGACGAGGTAGACCCGCTGCAGCAGACTACATGAACCTAAACTTGCTCCCAAAGTCCACTCTGCTATCAGAGAAGTACCAGGAGCAACTCATATTGCACAACGCCCTCCAAGTTGGGCCACTTCCCATTGCATCTCTTGGCTTCATTTCCGGACTGTAATGACTAATGAGATCCTCCACCACCGCCAAAGTAAAAAAATAATTATTAAAATAAAATCGAGTATTCGAGTAATTTTAAATAGATAAATATTAAAAAAGATATACATAAGTTTATCTAGACAATCGAATAAAAAGCAAAGTCCTTAATAACTATTATTTGTAAAAAATACTACATGTATTTTTTATATCTTAAAACATAAAATATATCTTTATATAACAACCATAAAACTATGCACTGTTTTAGTCTGACACGACAATTCTTTCAATGAAAACTATATATTTCAGTGGAAAAATTGAAATGAAGAGTCAGCAGCTACGTTTCATTTGTCACGAGAGAAGATGCATAAACTATAGATACACGGATAGTTACATCACATTTGGACATCGGTGCGAATAAGAGAACAAAAATATCTTAAGAATAATTCTCGGTCATATTGATCAATACGTGTAAATGGGATATTGAATATAATCTATTGACTATATTTAATATCCCACACACGTTTGTTATCAATTCACTTGATTTAACATTAGTTATTTGGTCTGAAATGGAAGGCCTCCCGGAAACTAGAGGAAAATAAAGCATCTTTTTTCCCAGTTTCTATTATCCTGTTTTATGTCGATAGAGAAGTAGTTTATAATATTAGTGCTTATGAAAATGTATTGCTAATATTTTTTTGTATTATATATCAGGTGTTTTCATTAAATTATATGGATAAGAGTAAACCGATTTTTTGAAAGTCTTATGAATATTTTTCATATTTATAATACAATAGAATTTCAACTGTATTTTGAAATGTTATTGTTTTAGGTGTATTGTGACAGAATATAGTAGTGTCTGAGAGTTAAAAATGGAACTGATACGGCAGAGTCTAGAGGCCAAATCACATTGCATTCAATTTCCTCATTCGTAAGGAAACATGGAATATCCGGCGGTATTAGAATCAGTATTCTCCAATTTGCATACGTTGATGTACTAATATGTGACTTGGTACTGCAGTATTTCAATAAATCCAATTCTTTCTGATAATGTTTGTTTTACTTTAGTCTATATAGAAATTGATTCCATTTTCCGTACGATGCGACAGAATATTATTGTCTGTAAACACGGGGGGAAAATTATACGGAGGAGGTAGGTAACATTTCCATTCCCAAAGTAACTTTCCATCGGTGCTGAGACAATGTGTTCTTGGAACGAAAGAGATGGAATGAATGAAAGAGACCATCTTTCATCCGGAGTGGGACAAAAATCAATCACTTTAAATATTTCTAACTTTTGCAAATCGAAGTTGCGATCTACGCCGTAGAGCTTCGATCAGTAATACTACCGTAGAGGCTATGAATATTGACTACATATAAAAGTAAAGAGGCTCCTGCATATTTATTATAGAAGATTCAATATTTCAATGTAAAATAAAATTTTAATAGATTAAATAAATTACAGGTCACTCGACACTCGACATTCAAATCAAAAAATTATTACTAGATACTTATTATATTTGGAAATTGTAAATAATGAAACTAAATTTAGTAATTACCAGTAGAGCAATAATTATAAATAATATGTCCATTATAAAAAAGTTAAATACGTCATTCTGAATATTACGTAGCTCACCTATAATTATAAAATGCACGAAATAAAATAATGAAAATAGCGACTCACACAACACGGGTAATTATTTTAATACAATATACATTTTTTGTCTTTATGTCTGTATGTATGTCTGTGTGCGCTTATAGATCGTACCTTAAAAGATAAATTTAGTAATTTAGAACATTGTAGGTCTTAAAAAAGGGAAGCGAGGGTAATATATATATATATAATTTATATAATATATATGCCTAGTATATATATTAATTAACTAATTTACGCTCATGTGATCTAAATTTGATGTACCTAACTGTGATACACTATTAACTTAATGTGCTACAACTTGAGATTTTTCTTTATTTTGTATAATTCATAATGAAATCATTCTATTTCTTTATATTTGTTTTCTCAACAGTAGACCTTTAAATTAACTTACGCTACTCGAAAGTATCTTAATATTTTCGTCTTCATAATGGGTAAATATCAAATGTCAAAAAAAAAAAAAGAATTATATGACTTAAATATCACCGTATTTTTGCAAGTTTACCTATTTCAATTTCCAACTCTGTTATTGTAATTTTCCATTAACATTCTGTTAGACATGGCCCGATGTTTCGTCAAAATATTCCGTTTACAGTATATTTTTCTTTTTACATCAAATTTCCCCTCTCATCTCAATTACGTATTATATTTTACAATTACTTTGCCCTTAAGTCCACGATATTCGCGTCGCGACGCCTCATCAAACAATTTAATGGAAAAGAATGTACTTAAATATCGCTTTACCCTTGCCTTACCCCTTTTTGTAATCGAGAAATTTTTCGCCCTTGTAAATAAAATTAATTTATTGTATTTTAAAAATAAAGAGATTAGAGATGTTTTTAGTAAATGCTTTTATATTTTTGAAGTTATGCTTCTTTTGGGACGTTTTGACAAAAATATGAGAGTAAAATTTGTAAGATGCGCGCGCACACCGACAGCCAAAGAGCGACATAATGAATATAGCTGAAAGCGATATGATGAAGTTAGCTGATAACTGTTTGTTGTCATGGTAACCGTTGTTATTGTCTGACAAATCATATATATATATATATATATATATATATATATATATATATATATATATATATATATATATATAATAGTACTTTATATAATAAAACAGCGACTCACCCTCGCTTCACTCGGGTTCGTCCCTAGGTTGATTCCCCATACAAACTTTCATCCCCATTTTCACCCCATTAAGGGATGATATCCAGGATAAGAAGTATCCTATGTCCTTTCCAGGGTCTCACCAAATCTTTTTACCAAATTTCATCTAAATCGGTTCATTAGGTTCATCGGTTCGTCACAAACTCACAATTCACAAACATCACCTCTTTATTATATTAGTATAGATAACTCATAAGTATTAGGTAATATGGGTTAATTAATTTAAGCTCTTCAAGTCGAGGTTCGACAATGGTGTGATTCATGAAGTGGCTTAGTAATAATTAATTAAAACGATAGTATGTGCTTATTTTTCTTATCAATAATAAAAATTAATTGATATTGATAAAAGTAAAATTAATAAAAATATATAAACGAAACAACTAAAAATTAAAATGAAATAAACGTAGCGTTACTTGCGAGTTTAGTCTCCTAACTTTGCTAACAATTCGCCTCATTAATCTGGCCACATTCCAGAATAAACCTTGCGATCATTTTAATTTAACTTTTGAGAGAACTCAATTCTTTAATAATGATTAACTTTTAAAAATGGAAAGTAACCTAGCAATTCGATTTTAGTAATATTGTTATGAAACTGTATCTCAAAATATATCTGCTTTATTTAAATAAGCTTGTACCTACTATTAAATCTGTAAAAACAGATCTAGATACTAATATTTATTTTTGTTTGCCTGAATTCGTATTTGAGAAATATGTTTAAAAAGAATGAAAGAAAAGGACTACTAAACGATAACAAAACGTGGACGTAGCGAAGAAGTATGTATTACAAAAAGAAGTGTATGAATGTGAGTGGAAGGGTCATTAGAAAGTAGGGGGAGAATTCAGAGGTCTTTGAAGATCAAGCGTTTATATACTCAAAGGTTAGGTTAATAATCTTGGAACTCTACTGAATGGAGCGTAACAGGTACAAACGTCACAATATATTTATTTACTAGCATTGCTCGCGGCTCCGCCGGCGTTCAGATGACCAAAAAGCAAATTCTTAGGTTTTACATATAAGTTTACTCTTACATTGCAATTTTTGTATTTTTTCTGAGAAATGAGATATTTTCCCGCGGTAAAAAGTACCCTATATGTTGACCCGGATAACCAGCAATCACCATACCAAATTTCATCAAAATCCCTCCAGTGGTTTTTGTGTGATGCGGTAACAGACAGACAGACAGACGGACGGACGGACGGACGGACGGACGGACGGACGGACGGACGGACGGATGGACGGATGAACGGACAGACAAAAATTCTAAAAACTGTAGATTCGGCCTCTGTATCGATAATAATGTATATTTCAATAAGATTTTCCAAAAAAATATTTAATGTACACATTCGGCTCAGTATATTATATACTGTAATACTATTAACTTGTTGTATTTAAATAATAGGTAAAAATCTAATTAATCACTAAAAATAAAAAATAAATACCTATATTCAAAAAGAAAGAATAATAATATTTAAGAAGAAATAGATATGTACATAAGTGCAATAATATTATAAAATTATTAATTATTTTTGACTTTTGAGCATGCAACACAGTTTTCGTTGCTATGGATAATGGAAGCGTTGAAAAAATTACTCTTCCATAATTCATTCCGTTTTGTGTCAATGAGATAAATAATTAGGACCAGTTCCACCTCACTGGCCAAGATATGCTCCCTGTGTCGATCATAACGTATTCATCGTATAATTTTTCGCCACGGAGCGTTATAAATAATTTATAGTTGAATATGACGGGATGCTAGATTACGAATCAGCATGAAATCCGATAGAAAAATAATCAAATAATAATAATAATCAGTTATAAAAATAATCTTATTTGAGAAAAATTACGTTTTCTCAGATACCTAAATAGATACATTTAAAAAATAAAACCTTATTTAAATACAAAAGATCCAAATCGATAAAGCCGTTTCCGCGATCCATGAAATAAATTTAAATATAGAAATTGCTCATTATCATAAGGTATTTAAAAAAAATATAAACGTCAAAACAAAATTTGTTTTCCTTTCAATTCTTTCAAGACACGTAAAACTAAATCATTTATAACACTCAATACGTGCTTATTGGCTCCTATTGTGTTAATTTATATTAAATGAATAAATAAATACAAATGGATTTTCAATAATTTACCTACTATGAAACATTTCTTTATAGACCAATTTAAAGACTAATATAGATTTGTTACAGGCCATAAAATATTATTTTATTGCGTCAGTATTTAACGCCGTGCCTTCAGCCGAATTTGAGCTTGTAAACATTTATTACAATGGACAAGTAAGATTTTCGTGTATAATACTTAGGTATAATATTAATAGATATAAAATAATAAAAAAAAATTATAACATTACAAGTACCAAAGCGTTCCAAATCATGGGATTTATTCAAAGAATTACGTATTTTAAATTAATAGATAACTGTACTAGGTCGTTATTTACGCTGTCATTCTCTGTATTTACCTCGAAAACTTTTCATTCTAAACATTTTTTCAAGGTATGATTCATATTTATTGGAGAGTAAGCAATTTATGCGTTTTACTCTAGGTTATTATAATGTATTTTTGATAGATGGATTTTGATGATCTGATGAGTATTTTGACAATTGTTATCAATCCCGTATGGTCTAGTGGCTAGGATACCTGGCTTTCACCCAGGAGGCTCGGGTTCGATTCCCGGTACGGGAATAACTTTTTTTTTCATTTACTAAAAATAATATTAAAATTATTTAGATCGCGAAAAGAACCTCTGTGATATACGATATTTTCACTGTATGTTTTGACGCCTTGTTGAAAAAAAAAAAAGATTCTACAGGACTTGTAATAAATGTACCCACATTTTATTCTAAAACTAAAAAAATCTTGTAATTTACTGACTTTAAACGTGAATTCACGTAGTATTATTACATAGAAAGCAACACTGACCTAATTACCACTACGCAACAATACTTACAATTACGATTCTATAAACCCAACCTTTTTTTATTAACTTCATTGAGACGATTAGGAAAGACGAAGACGTAAAAAATCTTAATGACCCATTAAACCCCAATTAAATCTATATCTAAATTTAATGTTGAACTAAGTGGAACTTTCATTGTACTCTTTGTTCCAAAGTAAACTTTTGTTAGCAGTAAAGATAATTAAGTATTTTTCAAAAGGCGTCGCTTTTTTATAATTCCCGTGAATAGCTTTCGTGTTCGCACGAAAACACGCAGTGGTTGTGAAATACAGATGCTTTTAATATTTTAATGCTAATATCTCTGTTCAAAAAAATATCTCATTGTTATGTACGCTAGCAATCTTGAAACGTTAAGTGCTGAAATAGACCAGGGTCGATAATTTTTGAAACAAAAAAAATAATAATAGTAGGATGAAACCTATTGGAAAAGGAAGAGAATGTAACAAAAATTAAAGGAAAAATAATTTACGGGCGAACTGAGGTCGGGAAGTGGGAGGGGGTGAGCTTTTAAGGGTAAAAACGGTTTATCTCGATTTCCGGCAAAACTACAGGTCCTATGGAAAAAACTTAAATGGCAAAATTGTAGGTAGTAAAAAGATTTACAACTTTTGCATTTACACTTTTTTCACATAACCTCAAAATTTATGTGACAAATTCAAATAACCAAAATATATATCGAAAAAGCCCTCTAATTTTCAATCGAAAATTCTCACGTCAAAATATATGCTTTTTTTAAAAAGTTGGTGGGCCCTTTATTCGTTGAAATCTCTATTTTCTGATCACCCGTAAATTATTTTTCCTTTCATTTTTGTTACATTCTCTTCCATTTCCAATGGGTTCCATCCTACTATTTTTTTTTCACTTTTTACCATTTTTAAAGGCTTCAGCCCTGGTCTAAAACATATTTTTTATATAAAGGAGGACCAAGAAGAAAATTTGGATAACTCTAAAATAATTAAAAACAAATTAAGTCATATAAAATAACTTTAATCGTACGGATGTATTGTAAGCTATATTTCTTTTTGCATCGAATAGCGAGGTACAAAGGGTAGGTAAAATTTTGTTAATCTATATATTTTTTCAAATTTAAGTATAAAATTCTTTATTCAATCTTGGTATCATAGAAATACATCTATTGTAGTTTCAGTGTATCATGGTGCGGGAGATATTTTTCACTAATGAACTTTGCTATGATTTACAAACACGGCGTATTATTTCTGCTCTAATCCAAATATTATAATAAAGGTCTGTGTGCGATTGTTTATTTGTTACTCCTTAACTCTCAAACGACTCGACGGATGTAGATGAGCAAAGATAGATTATGACCTGGCCACGGTAATGTTATACATATATTACCGTGACCTTTTTTTTTTTTTAACGTTGGGAAATGCATTTACGCACGACGTGTGGGACTCACCGGCGTAATACAGCCAGTACTACCCACTAAAACCCAACAAAACCTTCCCCCGTCTTAATGGGGCGTCGCAGGATCGCTTACGCATTTAACTACGACGCCCCGACGGCAGGTCTGCCAAAGCAGACCACAACAACCACGGGGTTGCTCCAAGGTCCACTCTGCTATCAGAGAAGTACCAGGATCAACCCGCATGGTACACCGCCCTCCGAAGAGGGCCACCTCCCACCGCCCACCGAAGTGGGCCACCTCCCTGTGCGTTTCTTGGCTTCGCGCCCGGTTGGGTTGCCGGGCACTACTGAACCCCCCCACCACGACAAGGTGAACGCACGTTGGGGGGATACATATATTACCGTGACCTGACGAAACACATAGGTTATTGTTAGGCACGCAAGGACCTGTTCCAGCGAAGCGAGGTGAACTCTCTAGAATGACATAAAAATCTCCAGTCATAAAAATTTGAAAGCGCTGCTACCACTAATAAGCATGCAAATGCATTTGGTTGCAATCATCAAGCAATTATGATCAGTTGAGTGGGTACTTTACTAATTGAGTACTGGTAAAGTTAATGCTTTATAGATGTATATATATAATTTAATATAGCAAACGTAGCTGCTATACTAAAATCTACTCTATGTAATAAATATTGTTTTAGTACTAGCTTTTGGCTCTGGCTTTGCTCGTCTAAGTGTTCATTTTTATTTTTATACCCAAATTTATTATTTATTATTGAGGTATTATAGAGGTAGCTTAGGATAGAATGAAAATAAAAGATTATATCGCACAAAATTTTTAAATATGTTAAATACAACCCTGCTGCAAAAAGTTTTTTTGTTGAATAAATCATTGACCAGTTCATGTTTGACAAGCACAGTGTTTCCCGTGAGAATGAAAGATTTTTCTGTAGTAAAAGGATAAAAGTTAAATTCCGGTACCAGTGCTTTTTGAGTGAAATGCAGACAAACAGACATTCTGTACACAACACGAAACGTTGATTGTTTTAAAAAATATTACGTATAAGTACATTTCGATTTGTTACTATTTTATTATATGTATAGATTTGGAATGAGAAGAATGGTAGTGTAGTTAAGGGGATTAGGCCATATTCCATCACGCTGACCAAATGCGAATTGACTGACTCTACACATCTTTCCAAAACTACTTAGGCGCTCTCAGACAATCATATTTTCCTCACGATATTTTCCTTTATCGCATGAGAGCGGCAATCATGTTGAAAAATGAGTTTCGTAAATTAAAGTCTCAGAGGTGCGATTATGAGACAATTTCGTTAAAAATAACTCGCGCATCTAATTTAAAGACAACTAGGTAATTTAAATATACAAGTATTTTAACATCGTCTAGGATTCCCTTAAAATTGCGTACAGTACTTACTATTATACTTAAATTCAATTGTAGGATTATGTTTAATGATTTTATGTAATCTAAACGCTTATTATATAGATATTGTGTATTTATTGTTATTTTGCTCCTTGCGTTCTTGCTTTTTATCTATACTATGAACATGGTGGGGTTTTACGCTCACTTGTAAATAATGAGTTTAAATAATTTATGGAAGTAACATTATTAAAATATTGAATATAAATTAAATAGAATTGTTCTAATAAATATTTTTTATTTATCTCTTTGTAAAATGTCTTAACGTTTAGTTCACAGTAAATATGAACGCTCCAAAAGCTCAAAGGCTTCGCGTAACGGTCAGTTCGTACTCTAATCCGTAGATCAAAATGATTGAATCGTCGAGTCGAAAGGGTAAGAAGAGGGTTAAAGGAATATAAATTGAACCATTTAGTATATGCGATGCACCTGTTCAGAGTTACTGGTTCAAGCGCTACTGAATGTATGTATACATGACTAGAAAGTGGATTTGCATCTAAATGTTGAGCTCAAGAAATCTCGAACATTTTGTATATAAGCCTTTTAGCTAGTTTACCTTGTATTGTATTGAATTCTTAAAAGAATTGCTGATGTTCAAAAGTTTTATTTGTTTTCCATTTACTTAATCTAAATATGAATTTTATATTTCTAGGCCTTGTTTTTCTTGCGTTTTGTTGTAATATTAACTAGCAACTTACTTCCGCTTCACTCGGGTTCATTCCTAAGTACCAGTCTTTTTGCCAAGTATGAAATTGCTGTGTTTCATACTATTTAGGCCACGCACACCGATAAAGCAAATACATAACCATTATTTCTTACTTCAATTAAATTTACTATGGTTTTTGACAGTAAGCAAGTTTTTATCTGAATAAGAAATGGCCTTAAAAGAATTTTCAGAATCGGTTCTCACAGATTACCATACTTACATCTAAACTTACAAACTTTACCTCATTATAATAATATTGTAGGTAAATAGTGATTAGAAAAATTAATAAAAATGGCTAAGTGTAATTTGATTATTATTAATAATATGTTATTCTTAGGAAGCATCTGCTGTATTCGATAAAAAACATAAACAGTCTGTATCCGCGTTAACACGGTAATGTTATAACATTACCGTGGGGTTAACGTGTTATGTTATTTTCATCATCAATTAGGCTACGTTCAGATGGCAAAATTTTGACATGCGTTTTCAAATCGCGCGTCTAGACAGAAGGCTTAGACAAGTGGCAAACGCTCTATATCGATTCTCTTTCGATAAACGCTAACGCTTTGGTTAATATCAATAACAATTTGGTAGCCAAACGTACAAAGACTTGTCGAACGCTCAGTCTATTCGATCGTTCGATAACAATCGAATGTAGTCTATGAACGTCATTTTGACATTGTGAAGTGCGCTTAAATTTTAACGTATACTCAACACATAGGATTTTTAGGATTTCTTTATTAAAAGTACACTAATTATATAAGCAAAATGGCTTGAGGTAGTTAAAGTGTATATGGAAATAAAAAAAATACAATTATAATGTTATTAGATATCTTGAAATAAAGTAATTTAATAAGTTTTAATCATTCTTGCTTATGAAGCTTAAATGAAGCTCAATTATTTTATTACAATGTACTTAAATCTTCTATAAATATTTATGTTTACACACACATAAATATACAAATTTGAGAATGGAACAAGAATATGTTCCGTTGATTTATACAAAGGTGTTTCAAGATTCAAATTTTATGTATGTGAATCGTTAGGCGTAATGTGCCAGCGACCTGTGAAAAAGTTACAACGTAAATCTTTATTTTTTAAATGATAACCTGTTTTTGTGGATTATATTATAGGATGGAAGATAATAGTAATATTATAATGTAGGTAATTTAAAAATCTATGAACAAAGTTCATGTTACAAAAAAAAGTATATTTCGTTTAGTGGAAGCGTAGGCGTATGAAGCTGTCCGGCGATTCCATTTATAAAATATGGGCCTGTTAAAAGATTCTATAATTTATATTATTATAATATATATTTACTTACTTATTGTTAAATTATATATATGATCTTCTTAAGCGCGTTCACAGTAACAGTTGAATTGATAAGCGTGTATTTAATAGCTTTCTAAGCCCAAAGGTGAGTATCCATATGTATCTGCGATGTCCAAGCCTTCTAGAATGTGAGTTAAACTATACACTATGTATATATGATACAGTATGTGAACTATTAGACCAATCGGAATCCGTTTATTTTTAAGAGAAAAAAATAAACAATTAAAACCTGAAGTTTTATGGTTTTAAAACGTTAGCAGGTAAATCAGGAATAAAAATTCGTAAAATGTCCCCGATGCCCAGCTACCCCCGAGAAATAGGGCGAGGGAAAGCGTTGAAAAATATTTTTTTTTCAACTTCCGGCTTACTGTGACGTTCTATCGAAAAATGTTTTCTACAAAAG
This sequence comes from Brenthis daphne, assembly GCA_947093115.1. Classification (NCBI taxonomy): domain Eukaryota; kingdom Metazoa; phylum Arthropoda; class Insecta; order Lepidoptera; family Nymphalidae; genus Brenthis; species Brenthis daphne. The sequence goes on from OX352483.1 coordinate 18,375,685, forward strand.
TTGTAGGTCTAGTAAAAATCTACAACTTTTATAAATGACACTTCTTACAATAGCCTCAAAGTTTTCGAGATATTTGCATAAATAAAAACTCGGTTTTTAATTTTTTCTTGGTTTTTTTAAGTTTAATTTCTACAATAATCTTTTCATTTTCATGAAACTAAGGGAGTGTAATCTCCGAAGAAGCAAGAAAATTTTGAAACTGAAATAGGTATTTAGCCGTTTTCGAGAAATTTACGTTTTATGGTCTCGGGAGGCTGAAAATCACCTCCAACTGTAAGTGGATGCTTACATTTAAAAGTTTTTTGTTCAATTTTCAGATTGAGCTCATATTTTTCGTCTTTACCTCTACTTTTTGAAGAAATAAAAAAAATCTATGGTCGTCCTGTAAAACACCCTTAAAAATTGAAAAAAATTGGAGAAATCGATAATTTATACTTTGTAAACATTTTTTTTAATTATCATTGAAAAAGTGTACTATATTGACCAAATATTTATAAAATGATTATACCAATGATTTTTTCGGAAAAAAATGAAAAAAAATGGGTTTAATAGGATACTTTTTACTACTAGAAAATATCTCATCGCTGAGAAATCTCTACTAACCGTTAAAACGTTCCTAGGGACGAACCCGAGCAGAGCAGGGTGAGTCGCTAGTATTCATATAACTGCCAAATTCTGAAAGACATAATACGACTGAAATTTATTGACGTAATAAATTTGCAAAGGATTAGGTAACTACGAGCACTATGCAACCTTCTCAAAAGCTGTGTACAGTCCAGCGTCAGTTTAGCAGTTTTGGTTTTAGTTCGTATGGATGCGATATTCCACAGAACAAAGGTTTCAGCGGTCTTGCTATGAATTAAAGATTCGAGCTGCTTGTTAGACCGTTGCTCAGAGTTTTTATACGTAGATTTAAACCGTTATGTAAGGAAAATTAAAAAATTAAAGCCTTAATTAAGGGTCTGTGAATTACCATTTTATTTTCTGGCTAACTTCACTAAGCGAGAGTGAAACTATATTTTAGTGCAATGCGTATTTGGAACTCTATATTCCTTTGAAAGCGCTTAAGCTTAGGCGCCCTTGATAAATGAGTTATGAGTGAATTTGTGACGTGTTGAGTGAAATGTGATGAATTATTCCCTACTTTGTTACTTTCTAAATGAATATGTATGTATGTAATAGTTAGTAAAATAGCTTAATACCTTTAGAATAAATATCAAAATAAGCCTTCAAAATAAGAGTGCAACGTGGAACTCACGTCCCCTCTGACCATATAAATTATTAAAAGTTAAATGATTAAAACTTCTTAAAAGGCATCTTGTCTAATTGTCTCTATTGGTGAAAACAGAGTTAGCTCGTCTTTCGCCCAAAGAATCACTTGCCATTCAGCGCAAGAATGCAGGTGGCATTTTTGCCACGCGGACATGACTTGTAAATACCTAAGTATATAATATTTAGTGTACATTTGTTTTGCATATACTTACGAGTAAAATTATGTATACTCGTTATTGCACTGTATTTTGTTTACACACAATTTTTATGTTTAGCATATAAATTGAGAAATATAAATTGAGTACTTCCTCCTCATTGAATTAAGTTTTTTAAGTTCTGATTGGGGTGTGCTCATTAGCGTCCCGGATTTCACCCGTTGCGTGAAGCCAAGGAACGCTCTGGGAGGTGGCTCAATTCGGTGGGTGGTGTACCATGCGGGTTGCTCCTGGTACTTCTCTGATAGCAGAGTGGACCGTTGGAGCAACCCCATGGTTGTGGTCTGATCCGGCAGACCCGCCATCTTGGCGTCGTGGTTGAGCGCATAAGTGATCCTCGACACCCCATTAAGACGGGGGAGGTTTTAGTGGGTTTTAGTGGGTAGTACTGGCTTTTCTAGCCGGTGAGTCCCATATAACCATTTGTATGTCTACAGGTGCTATGTGTAAATTCGTTTCCCGATATTAAAAAAAAAGGTTTTTTAAGTTCAAAGACGATACCATTTATAATAAACTAGCCACTCAACCTTGCTTGGCTCGACTTCATCCCTAGGTACGTTTTAAATTAAAATGGATATAGTATGTTATCCTTAAGAGATAAACATATGCCATCGCGGACTTTACTGTAGACCTATATAAGATACATAATTCGACTATACATTATTTTGTTATATCTCAAAGGGTATAGGCAGGATTTCGTTGAAAGCTCCCAGACGGCTTATTTTTTCCGACACCATCAACAAATATCGTTATATTTTAGCCAATGTATACAAAAACGTAGCAAATTATATACTAAAACCTTCCTCTTGAATCACTCTATCTATTAAAAAAACCGCATCAAAATCCGTTGCGTAGTTTTAAAGATCTAAACATACATAGAGACAGACAGACAGCGGGAAGCGACTTTGTTTTATACTATGTAGTGACAAGTATATCAGTCAAGTATTTAATATAAATGACTCAGTTTAGCATAAAAACACAAAAAAGATGACATATACTTTATCACAGTATGTTATACACACGAAATAATTATGATATAAAAAACTATTATTATGAGTGGAGTTGAAATGATTTAACTCTTCGATTTACAATACTATTGTTGATCGAAGAATTTAACTTGACCGAAATTGTAACGAATAAACGATTTAGATTATTATATGAAACTAGATAAGAGCTTGTTGCATTCTAAAGATGGAGAACTTTATCCACTCTAACAAATTGAGAACACGTAAATCGCATCCAACTCCTCTCGGAAATATGATAAGATTATTCTGTAAGCGATGACACTTTGCTTTATGTGCTGTTGAAGAAGAAGCCTCTAAAGCTAGTTTACATAATAAATCCTTGTTATTTTGTTTGTTTCAACACCGCAAAATTGAATTATAAGGATTAATGAAATCCATACTATAATATTATAAATGTGAAAGTTTGTGAGGTTGGATGTTTGTTGCTCTTTCACTCCAAAACGGCTGAACGGATCTGGATGAAATTTAGCACTGAGATAGATTATAGTCTGGGATAGAACATAGGTTACTTTTTTATTTTCGAAAACTGTACGGTTCCCGTAGGATACATTTGTTTTTGTCTACGGATGGACTCGAATGGAAGTGAGGATGAGTCGCTATTAATTGATAAATAATCGAAATACTCAGTGCACATAACTATTTTTTTGTATATAATATAGTTATTATTTATATAATTTTATATTTTTTGCATAGTTAAAAGTGTATTAGTATTTTGGCGGGTCGTCACAAAATACCGTGAAGTTCGATAGTGTATGTGAATACGATTTGTAGGTACTCATTAAACGCGTTTACGTTTTCATATTTTTTGCTCTTTTTCATAGTTATTTTACTCACATTATTTTTCAGTACTTATTAGTTTATGTTAATTTTCGTATACGTCCGTTTCTAATTTTTAGTTTTAATAGTATTACTATAGTTTTAAGTGTTCTTAGTGTTTTAAGTGTACTCATGAAGTTTATAAACGTAAGTAGGCTATTTTTTTAATCTAAGTGTATTATTTATTTTTGATTACGTGGCAGCCCGACTTGGATAATTTAGGTTGAGAAAGCTAAGGCAGGAGCGAAGCGTAGCGTAGCTCCCGCCTTAGCCTCCTCGTTAGGGTCTTTTTTTATTTCAAACCCAGAAATCTTGCTATTTATTATAAGTGCTTTATGTTAATTTAAAATTCGGTGATAGACCTGACTCATTAATTGAAGCTCATTTTGGCACCCGGAAGTGACATTTTGATATTTCCAAGAGTCAAAATGGCAGTAATGTCATAATAATGTATAGAAATGTTGTAATTTTAAGTCTCAATAACTTTTGACTCTTTCGATTCCTCAAAATAAAATTTATATATTTGGACTCCCTATCGCCGCCCCTATCCAAAAATACCACCCACTCGTCCAGGGGCCGCGTCCCCTATACTAAACTACAGCCAACAAACAAACTTTAGCATTAATGTAAAGTAGTAGTGTAAAACCTTGTAAGTACAACCAAGGAAAGCGTGTTAAAAATAAAATAATGTGAAGTATACCTATTAAGTACATAATTAAAATTATTACCTTAAATTCCATTTTATATACAGCACCTCCCTGATGTATGTTCTTGTCGTGTTGTGGGGGGAGGGTAGTGCTCTTCAGCGTCCGGCAATGCAGCCGGGCGTAAAGCAAAGAGAAACACTGGAAGGCGGCCTACCTCGGTAGGCTGTGTAATATGCGGGTTGCTCCTGGTACATTTATTATAGCAGAGTGGACCGTAGTTCTGTTGGGTTATAGGCTTATAGCGGATTTTCAAACCGATGAGTCGCGCATTATTACTTGTATATCTATTATATGATAGCTACCAGGACTCAGGAAACGCATGCGTAAACTCATTTCCCAACGTTAAAAAAAGGTTTAATTTAGCAGATATAAAATTTAGTTACAACGAAATAAATCTAAACTAACTACGCGTAACTAAGCTTGCTATAAAACTGGCTTTATTTAAAGAAAATTCTTTAATACTAAAGAATTCGTCACTATTCATGAGTAAGTCTTGGGTTAGAGCTGAGATCAGAGACCGTCTTGAGTAGTTTTTGTTTTATTTTAAAAGTAATTAAATTACTTATTTATTAACTTTGCATCGAAGTTTGTATAATTTTTAATATTTTAGAAATTGTTTGACTAAAAATCTTTAATAATATTTTTATGCGGCAATAAATCTAAAATTGTTAGTTTGATTACTATCTATTATTAATTTTATAATATATACCCAGAAAAAATATATGTAATTAACATTTCTAATGAGAATAAGAGCTATAGCTGTTTAATACAACAAGGATGGCAACAACTTTCATTTACACAACTGCTATCTAGATGAATAAATGTACCTACTAAAATTTTATAAGTACAGTGACACTCTCGAGGGGTTTTAACGCTGGCAAGGATAAAGTTTTAGAGGCAAGTAAATGTACAGTTTTAGAAGTGTATAAATGTTGTAAGTAAAAATGCTTGAATTTTATATTTTTGCATGCCATTAGATAGAAACATAAAGCATATTATTCGGTTAGTCCTATTACAATTATATGAAAAAAAGTGTGTCTGTGTACTTATGTATGCACTTAAGAAGATATACTTCTATGGCGTAACAGAACAAAAATAGCTAAAGACTTTATCCCGTACGTTACAACTCTCTGTTTGTATAAGAAATTTTTCGATTATCATCATGTCGCTTTCAGCTAACTACATCATGTCAATTTTTGGCTGTCGGTATTCGCGCGCATCGTAAAAATTTTACTCTCCTAATTTTTTCCAAATGTGCCAAAAGAAGTATAACTTCAAAAATTACACTTTTTTATTATTATCGTCATCCGATAAAGGCTGTAGTGATCTGTGTTTTTATGTTAAATTAAAAAATAGAGTAAGTATAGTAAAACAGTAAGACCCTTATGTTATATAAGCAACTAGTTATAAGTTGACATGTTTGTCTCAGTTTATAGACCCTTTACTTGCTGTGCCAGCGGTCGCGGGTTCGAGTCCCGCTGGGGGCATTCCTTTGTGTGATGAGCACGAATGTTTGTACTTCAATAATGGATGTTTGTATTATAATATGTATGTATTTAAAGTTATATATGTGTAGTGTATCAACTATCTGGTATCCATAACACAGGCCTTGTAGCTTACCATGAAACTAGATGGTGCTGTGTAATGTCCCAACATATTTATAAAAATAAATAAAGTTGTCGATATTACATCATGATGTCCCTTATCATCAACTTATCCAATTAATTTTATTATTATCAACTGGCACGCTACGGAGCCATTCACCAGAAATTCAATTGACGAGAACTTAACTACGTACGCCTTTTGTATAATAAAGACATAGGTAATCATCATGACTAAATAAAGAAACAAATAATAATAGTAACCTAATATATAAAATGATTTAGACTCCGCACCCAGTTTTAACTTTATCTAAGTCCAATGACATGCTCGACCGCTTTCAATTGTAACAATTTATTAAGGTCTCCTTAGTTTTATAGACTTACTGATAGTAAAAACCTTCTGTTTTTTTTGCTATAGCTATATTATAATAAATCTCGGTATAAAGTAAAATTCGTTAGCTCACCAAACTTCGTAATTTTGCTTAGCTTAATATTCACTTTAAGCACAAAGGATATGAGAAAACAAGTAAAATAATTAAAGCAATATGTGTTCTTTTGGGACTTATAACTAAGTCTTGTAGAAGCCTGACTTCTAGTAATGTAAAAGACATTGTAAATATTTATTGTATTAGAAAAATACTGTACTCCATGAAACCTATAACATATCATAACCGCCTCGGTGGTGTAGTGGCTAGCATGTACGGCTGCACACTCGAAGGTCCTGGGTTCGAGTCCCGGGTCGGGCCAAGTTTAGTTATTGAGTCTTCCTGTATAGTAAGTCTCAGTAACAGCCCGGAGTTGGGAAGTTGGCGGTGTTTCACCCCCGTGCCTCGGAGAGCACGTAAAGCCGTCGGTCCTGCGCCTTAACTCTCACTGGACGTGTCGAGCGGTCGTCCCACCGGAGTATGAGAGTGACAGGAATAGAGAGTGCACGTTGTGTCTGCGCGTACACTTGTGCACTATAATATCTCCCGCGCAGTTGGCTAGTCTCAATGAGATTAGCCGCCGTAGCAGGAATCGGCTAGGAGAACATCATCATAACATATCATACTTATATAAAACTGAGTTTTAATTTAGTCGCTTACACTTCGATATTCATTTTATTTATCTTTGTATTCATATGTTATTTAATATTTATCTTTGTTAAGATCGATCTAGATAACAATACAATATTTAGTTACCATCGCCAATGTAATGATAGAGTTGGGATGTGAAAAATTAAACCTTTAACCGCTTGCATGTACAATCTTCCAGTTTAAATTGATTTGATCCGTTTTGACGATTTCTATATATTACAGTTGATAAATATTGTCTAATTTAGACTTTCAATATTTCTTTAATAGATGTAAGACATATGTGTTTTTGTTACTTTTTCATTTCTGAGCTTTTACTCGATGATAATGATTTGAATAACTTCTGCATAATAATATGACATCTATATAATAAGCAATATTTGCTAATTTAAATTTATTTGTAAAGTGTGCGTATATGTATAATATAGTATGTACATATTTCTATTTGTCATTAAGCGGTGTTGGTTTTCGTTGTTAGTTTAAGTTGACTTTTTTATGTAGGGTTGCTCACTGAAAACCGCAAAAGTCTCTACGATAATAAAAAAAATTGGAAAGTGACTTAGACTTTGTTATAATCCTTACTATTATTATAATTGCGAAAATGGTTTTCTCATTGGTCTGTCTTAAACTGATTTATAAGTTTAAAATTAAACTAATATCCCCTTACATATGGATTTTTTCTTGAATTTTATATGAAAGATGAAAGGAAATAAGAACCATTAAAGTTTACGGTTAGCTAGAATAATAACTTTATTTACAATGAAGAAAATTACAAATATACTTAATTACGTATACAAATTAATTAGAGTTAGCTAGTATTATGTGATCTGTGCAGTTAGCAAAGATGCAAGCATATTTATGCAAGTATATATATGCGCACAACATGTACACAACAAATATAACTATACACGTTTTGTGGATTCATTTATTCTTGTCTCTGAAATTGGTTTACAAAGTTCTCAAATATAAAAAAAGAAACTACTTATAAGCAATATTATTTTAATTAAAAAGCAATCGATCATTTGCTACGTGGTTTTTAAAATTATTCTTGTTATATGTTTGTATAATTTTCAGAATCAAAATTATATAAACATTGTCGAATGATGCATAAGGCAATTAATATTAAATCTCAAATCAAAATTAGTTTAATTTTTAATTTCCAACATTACACATGTCATGTGTAATTCCGACAAGGATTATTCGAAGACTTAATTAATTCCTATATTACTTTATTCAACATCGGCATTTCATTTGCTTTGCCTTTGCTTGCTTTGCCATTGTGTTATCCATAATAGACGAATTGTTCCGTAGAAGCGAAATCTTAAATGAATATTCTATAGGATATCTTTTAAAATTTAAATGTGTAATATAACAGTTTTTGATTTTAGTTTTAGATTAGTAGTTGCTCCTTTGTGCATTTTTGGCTATTATTCATGGTTTAAGAGTTCGCTATCTATGTGCACTCTTCAAAAATTCCCAATCAATACTTTCTTAGATTTGGCATTTTAAATGAACATATATTCTCGGATTTCTCTGTGGATTTTTTTCCCAATCAGTATATCATTAAACTATTAATTATTAGTAACATAATTTAAATTTCGATGTAGCGGTGAATGTTTGACACAGACTACCAAGAGCTTTTTAGTTTATTAAAAAGATTCCATTTAAAAATGCCTTTGAACATGTTTACTTACACTTATTACGAAACCAAGTTTTGCAGACAATTTCAAAGTTTTGCTAATAAGAAAATTTATATTACTTAAAAAATATTTTTTTTTAAGCGCAATTATTCTTATATTTAATCTAAGACATCATTATTTAAAATCTATTCTTTCATATGAAAAGTCTGAAATTGGTAGAAACTTTTCAAACTTTATAATTTAATTTTAAAATTATTAAAAATGAATTATAGAAATTCACTTTATTGACTTGATGAGTTACAAAAGGTCAGTGAATGTGTAAAATGCGTACAGATAAGTAAAATATGTGTGGACGTGCGGGCGTGACTAAGCTTGATTAATTTTATGAAAGGTTGTCGCCAGCCTCCATATTTATTAACCAGTAATTAAGAGACGTTAACAGAGAAAAAATGCCTGTTATTATATGATATTATAGAATAGCGACAAAAATAAAAATATAGGCTGTACGTGCTGTCAGTGTATCCAATAAGAAGCAAAAAAAAAAGTCTAGAGGTGTCATGGGTCACCGGTAGGAAAGAAGTTCCTTTCACTTTCTGCTCTTGGCTCATAAATTAGGATAAAAATAGTCACGAGTACTAAAGTATAATAAATATCAAGTAAAGGACATTGTACAATGTACATATTGAAGCTCATCAAAGAAAGGCAGACTGCCCGTGACCACGGCTGGTGCAATCCAGTCGAAACTCGCGAAATCCACTTTCGAATTCACGCGTTAAGTGTCGTAGTGTAATTATTTATAATTATGAAACGCGATAATTTAAGAAGTTATATATTATAGTTGTTCGTAAATATAGAATATTAATAAGTATAAATGGATGGATTTGGATTCCTCCAAAGAAGGACTTGTACGATCTGATACAATACTATAAAATATTAGACAAACATCTTGGTGTTTTACTCTTGTCGGTTAAAGCAGAAATTAGATATTTGTTGTAATAATTTAGTATTTTATTCAAAATGAAACTATTTCACAAGTGTTGTTAATATAATATTTATGTATAAATTCAATTTTTCATAATTTAAATGACACCTTAATTGATAAAATATTTATATCGAAACGGTTTTTAAAGATTAATTTATCATAATTTTTTATTGCTAATGTCATTTAAATTAACGCTTATTTACATCTTTGTTTATCATTTAAATATCTCAATCAGGTTGATTAAGTCGCAGTATTACAAATAAAAAGTGAACTAAAAAGAAGAGAACAAATTGACGAAGGGACATAGTATTATGCAGTCTGAGACATATCTATTATATATATATATATATATATATAATAATAAAATTCTAACTAAGTCGAATCTGTACATAAAATATTTTTTTTGAAATTCTTATTAAAATAGACATTATTATCGATACGGAGGCCGAATCTATAGTTTTTAGATTTTTTGTCTGTCTGTCTGTTACTGCATCACGGAAAAGCAACTGCATAGATTTTGATGAAATTTGGTATGATGATAACTGCTTATTCGGGTCAACATATAGGATAGTTTTTATTGCGGGAAAATATATCATTTCTGAGAAATCTATATTAAACGTTAAAACGTAAGTAGGGACGAACCCGAGCGGAGCGAAGGTGAGTCGCTAGTATGTACATATAAATACTTAGAATAGCTGCATGTCTCCGACTGTGTCTTAATAATAATCGGTTGCTTAATAAACGAATTCCATCACATTTTTTTTTATATATAAAATGTATATAAACTCAAAGTGTAGGATTTATTTAATGTTTTAAATTTATTGTATGCATGCGCAAATAAGACTTAAAGTCTGATTAAATGCAGACTTCATCTGTATGCACAAAGTCTTTCATCGTATTTATATACAGAGTGAAACATGCACTAGCCTGGATGACTTTTTAACAATTTATAGCTAAGATTGTTCACAGAGCTTTTACATTATTCATGATATTCTTTCAAAGTTCACATTGTTGTATTTGCTTAATAAAGCTTCGCAGGTGATTAATTGCTTACAGCAGACTATAGATATGCTGAGAAGTAAATAAGCTAGTTGTTATAATCTTCCCCCTCAACGTGCGTTCACCTTGTCGTGGTGGGGGGGCTCATTAGTGCCCGGCAATCAAACCGGGCGCGAAGTTAAGAAACGCACAGGGAGGTTGCCCACTTCGGTGGGCGGTGGGAGGTAGCCCTCTTCGGGGGGGGGGGGCGGTGTACCTTGCGGGTTGCTCCTGGTACTTCTCTGATAGCAGAGTGGACCTTGGAGCAACCCCATGGTTGTGGTGGTCTGCTTTGGCAGACCTGCCGTCGGGGCGTCGTAGTTGAATGCGTAAGCGATCCTGCAACGCCCCATTAAGACGGGGGAAGGTTTTGTTGGGTTTTAGTGGGTAGTACTGGCTGTATTACGCCGGTGAGTCCCACACGTCGTGCGTAAATGCATTTCCCAATGTTAAAAAAAAAAGTTGTTATAATCTTGTATAGTTGTAAGGATTTAACTCAGATTCTAGTATGACTTTTATTCGTGCTAGTTAGGTATAATTAAAACTAAGACGAATGATCTATAAAATTAATTACAGACTCGAGAAAATTATAGGGCAAAAAAGGCATGGTCCATCGTATTCTAACGTATGTACAAACATATTCTCGTGTATCAGAAAGTATTTTTTAATCATTTTTAATCTTTTGACAAATGTTTAAATAAAGAATATCGGTCCTGGATTTTGCAATTTTTATATTCTAACGAAAATTACTATATTAATTGTTAATTACTAAATCGGGGCTCCTAACAGTTTTTAAATTAAAAAAGTCTTAATGACATATGTTAATAACTTATAATAATTATCAACAGTTTTGACCGATGGTTTAATAAATTGTTTCAATAGTGTATGTGTTTTAAAGGTTTATAGTACTTTCATGTTATTGGTGGTATACTTAAAGTATCTTTCCATCACAGGCGTTTTTCAGGAACTTATTCTGATAACACTATAAAATTGTGAGTTTTTTATAAATTAGACGTTTAAAAGTTAATTATGAATATGCTGAATTGCCAAATTCTTACGCCTTTGACTATTTTTATTTAGCATTGCGTTGGAACTATGTTAAATATAGGCAAATTAAATGATCATTTAGGTAAGGGTATGGGATGAAGGGCTAAAACTGATAGATGAGATTACTGGATGTCAGCCGTCTCAATTACCCCTTTAACGTGTGTCGGAATAACGGTGTCGATAATTCGTATCCCACACACACACACGTGATGAGCTGTCACAAATATTGCCTCGGGCGCAACTTCATTATGGTCGAGAGATGCGCAATGTAACAGTAACTTGTTTTATTCTTCATCCTTCATATAGTCTTATTATGAAAGATGAAGAATAAAATAAGTCACTGCAGGAAAATCAATAAATATGTACATAACTATTTACAAAATAATATTTATGATACACAACAGTGAAGACTGCGATAATATATAATATGTATTATGTATATGCCATATATATATATCTTAAAATTGACGTCTTAAAATATCAACAATTAACATTTCAAAATCTTATGTTTGATATATTTTCCTAAATGTCATAGTAGATTTTTAATAAATAACATTTAAATGTTCTCATACTAATGAGGGTCACATTAGATTTGACGTACTAGACTGAATCTGTCTATCAATAATAAAACGGTAGTTTATCTAGGAATATATTAATTTAAATGTGTTTGCAATGCAATTTGTTATGCATCCTATTGTTGCTTTATAATTCAAATAATTAAATAATAACCATTATAATGTAAATAACGATATTATAATATTATTTAATTATGAAATGATTTCAATTTTTAGTTTATTTATGACACAAAATCAGGCAGCTTTAATACTTAATTAATCAACGAACGAGCTTACTTTTGAACACATGCCTTCATATTTTGTTCTTTAATGAATTTTAGAACAACCGTGCAGAAATTAGATATAAAATTAGATATGAAATGATGGAATTACCTCTAAAGAAATTTTCTCCAGTCAACCCATGGGATATAGAGTTACGGAGCGCGTCAGTTCGGTAGGTACAAGAAGACATACATACATATAGAAGATATACTATGAAGATTATATACAACATACGTTAAATTCAAAGATATGATAAATAAACAATATATTTAAGAGCATAAATAAGCATATATCACAAATATAAGAATAAGAAAAAAATATATCTTATATCTTTAAACGAGCAATTCTTGTATGTATGTATGTATGTATATACAAGAATTGCTCGCCAACCATTTTCATGAAATTTAGTATACAGGTGGTTTCAGGGGCGATAAATCGATCTAGATTAGTCTTATGTCTGAGAAAACGCGTGTTTTCGAGTTTTCATGCAGTTTTGTTATATTTATTCAAGTTTTTAGTTTAAAAAAAAAGAAAAAGAAAATCGTACTGTAGGCCAAAAACTCCGAGCGAAGCTCGGTAGCCCAGTTACTTTTACATTTAAATGCATTTAATATTATTCTTATTTTGAAAATAAAAGGACGGGTCCCATGAGTGATCTTCATTTTAAATCAACCTATTTTTTTAGGTTTTTTCAGACTACTATTTCCTCTCGTGACTATGATTACTGTAAAGCATTCGAAACGTGGAGAAACAAAAACCAAAATAAATCCGCGAAAAAATACGAAAGATAGTTTTAATCTAAGAAAGTATTGATTGAATCTAAGTAGTTGAGTATCTTCATTATTAAAGATACTTTTCTTCCATGTCCGTTAGTTCATTCCACGATGTTAGTTTTGTACGAATTGTAAAATATCATGGTTTTCTGTAATTTTAAGATACATTTTTTTTCTAACATAGACCTTATCGATTAGTCAATAAAATAAATAATAAAAATATATGTATTTTTGCATTTTTAGTTAGTTCGACCCTATCTATCTACCTATCGCGGAGAATTCCCGCAAGCAGAAGCTTCTTTACTTGCGGTACTTTCCCGCTTTTCTGCTAGAAAATCAATCAAAGTATTACACGCAGTCTTGCACCGTATGTGTGTTATGTATATTATTTTGTTTTTCTGACGGTATTAGATGTGGGAATAAATGTGCTTCATTTTTTGGAAATGATTAATACTTATGAAAACATTGTTCTATCTCCACGATTATTTGCTACAGTCCAACCCTTCTTTTACAAGTTATTGTTTTTGTTTAAAGGTTACAGATTCGATTTTATATTATGAAATCTAATTTTAACATGCCAGTCCTAAGAGAAATATAAGCTCCGCCACTCAACGAATCGACATATTTTGCAAAGATATTTACGGAGTAACTTAGCTACTTTTTTATCTGGTGTATCAAATGCTTACATTATATGATCTATGACATGACCTGATTTTTGTTGTTGTTATACATACGTTACGGATTCAAGTTCCGCGACGGGCTGATTTTATGCCGTTCTTGTGAAGATAACGTGATAAGAATTTAAATTTGTAAAAGAACTAGAAAACTACATAATACTTTTGAAATTATTAGAGTGTAGCTCTTTTATTGGAATTTATAGACACTCAATCTGTACGATGTGGGCTTATTTAATAACGGTGTTTACAAAATTGTACCTATCTTTTTATTAAATTTTCAGACCCATTTAGCAATTTTGCCGCCCAATATTGCTTTTAGAAATTGCCAATTGTATTAGGGGGAAAATCTTATATACAACAGCTATCATAATGACCATAAAAGTTTGCTATTATATTTAAAGAAAAATAATTTATATGAAAATCATTCATTTCTTGCTTTCGGGACTAATATTATGCATAGATGATGATGTTCTCCTAGCCAATTCCGGCCACGGCGGCCAATCTCATTGAGACTAGCCAACTGCGCAGGAGATATTATAATGCACAAGTGTACGCGCAGACACAGGTGCACTCTCTATTCCTGTCACTCTCATACTCCGGTGGGACGACTGCTCGACACGACCGGTGAGAGTTAAGGCGCAGGACCGACGGCTTTACGTGCTCTCCGGGCACGGGGGTGAAACACCGCCAACTTCCCAACTCCGGGCTGTTACTGAGGCTTACTTTACAGAAAGACTCAATAACTAAACGTGGCCCGACCCGGGACTCGAACCCAGGACCTACGAGTGTGCGGCCGACACGCTAGCCACTACACCACCGAGGCAGTTAATGCATAGATATAGAGCTGGGAGTCATCCTGTTGCCCTACGCCGGCGTTTTATAATATTTCTGGTTATGTTAGCTAATTTTATTAAAACTATAAAGCTTATTGCTATGATGTAAAAATTAAGATAACAAACAGCATTCAAAAGCTCTAGGTCACGTGAAATACGTAGTAAAGTTTAAAAAGAACATACAATTTTAAATGGTAGAGATAAATTATAAACAAATTACATTATGCCGGACATCACTGCGTATATTTCTCATTCTTTCGATATATTTGCGGTATCGTTTATATTAATATAAATATCTAGATGAAATATTTTTTTAGTATAATATTCTTTGTGTTAAGACTTAAAATATAAGTTTTATCGACAAAGTCCAACTTCAATCTATGTATTAGGCAAAAGATATAAAAAAATACGAAAACTGTATTATAAATCTATATTCTGTAGAGAAAGTGAACTATTAGCTTCATCGAAAATGCTTTTAAAAAATTTCTTGTAGATACATCGGCTACACGGGTGTATGAGTCATTATGTTTATGATTTTTTTGTAACGCATAATGATAAAATGTTTCTAGTATGAGATATTTGTTTCAGCGGAATGTATTAAATATATTTGTGTATTTTGACCTTCACTTCTACTTGAGCCATATGGCTGATTTTACGCAATTTTTGTAACTACCAAAGTGATTTAAATAACATTAGCGAATTAACAAGTAATTTATTTTTTACATGTGGGTATACAAAAATATTAAAAGCTTATTAAGACTATAGCGCATTAGTGTGAAATGATAATGAGTAAACAGTATGTCAGTTTTTGATCTCTTTTCATAGAATTTACATTTCCCGACATAGTTCTGCTTTGTAAGGTAGGTACTAATTGATATAACAACTAGCATTACCCGCGACTCCGCCCGCGTTCTGATGACCAAAAACCAAACTCTTAGGTTTTCCATATTAGTATACTCTTACATTGCAGCTTTTGTATATTTTATCAGAAATGAGATATTTTTCCGCGGTAATAAGTATCCTATATGTTGACCCGGATAACCAGTTATCACCATACCAAATTTCATCCAAATCCTTCCAGTGGTTTTTCTGTGATGCGGTAACAGACAGAGAGACAAACAAAAATTCTAAAAACTATAGATTCGGACTCTGTATCGATAATAATGTTTATTTCAATAAGATTTTCCAAAAAATGTTTAATGTGCAGATTCGGCTTAGTTACAATTTTATTACATGTATATAGGGACGTATATCGTCACAAAATACGCAGTGTTTTGATATTGCCTTAGAAACGAATGTTTGGTACTGATTGTGAGTGAAAAATAACTGTGATTATATTCTTTATCTCGCAAAGCAAATATAATTAGCATAAATAAATATTACCGATAAGTACAGTATCACTTCAAGTGTCATCTTACTCGTACCTATCTAAAGACGGTCGGGACTTTCATCTCCACATATTGTGAAAATATTTTGTGCTGTTCCTTTATATAGTCTTCATATTTATTTTATGTTGTATGTACCTATAGTAGATTTTAGTAGACTTTTGATAAACTTGACAGTTTCGTCAAAAAATTGGAATAAATGAGAAAAATATTATAAATTATATTTTAAAGTAGAATAACTTCGAAACGCGTCAGTTTATCGAAAAATTATAAGAGAGCTTTTTTTATAGAGCGTTCAATTTTATACAAGAAAATGATTTGGTCTAGCCTTTTTGATAAACCATTAAAGAGTTATAAAATTCTAAACACAAAAAAACAAGCTGTCCCATGTTAATCCTATGGGAAAATGAAATTTATCATGCGGGATATCTTTATATTAATATTAAGGGCTGTGGCTTTTACAGGATTTTTTTTCATCATTTCCAACAATATTTTCGATATATTTAAGAAAAAAATATAGTCGATTTTTTTCAATCAGTCTATGTATAGTATAATTGGGATTGAACGCTTGTAAAAGTATGGAATAAAACTAGTGGTTCACTATTTCTAAGATGTTCCTCGTCCAATAATTACTTCCAATAGACTTTTATCGCACCGGAATCATTGTTCACACGGTATATTACTGGAAAAAAGTAGGGACAGTCACCAACCAGCTCGTTCACAATATATTGCTGCGCGAATGACGAACAAACCTCTTCGTAAACATATAGATTTTTTTTGTTTTCTATGATAATACCTGATAATGCAACAACGTATGGGTATATTTTGTTTTTTTTTTTATTGATAGAACGCTACAAGTATGCAGGGTAAAGGTAAGGAGAACCGTCTCATATGGGGGATAATTTGAGAAAGTGTCCACTTGAAATCTGTAAATAATAGTTTAACAACCGACCAGAATGGCGCTAGAGTAGGAAAATAAATTTAGCAGTTGTAAATGGAGTGAAGTGTGCTTAAGTTGAAGAATTTAATATTTTGGGTGACTTGAGTAGTTATGGAAACTATTTACGTAGTATAAAATAATTAAATAAATATCACCTAAAAATATGTGGTAATATAAACTAGGGAGTGATTTATTTTTTGTGAACTTTAAATAAACCGTAATACTTTTGGCGCTTTCTTCAAAATTTATCTTGATGCTACTGTCGTGCCACCCTTATTTCACGCCTTTCGACGGACGCTATGTCATACATAGAGAAGGTTCTCCTTACCCTAATCTGCATTGCTACTGACATTGTACCTACTTAAAATGTTTGCTTCCGGTACGAGTTCAGTACTACAATGGTTTAAGAGCCTCTATTTCCATTTTTTTTATATCTATGCACACTTTTTTTTAATTGTAAATTTGTTATTATCAGAGCTATTATATTATAACTTTAATAAGTTCTCTAAAAAATCTATTTCTTTAAAGTAAACGAATTCAGTCAATTGTGTTATTAAATTTATATGAAATCCAAGTATTTCTTTACGAAAGCTCTACTTTAAAGATCTAGAAATGTTAAAAATTACTTTACAAAGTACATTTATGTTGTGTATATATCTAATGTATTTAAGCGAGCAATTCTTGTATATATATATATATATATATATATCAATATATAATCTGAATCTCAGAAACGGCTCCACCGATTTTTATGAAATTTAGTATACAAGGACGGGGTTTCGGGGGGGATAAATCGATCTAGATTAGTCTTATGTCTGGGAAAACGCGTGTTTTCGAATTTTCTTGTGGTTTTCTTTTGCATTATTCCACGCAAAATATACAAAGTTTAAATATTTATTCAAGTTTTTAGTTTTTTTTAAAAAAAGACGCAAAATTGACATGACAATCATAGGTGTCCGGGTTCGAATCCCGGATACAAAAGTAAAATTTATTTTGTATTTATTCAAGTTTTTAATTTTTTTTTAAAGAAAATTGCACTTTTCAACCAAAACTACGAGCGAAGCTCAGTGACTCAGGTACTTATAAGTAAAGTCTACAATTTACTTAAGTCTCTTCGAATGTAAATTTACTCGGTTTAAAGGTTTAAATATTTGAATATAAATTTGTATAAACTTAACGGCATACGCCATCAGTTAAAATGGCCAAATACAGTTGAGCATGACAAGTAGAGTTAGACATTTTTGTCGGCTGGGTTATGAATGTCGGCGGCCGGTTGATGACATATCAAAGGAACTTTGTATTTAAGATTCTATTTGCTCGATTAGTGTTGTTACAACCAACTTATGAGAATTTAACGTAGGTAATAATATTGCCAGAAATTACATCTAATATTAATCAAAAAATTGCTATTTATTAGCTTAATAAATATTATACATATATGATAATTTGCGAAGTGAGAGCCGTACTTGTACGCATAAATTCATTATCAAAGCTAAAAAAAATAATTAAAGTTTAGAGCCTCTTTTATTTTATAGGTATGTATATGATTAGCGACTCACCCTCGTCCCGCTCGGGTTCGTCCGTAGGAACGTTTTAACAGTTAATATAGATTTCTCAGAAATGAGATATTTTCCCGCAGTAAAAAGTATCCTATATGTTGACCCAATCAATCCCGGATATCAATCATCATGCCAAATTTTATCAAAATCTGTCTAGTCATTTTCTCGTGATACGTTCCCATACAGACAGACAAAAATTCTAAAAAAAATTGATTCGGCCTCTGTATCGATAATAGTGATTATTTTAATAAGATTTTAAAAAATATTTAATGTACAGTTTCGACTCAGTTAAAAATTTATTATATGTATAGAATAGATATATAAAATGTAAATAATATAAATTCAACAAAATTAGAATCAATTATTTTTAAATTCATTCGTCCGCCTCCATAAATTCCTTATTTACCTCATTTAAAATTGTTCTATTCTGTAGATTCAGAGAAAATTAGAAGTGAGAAACGGACAAATAGGCAAGTACATAAGTGAATTAATAAAAAATAAATAAATTAGTAATTTCCTCTTTCAATTACATTACAATCTATTCTAGTATTATAAAGAGGCATAAAAAAATTTTTATTTGTTGGTTTGTATCCAGAAGGCTCCGAAATTACTGAACCGATTTAAATGGAATTTGGTAAGAAGATAGTTTGAGACCCTGGAAAGGACATAGAATAGTTTTTATCCCCGAAATCATCCCTTAAGGAGGTGAAAGTTTGTATGGGGAAGCAACCTAGGGATCAACCCTAGCGAAGCGAGGGTGAGTCGCTAGTAATAGTATAAAGAAATTAAATAAATGCTAGCAACAGCAACAAATTCAGTGTTCAATGTCAATTAAAAATGGTTACGCGGATAAGAACAGTAAATCTCGAACCTATTATTTCTTGCAATATAGAAATAAGTATTCAGTATTGTTATCGGTATACTTTGTAATCGAATCGTATTCTTATAATGTAACAAATATATATACATAAGTTTTTTAAATCTAATGAACAGACTCTATCAGAGAAGCTATATCACAATATATAAATTCAATATAAAAATTGTTTGTTTTTGGTGGTAAGGTATGATAAAATAGTGGTAGCCTAGTGGTAACGCGCTCGTTTGGGTAACCGAGTGAAGCGCGCTTAAAACCCGGGTCTCGCACCTCTGACATTTTCATGTGCGAATCATTTCCAACATGGTTACCACTTGTCTTACGGTGAAGGAAAACATCGTGTTGCAATTTCCATGTCTGAGGGAACTTAAAAGTTTTCGAAAGACGTGAAGTCCGCCAACCCGCACTTGGCCAGCGTGGTGGACTATGGCCTGATCCTCCTCGTATTGAAGGGAGGCACGTGTCTAACAGTGGGACGTTAGTTAAAAAGGGCTTAATATATATTGTTTGTTTTGTGACTGTTAAGAGTGCCGATTAAGCATTGTTTCGGTTAGTTCGGTTTACTTACCTGATATTGTGAAGAATAGAGGAGACTTAGTGGAGATTAGTAACCGGTTAAATAATCATTCAGATAAGATCAGAATAATTTCATCCGAATCTGCAGCAAATATAACATTTAACGTCATTCATGACTATGACATTTCGAAACGGAATAGGAAATGAGTTTTTTTACTTAAAATTATGAATTATGCAAAGTTATGTATCTAAGGCAATATAAATGAATGGCCTGTGATTTATTTGCATGCTATTATCATTTTTAATAAAATAATGCTTGTCTAGGGGTGTATAAGAATATATTGTATCCGGATGGCGGATGTTGAATACTGTTACTTAAATTTTAAAGCATATGTAAATAGGAAGAAAGTTGACACGTTTATATATATAAAAACACAGTTTTAAAAGCTACTGTTAACATTATTACACAGTGATACCGGTTACAAAGGTTTTCTTGATAGAGAAGTTTGATGCCGTCTTAATTCAACACTTACTTTTTTGAAAAGGCAGAAGTTTTATCCCGCGCGAATAAAATAACGAAATCTTATAAGTATGGCTTAAAATGGTGTTTTTAATTATATAATTAATATCTCAAAATATAAAAATATATTAGGTATTTCAAAAAATGACTATTTATACTAATGGTTAAGGGCTCTTTCCTTTGATATACTTAAAGTTATTATAGAAATGTGTTTTTTTTATATCGACTTAATTTATTGATTCCTTGTATTAGCGATAAATGTCGCTGATTTCATTAAAGTTAGAGAATTGTTGTTTTGTCAATGCTTGAGTGCATTTATACATATAATAAAATTGTAACTAAGCCGAAACTGTACATTAAATATTTTTAGGAAAATCTTATTGAAATAAACATTATTATCGATACAGAGGCCGAATCTATACTTTTTAGAATTTTTGTCTGTCTGTCTGTTACCGTATCACAGAAAAACCACTGGAGGGATTTTGATGAAATTTGGTATGATAATAGCTGGCTATCCGGGTCAACATATAGGATACTTTTTACTGCGGGAAAATATTTCATTTCTGAGAAATCTATACTAAACGTTAAAACGTAACTAGCGACAAACCCGAGCGGAGCAAAGGTGAGTTGCTACTCGCTAGTATAATATATAATAATAAATCCATATAAATAAAAATGGATGTTTCTTTGCATGTTTGTATGCTCTTTAATACATTCAACCAATAGTGATGAAACTTTGTGGATTATTCTGCGTTTGCTCGTAAAGGTTCCTAGACCATTTTTTTGTATATTTGTTTTGCGTGCGTTCCTAAACCATTTATCCCTACATTCGCAACCGAGAAAAGCGAGGGTAACTGGCTAGTTAAAACTGAATTCTCGTTCACAATACACAACCACATTCACAATTCATCAATACTTAGCACATAGTAAGTAAAACTATATTATGTAATATCTCTAAAGTATAAAATAATTAATTTTAATTATGAAAACAAAATATGTTACAAATAAAGTTAAAAGCATATTAAGTAGCTATAAAAAATTAAAGCAGGAGATGATTCACATTGAAATTAGAACGAAAATGGTATATATATGCGCTCAACTTTGAAGAATCTTCATTGGCATAGATAACCTTAAGAAAACTAAGACAATGCGGTCTCTTCTGCTGGTAAGCACACATTTTTTCAAAATTAATATACATATATATATATATATATATATATATATATATATATATATATATAAGTATATGATTATTTTAAAATTTAAATTAAGTACTTGTAAAATTAAGTAAAAAGTATATTCCACTTTGAGTTTAAGCAAGTACATTTTTTTCAAAGCTCAAGGTTAAAATTTCATTTTAAATCATTTTATGTTACTGCCAGGTCGTCGGTTTGGCGGCAGTTGCGTTTGCGGCTGAAAAAGAAGTGTAAGTATATAGTAGGGCGTAACTTTTCTCCATAAAAATTCAATTTAATACTCAATATTATGAATAACATAAAAAAAGAACAGTAAAGTGAGTTATTGAAATATTATATAACAAGCATTGCCCGCGGCTCCGCGCGCGTTCAGATGACCAAAAACCAAATTCTTAGGTTTTACATATTAGTATACTCTTATAATGCAGCTTTTGTATTTGTTCTCAGAAATGAGATATTTTCCCGCGGTAAAAAGTATTCTATATGTTGACCCGGATAACCATCTATCACCATACCAAATTTCATCAAAATCCCTCAAGTGGTTTTTCTGTGATGCGGTAACAGATAGACAGACAAAAATTCTAAAAACTATAGATTCGGCCTCTGTATCGATAATGATGATTATTTTAATAAGATTTTCCAAAAAATATTTAATGTACAGATTCGGCTTGGTTACAATTTTATTATATGTATAGATATAGGTACGTATATCGTCACAAAATACGCAGTATTTAGATATTTCCTTAGAAACGAAGGTTTGGTACTGACTATGAGTGAAAAATAACTGTGATTATATTCTTTATCTCGCAAAGCAAATTTCACTAGCATAAATAAATATTACCGATAAGTACAGTATCACTTCAAGTGTCATCTTACTCGTACCTATCTAAAGACGGTCGGGACTTTCATCTCCGCATATTGTGAAAATATTTTGTGCTGTTCCTTTATATAGTCTTCATATTTATTTTATGTTGTATTGTACCTATAGTAGATTTTAGTAGACTTTTGATAAACTTGACAGTTTCGTCAAAAAATTGGAAAAAATGAGAAAAATATTATAAATTATAATTATTAAATATTTTAAAGCAAGTTAGAAAAAAAGATAACATATTTTCAATGACAATTTTAACTATTTTTCCCGTAGAGCGCCAATCAAGCCACTGCTCCAGTACTTCACCTCTACACCATCACCTACAACTTTCAACCCGTACAAGTACTACACTGCTAAGTACCAACCAGCAAAGGTTGAAAGTGCTGGCCGCTATAATCCCGGTAAATACGACCCCGGTAAATATGACCCTGGTCGTTACGACCCAGGCCGTTATGACCCAGGTCGTTACAACCCCGGGAAGTACGACTCTTCTGGACGTTACATCCCTGACAAATCTGGCCAATATAAGTAAGTTTTTATAGTCAACAACAGGGTTTATATGTCGTTTTTTTTTACTTTTTTCTACAATAGCTTACATTGTTATATAATTGGAAAAAATATCCAACTCCAAAGAACTATAATTTTTTGTAAGCATTTTTTTTAAATATCCTACAGATACGGATACTTTAAACGCCCCCTATTTTGGCGTGCTTGGTGTGACGTCATAGTCTATGACAACATTGCAATCTACGAATGCACAGGTCTAGATTGTTAGTACCAATCGCAAACACCAAAAAAACAGCGTTCTGTTACGAAAGACTTTGACGTCACATTCGTTTTGACCAACGGCCTTGCGTTTCAATTAGGTGCTTTGAATTTCACACCTATTTTTACACTTTTCAATAATTATTTTCTTAACTTAGAAAATATTTATGTATTTATTAAATTTGTGATAATATTTTAGTGGTGACAAAGGAGACCGTGGGGGTGCCGGAGGTTTCTACACCGGCTCATTTGATAAAGGTGGTCCTGGTGGTCCCGGTGGTCCCGGTAGCCCAGGTGGCTCATTCAACAATCAAAATGGACAAAATGGTGCTGCTTTTGGAGAGTAAGTTTAAAAAAAAAAAATTTAATTTATATGAATAAATATAAAACTGTAAATAGACCTTTACTTTAATATTTTTATTAATTTTACTATTTTTTTCAGAGTAAGTACTGTTGTGCCGGTAAGCTCTGTGGAGCCTGTGAGTGTTGCTGAAACCGTAAGCGTTGTTCAGCCAGTAAGCACTGAACCGACTTCCACCGCGGCCCCAATTGCTATTACCTCAGCCCCAAGTACTGCCGCACCTATTATCTTCACCTCTCCACCAGTATACGTAAAACCATCATCTGCTCCATTCATACCACCGGTAGCAAAAGTTATCCCTGGAAATTATGATTACAAATTCGGGCTTATCCGCTATGAGAACGACTTCGCACACCTAGAAGGCTACCACTACCTATACGAAACTGAAAACAAAATTCTTGCTGAAGAAGAAGGACATATAGAAAAGATTGATAATGAAAGAAGTGGTATGAGGGCTAAGGGGTTCTACCAATTTGTCGCTCCCGACGGAGTTACCTACAGGGTGGATTACACAGCCGACGAACGTGGTTTTATACCTAAAGGGACTCACTTGCCGTAATTATTTATTGTTATTATTATTATTTGTTATGTTTTTGAGAAAAATCTTTGTTTTGTTAAAACTTTTATTTCAAAGTTATTAGTTGTTAAATATATTGTAGTTAGGTACTTATTATTGTGTTTTATTATAAACTATTTTAATTTATTTACTATACGCCTGACTTAGTTCGCGAAGACAGCGAATGAATGAATATATAAATGAAATCCTATAATTTAATATAAAACAAATCTTTACGACGTAAAAATATTTTTAGGGGAAAACGGAAGAATAAAATTTTACCGAATATCTCGTAGGAAAACTAAGGTTTTATGGAATACAAATCAAGGCATTTTAAGAATTTTATCCTCTTGCCTTTATTTTTTCTATGAGAAACTATCGTAAATGTTAGCTTGGGTAAAAATTAACAGCATCACCCAATGCAAAGTTGAATGCTTTTTTTGCTTGAAACTGTCTCATTTTCACGTGACACATGATTTAACCGCTAGACCAAAAATATATTTACATGTTTGGGTCGATAAATTTATAATTTAATTTTTGTTATTCATTTAATAGATCTTCTGATATATGTACTATAAGAGCTTTTTAATCGAATTTACATTCTATTCGACGACACGTTTGGCTCAGTTTGTAGTGACCCTACTTGCTGTGCCAACGGTCTCGGGTTCGAGTCTCGCTGGGGGCATTCATTTGTGTGATGAGCACGAATGTTTGCTCTCCAGTCATGGGTATCCATATTTATAATATATATGTATTTAAAGTTATATACACTCCTTTGCAAAAAAAACGTAAAGTACTTTTAGTATTAACAGTTGTAAAAGGGATTTGATGTAACAAAATAAAATAAATATTATTTACTGATGTAAAAACACTTTTGTTTGGTAATTAAGTCGATCTTAGTTTAATACTTTCTTAGATTTACGCGAATATTTGACATTTTAAATAAAACAATCTTTTCGGATTTTGTCGCGGATTTATTTGCATTTTTTTATATTCGCTTCGATAGACCTCAAATCCTGGCGAAAGAAAACCGATATCGCCCTAGAATGATTCGAGAAGCCATAGAAATTAAAAAACATCCTAATTTCAATAGGGAAGATGGCTGGGTACTACCATCGTCATGGGATCCTGTTATTAATATAATAAAATCAAATAATAAATATAAACAACAGACAGGCAGATGTAGTAAGTTCATACTGTGTAGATCAAAATGACAGCTTATCAGATTAATATTTTTCATTTTTTCATTTGTAAAAGTATATATTAATAGTGTTGCTTAGTAAGTTGTTTTTAAATAATAGCAAACTAAATTAAAATTATTATTCTTAATTAATTTTAACTTTTTAAATTACACATAGAACAATTATATGGCTTAAATAATTAATACTATATTTTATATTTTTCTTTATGGTTATAAATATAATAATGGCAACACTAAATATAGATTACTAATTAATATTTTAAAATTGTAATAATTATAAAAATAATAGCAAAAAATTAAATAAATAATTTTCCATATTCAATTATAATTAAAATTATAAAAATGTTTAAAGTTAAAAAAAAATATTGCAATGTAATTGGTGCAATTTTCATTTTGTTAATTGTGGGTAGGCTGTCTGTAACAACTATACATTCAAACATCTAACACCTCAGTCTCTCCCGTGACCATGGATGCTGTAAAGCATTCGAAACGTCGGGAAACAAAAATGCAAATAAATCCGCGACAAAATCCGAAAAGATAGTTTTATTTAAAAAATCGATCTTAGTTTGTTTTATTTTGATTTTTAGGAAATAACTCATTTTGACAAAAAAAATAAGGTAACTTCAATTGACTTTCTCCTTTATTTACTAAAAGGTACAAACAATAAAATAAAAAATTAATATTGATTGTGGCCTCCTCTGGCTGAAATAACTGCTGCAATTCTTCGTGGCATGCTTTGGACGAGTTTTTTTATGAGTACTTGAGGAATACGCTCCCATTCGGCCGTAAAGCAATTTTAAGCTCTTGGATGTTCTGTGGGGCTGGGTGTACAGCTCTAACACGTCGATTTAGAAGGTCCCATAGATGCTCAATGGGATTGAGGTCGGGACTTCGTGCTGTCTAATCTAAACGGCGGATCCCGACTTCACTTAAGTAAGCGTCTACGTATATATATATAATACACTATATTTAATTTGTGATCATATTATGTAAGCTTTATTTAGGTCGGGACCATTTATACAAAAATATAAATATAATAAAAACTTTAAAAAAATTGAGAAGAATAGAAATGTTTAGCCATTTCCGAGAAAAGTATATTTTATGTTCTCGAGAGGCTGAAAATCACCCCTAACTTCAAGTGGACGTTTAGGTAAATTAAAAAAAAAATCGTTCACATAATACTTTCTTAGATTTACGCGAATACTTGACATTTTAAATAAATCTATCTTTTCGGTATTTTTCGCGAATTTATTTTGATTTTTGGTTCCCGACGTTTCGAATGCTTTACAGCATCCATGGTCACGGGAGAGAGAGTCTCTCCCGTGACCATGGATGCTGTAAAGTATCAAAATCAATGCAAAAATCAAAATAAATGCGCGAAAAAATCCGAAAAGATAATTTTATTTAAAAAATCGTTCAATTTTACAGCATCCATGGTCACGGGAGAGAGAGTCTCTTCCGTGACCATGGATGCTGTAAAGCATCAAAATCAATGCAAAAATCAAAATAAATTCGCGAAAAAATCCGAAAAGATAGTTTTATTTAAAAAATCTTTCAATTTTTAGATAGGCCTCATTCTTTTCGTTTTGAACTCTACTTTTTGAAAAAATATTAATATTGTATGGTCGTCTTGTACAAACAACCATAAAAATTAAAAAAAATGGAGAAATCGATAATTTTTACTTTTTAAACTACATTTTTTTAATTATCATTGAAGAAGTGTACTTTATTGACCAAATTTTTATAAACTATTTTTTTGAATTTATTGATACTTTATTAATTTTTGATCGGTTTTGAAGTTAAATTTATTGATATTTTCTGAAAATTTTGATTTTAAGGTAATTACAGAAAGAAATGAAATTCATTAGTCTAGTAGTTAGTCTAATCAAGTTTATTCATTAGTTAAAAATATAATTTAAAAAAATTTAGTTGATATTCACAAAATTTAGTCATGATTTTGTTAAAAAATCATTAAAAAAAATGAAAAAAAAAATTGATGTCGGGTAGTAATATCATATTATGTAAGCTTATTAATACATTATGTAATATAATGCAGTCGGATCAGGGTCGCTACTAGATGACATTCTACAATCGCAAAAAATATATCTCAGGATTATGTCACGAGGTCAGAATTAAATTTTATACATTTCTTAGTTTTCTATTAGACATATCGATTGTTGAAACTTGAAAGTTAACTTGTTTTAAGGGATCGTTAAAAAGAAATAAATTGACCACTAAAATGTTATGAATATGTAGAGTGTGTTTAGGCTCAACTACTAAAATAATTACTTCTCCTACCTAGTACGAAAATTGTTCTATTACAAGTTGAGTCTTAATAAATAATAAATCTACTTTAATCGAAATTTAATATATTTATATGAAACAACCTGAAATTCCTCATTGTTAAATCACAATAGATGGCATTGACTTTGTATACGGTCTAATTTTGTATTGGATGGGGTCTGAACGAGTATTGTGCTATCTGCTATACTAAGAAAATGTCTTGTGACTTGTGCAGTGTGAATGTCAACCAGTTATAAAAATTAGAGCTTCCGGATTTTTTTATCAAACTTAATGACCTATGAGAACAAGATTGTAAATAAAAATTAAGTGGCGGCGTTACCTTTGACATTGCAGTGCATAAAAAATACATATAAACAAATTTAAAACTAATAAAACGCTTTTTATTTTACGATCTTTACATAATATATATTTTAAATTTGAATAATTTTAAATATTAATGCAATATTAATGCAAGTATTAAATTATTTAGTTGTGCATTCAATTTATTGCTTTATTTATATAAGGTTATAATGGACTAATTTAACAGGTGGTGCACGTGCAAAAAATATTTTATTACTTTACATTTTATCAAGATTTTCGCAGTAGCTGTTTAACAACGATGTATTCAAATAAGGAAAAATAAAAAACAATTGGGGTGGCACTCCACATGTACGAGAATATGTATATTGTATCTATACTAATATTATAAAGTTTGTGAGTTTGTCACGTTGTAGGGGGTAATCTCTGGATCTACTGAACCAGTTTAGATGAAATTTAGTAAGAAGATAAAGACCCTGGGAAGGACATATGATACTTTTTATCCCGGAAATCATTCTTTAAGTGGGTAAAAATGGGGATGAAAGTTTGTCTTGGGAAGCAAGCAAAATATAATAGTGTAAAAAAATAATAGTATAATATAAGAAAGCAGCCGAGGATAATTGACTCTAGACTCTCTATTTTTCTTAAGATTTATTCAAACATAAACTATAGCTTATTCAAACAGATTTTTATATAAACTTTTGAGTCATTTATACCTACATTTATATTAACAAAATTAATAGCCAAGAAACTTTATTTGTTAATTTTGTTTTCTTTATCTTGGAACAGTTCACGTAACTTTCTTTCAGCATATAGGGATTAAAGTCAATTACTCAATTTTCCACAAGAATGAACTTATATTGAAAATTCTTATTTAAGATGCATAGATTATACTAGACTTTTTCCAAGACTTAGTACATTAAGCTTAAGAGTATTTAATAATGTTTACGCGTTGGCGTTCAATTGTAAGTAATTTATTCAAGACGGAGTATAACTTGCCAGAAGCCTCCACTATTCATAGCATAAAATAAAAGATGCTCAAAGCAATAAAAGGTATTGTAATTCTATTCAAAGAAAATATTAAATAGCACTTTACAGTCTTATATTTTTATATGAATAATAAACAGTTATATATTGTGAAATCTTTGTGTCAAATTGTTAATGGCTTAGATTTGACGACGACTCACTTGTCATGCTACAACAAAATTAATTGTTGAACTGTCAAGGATATATTTTTTTTTACGCCATGAACCATTTAATGCCATTTTAATTTATGATAATTTTAATCACAAATTTAAATGGGGCATGTTTTTATGATGATTTTATTTGTTGTGTGATTAATCTAAATAATAGGTACTAAATGTAAGCACACAATGCTTTTTCGCATTTTAATGATCTTTAATAAATAGGCAAAGGCAAAACTGTTCAGTACCCTTTTTCTCCTCTGTTTATCCACCGATTTTGTTTTTTTTTTGTTAAGTTGCTATTGACGAGCTTTAGTGTTATAAATAAAAAAAATGGAAACAGATTTTTGTTTTATATAGTTATTAGATAGGTAAATGGTATTCATATATGTTTTTCCCTTAAAACTAATAAGATATGGATACGGGAGAATCAAACACAACCCCCGTATAGCATTTTATTTGGCATATTAATTCGACGCAGCTTTTTAATAGTTTCACAAAATTGTGAGATTATAAAGATTTTTGACTGACTTGTAATCCAATTGGTTTTAATTTTGATTTATTTTTGTATGTTTACTCGTACGTATGTTACATAATATCTTCATCAATTTTTTAAATTGACTTTGATAATTCTTTTTTATTTGAATATGTTGAATTTCAAGGAAAAAAAACAACACCACTATGAGACGTATTTTACCCTTAATAATTATAGTAGAACAGTTTTGCCAACTAAAGTTTTGGGCTGAAATGTCGAAACGTCATAGGCGGCGTGACTATGAATCTGTTTAGTATGTGCTGCTTAACCCTTATAAGTCAGCGATTTACGAGAGCATTAAAATTCGCAGGCGATATACTTAATTGGGTACGCAAGCAGTAAGATAAGTCAGTTCGTATGAAATATAAATTGTACATGATAGCAATTATGTTGCTGACTGAAATATATAACAAAAAACAAACGGAAAAACTACGTGAACCGTACTTTTTCCGGGTTAAAAGTAACCTATGTGCTATTCCAGACCTTAATCTATTTCTGTGCGAAATTTCATCTAGATCCGTTCAGCCGTTTTCGTGTGATTTACTCAATCAATGGGACAAACACGTTACAAATTGATAGGATTTATGTAACTACTTATATTGGGTTTTGTTTTTAACGTTTAGCCAACGTAAACAATATCAATCTTATATTTATTAGCTGTCTGTCTGTCTGATTTGTTTTTGATAGAGTAGCTAAAATGAAGTTTTTCAAATATAATGCAAATAATTTTAATTAATGTTGTTACAACGTGGAAAGTAGATAAAGTTGTAGTTATTGCGTGGATAATACTTAATTAAAAGAATTGTTTAGATTTAAAGATATTATTGTTAAAACTTATAAAACATGCATGCAAATATACACGAGGATACAACAATCTACGCTCCACGAGATCTAGGCTCCACGAGATGTCATACACAAGTTAAATTATAATTATGAACTCACTAAGCTCGTGAAAGTCGTAGCTTAGTAGATGAAGTGTCTCTGTATCGCAAAACCTCCTATTCAAATGGTTTTCATCAGCGCTTGCTATTCATTTATTTTCAGGAAGTAAAAAAGCTTCGGTCTAGTTTTTCAGGTGAAATGTAATTTTATATTGCATTCAAATGACTCGACTAAGGTTCGAGGATTGATAATATTATAACGGCGACCAAACTCACTAACATTGTATGTTCATTGTCATCAAATAAATACGTGTTTTAGCATTTTTTGGAATTCATCCTATAAGGGAATAAAATAGAGGATGAAAGTTTGTATGAAACCTACCTTTTTAGAGATTTTTTTGTAGTTTTAGCGCGAGTGAAGCTGCGGGTGCTGCTGGTATTGAATAAAACAAACATTGTGAAGTACGCTACAAAGTGTCATATCCATTTAGATCTGTAATTAAAAATTAATAAATATAAATTTGGTCTGAATTCGCTCATCGAAGTTTAATGCACAACCAAAGGAATGAAGACGGATTATATAAATTGGATTGGCTAATATGTGCTGGTTTGCTATCAACTAGTCTATCGAATTGGGATCCAATTAAAGACCCGTATTGTGATTCATTTGAATGGAGAATTTCATAAAGTCAAGCTTCTCTCAATCGATTTCTATTGTTCTCTTTTCGTACATAATTCGTTTGCTTAGAATTTTCTGTTATGGTTTATTACCAACATTGATATATATATATATATATATATATATATATATATATATATATTCCAGTGCCCATAACGTTAATTTAAATAATTACTAAGTATAATTCACCCGATAAAGCCAGAGATTCACTCAGATAGCACAAAAGTCTTGCTAGTTAATTAAGAAAAAATACACTGTTAAAAGCCATAGCGGTTTTCAACAGTTTGAAAACCGCACGCATTTCCATGATTTAGGAAGATAATGATAAAATGCTGGTGTGATATCTTATACCTGTAAGGTAAACGCAAAAGAGTAGATAAAACGTTTATCGTATCGATATACTAAGCGCCGTGCATGTATTTCATACGAGTATAAAGGTTAGATATAATGGCAAGTATTGACTAAAAATTCAATATCCCTCATATCCCTGCTAGGGAACGAAAGTTTGACATTCTTTTATGTATTCACCTGAACATAATTACTTGGCTTAATTAAAAAATACCTAAAGAAATTTCATCACAAGTTCTTCATTGTGTTATGCTACTAATTTTTACTCGCAGCTTTGCTCGCGTGAAAAGCATTTTCTTTTTTTAACGCTTTAACCGTTTGATTTCACTAATTTAAAATGTTCAACATTAAGTTTTTGTATCAAAAATACATACTTGTTTAAGATACTAAAATGAAATATACATGAATATTCTTTTCGAAATAGTTTCCTACATACATAAAAGTTCTCTCATACATGCAGGTTTCCTCACGATGTTTTTCCTTCACCGTAAGACAAATGGTAATCATGTCAGAAAATGATTCGCACATGAATTTTATCAGAGGTGTGAGACCCGGGATTTGAACCTACTTCACTCGGTTTCTCAAGCGAGCGCGTTACCGCTAGGCTACCACTGCCTTGCCTAGCAAGTTTCCAAAAGACATGTGAAGTCCGCCAACCCGCACTTGGCCAGCGTGGTGGACTATGGCCTGATCCCCCTCATATTGAAAGGAGGCCCGTACCCAGCAGTGGGACATTAAAAAGGGCTGAATACATACATAAAAGTAAAAAAATATAATGTTAGAGAAGTAAAACAAATTTCTCATCGAAATTAATCAAATAAACCGTGGCCTTACCTTGAACACTAGCTACTGTCAAGGTGGTTTTAAAATGATTTTCCCGACGTAGCGCATTTTTATTGGGAATGTCGGAGAGCTTCACATAAAATGAGCTTTACGGTAAAAGGTTTCATACGTTGTTTTCTTTTATGATACTCTAAATTTAGAGATAGAAGTTTATTGAACGCTTTTAACATATAAATCAATATTTATACTGAAAATCAAAGACGATTAACAAATAAGTTTGTCTATAATATTTTATCTATACACACATACATATAAATAAAATTGATGTGGCTGTTTGTAATGTCAAAATAACAGCGTTTTACTAATGAATATGAAATTATATACGGTACTTATAAGAAAACACATTTTTTAAAGTTTTTGTCTGTCTGTTTGTTTCGGATAATCTCTGAAACGGCTGGACGAGTTTTGACGGGACTTTCACTAGAAGATAGCTGATATTATAGGGAGTAACATAGGCTACTTTTATTTAATAAAAAGAATTAGGGTTCCGCTCAAAAAAATTAAAACGTACCTAGGGACGAACCCGAGCGAAGTGAGGCTGAGTCGCTAGTTATATTCATAAAAATACTCATTATTTTTTTCAACTCATTATTTACGTTTAATAGACATAGTAAGTATCGTATTTTTTTTTAACTCATATGATGACTTTCCAATTTTTAAATAAAAATCAAAGCTATTATTAGAACACGGAAATATTAAATATTTAAATTTTAGTAGCCAAACGAAAAGAATAACAAACTATCAGAGCTCAATCACGTCCATCTGCCACTTTGTAGTTTTTACATGTTTAATTGCTTTTTATGTCTAACTGATGTTTAACTTGAATGTTATTACTGTAAAGTAAAAAAATAGTTTTGTTGTTAATCTGTCAATTTGGGATAAATAAAAATTTGTTTTAAGTGCACCTAGATGTACAGTGGTTTGGTCTGAGCGAAAATGGTTTAGTTGGGACAAGATACCTTAGTTGTATTTTTAATTTAATTTTTTTCATGATGTTTTCTTTCACCGTAAGGCAAGTAAGTTAGTAAAGTAAATGCATATGAAATAATATACGGTACTTATATAAGAAAAACACATTTTTTTTAATTTTTGTCTGTCTGTCTGTCTGCTGGTCTCTTCGTTTGTTTGTTCCGGTTGATCTCCGAAATGGCTGGACTGATTTTGACGGGACTTCCGTCGGCAGATGTTATAAGTAGTACTTTAGGCTACTTTAATTTCAGAAAAAGAATTAGGGTTCCACTCAAAAAAATTAAAACGCACCTGTATGCAGGTGGTATGAGTAAATGCATTCATTTTTTGATCTAGTAAAAATTACTTATATCTGTGATATTTAGATTTTCAGTACCTAGTATTATTACGTGATTAGTCTTTTTATAACAATCTTGTTTAAGTATTTTTTTAAAAGGCTTGTATCCATTTAGGACGTAATTATCTAGCAACAGAGGTCAGACCTCTGATTTGTGTTACTGCGGTTGGGTCCACTTGGCCGATTTAAATGGAAGTCAGTTATGGTTTTAAATATACTTCTTAGTATATTTTTTTTAAATATTAAAAAAATACAGTTATAGGTACTATTGTTTAATTCCCGTATCTAAAAGCATTGCAAAATACAGCAATATTATATATTAATATATACTTTTTTATTTTGCGATAAAGTTCAATCGGAAACATGGAATTTCTTCAAAATTATTTTTTTATTTTATGATAATTTTCATATATGCTTAAATGAAAATAGTCAAACCAATTTAAAATAGTTTCATTTAATGCCTAAGAAAATCTATTATTTTATTATTCAATTAAAAATATATATCAATTTAAAAATTACCTAAAAAGCATTTCTTTTACTTATAGAGGTGGAATTTTCTTGAAATTTATATAGGGCTAGCCATAGCCTATTTATAAAAAATATATTAAAATCGAAAAAGGGAAGATACCACGTTAGAAACCCATAAAAAAGCTTACACTATTTCTCGTATTACTCAGCATTGATAACAAATACTAATAAAAATAAGAATGAAATATTTTTTCAAGTAAAATTAGCATACATTTTATTACGTTTTCATGAATGATATACGAGTAAATGTTTATTTTATATATATTTTTGTTTGTATTATTATAAAATAAACAATAAAAATGTTTTAGTCTAAATTTGGGTAAAACAATTAAAATAAAACATTCTTATTCAAACTAAAATACTATGCACCCTTGATTTAAGGAACACTGTTGTGTTTAATTAAAAGATATTCATTTAGATAAAAGTGCGTCGCGGCATTTCTTTGATATCATCTTAGCCTTGACTTAATTAGACTTGATTTATTGAAATGTTGTAATTTACATTAGTGAATGATTAATTTATATTATTCTTTTATATAATTGATTGATACATATACTAACCTTTAATGCTATTTTGCTATTTTGGAATTTTTAGAAGACTTTAAGAAAAGTGACTCTTGATTTTTGTACTTCTTCTTAATGTATGATCCTCTCCTTACTCGACTGCGGCGAAGTGTAAAGGAGGGTTATGTGTTTTTTCTGTATGTATGTACATCCGATCCATCGGCGTAACCGATTTTAATGATTCATGCGCGCGTCAGGTGCAAATTTGCTTCTTCCAAACCAAACGCGAGTGGGGTATCAAATTGAAGAGTTTCAAGAGGCGATCACAAAAATATATAACTTTATAATATGTGTATTTAATAATAATTCTAGATAACAAATTGTTAAATAAAACTCCAAATGAATATATAACTGGCAAAACTAAAAGATATAAATAAAAATCTAAATTAAAATAAAAAATCCGACTGCGTAAAAGCGAATTAGAAAAAAGGGAACAAGTTTATGAAGAAAAACAGTAATTCGCAGTCGGAGACTTACTATGAGTTTTGCTGAGCGTATGTCAACTCTGATGGTGCAATGCTTACTATTGTAGTTGAAACTGATTGGAAATAGTTTTATGGCTTTTATGCAAAGATTCTTCTTTCAAAACTTTATAATAAAGAAGGGTTAAGGGTATAATAATTTCTCTCTCAACCCATGGTGCATTGGTTTTCAAGTATTTTTGGAATGTATTTTGCGTATATTTTATAATTAGTTATTAGACTCCAACTTCTAAATTAAATGCTTAAAGTTAAGCTGACCTAAAACAAAGTAACGTAAATCCCAAACTAAGCCTGCTTTATAAACTAAACAATGAAAATAGCATGTGACGCTATATTTTACCTACACCAGATGATGTTTATGCTTAAAAGCTAATAAATAATCATATCATGGATCACCAATCAGATGTAAATGTGATGTAAATTTCGTCCTATTTTATTTTATAAATAAAACAGCCAGCAGTTCATTAATCAAAAAATAATATCATTTACGCTTTCCTTTTATTTTTCATAAGATTTTTGTAAAAATATTACTCGTTTTTGCCATTTGTAAATTATTATTTAGTACTAATCCTTATAACATTTTCAAACTATTTAAAAACTAGCAACGGTTAGTATGAAATAAAAGTCTTTGAATTTCTCGGCTTTTCTGTACTATAATATGCATGTATTATACATATAAACCTTCCTCTTGATCCACTCTATCTATTGCTGAAAATTGCATTAAAATCCGTTGAGTAGTTTAAAAGATCTAAGCCAACAGACAGCGGAAGCGACTTCATTTTATACTATGTAAAGATAATTAGATTATTTATCGTAAATTTTAAATCTTATATAATATGTATTTAAGGAAATTTAAAAATTCTATGAAGTTTGGTTTTAAATTAATCCATTCTTAACCTCACTGTAATCTTCGTGATCGTAAATCTTTCACTAATACTTACAAGATAAATTACTATAAGTTGTTAGATATTTTACGCATGACTTGTACTCGTACAGGTCTATCGATATAGATACGAGTATGTTAGTTGGATTGTTCTTATTTCACGCAGCAACGGAGCAAGAGATCTATGTGATTGAGTGTTGCGAGAGGGTGGAGGGAGGTGTGTTATTTAGTTATTTACACTATACGAAAAAGTAGATGCTAGATGGGTACACATATATAGACGTACAGATAACGGTGATCCTATAAAGGTTCTGTATATTTGTCGGAAATCCTGTTTAATTAGTTTGTAACAAAGAAACACTGGAAGTTTTAATGGTTTTAGTTTTTACCCATAGTGGTGGAATCCTTAACATTTATATTACTTCCTTGAGGTATAATATTATTACAAAAACTGGTTAACAATTAGCTATGATATCGCGTTGCATACGCAAAAAAATGTACATACATCCGAATTAACTACCTCTTCGTTTTCGAACTTGTCTAAAGGAAAACTGGTGTGAAAATTAAGAATAACCCTAATATATACTTCAAATAACTATAATTAGGGGTACATA
The DNA here is from genome assembly GCA_947093115.1 of Brenthis daphne. Taxonomy (NCBI): domain Eukaryota; kingdom Metazoa; phylum Arthropoda; class Insecta; order Lepidoptera; family Nymphalidae; genus Brenthis; species Brenthis daphne. Next base: position 18,412,411 of record OX352483.1, read on the forward strand.
AGACGTAAGTATTCGTATTTCTACCCCCGAAGGGTTAATTAAAAAAACATTGCAAAAGAGAATTAAGGGTATAAATTAAGTACTCATATTAAAAGACTGCTATTAACCTGGGCGAAGCTACAAGAATAGGCTAGTTCATCCTGAATTATTAAATTTGTATTTATGACAATCAGGAAAATATTTCTCATACATATTTAATAACAGTTTTCATTATATCAAAGATTGCTATCCATTATGTATAGAATTGTCAATTGAACTATTTTCGCTACAAATAGGAGGAAAATAATGCGAGTGGAATAACAGATATATTTTTAACCTCCCGACGCAAAAAGAGGGATGTTGTAAGTTTGACGTCGATGTCTGTCTGTCTGTGTGCGTATGTCTGTCGGTGGTATCGTAGCTCTCAAACGGATGGACCGATTTCAATGCGGTTTTTTTATTTGAAAGCCAGTTTCCTCGCGGTGATTCTTAGCTTTGTTTGGTTAATATCGGTCCAGCAGTGTAAGAGTATTAGCTCTTTTCCAAAAAGATGTAAGGTATTTTGGCGTATTGGCGATTACTCGATTAAGTGCTTCACGCGTGCCAGTGTAATCATTAAATGACAACTATTTTCGTAGGGAGTTTTTTAAATTTTTAATTTATAATTATAATTAATATTAGTTAAAACTCCTTGTTTATTTATTTGTAACATGAAAACATTATATTAATAATGATGGTGTGTCGTTTTTTTAAGAAATACAGACTCCTAATGTAAATTCATTAATAAATCCGCTCGTAACTTAAATATATTAATATCCCAAGGGGATGTACTTGATTTAGTAGCATCAAATGTGGCCTATGCTAAGCTACCCTAACGTCATATGTCTTGTCACAAAATACACATTAAGTAGAATGCTTAATGTGATTTTTGGGAGTAAAGCTTGTTTTCTGAATAATTAACCAACGAATACATTAGTGCCTGTTAAGACCTGATTATATGAGACGTATTAAAGACTAGCGGACTCACTCTCATTTCGCTCGGGTTCGTCCCTAGGTTGCTTCCCAATACGAACTTTCATCCCTATTTTGCCCCTTAAGGGATGATTTCTGAGATAAAAAGTATCCTATGTCCTTCCCAGGGTCCCAAACTATCTCCTTACCGAATATCATCTAAATCGGTTGAGTAGATCTGGAGATTACCCCCTACAACGTCACAAACTCACAAATTTACAAACCCACAAACTCACAAACTTTACCTCTTTATAATATTAGTATAGATAACATAGTATTAAAGGTTCATTTTAAGCTAAGTATTGAAGGCTACAATAACAATAATAATAAATTCCTCCTATTTCAGACACTGTGGTCAATCCTATTCAGACTGGCAATTTTTGCAGGCCATAAAGTTCGTGTGCAGATACAAGTGCACTCGATTTTTCTTTTACCATCAATTTCAGGTGGGACGATAATTCGACAACTCTGCGTTGTTATGAAAATATTCTTTACAGAGAGCTTCCATTCCGAGTACTTGGACCATTACTGGAACCCAGAACTTCCGGGTCTGCATTTAGTTCCTAACTTACTGTGGCGTTGACAAAATTATCATGCACTGGAATCTAATATGACATTTGTTTCTATTTTCAGAAACTAGAAATATGAATCAGGAGTTATGAATCTATTATATTAATTTATTATTCAACAAGATAAGTTATGTTATAAAATATCTGATTGGTAAAACAGAACCTCGCTGTTAGTATTGATAAAGCGAACGACAGTACAACTAACTTCAACAAACGGTTGGCAGCTTTCCAAGTAAGGCATCGCACAATACTAAGACAAGTCTTTGCTTTTTATATGATAGAGTGATTTTATTATATTAAAGTTAAGAGTATGAAATTATTATAATGGTTTGTTAAGATTTGTGTAATTATAATGATCTTTTACGATATGTGATGTAATGTTAGTTAAATTTGAAGTTAAATTATTTTGTCTTCTTTTTGGGCTCATTTTTTTAATCCCTCCACGACCGCGGACACGCCGGCGTTACAGTTAACAATAGATTTCTTAGATATATAATTATTTTTTTTTAAATTTACCTGGAGGTGTTAAAAAAAATTGCCTATATATATAGCCAGATACTTCTTTAATAGAATTGCAGCTTATACAGGGTAAAGTAAAGTATATTCATGGGCGGTAATTTTATTTTTAATTTTAACAGTATGAGAAATTATTGAGTATTTCGATATACTTTGATTGTAATCTAATACTCCAGTTAATATTAAAGTAACTGACCTACCGGGAATTCAAAACTACTACGCAAATAGGAACTCCTTTTCGCGGGTTTTTTTTATATACGAAAAATATATATATATCTCAACCACGAAATAAATATGTAGGTATGTTTGTACACTTCTTAGTATTAATATCCCTTATGCAGTTATTTACTTTGTGCTGTTTTACCGTCTTGTGACTAAAGATTGCAAGTTATATTTGCATACAGTCCACGATATTTCACCGCGATAAATATATTAGGCCTAGAGTATTTTAGTTTCTTTATTCGTTTATAATCCAGCGTAAGTTCTATTTTAATTTACTTAAATAATATTAATTTATTAAAACAGTACACGGATGACTTGTTTATTATGAAAACTCATTGTACTAGCGTCTCACAGATTCTTGACGTGATGTGCTGAAGCTGTGTGCAGTATTGAAACGCAGACACCATAATATGAATAAGTACCTCTACAGAGGCAAACTTTCAAACAACCACGCAACATAATGCACAAGTGCTGTATAAGGTACCGAGGAATTCACATAGGCGCTGCTCTTTGACATAGCCGGTTTATTAATTACTAGCAGTACACGCGGCTTCGTTCGCGCTAAAGCTACAAAAAAAATCTCTACAAAGGTAGTTACATACAAACTTTCATCTTCTATTTTACCCTCTTATAGGAGGAATTTCGAAAAATGCTAAAACACGTATTTATTTAATTTTATTGAAGAGAATTAATACCAAGTTTCAAGTAATTCTGATCAAAAATCTTTTTTGGATTGTATTATAAAGTGTTTTACTGTGGGAATTAGGTAAAGTCCCGCGGTAAAAAGTAGCCCATGTCACTCTCCAGCCCTCCAACTATCTCCACAAAAAACACGCCAATCCGTCTCTACGTTTCGACGTGAAAGAAGGACCAACAAACAAACGAACACCCTTTACATTTATAATATTAGTATGGATTCCTCCAAGAGTTAATGTAATATCAGACCGAGCGCCATAGGTATTCAAAAGAAAACGCACACACCGCTTTATGTAGTAGCGTACCTATCGTTGCGCGGTTGTATGAAGCTTGTCTCTGTAGGGATATTTTCTCATGTGCCGTATACCGCGTTTACTGTTATTACTAACGTTTAATGTCGTGTCAAGGAGAAAACAAATAACAACCAGAAGAATTGCTCTACAATCTACTTTTCCCCTGTTTTTAATCGTATGAATCTGTTGAGTTCCATTTTTCGGCCATTTACTAAGCGTACCAGGATTATCATCATTTTTTTCATTTCGACCAAAAGAGAAAACTCAGTCTTTTGTTTAAAATTTCGAAAGTAGGTACAGGTATATCATATTTCGAAGCCACTATAATTGTCACACTGATGTATATTGATTCGTACTATGTATAGCTCAGCAATAGTTATATAATTTCATATTTTATAGCATCTAAATCATTCATTCTTGTAACATTCAATGCAATAATAAATATTGTAATGTTTATTTTATGCGGCACTCGGCACTTAAAAAGGTGATATTGCATACTTCAAGTGCTTCATACCCGATACCCAATCGATATAAAATTGCGTTCAAAGTATTATTAGTGGGAATAAAAACGAGTATATTGCAAGAAATTAAAACAAAATCCACAGATCTGGTATCTGCCACGACCTAAGAGTACATTGAAAATGAATCTGCCAAATGAACTTAATTAAGTTTTCAACATATTAATTACTAGTAGAACAACCGATTTTGCCCGCGTTCAGACTACAAAAAAGTATTTGGACGCATAAAGATATTATCTATACATATAATAAAACTCTAGAGGTCGCATGTCTGTACATAGAAAAAATATTCTAAAAATCGAGTCAGGGGGATGAAAGAAGAGAAATAGAACAAATCCAGATTTTTTTCAATTTTTCAACCAACTTCAAAAAGGAGGAGGTACAGGAGGTTCTCAATTCGACTGTATTTTTTTTTATGTTTGTTACCTCAGAACTCCGTCATTTATTAACCGATTTGGACACTTTTTGTGTTGTTTGAAAGTGTATACTTCCAGATTGGTCCCATTTAAATTTCAAAAAAAATACCACCCCTAAGGGTGGAAAAATAGCTAATGATGAATTTAACCTACTTCTAATTGTCATATTGACTTGAAACTTTGCAAGTGTTTCTATATCCGTTGATAGTACAGTGGTTCGGTATTGTTGACCTGATCTGATGGTAAGGCCAGATGGTGGATAGGTGGAACTCTTCAACGGCTAATAGTGGATACTTTGAGTTTGAGCTTATTTTGTTTGATTTGACAAGCCTAACACGTTAGAGTTCTTAGTTTGCTACTACTGTCTACACTAAAAAGGGAAAAATAAAAACTGTTTAGCAAAAAAATAAAAACCGACTTAAAACAAAAGCACTAAAAAGTAAAAAATAACTGATTGGTAGTTTTCATTTACTATACATACATAATCAAATATTTTCGAAGTCGGTGTGCTCTGGCTAAGTAATTAAAGCCTACCTATTAAATACATACCTAATCAAATATTTTCGAAATCGGTGCCAGCCCATACAAAGCAAAGCACACCGACTTCGAAAATATTTGATTAGGTATGTATAGTAAATGAAAACTACCAATCAGTTATTTTTTACTTTTTAGTGCTTTTGTTTAAAGTCGGTTTTTATTTTTTTGTTAAAAAGTTTTTATTTGTTTCTCAGTGATAATAACCTCCAATATTTTTTAAATGTAGCCCGAAGTCATATGTCTAGGGTCTTATTTTTTATTTTTTCGATATCTTATTTCATTTCGAGATATGATTTTTTTTCTGACTGAAACCGAGCGAAAAGCGACGGCATTTCCATTTCTTCGAATTAAAAAAAAACCTTTGAGTGTTTTCAATTTTTTTTTGCATTTTGTAGCACTCATTCAGACGCATCTTTTAACATCCCAATCAACCACGTAGTCCCAAAATGCACGACACCCGGGCGATGTCGCACTTTCGCTGAAAATCAGGCCTATACTGAAGAGGTAAAAGAAACATTTTCAATGTTAAAAAAACAATAAAAATAATTGAAAATGTGCAAAGTCTAACGCAATATAATGCATCGTATGCACATAAGTACTTTTGTTCAAAACTACTTCTGGAAAGTACCATCTTTTACTTTCAGAGAGCGCTTGAGATTGATTGATTTATTTTAGCGTTTCAGAACAAGTGCGATTGATATCTTTTTAGATAAGACTGTTATCGATATTACTTTTGTATACTTTTAGGTGAAGATATAATTAAAAAAGAAAAGTTATTAAAAAAATTTGGACATATAATAAATGTACCTACTACATAAAAGTAAATGCATTTATTCTTAGCGTATAAGTCACTTGGAATCTTCCGAGCAGTCTTTTTGTCGCTGCTAGAGATGATAAAATGAGGTCTTTAAGTAGACATCAAGGTCTTTAAGACCATTTCGATTGCATGGGCCAATAGTTTCTATTAGAAACAAACAGAAATCCATACATATGTAGTCAACCGGAGACGTAAAACGGTAACGAAATATTCTTTACCAAAAAGTATACGCTGATTAATGACGTGCAGCCAGTAAAACAAGTTGATCGATGCTTAAAGTTTCGTCATTAGGACATTTTGATTTCCACTTGTCTAAGGCTTCTGAGGCACGAGTGGTTTGTGTTGGTTTGACTTTACAATGTGAAAACTAGGCTTTCGAATACTGTGTTCGGAAGCGAGAAACGCTGGAAGTGCTACACTTGAAATTGAATACACTTTCAAGCGACTAGTGCATATTAAAGGCATATTTTCTGTTTACGAAAGATCTGAAAAGTATTTTGTATTTATTTTTTGTATTTATTTATGTGCCACAAAAAAACATACAAGTGAAAACAGATACCATGTGTACAAAGGATGACTTATCTCTTTAAGAGATCTCTACCAGAAACCCTCAAGCGCGAGAAAATATAAAAATAATAATGCGGTGCGGTGTAGGTACAAACTACAAACATTAATTATAATATAAATATACACATATACAATCATACATACGTATATATGTTGTATACGTATGTACGTACATAGATACATACATACATAGATACATCGCCATACATACATATTACATATTATTATTATTAGTCAAAAATTAGTTTAGATAACTGATTTTTAAAACAGTTTATTGCAGCGCGATCGTGGTAACGATTAACTAGGTTGCATTAAAAGGACTACTCTTGGTTACTTGAGTTCTTATCTGAATTTTGAGCGGAGGAAAAAAAGTCATAAAACCTTTTTTATGTAAAATTTTAAGCTCTACACATTTTTATTAAAACTTTTGTGTTTATTTTTTACCGTTTTCGAGTAATTGTGAAAAACCACTTTTGACAATTTATTTTCTACCCTTGTCGGGTATTGCAGACACGAAAACCTTTACGCGTTGTTTTTGTATTATTAAAACTTCATTATATTAAAAATGCAAAGTTGAGTGCCAAAATTTTGATTTCAGGCCTTATTTGACAGTACTAAAAGTGAGTCGCTAGTGAAAAATAAATAACGTAAACGTCAAATTGCTTTTGTGTTGAGTTCATTTTTACATTCAGAGATTGTTTATTAAGCTAAGCCCACGCGCACTACAATTTTTCTTGTAGTAACAATTTCCCGACAGCGGTAAATTGAAATAAAACCTCTAAGTTCTATTGCCTGAATTTCACTTTGTAGATATGTGCAAATAAAATGGGTCCCTGGATTTTTATCACTTCAAATGTGTGTTGTTGACCTATATAGTTTATGATTTCAATAGAACGACTGCATTGAAAAAGTTACTTTGCACTTGAAGTTTGATTTTATCGATCAACAAGAAAGATCGTTGTAGACAAAAAACATTAATTTGATAACCGCTGAGCTATTTATAAGAAACTAGCATTGCCCGCGGCTCCGCCTGAGTTCAGATGACGAAAAACCAAATTCTTAAGTTTTACATATTAGTATACTCTTACATTGCAGTTTGTGTATTTTTTCTCAGAAATGAGATATTTTTCCGCAGTAAAAAGAATCATATATGTTGACTCAGATAACCAGCTACCATCATACCAAATTTCATCAAAATCTCTCCAGTGGTTTTTCCGTGATGAGGTAACAGGCAGACAGACAGACAGACAAAAATTCTAAAACTATAGGTTCGGTATCTGAATCGATAATAATGTCTATTGCAATAAGATTTTCCAAAAAATATTTAATGTACAGATTCGGCTTAGTTAGAATTTTATTATATGTACTTATAGAAAATTAAATCAAAAATATTTTATGTACAGATTCGGCTTAGTTAGAATTTTATTACATGTACCTATAGATTAGTAATCTTAAATATTTGGCAGTTTTGTTCATAATTGTGGAAAGTATATCTTCATATACATACCTAGTACCTACTATACTTACTTTATGGCGTAGGGAAGTGACGACCCCACCGCCCGCTGGTAGGCTACACTACCAGTGCAGTCAGTCTATGGTTGATCCGCCATGCCTTTACACAAGACCACTTCGGTGTAGGAGGCGAGCACTGTCCGTAGACAAACGCACCCGGCTTCTACAGCGATGTGGCAAGGCACAGGGGAAGTGCCTCAAAGGGCGCACGCCAGGATACGTACAGTGGCGTATGGCCAATCTCCTGCAACCTCTGCTTTCCGCCGGTCGTATCGGCCATCCGGTCCACCGGCACTGGGAGGCCGAGGTCGAGAGAGTGGATCCGCACCTGCGCAACTGCCTATCCACTTAAATATATTCACGCGCAGATGACTCCTGCATGTTACCTGGTCTTCGAGCGCAAGCCCTGCGGCGATGGAGAGCCGATGGTGGGGGGAGGATCGGTGTGTCCAAACCTTAATTGGCATCTGCACGTAGGCGGTTGTCTGGTGATGGTCGCTCTGGGTCCCGATCGAGGCGGGGGACCGGTTCGGCAGCTCAGACGATGACAAAGCAGCCCTATTCAGGGAGCGCTCTGCTTTCCCCAATCCGGGGAGGGGCCTAGAAAAGGTGGCCCAAAAATAGCCCGTCTCATCCTCAAAGCAGATGGCAAACCGCGGTCATCTGTTCACCATCTTAATGCGGTCGAAAAATGAAACTTAAACAAAAAATAAAAGATCTTATAATAGGAACGTGGAACGTTCGTACTTTATTAGACAATGACGTAAACTTATGTCCGGAGAGAAAGACGGCTCTAATCGCGAGAGAATTGGCCAAATACAACATAGATATAGCTGCAATTAGCGAAACCCATCTTAGTGACTCGGGAGAGCTTTGCGAACAACTGGGAGGCTACACCTATTACTGGAGCGGGAAGCCAAGTACTGAGAGAGCAGCTAGTGGAGTCGGGTTTGCCGTAAAGAATCAGCTGGCAAAAACACTCAAAGAACTACCGAAAGGCATAAATGACAGAATAATAACACTTAGACTTCAGTTGTCATCACAGAAGTACCTACATCTCATAAGTATATATGCCCCCACGCTGCCCTCTCCAGAAGAAGAAAAAATCAAATTCTACAGCGAGCTGAATCAAGTCCTGACTAAGATACCATCCACAGATAAGATAATTTTGTTCGGAGACTTTAACGCACGAGTTGGTAACGATTTCAGTGCTTGGAGTGGAGTTCTTGGTCGTCACGGTGTTGGTAAATGCAACGCCAATGGCTTCGATCTTCTCACTCTCTGTGCCGAATTTGATCTTACAATTACTAACACCTGTTACCGATTGCCAGAAAAGCTTAAGACCACGTGGATGCATCCAAGATCTAAGCACTGGCACCTCTTAGACTATGTGATAGTACGCAAGAGAGACCTCAATGAAGTACTTATCACTCGAGTAATGAGGGGTGCTCAGGGCTGGACCGATCATCGGCTAGTCCGATCAAAACTACGGTTCTACTTAAAAGCACCACGTCGAGCATCTCACAAGATCCCGGCAAAAATACACTGTGAAAAGCTTCTTCGCGACTCACATTTAAGACAAGAGCTAGATGATGCATTCTGCACCAGTATGCCAGAGACAAAAGAGGGTATGTCTATTGATGAGGAGTGGCGTTTATACGCTGAGAACCTTCACGCCTGTGCCTCACGAGTTATTGGGAAACCGGAAAAGAAAAATCAAGATTGGTTTGATGATTCCGAAGTGGAAATCAAGAAGCTCGTTGAGGACCACAGACGTACCCTTCTTTCGTCAGACGTCTCTGAGCGGAGAACTGCTAACCATAGCCTAAAAGTAAAAGTGCGTGCTCTCAAAGATAAATGGTGGGTAGACAAAGCCAATGAAATCCAACGTTATGCTGATACCAATCAGACTGGTAGATTTTTTGAGAGTCTCAAAGCTATTTTCGGCCCAAGATCTAAGAAAGTAGCTCCAATTTTCAACAGGGACAAGACTCAACGGCTTACTGAACAGAAAGATGTTCTTGCCCGATGGGCAGAACATTTTAATGACGTTCTTAACCCTAGTGCACAGACAGCTGACTTGTTGTTTATAGATTCCCTCGAAAGTTTACCGGTACTTGAAGACTTGGCAGAACCACCATCCTTTGATGACTTTATGAAGGCACTGTATAGGCTGAGAAATCACAAGGCACCTGGGGTAGATGGTTTACCGTCTGAATTATACAAATACAGCGGCCCTCACGTCAAAACCAGGTTATTCCAACTTATCCTGAAAATATGGGAGAGTGAAGTAGTTCCGCAGGATTGGAGAAATGCCTCCATCTGTAAATTGTACAAAGGCAAAGGCGACATCGCTGATTGCAGCTCGTACAGAGGTATCTCTCTTCTCTCAGTAGCTGGGAAAATCTTATCCCATATTATAAACACCCGTCTATCCCAACACGCAGAAACCATACTTTCCGAGACCCAGTGTGGTTTCCGGCCAGGACGAGGTACGGTAGATGCTATCTTTGTCGTAAGGCAAATCCAAGAAAAGAGCCTGGAGCAATACCGTCCTCTTTATATGTGCTTTGTAGATCTGGAGAAAGCCTTTGACAGAGTCCCGCGTGAAGCCCTGTGGATAATGCTAAAGAAAATTGGCTGTCCTGGAAAGTTGTTAAACTTGATACGTCAGTTTCATGATAATATGACGGTTAAAGTTCGACATGAAAATGACTTTTCAGACCAAATACCAGTAACCAGTGGCGTGAAACAGGGCTGTGTCTTGGCTCCCACTCTGTTTTCTCTATACTTTGCCTTTGTTATGCGGGATGTGGTCAGAACTTGCAATAGTCAAATTGAAATTAGCTCCAGAACAGACAAGAGCATATTCGATCTATCCCGTTTCAGAGCTAAGAGACAAGTTTCCAAGCTCTCTGTTCTAGACGTTTTATATGCCGACGATGTTTGCCTTATGGCCGACTCAATAGAGTCTCTTCAAGCCTATGTGGACTCCTTATACATGTCGTGCCGCAGGTTTGGTCTGGTTATAAGCACCAGCAAAACTCAGGTTTTAAAGCAACCTGCTCGTGGCTGTCTTGCTGACCAATCCGCTATCAACTTGGATGGCTCTGCATTGGAGGAAGTCCCATACTTCAAATACTTAGGCAGCAGACTAAAGCACGACAACACACTAGAATCAGAAATACCAGCCCGAATAGCAGGTACTGCAGCGGCCTTTGGCAAACTTAAATCCCGTGTCTGGAATTCACACGACCTCAAATTGCAAACTAAAATATTAGTGTACAAAGCGATTGTCCTGCCTACATTATTGTACGCTTCAGAAACTTGGTGCTGCTATAAAGCAGATATCAAGAAGTTAGACACATTTCACCTCAAATGTCTAAGATCCATATTGCGCATTAAGTGGCAGGACCGAATTTCAAACACCGAGGTATTACGTCGTACAGGTATGTCTGGAATTGAAGCTCTCGTAATGAAAAGTCAACTGAGATGGAGCGGTCACGTCCTACGCATGCCCGATAGCAGACTACCGAAGGCAGTCTTCTATTCTGAGCTTTCAAACGGAAAACGAAAACAAGGCGGGCAATACCTTCGCTATAAAGACGTGCTCAAACGCAATCTTGTGGCTTGTCATATACCAACTGAGAGTTGGGAGAGTCTGGCACGTCAAAGACCGGAATGGCGTCGAACCATTCACAAAAGTATCGACCGTTTTGAATCTGCGCGTCTAGAAGATCTTGATGCGAAACGCCAAGTACGGAAGACTAGGCCAAAACCCTCCTACTCTTACACATACGACTCAGCTGGCCAACTATACTGTGCATCTTGCAACCGAGTCTTTAAAACTAAATTCGGTTTCGCTAGCCATATTAGAGCCCACCAGCGTAATTTATAGGAGTCGCCGTCACCGGATACGGTGTGGACGACATGTATGTATGTATGTATGTAGTACCTACTTCATCAAAAGTAGAATTTTGAAAATTTTCTTATTTATATTATAAAGAGATAGCAGCCATGAATAATATAAAATCTTTAATTTAGTTTGACCAATTTAAATTTCTAGATTGGTGAATCTAGAAATTTTATGTGAGCTGTTTTATTTAACCTTCCCTTCATGATGTACGTATAAGTATGTCTACCGTCTTGAATAATTTAAATGTTGATTACCAGTAATTATATAATACCTTACATTGCTGTAGAAACCCTTGGCCCATGGAGTCAAAGTGCTAAGCTCTTCTTAAAAGACATAACACCCCGTCTTATCACCTCTACTGGTGACAGGAGGGCTGGCGCATTTTTCGCCCAAAGAATCGGCATTGCCATTCAACGGGGGAATGCGGCTAGCATTCTTGCCACTATACCACGCGGACATGACTTGTACAGTAATAACTAAGTGTACATATGTTTTGTATATATAATTAAGTATATTTGTAATTTTCTTTTTTGTAAATAAACCTAATATACTGTAAAAAATTACCAGTCTAGTAATTAATAGTCCAGTAATCTTGTAGCACCTATTATACTAAATGCTTGGAAGATAATTGTAAAATGGCTTTTGTGCTAACGCGGCCGTTTAATGGTAAATTATATTTCAGTTGAGTTCATTGTTACGAATGTGCCTTTTTAGCTGTAAACTGTAAATATCCTTACATTTTTAAATAGTCTGAGATAGAATTTTTAAGTTACCTAATGTTAGAAATTAGCTAGGAAATTCTATTTTAGAGAATGAGAAGGAAATATGGGCTTACTACATTTTTATATAGTATTAGTTTTTAGTATTTATAAAGGCAATATAGTGACATAGTGCTATTCATTTATTTATAGGTACTTTTAGGCGCTATTCTATTTTAAAATTCAATATTTTTTTTGTTAATTAGGGTAATAAATTTAAAATACTTCTGTGTATGTATTGCTTGACTTTCATTAATATAACAATGTGTATCAAAAATATTAATGGTTAATAATAATTGTTATATATTATTTTAAAACATTTTACATTTTTAGATAAAAGATCTATAGCAAATTTAAAGCATTGAGAATTTGCAGAAAAATTAAAAAAAAGAGTAAAATGGTCGTGATGGTTAGGATAATGTTTTTACAGTCCAGGTTTTTCAGATTTCGCATAAGCTTTGAAGTTAGAATATGTAATAATAAAATAAAGTGGCTGGATTTGTTTACGAGGGCGAAAGAAAAAAATTGAAGTGTTTACTTCCATTTCAAGAGAATTCGCATTTCGCTGGCAAATATTGCGCCTACTGCTCTAATTAAAAATATTCTAAGGTTCGAATAGAAGACATATCTGCTGTAAATAAGGAACCTTTATAAGATCACTTGTCCGTCTGTCTATCTGTCTGTTCGTAAAGACCCTTTTTCTCAAGAACGCTGACAGTATCGAGTTGAAATTATTGTTAAATAATCAGATCTGCCACCCCTGAGAGCTGTGAAAAAATCAAACTTCTAAATCAACTTTATGACACAAGGGAATCAAAACTTACAGGGTACATCTCATTGAGCTAGAATCATGAAATTTGGCAAGAAACAATGTCTTATAGCACAAGTAAAGGAAAAAATACCAAACGAAAACCCTAAATTAGTGGTTACATCACAAAAAAATTTTTTTTGCGTTTATAAACTTATTTTTATGTTTCATGCTACGAAACCCAGAGTGACAGTGTGAGAGTCAGACTCGCTCTTGTCCGTTTTATAATTTGATAGTTATATTTAATATAAGAGATGACAACAACATTTAAAGAGACGTCATCTTCCTTGCTAATGTATTAATTACAAGATTTTATTTAATTAGCAATGTTTGTTTGTTCAGGACAAATCTTGCAACAGGATTTTAAAGCAGTTATCCTGAACCGATTGAGCTGAAATGTTGCATACACGTTAACTTTGAATAACAATGCATGGTGGATGCATGGTTTGATCAACAATAACAGTGGCTAAGTGACGTCATTCTAAATCCAATACAGCGGACTCCAAAAGATGGCGGACTGTGATTTTTTTAAAGATATGCTGTAAAAGGCAATTTTGATCTATATTAAATGCACAACGTGTTTATTTAATTGTATAAGAATTAATACTTTATTTATTCCCATTATATAAAATCACAATTTTTTTTAGAAATGTGTAAAAGATAAAAATGGTTACTGTGGATTATCCTTAGGAGATGGACATATACCATCGTGGATTTTTCTGTACCCTTTTTATGATTTATATTTCCGTAGTATTTTATTTTGATTTATCTCGTAAGGTTTAGCCAGCGTTAGCAATGTAAGCGCCCAAAAATATGTTTTTATGATATCATTTTCTTTAAATTCTTGGCTTTTCTCTACTATAATATGCATATATTATACATATAATATATGCATAACCTACCGGAAGAAGTTTTCTAAATGAAAGAGAAAACTCCATCAAAATCCGTTGTGTTTTTTAAAAGGAGTTAGCGGAGAAACAGACAGGCAGAAACAGCGAGTTTGCTTTATAATATTTATAGTTAAAATCTGGTCGAGAGATTTACCTGTGTAGATAAACAAGTAAAAAAATGTTAAAGATAATATGTTTTTTATAAAATAGGTAAAAGTCACGACGAGCTTTTTTATCATATAAATTGTGTAATGTAATTCATTGATGGATTTGATTATAATTGATGAATTTCTTATTTTTAGAGATTTAACTTAAAAATGTTTTTTTTTTATAATTACTTTATTGCCTTTTAATAGGTACAGCTTACGTTACTATTAAGAAACATTCTTAGTAAGTTCGTAGTATGCCCGTAGATAATTGGGGAGATAATTGAAAAAATAACACATTATGTATATAAAAAATGTAATATAGGTCCGAATTTTTTTTTCATTCTCTACACGTACTTTTTAAATTTCAACCGAATAAGGCTTCGATTGCGCAGTTTTGCGATTAGGCTTGCTAGCCAAGTAGTTAACATTATTATTTTTATAGCCTACTAGCAATGCCCGCGGCTCCGCCCGCGTTCACATGACCAAAAACCAAATTCTTAGGTTTTACATATTAGTATACTCTTACAATGCAGTTTTTGTATTTTTTCTCAGAAATGAGATATTTTCCCGCAGTAAAAAGAATCCTATATGTTGACCCGAATAACCAGCTAACATCATACTAAATTTCATCAAAATCTGTCCACTGGTTTTCTCGTGATGCGGTAACAGACAGACAGACAGACAAAAATTCTAAAAACTATATATTCGGACTCTGTATCGATAATAATGTCTATTTCAATTAGATTTTCCAAAAAATATTTAATGTACAGATTCGACTTAGTTACAATTTTATTATATGTATAGATTGGTAAAATTATTGATTTTTAGACTGCAAGTATGACAGTTAGTTAAGTACTACATGTTATTGCAAATTTGAAACATTTCAATCAATTACTTAAGTAATTATGTAATCTTTTATATTACTAATGTAATTTCCATTGAAAAGCCGAAAAATATTAAGAAGTTGCGAGAGCGGCTAAAAGATAACGGTAAAAATCTTATTAGTTACGAATTAATAGACTTACATTATTTATTGCATTAGCTGTTTTTATTAATTTAAAATGAAGCAGACTGGATTATTTCAAAATATTTACATAACCTATTTAAGGAAGTAAACATATATCTATTAACAAAAGTGTATTAAAACAGTACAGACCTTGCATCTTTCTTATAAAAAAAACAAAACAGGCATATGCTTCAAATATAATTTAGTACATCTTTTGAGAAGACTGAAATGTGAAGTCGATGAATTACACCCTACTTTATAATTTCTAATACATATTTTATAATATAAGAAGTAACACGTGTATGTTCTTTGTATTACAGAGTGAATGTTTGTACAAGCTGTGCAGATGTTTATTGCGTTTAGGGCTACGTCGCGACGTGTCATTGCGAACACGGGAGTTATCACTTATCACACAGGCCGTATTATCCTATATTTTGTTAGGAGTGCAGAATAATGTAGTAAGTCACTGCAATATTTGCCTATTCAACAAGATAGCATGATTATACAATATTATATTTAACTTGATAGTTATAATTTACTTACAATAAAAAGTACGTTAAAATTACAATTATACTTAATTATATATACAAAACAAATCTATACATATAATAAAATTCTAACTAAGCCGAATATGTAACTACATTAAATATGTTTTGGAAAATCTTATTGAAATAGACATTATTATCGATACAGAGGCCGAATTTATAGTTTTTAGAATTCGACATGACTTGTACAGTAATAATAATTAAATATTATATATAAATATATATACACACTAGCATTGCCCGCGGCTACGCCCGCGTTCATATGACCAAAAACCAAATTCTTAGGTTTTTCATATTAGTATACACTTACTTCTCAGATATGAGACATTTTCCCGCGGTAAAAAGTATTCTATATGTTGACCCGGATAACCAGCTATCACCACACCAAATTTCATCAAAATCTCTCCAGTGGTTTTTCTGTGCTTCGGTAACAGACAGACAGACAAATATTCTAAAAACTATAGATTCGGTTTCTGTATCGATAGTAATGTTTATTTCAATAAAATTTTCCGAAAAGTATTTAATGTGCAGATGTGGCTTAGCTACAATTTTATTACATGTATAGAAGAGACAAAATAAATACTTAGTTTCTAATCTAAATATTAATGTGCTCAGTAGTTCTTCAATATGTAATTTGAATTAATTAAATTAGGTGTCTATTATAGTGTCTATTGTAGTCCTTAGAAGATATACTTTGATGATTTACACCGATCTATACAGATAATACAGATATATATAATTGAAGTGTCTGTTTGTAATGTCGAAATAACAGCTTTTTACTAAAAAAATGCATATAAAATCATGTAAGGTACTTATAAGAAAAACATAATTTTTAAATTCAATTTCAAAATTTAAAATTTTTGTCTGTCTGTCTGTTTGTTCCGGCTAATCTCCATAACGGCTAAACTGATTTTAACGGGACTTTCACTGAAAGATAGCTGATATTATAAAAAGTAACTTAAGCTATTGTTATTTTAGAAAAAGAATTAGGGTTTAGCGAGCGTAAATCACTAGTTATATTATAAAAATGAGTGTTGGAAGTACTATAGAAGTTAATTACATAAAAAAAACAATTGCGACGACATTATGCTAATTCTTTTTTCAACTTTCGTCCACAGAATACATGTTTTCCATTTGTTTTTGTTCCATTGTTTTTCCATTTTGATACTTGGAAATGTCAAAATGTCACTTCCGAGTGCCAAAATGAGCTTCAATTAATGAATCAGATCTAACTCCGAATTTTAAATTAACATAAAGCACTTATAATAAATAGCAAGGGTTCTGGGTTTGAAATAAAAAAAATCCTAACGAGAAGGCTAAGGAGAGCTACGCTACGCTTCGTTCCTGCCTTAGCTTCTCAACCTAAATTATCCAAGTCGGACTGTCACTTAATCGAAAACAAATAATACACTTAGATTAAAAAAATAGTCTGCTTACGTTTATAAATTGCACGAGTACACTTAAAACTATGGTAATACTATTAAAACAAAAACTAGAAACGAGCGTATACGAAAATTAACAAAAACTAATAACTTGGAAAATAATATGAGAAAAATAACTATGAAAAAAGCCAAAAATATGAACGCGTTTAATGAGTACAGATCATATTCACATAAACTATCGAACTTCGCGGTATTTTGTGTGTGGTAAAATACTGAAAAGTATTCACAGATAATAAAATCAAATAATGGTTTAAATTTTTTTGCTAAATGTAAATTAATTATATAAGTCACTATTTTACATAAATCAAATAAAAACTCATATATGCATGCATGAATTGAAAATAACATATTTCTATTTTAAAATCTTAGTCTTATGACAATTTTCACTTCTAATAATTATCGTATTCTATACCTCTCTCGAAATGTTTTGACAACTGTCTTAGGATGCACAAAGCATGCTCCAGGCGTGTCTTTTTAAGTATTATTATTATGATGTATGACATGACGCGACAGTATGTAAACAAATAATACATAAAAAGTAAGTGAATATGATTAGTTTTCCTCAATTTTTATTTCCGGGAACTTTTTCCATAAAGTAGAGATCAAAAGTACTTATTTAATAATTATTTATTTATATAATATATTAGAATAATGATGACGAATTTATTTATCCTTTTTCTTTGTTTGAACTCGGATGTTCCTCGCGCTCTCTGAAACAAACATTTTCGCACGGTAGCTACCTGTGGGTCAATCAGTGTGGGTCTTCTTTCTATGAATAGTATGACTCAAGGTGCTATTAAATACCCAAATTTTGGGTTGCGTGTAAATAAGACATCAAGGAATGTTAAAGAATTCTCAGATTTCAATTCATTTTTCATTCATTCATTCATTTCATTCAATTTCATTGTTAATTGTATGTTGGATTTATAGGATTGATGTTACAAGGTACATACATTATTATATAATACAGGTATTTTATCAGATGATAATATTGTGAAAGTGTCATTTACATACCGCTCACAGGAAATCAAAATAAATCTGCGAAACAATCCATAAAGAAGGCCTTTGTTCTTGTTAAAAATGTAAAAAACAGACTATACAAATTATAATAACAAAATTAACATGTAATTACCCGTTTAATTAATTACTTAGTTAATGTAATTAAGTTGTTTTGATTAATTATTGATATAAAATGTAATCAAATATATTTAGCTCCCTTATGCGTGAACCAATTAAAACAAACTATTAAATAATTTTCCTCGTTTACCATTTATTATTATTCAATATTCGATGATTAAAGTAAATAAATAAATAGAATTAATAGAAATTATAATTGTAAATTAAAGAAATGAAATTGAGCATAATAATGCCACACTATTCCACTAGGTGCAGGTTTTATTGTAGTGAGTGGTATAATGTTTCACCTAGGGTTTTACTCAATTTATAAAAAAAAAAATCTTTATTGTATTACACCCATTTTCTATTAAGTTAGAACAAAGTAGGTATACCAAAGTGAAAATAGGTATAGCGATATTGTTCTTTGGCTTAAATTATTTTGTAAAAACTTATGAACATTTTTTGGATAATAAATTATTATTATTAAAAATACCATAACGGTCAATAACACTGCACAGGTGTAACGTGTGAAGGACAGAGAAGAGAGAAGAGAGGTAAGGGACCGTACTTGTGTAAAGAAAACTCCCTTCGGATATGTTTATTTTGGGATAGCACTACTCGTATTTTATGGTCGGTTTTAATTTAAAAATGAAATACGCTTACAATTAAGTTATATTCACAAAAACTGTATTTGATTACGTAAGTAGTTGGGATTTTATTTATATGTCAAAAATACATAACACTTTTATATGGATCTAAATGGGTCGTAGTCTACTTTGTGAATTGCTATGCTTGACAAATTTTTAGTCTGATCCCCAAATAAGACGGTATTCTTTAGGTCTAGCTTCATTGTATAGAGCTAGCTACTAAATAAAACCCATCCACAATGTAGGTTTATATTATAACCTAAAAATTCTTGAAAGCTCGACGATTACCTCGAATATTGACAGTTAAGTTGCTTGTGGTAATATTTTCAATATGCTACTTTGCTATTGTCTTTTCTTATTCTGAAAGTAATATTTTATATTACTCATGGCATCTCAAACATCAAAATTCATACATAACTCTTTAAATATTACAGATAGAAACACACATTTGTAATCATCTAACAAATTCATCAAATACTCGCCACATGAACTTTTCTATTATTCTATAGAAACCCTTTCTTTATCTTAGATAAGCAGCCAATGTTAGAAATAGTCATACACACCTCTGGGACCTCTGTATCAAATAACACAAAGAGAAGATAAAATAGTTTGGCAATAAATTATGGATTTAAAAAACTAAAAGAGAAACACGCTTTGAAGCAACAGCATGCATGGGATGTGAAAACGAATGAATTGAGCCTCAATTCTGAGGTTTTACTTCCTTTGAAGAATTTCTGCCTTCAGTTAATTGCAACAGATCCGCACCCTTTTTTTAGTGAGATTTTAGAAATATTGTGATGTTTCGTACATAGTACAGGGTACTCTATTGACTATGTAATTCTCTAGTGGTTCTAAAGAAATACAAATAGGCAAAATTTCTTAAAAATATTTTTAAAGACCTTAAATGAATCATAGTTTCAATTATATCATAGGCTACGATAAGTATATAAAATATATTATTAATGGTCTTAAGGTTAAGGGTAGTGAAGGTTTTTGGTGTGATAGCCGTGAGAACAACACGTCTCGCGTTATCTCTCTTTATCTTATGTTTATTATTAGAATAATGTATTATATTATATAGTCATCGATCAAAAAAATACTAGATACACTCCTCCTCACCAAATGAAAGCTCATTTGAACAGTGCGCTTTTAAGTTTTTTTGTAAAAACAACTTCAAGCATTGCATTTAAGGTTTAATTCACATTATTGTATATTTATTTCAAATAGAAAATAACCTTATCACAATTAGTGACAGTTTTAACTTTTGCATAGCAGTGTGTATCGAGTACTTTTTTAATCAATGTGTGTAGTCTGTATAATTTATTTAGTTATTAAATATGCTAACATATGTATAAGAATCGTAAAAAAAATACTTTTAAAAATTGGCATGGAACAAGATAAGATCCATATTACGAGCCATGACAATGTATGATTTTAGTTTTGAATCAAAATTTATATTGACTTGCAGAAAAATAATTATTAAAAAAATCTGTACAACTTGAACTGGCGAGTGCGTCGTATCGTAGGTATAGCCGATTTAGGTTCTCGATATGTTATGATAATGTAGTTTTATGTGACATACTCGTAAAATTGAAATATACATATGTATGTAACATAAAAAAGTTGTCTGTCACGGGACGCATGGCAGATGTGAAACATCTATGTTAATATTAGAATTAATAATAATTAATGAATAAAAACCTATAACGGAATAAGGAAAAAATAGAGTTTAGTTAATAAAATCAATTTATTTCCATTTTATTTTAATTATAATAATATTGTATATATATATATATATATATATATATATATATATATATATATATATATATATTTAACTGCCTCGGTGGTGTAGTGGCTAGCATGTACGGCTGCACACCCGGAGGTTCTGGGTTCGAGTCCCGGGTCGGGCCATGTTTAGTTATTGAGTCTTTCTGTATAGTAAGTCTCAGTAACAGGCCGGAGTTGGAAAGTTGGCGGTGTTTCACCTCCGTGCCTCGGAGAGCACGTAAAGCCGTCGGTCCTGCGCCTTAACTCTCACCGGTCGTGTCGAGTGGTCGTCCCACCGGAGTATGAGAGTGATAGGAATAGAGAGTGCACCTGTGTCTGCGCGTACACTTGAGCACTATAATATCTCCTGCGCAGTTGGCTAATCTCAATGAGGTTGGCCGAGTAGCCGGAATCGGCTAGGAGAACATCATATATATACACACACACACACATACACACACATTTTATTCATAAATAGAATAGAATAGAAATACTTAAGTATTTTTAGTAGAGATTACACATACACATAGGTATAAATATTTACATCTCATTCTGTTAAAAGTCAGTTTAAAGTGGTTAACATGTTGCGATTAATGTTAACAAAGTTTGATTTCTAATCCTACAGGTTATTAGTAAATTAAACATCTTCCATTAACAGTCATAAATATAATCAGTATTTATAAACAATAATTTTACCAAAAAATGAAAGACGATATTAGGAATAGAATAATATACTGGGAACATTTTTGACGTCAACAGTTGTTGTAAACAGTACAACATGGTCTGGGTTCCCATGAGATAATGGTTTTAACTTAACGAAATATAAAATTATGAAGGATTACTCACGCATGCAGGCGGGCGGGGTTTTATATTATTGGACAAGCTTAGTTAATTTCTTTTTTATGTAATTATTTATATACATATAACAATTTACTAATATGAATTCAATTACAAATAAAGAAAATATCTTTAGGTATAATATTATGTTTGTTTGGCAATGTTCAACTACGTCATAGTTTGTAACTTTGTAGATTTGATTGCTTTAAAAAATATAAATACGATAATGATACACAAAATATATTGGCCATAAGAACCTTTAATTATATTATTATATTTTATTTTTAAATATTAATATTTTCATATAACATAGGGATGTATACACATTTGACGTTTGCGCGATTTCTCGTTCAGAAGTTCTGGATCAGAACTCAAATCGCGATGGGAGAGCATCGGGTCAACAGTGTCACTCCGACCGCACGCTTATGAACACCGAGCGCGGCAAAGCTGCCTGGTACTTCAATACTATCCAAATATTCATTATCTGTGTAATTTTTGGCGGGAATTATACTTTATAATTTTTTTACACATGATTTAAACGGCACTAAAGTGTAAATAAATTTATGTGAATTAGTTAAAGTTTGTTATAGAAAGTATTTAAAATTAGTGTGTAATAGATAATTTAAAAACTTAAAAGTGTTTTTGTGAATGAAAAATATCTGTGTGTTTATTGCAAAATTAAATGTGTAACAAATGACTCCTTAATGTTAGTATTGTTAGAGAATGTTATAAACTTTCTTCTCAAGCAAGTGTAACTTAATTTGGTGCCGACAGGTAAGTTGTTCCTGAATTTATTTAAAATTAGTAGAACATATGGTTATTAGCTCCATTGGTATTTTTTTTTTTAATAATATATTTTTTAATTAATCTATTATATTTTTGGGAGTGTAAATACCCTCTCGGATCTTGCATCTAAATTATTTGTACATTTATTTTTTTAACTTTTAACATTTAATTTCTTTTTTTTTTACTATGGATACTTTTAAACTATTTTTTCTAAGAGGGTTTTATTTTAATAGTAAAATTATTTATTACCCATATTAAGCATCGTTAACTTACTTTAGCAGTTGACAGAACGTGTTAGGAAATTAGTTATACCATAAAAATCATATACTGTGTTTTCGTATACTTAAACTAGCCCCAAATAAAAAAGTAAGTTTCTAATATATAATTGTGATCATTTAGAATGGATTAAATATATTGATAAAGGACACATTAGGGATCAAACACAAATGATTACTTTTTTTTAAACATAAAATCATAATAATAAAAAAATAGAATATTCATTTCATTAAATATTGCAAGCGACATTAAAAAGAGAATATAATTTACCAATTAGTAATATTAAGAGTATAACTATTTTACATATTGGTAATTAAACAATGCATTTAAAGTTAAAGTGCACAAATCTATATATATAAAAGAAAGTCGTGTTAGTTACTTCGCTTATAACTCAAGAACGGCTGAACCGATTTAGCTGAAAATTGGCAGGGAGGTAGTTTAGAGCCAGGAGAAGGACATAGGATACTTTTTATCCCGTTCGACCGCGTTCCAATTTTTATGATATTTTAATTTTTGGATTTCTCTTAGTCCGGAATAGGTAAGTATTAAAACATATAATTAAAATGTGAGAAAGAAAGATTTTTTCTTTTTATATCTATTTAAAACGTACCTAGCGACGAACCCGAGCGAAGCGAGGGTGAGCCGCTAGTTGATAATATTTTAAAAGCTGAATGTTCGCCATGAAAAGTAGAGTACTTAGATGTTATTAAGATATGCCGACGGCAATCGAGTGCATTTTTTATATAATATATAACATAATTATTTACATACTATGTGTAACTTTTAAATAATAAAAGACTTTTTACTCTCGTGAATTATCTTAAAATCCAATTTCACGCTGTTAAAATTAAATAATATATTCACTTTTTATTCTCTTCAATTAGTAAATAGACAATCTTGTCAATCTCAATCTTTCAGTCCCCTTCTATACATCGTAAAATTTGACAACTAAATCTCCGAGCATTAGGATTTAGGATCATTGCATACAAAATAGCATCTTGGAAATGGTCTTTGAAACGACGGTTGTCTTTATAAAAAAAATCTTTTTAAAAACAATGACAGAAAAATACACAGTAAGAATATTCTTCCTTTATCCTCTTGAGAGTGAATGTTTTTATATTTTTTTAAATTACATATTATGTATGTATGTATGTGTGCTATAAGCGCTTTACTTACCTATTAATTTTACGTTTGTTTGTGTACAAATAAGAATAAGTAAAGAATTAATAGATATAATAAGTAACGATGAATTTGATTGAAAAATAACTTATTTTTATCATCAAAACAGTTTTATATTTTTAAATGAAGCTTAAAAAGAATAGCTTAACTTACAAATTATTTTATTAAAGTAAAACCGGGTAACATAAACCGTTACATTGTATATTTTCGCAAAAGTAGGAAAATACAGTCGTAAATTTATAAATGTACATACTTCATGATCGCGACGTAAATGAGCTTATGGCAAGCACTTTGCTTGCGGTTAGATTAAAAGTAAGTGCTTATTTCGTATGTACTATTTTAAGAGAGAATAAAACAATTTCAACACAAACAAATAAAGATTTAATTCCTCCACGACCGCGGACACGCCGGCGTGTCAGTTAACAATAGATTTCTTGGAATTTAAATTAATTTCTGGAGGTGTTAAAATAATGAAATCACATATTATATTATATTGTACGCTAAAATAATTTCATCGATGTATATACATAGTTAAGTAAGACAACGACAAGATTCTAAATATTATTTCTACTCCCAAAACAATCTAAATGTAGCTCAACTTGTTTAAAACACCTCCTAAATTATGCATCTGACGTTTGTTTATAGCATATGTGTAATCGTTTTAGTGATTACATTAAAGTATCATAAATTAAAATGTATGATTATTATATGACGTACATAGCTATGTTATAAAAATTTTAACTTCTTGCCAATAAACAGGGTATGGCTGGAAAGATCATTATTAAATTCTTCTTCTTCTTCTTCTTCTCCCTGCCCATTTCCCAATCACTTGGGGTCGGCGCAGTACATCTTCTGTACTGCTGATAGGATTTGGCAAAAGTTTTACGACCGGCCGCCTGCCTGACGTCAACCCTCCTTGGGAATGCTATGGTCTCTCTTTGTTGAATGGTATCGCGGAAGTCTTGTAATATTCACTTTTGATTTTTTTGGCTTTTAAAACATTTTTACTATCATTATTTAAATTATATTACATTAATTTTAATACTGTACGTTATCATTAAGATATTTAATCATTAGATTATTTTTCGCTTCTGAAATAATAAAAACCGAACCTGCATTGTAATATTGTTTATTATGTTCTGCCCGCGGATACTCTTGCATAGTAAATACGTTCATAAAAATGTAATTGCTCATATAACGTTATATGTGGTTTGTATACCTATATATTTTGATAGTTTATATATTAGGGTGCTCGATGAAAAAAAAGCTTCCCTTTGTTTAAAATTAGATACTTCATTTTAAGTTAGTCACTTCATTTTAATACTTATTAAATGGGCTAGAGAACTCATTTATAAAATGTTATATATAATAACTTTATTATTAAAGAAATGAGAGAGTAAAAAATATTCACTTAACATGATATTCATTTATATACTACTATGCAAAAAGAGGTTGATTTTGTGACTTTTAGACCAACAAGTAAACGTAGCACCGGAAATATCTCATCATCTCAAAAACTCTCGATTAAAGATTTTTTGAAAGTAACTGAACTAAAATCTTTTCTATAAAGTTTTTCACAGTTTTCACGGTAAAGGGCGTCAATTCGCATAAAAAATTACTCTAGAAACTTCTCTCATTTTGAAATACTCATAGCGGATCGGATTACTATTATTTAAATGAATTTTTGTATCGGTGTACATTTGTTATTTCTTCATGCTCAACGGCTGGGCGAATTTGGATAAGTAGGTACACAAGGAGACTATGACCTGGAGTAACACAAAAGCACCGAAGGATGCGTCTGGATGAAGCGAGGCGGCCAGTATATACATACATAACATATATATACCACCTCTTATTCAATTTCACCCCTCAGTTACATGTAGGTAGGGGGTCAACCTATACTCATTTTTCATAACTTGACAACAGCATTATGCAATGGTTCACATAAAACACCTTTGAAAATTTCAGCTTTATTTTTTACCCATGGAAGAACAAAATTCGCCACCGCGTGTCACGCTTAGTGGACGGCGGGGCTTACTGACTTGCTTAAAATATTTCGTAAGACCAATTGTACCTTAATGGTTTTTGACATCTTTAATGAAACACGTATTTCAGCGTTTCCAAATTTAACCTGAAGACTTAAAGGGCTTTAAAAGCTCGGGCAGGTTGAGGCTGCTAACAAAATATAAAGCCACAGGTTTATTGCCTATATAAATTCGTTGGGTAATTTTTATCATTGATTTTGTTGCCTTGATCACTAAAAGTGACGGGTTCATTTTCCTAACGTACGAGTATGTATATAACATTATTATGTCTGTACACTTTTCAAAGGACTTTGTTAGTGGTTGGTATTGCAATGGAAATCTTCTCATATCAGTTAGAACTGAGATTTACTAAACGTATAATCCATATTATATTATAAATGTGAAAGTGTGTTTGTTTGTCCTTCTTTCACGTCGAAACGGAGTGACAGATTGGCATGATTTTTTGTGTGGAAATAGTTAGAGGGCTGGAGAGTGACATAGGCTCCTTTACCGCGGGAGATTAATGCCCACGAGAAAATACCTTATAATACAATACAAAAAAATATTTATGATCAGAATTATTTGAAACTTGGTATTAATGCTTTTAAATAAAATTAAATAAATACGTGTTTTAGCATTTTTAGAATTTCATCCTATAAGGGGGTAAGATAGGGGATGAAAGTTTATATATGAAACTACCTTTTTTAGAGATTTTTTGTAGTTTTAGCGCGAGCGAAGCCGTGGGTTCTGCTAGTATAGGTACATATATATTACATAGATTGTAGCGATAGCATTATCGACGCTTATATTAAGTAACTTTCAGAGTAATTTCACTATTCAGGTTCTGTTATATCTAAATTTAATTTAAACTATCCTAGAGTGCAAATTTTGCTAACCATAATAAAATCTGGTAAAATACTACTTTTTGAAGTTATACTTCGTTTGGCATATTTGAAAAAAAAAATGAGAATAAAATTTTTCTATGGCCGCGCATATCGACAGCCTAAAAGCGACATCATGAAGTTAGCTGAAAGCAACATGATGAAGTTAGCCGCATTCCTTTTACAACAGTTGTGACATACGGGATGAAATCTTTAGCTATTTTTGTTCTGTTACTGTATACTGATGCTATAGCTACTGTTATATTCGACAAGTTGTTTATTTACTGAACTACAAAAAAACTGTATTACTGTTATTTGAGATTTACCTAATCAAGGATTATTTCAAAATATCCTTGTAAGTCTTTATTGATGTATTTTTCAATTTAGTCGCCATAACTTTTAATTTAACAATCTTGAATTACATATGAGAACGTTATAAGAATAACGAATTAAAATGCGCGGGTGCTGTGGACATTGTGTGGTATTTTGAAGTCTCATTCAACGCTGAGTGATTAAAACTACGTTTTTCTATTGTAAATATAAGATTTCCAAGGTAAAAGTGCTGGCACAAAACTTTTAGGCCCATGAATGACGGGTTTGTTGTATAATAATTAAAGACTTATTTCTTTTTATTTTTGTTCAGATTGCGAGTATGATAAATGCGCTTGTAAGTCATTTATTTTGGAGTATAACATATACATTATATAATAGCTAGAAAAATTCAGGGAGTCTGCGTGAAATATCTTATTTTTACGTGAAATATTTCTAAGCTCATACGAAGGGACAGCTAACCGGATATTGTTTTTATGTATTCTTTTAACCCTTATCAAAAAGTAATTTCTGCAAAGTTTCGTTTATTCCGTGACAATACCATTCTTATAGTTTTTAAGAATTTTTGTCTGTTTGTCTGTTCGTCTGTTACCGCATCAAGGAAATACCACTGGAGGGATTTTGATGAAATTTGGTATGGTGATAGCTGGTTATCCGGGTCAACATATAGACTTTTTACCGCGGAAAAATATCACTATATTTCTGAGAAAAAATATAAAAACTGCATTGTAAGAGAATACTAATATGTAAAACCTAAGAATTTGGTTTTTGGTCATCTGAACGCGGGCGGAGCCGCGGGCAATGCTGCGGTGTATGATGATTTAAAGTAAAATTTGAGATAATTTGCATCGCAAGATTGAATATGATCTGGAGTAAAATATAAGCACCAACAGACATACCCGATCAAAGCTTAGGATAAGTCTCTAGTATATATAAAGATCAAAGTTTTTAATATGCAGCCTGATAGTGCCGCGTTGTAAGCGGAAGTAGGTACCACGTAGGTACCTAGTAGTACAAAAATAAAGATGAATGTATGTTGTATTTTAAAGCCTAGAAAGAAAATCCTTCAATTACCATTAAAAGATAAATGTTTGAACACCCTGTATAATCTAGCATACTTACAGACAAAGCATATTTACCGGCTAATTAAACTTTACAATTATAGTTATAGTAATATTTTAACAGCCTACACAATCTCAGGTAGGTAATTCATTAGAAAATAAAAGCACTCGTATGGAAGAAACGTTAAAGTGGGTCAGGTATCCGAGAAGAGCGGAGTCACTCGAGTTTGTTGCCAGTTTAAGCAAACATTTAAAGAGAGTCAATATCCAATTGTTTTCAATTTCTATTACACAAATAGATTTCATATTGATTTAATTGATTTGACATCAACATATATGTACATAATTATATCAGTTATCTAGTTCTAGGAAATCTAAAAGCATGTGCTAACTTTATTGAAAAACCATGATTAACATCTTACTTCGTATTTGTGTTATATAAAGGTATGTGATTTGGTAGATATTAATATTAGCACGCTCACGTTTCGATAAGACCTCAGATAGGCTTTTATATAAAATAAGAATTACGTTTCTAATAAAAACCATCTGTAATAGCTTGTCACTCTAAGCCAAGTTTTATCATCGCCTCGGGTGAAATCGCACCATTGCCCTCATTTACCCTATTAAAAGCTTATGGTTTACATCGTAATTCCTCTTTATAACATTTTATTAGCAACTTACATCGCCTTCAGTCGATTCTTAATTTTATTTTAAGTTACGTTTAAAGTTTTAACGTTTAGTCCTTACTAACTCTACAGAGATGAGAGATATTTTTCCGCAGTAAAAAGTGTCCTTTATTTTGACCCGGATAACCAGCTATCATTATACCAAATTTAATCAAAATCAGACTAATTAATCAGACAGAGAGACGGACAGACAAAAATTCTAAAAACTATAGATTCGGCCTCTGTATCGATAATAATGACTATTTCTATAAGATTTTCCAAAAAAATATTTAATGTACAGATTCGACTCAGAATATTATTTTAGGTATAGATGACACTTCTCAAAACTAATTAGAAATATAGGAAATATCCCAGAGATAAATTTAAAAAATCCAAAAATATGTGATTCTTTAATTATGTTGTCGAGCATTAATATTAAATGTCACGAAAAATTGGCACGAATAATATTACGTCCCATATATGTACATTAATATACTTTGCAACCCTTTTCAGAACTTTTTAATGGTCTTTGTTTAAATACGCTCTCAAAATTCCAGTCATTAGGTATAAACAGGATTTCTTTATCTATACTAATATTATAAATGTGAAAGTTTGTGAGTATGGATATTGTTATGCACGCCAGAACGGCTGATCGGATCTAGATGAAATTTGGCACAGAGATAGATTATAGTCTGGAATAGTATATAGGCTACTTTTTATCCCGAAAAATATACGGTTTCCGAGGGATAGGTTTGTTTTTGTTTTCCTAAAGGTGAACCCAAGCGAAGCGGGGGTAAACTTTGCAAACTAATTTTATTGTTTGTTAATTTCTGTATTTTACATATAAGTGCAATAAAGAATACTATATATACTTTACCATTGTTAAGATTTCAAGTGCATTGAATTCTGATTTTCATGATATTTGATCTATGGATTTATTCTGGATTAAAAAGGATTAGATATCAGGCTCTGTTAGATGGTAAAGTTGTAAAATTCTGCTAGAACGTGATACCACTCGGTTCAATATTTAAGTTAGCTTACGTTCTGGTAATACAAAAAGTTTCCAGGGAGAATAAAAAGAGGATGAGATGCTGTAAAAACGAATTTGGAGCTGTTTTTTTACAATCTTTTATTCACTACGAGATAAGTGATAGAGATTCATAGTATAAAAAATGAGATTTTTTTATAACATGCAACTTCTCGAAGAAAATGAAAGTGTTTTTCTAAGTGCGATTTTTCTAAGTGTAGTAAATAATCTTCAACGTAACATATTTCCACTATTTCGTGTATGTCGTAAATAGTGTTCGTGTAAAGAAGTAGATTATGTCATAATAATGTCGTTTTACTTCAAAATAGCTTACCAAAGCCGAAACTATCACAAGGGTTAGCGTTCCTTTTGGATACAGTTAACCTAAAAGAACACGACGTTGGGTCAGACTGTATGTAGACACTTCTTACCCTTTTCAAATTTAGCCACAATGCTTAAATAGTTCTGGAACTACACTAACGACGACTAATGATTAATTGGTATAGCCCAAATGAAAAATGTTAAAAAATGTGTTCTTGTAAAATTTAGATTTGACTTGATTTAAAAGCTGCCATGCTCTTATGTTACAAATGATCTCCTAAACTGCGTATACTCGTAGTATACATTTGCGACCTGTACAAAAGATATAAGAGTTTAAAGGTAGTTAAAGCTAAACTATTATTATCAAATAGATAGTCCTTCTAGAGCTTTGAATTTACTAAATGTTAGCGTTTTTATTACTTATCATGGTTATTAGAAGTTTTTTAAAGAGTAACTGTTGAGTTTCTCGCCGGCTCTTCTCAGCAGACTGCCTTCCGAGCCGGTGGTAGATTCCTCACGGATTGACTACACTGACATTTATTTTAACTTAAATTTAAAATGTAAAATTGACAATTCAAAAGTGCTTGTAAAAATCTGTTTAAATAAAATTAGTATATTTTGATTTGTTTTGTCTATTTGCCTGTTTGTGACCGCATCACGAGAAAACCAGTGGACAGATTTTGATAAAATTTGGTATGGTGATAGCTGGTTATCCGGGTCAACATATAAGATACTTTTTACTGCGGGAAAACATCTCATTTTTGAGAAAAAATACAAAAACAATGTATGAGTATACTAATATGTAAAACCTAAGAATTTGGGTTTTGGTCATCTGAACGCGAGCGGAGCCGCGGGCAATGCTAGTTTTATTATATGTACAGATGTAGGTATATATTGCATATTTTGTCTCAAATCGCATGAGGCCTCTGTGATATTTACATAAAACCAGGTCTTTGACGTCTTTTTTTACTATAAAACTGAACTTTGAAGTTGCAAAATATATACTTTGCTTTCTCATTGAACACGCTTTCAATAAAAATCTCACTGCCTTTGAGAATTGCCATGGTATTCAAGAAGCATGTAGGTTCTAAATATTCCAGTGATTTTTCTTTAACTTCATTTTGTTACGCATTTATAATATCATAGTTTAAAATATCTAAAGTTAGAAAAATAGCATAATGAAGTTAAAATAGAAATGACTATTTGTAATGAATGTTTGCTGTGAAATAGAGTAAAATTCAAATGTAAAAATACGTCACAATGTCAATACAAGATTCAATCATCCTATAAAAATCACAAAGTAGGTCACATATCCAAGGAGAGTCAAGTGACTAGGGCTTATTGGCAGTTTAAGCAAATACGCTTGGGGAATCGATATTCATTTGAAATTAATTACTCGTTTCTTATATATTAAACACCAAATACCAAATTGTACCACACGTGTTGCGTTATATGAGTTTACTTATATTTTACTAGCATATACAAAAATAAAT
Source organism: Brenthis daphne (assembly GCA_947093115.1). Lineage (NCBI taxonomy): Eukaryota > Metazoa > Arthropoda > Insecta > Lepidoptera > Nymphalidae > Brenthis > Brenthis daphne. Next base: position 18,443,991 of record OX352483.1, read on the forward strand.
CTATCCCTCAGGAACTGTGTATTTTTCCGGGATAAAAAGTAGCTTATGTGTGATTCCAGACTATAATCTATTTCTGTGCCAAATTTCATCCAGATCTGTTCAGCCGTTCTGGCGTGACAGAGTAACAAACATCCATAAATACCAACTCACAAACTTTCACATCTATACATATAATAAAATTGTAACTAAGCCGAATCTGTACATTAAATATTTTTTGGAAAATCTTATTGAAATAGACATTATTATCGATACAGAGGCCGAATCTATAGGTTTTAAATTTTTTGTCTGTCTGTCGGTTTGTTACCGCATCAGGGAAAAACCACTTTAAGGATTTTGATGAAATTTGGTTTGATGTTAGCTGATTATCTGACTTTTTCGTCGGGAAAATATCTCATCTCTGTGAAAGCGATACTAAACGACAAAACGTAAGTAGGGACGAACCCGAGTGTAGCGAGGGTGAATCGCTAGTTTATAATATTTATACAGACTAACGAAAACGATCTACTCTTGAGCTCGTAATATATTACGATAAATTCCGTAAAGTAACATAAAACGTTAAGTAAAGTAAATTATACCTAAAAGTACGTACCTACATATTAAATATTATGAATATTTTCCGATTTTATCATGGTTTATTTTATATTTTTATATATATTTAGAAGTAGGTATAACGTAGGTAACTGACAATCCTTCAATTACTATTAAAAGGTAAATGTTAAAACACACTGTATAATCTAACATACTTATAGACAAGATATAGGTATTTACAGGCTAATGAAACTTTACAATTATATTTAAAGTAATATTTTAACAGCCTACACAATCTCAGGTAGGTAATTCATTAGAAAATAAAAGCACTCGTATGGAAGAAACGTTAAAGTGGGTCAGGTATCCGAGAAGAGCGGAGTCACTCGAGTTTGTTGCCAGTTTAAGCAAACATTTAAAGAGAGTCAATATCCAATTGTTTTCAATTTCTATTACACAAATAGATTTCATATTGATTTAATTGATTTGACATCAACATATACATAATTATATCAATTATCTGGTTCTAAGACGTCTTAAAGCATGTGCTAATTTTATTGAAAAACCATGATTAATTAAGTTAACAACTTACTTCGTATTTGTGTTATATATTAATATATATGTGATTTGGTAGATATTAATATATTATTAACACGCTCATACTTCGAACACGCCTCAGATAGGCTTTCATATAAAAAATAACGTTTCTACTAAAAACCATCAGTTTACTATTAAAAGCTTATGGTTTACATCGTAATTCCTCCTTATAACGTTCTATTAGCTACTTACATCGCGTTCAGTCGATTCTTATCCTTCTTATTTTAATACTAGCGACTCATCCTCGCTCCGCTGGGGCTCATCCCTAGTTTAAAGTTTATAAGTTTAGTCTATACTAACTCCATAGTTCTCAGAGATGAGATATTTTCCTGCAATAAAAAGTATCCTATAATATTTTGTTTCGAAAAACCAGCTATCATTATTATAAATTCTCGAATATGAATATTTCAGTCGTTAAGACCAAGGATAAGCAGGATTTCTTTATAAGTGATGTTTGTCCGATCTAAGGAGATCCATTAGAACTCGGGTCAAAGAACACATAGCTGATGTAAAACACCGTCGCAATACAACATCTGCAGTCTGTAAACATAGCCAGGAACGTCCAAGCCACTACATTCGCTTTGATAGTACACTAATATTCGCGAAAGAGAACCGTTATCGCCCCAGGATGACTCGCGAAGCTATTGAAATTAAAAAATATTCAACCTTCAAGAAGAAGGAAGATAGCTGGTTACTGCCATCATCTTGGGATCCTGTAATAAGCATAATGAAATCTAATGGCAAAAACAAATATAACCAACCAGTATATGTAGTTAGTTCATACTGTGTGGATGGCAATAATAACAGTAACTCTGATTAATATTTTTTTTCTATAAAATAGTGTTGCTATATATTTTAACTTTCAATAATAACAATCTAAATTAATATTTTAACTACTTTTAAATTAAAACAATATAAGTATTGCTTAAATAAATAATTAATATTTTAAATTTTTAATATTCTTTATGGTTATACATAATATAATAATAGCAACACTAATATTAGTATAAAATTAATAAAGTTAAAAAAATATTAATATTTATAATAATAACAGCTAAAATTAAATAAATAATATTGCTATATTTAATTATGATACTTATTAAAAAAATGTTTAGAAATAAAAATCAACAAATATTGTAAGGTACTTTGGTGCCATTTTTCAACCGACTTCAAAAAGGAGGAGGTTCTCAATTCGACTGTATGTTTTTTTTTTTTTTTTTTTTTTTTTTATGTTTGTTACCTCAGAACTCCGTCATTTATTAACCGATTTGGACAATTTTTGTTTTGTTTGAAAGGGTAGACTTCCAGATTGGTCCCATTTAAATTTCAAAAAAAAATACCACCCCTAAGGGTGGAAAAACAACTAATGATGAATTTAACCTACTTCTAATTGTCATATTGACTTGAAACTTTGTAAGTATTTCTATTTCTGTTGATAGTACAGTGGTTCGGTATTGTTGACCTGATCTGATGCCAAGGCCAGAAGGTGGATAGGTGGAACTCTTCAACGGCTAATAGTAGATACTTTGAGTTTGGGCTTATTTTGTTTGATTTGACAAGCCTAACACGTTAGAATCCTTACTTTTCTACTACTGTCTACACTAAAAAGGGAAAAATAAAAACTTTTTAACAAAAAAATCAAAACCGACTTCAAACAAAAGCACTAAAAAGTGAAAAATAACTGATTGGTATTTTTCATTTACTATACATACCTAATCAAATATTTTCGAAATCGGTGCCAGCCCATACAAAGCAAAGCACACCGACTTCGAAAATATTTGATTAGGTATGTATAGTAAATGAAAACTACCAATCAGTTATTTTTTTCTTTTTAGTGCTTTTGTTTGAAGTCGGTTTTTATTTTTTTGTTAAAAAGTTTTTATTTAATATCGAAAATAACTTCAACTGGCTTTATAATAAAAATTAAATAGTGATGCTTTGTAAATACACGCCTCTTTGCATCTACATATGTATATAACATATATATTACACATTTAAATTATTATACCACGTATTTAAATTATTAGTAAATTAGTTAATTACACAATTAAACTTTAAAAGAAGCAAGAACATTGTTGTTAAAGCTTTGATCTATAGAGATTTGGAGTTAGCTTAGTATTAAACTTTAATCCTTTGGGCTTCAACATAGGCTAAGACTAAATTACAAACCTCTAAAATATTCCACTTACTACTCTACTGATATTCGACTTGTTGTTAAATACATCACCTATACGATATTCTGATTTATGAAATGGATTTGGTAAGATTTTTTTATATGTATTATTTAATTTATTACATTATATAATCGAATTTAACAATTTCGATTATAGGCTACCTATATATTATGTTATTTTATGGACATTTCTAAATATCTTTTCCCCTTTATAGGGCTATTGCTATTACCTTACGAACGAGGATGATACCATATAGACTTCGTCCTCTTTGAGTGCACGTTTTAAATACTAGCCCGAGTGAAGATCAAATCAGGATCACCATCTGGTAGGCGCTACACTTAAAATACTGTGTATCATACCTGATAAACAAAGAAGGACAAAGAGGATAACTAGAAAAAGTTGGATTTTTCAAGTAAATACATGTATGCCATATATGAATGTTTACGGTATTTATCAATCCTAAATTAATAAATTCATTTTATTATATGTTATAACCGATTTATCGTTTAACGAACAATAGAAAGAAAATTGGCCAATTATATAAATTAATCGAATTAATTGGTACACTTAGATGTCGGTCTCTTTGTAAAGTACGTTATAATGATAACGTTAAAGGCTTTAAATTTAATTATTTTCAATGTTTTAGGCTTGTTTTATTTTCAGATGTATAAATAAAAAAACAGTATTAATTTAAAGCGGAAACATTAATGTTTAGTTTATTTACTGTATTACGCATAGCGTAATACGAGTATCGCAAGATAGTCGAGAACGTTGTAAATTAATCAAATCAATTTGAACTACGATATGATGTAAGATGTGCCTAATCATCACATTCACAGATTATCATCATTCAATCTTGTTTACATTATAAATCCTTCAACCAATAAATCAACAATAGTATTCGATTTCCTTCAAATAATATAAATGCGTTTTAATTAAATAAATATTATATAATAAATCAGTGGTAGCACAGTGGTAGCGCGCTCGTTTGGGAAACCGAGTGAAGCGGGTTCAAATTTCGGGTCTCGCATCTCTGATATTTTCATGTACGAATCATTTCTAACACGATTACCACTTGTCTTAACGGTGAAGGAAAAACATCGTGAGGAAATCTGCATGTCTGAGAGAACCTAGCAAGTTTTCAAAAAACATGTGAAGTCCGCCAACCCACACTTGGGACCAACCAGCGTGGTGGACTATGGCCTGATCCTCCTCGTATCGAAGGGAGGCCCGTGCCCAGCAAAGGGACGTTAAAAAGGGCTGAATACAAATATTTAATAATACTAGCGACTCACCTTCGCTTCGCTCTGGTCGGCCCTAGCTTGATTCCCCATACAAACTTTCATCCCCATTTTCACCCCCTTAAGGGATGATTTCCAGGACAAAAGTATCCTATGTCCTTCCCAGGTCTCAAACTATCTTTTTACCAAAATTCATCTAAATCGGTTCAGTAGATCCACAGATTACCCTCTACAACGCCACAAACTTACAAACTTTACCTCTTTATTTATTTATTTAGTATATAATAATAAAATATTTTATTCAAACTAATAATAAAAATATTTGGATAAAATATTTCGGTTTAATTAAACGTCAGTATTGTAAGTCCGTAAGGATCAAGAAGGCAATCCTGCTAAGAAGAGCCGGCGAAAAATTCAACAGTTGGTCTGACGGAAATAATATTTTTGTATACTATATTACTTACAATATATTTTTGTACTTAGAAGGCAATTGTGCTAGAAAAAAACGGCAAGAAATTCAACAGTTACTTTCGTAAAAATAATATGAATATACATCTAACAATACAATAATTTTGTACATATCTTGAGTGAGTATCAACTAGAAGTACCTACTCCTACATATTTACACCTGGAAAATATTAGGAACAATATGCTTTGCATCATAGCGTATTTTTAACCAACTTTTAAAAAAGGAGGAGGTTTGGAAAATTCTTTTTTGTTTCAAAGGACTACCTACTTTCCAGGAGATCCCATTTAAATGTTGTCGAAATCGGTCAAGCGGTGTTTAAAAAAATCAACAATAAATTATTGAAGTTATACTTCTTTTGGTAGGTTTGGAAAAAATAAGAGAGTAAAATTTTTACGATCACGCGCGACACACCGATAACCAAAAAAACGACACGATAAAGTTAGCTGCATTCCTTTTACAAACAGACTTGTGACATACGGGATGAAATCTTTAGCTATTTTTGTTCTGTTACGCCACAGAAGTATAACTTCTTACGTGCGCACATAAGTACACAACACGTTATTTTTTTAAAAATGGCTTAATCGAATATGTTATTAAAAAACTTTCTTTTTACAAATTACCTGCTTATTACGTCTACACTAAAAATGGAAAAAAGTAAGAAGAGGTAAAATTGCACGTAAATGATGAGGATATAATATAATATATAATACCCTATACAAAAATTGGGCATAAATAAAAATAAAAATATAATGAATAATGCAAAAAGATTACCTTTTTATTTAAGATTACTAAACTATAGATATTTGTGGGGACCAAAATATGAATAGTTAAGTTATTTTGAGCAGTGGATTCAAAGAAAAGATCATTTTCGTTGTTACTTGCATTAATAATTTTCCTAAAGCTTTCTTCGATATTCTAATATTTGTTTCAAATAAGCACAAGATTAAATTTTGTATTGTTTTAAAATCAAATATTTTCAATAAAATCATTTCTGAAGTACTTTAATAATAAAAAGTACTCTGATGAAATAAAATCGAATAAACGATGTATCAAATTGTATTGTTACGTCTCACTGTTAGGCACGAGCCTCCATTCAATAAGCTTTACCTTTATCGTATTTAGTTTTACCGTGGGGTAAGTGGTAATCATGTTGAAAAAAGAATTGCACATGAGAATATCAGATGTGCGAGACCCGGGATTTGAACTCGCTTCACTTAGTTTACACAGGCAAGCGCGTTACCACTTGGCTACCATTGCCTTTTATGTATTAAATACAACGTAATATTTCAAATAATAAAAATTCAATACAGGTTCGATAGTAAATGGCTTTTTCGGTTATTATGGCTACTTGTAAGTGGAAATTTATTGAGCTTTTTGTAACGATACTTGGTTTTTAATAATTTGGATGATTTCTAAGCAATGTTTTTTTTATGTTGATATTTTAATGATATTTCAATATACTGCTTGCTTTAAATTGCTGATATTATAATATATATACATATCGTACGTACGTACTTTATACTTATTATATTTTGCAAATAATTCAAGGCGATTAATAAAATTCAGTAACTTAAGCGATAAAAATAAGACATTCCTTTAGTAACTACCTGTTAACCTAAAACGTTGCAAGGCGCGTCTGTTATTTTTCTGACACTGTCACTCGCGTATCGTACGTGTAACCTTTAACTAATTTAATTCCGTTCGTGCTGTATAAATTTCCATTATTCATCCATAGACACAAGTGATTGATTATATAAATACGCTCTTTTGCTAAATTCAATATACTGTAATGGTGATTTATATTCTTACACCCCTTCCACATATGTAGGTAATTTTCTATTAAAGCTCTTGATAAGTATACCTATCCATCAGTGGCGTAGCTATGCTAATAAAATCAATGCGGTCGCATGGGCCCCTTATTCAAGGGGGCCTCAGCGGGTCACAAACGAGTCTTTTATTCAAAACCTTTTTTTCGAGGACGGCACCCATAGAAATTTAAAAAAGGCCTTTTGCATTGTGGCCCAAAAAGGCTAGTTTTGCCACGACTTTCCATTATTGTCAATGAAATAACTAATAACTGCCTCATTGGTCTAGTGGCAAGACTTCTTTTTTTTACTACCTCTTTCTTGTACCTACTAGCTGTTACCTATATAATTATTATGAATTTTATAACATAATATTTTTTACAATATACTAAACTATCTACACTCAACTACTTTAGGATTTACGCTTCCTCAGCTGAAAGAGCCGAAATTGCTCTTGAGCAATTTAATCATATTAGTGTTTTCATCCATACAATAAGAATGGGGAAATATTATATCAGTAATTATATAGAACAAAAACAGTTAAAATTTATTGAGGTCGAATATATTTACTTACTTATTAAAGAACAGATAAAGTATTAATGCTAAAATGCGAATAAAAGTAAATACACAACAATTTGAATTTCCTTAATCGTCAAAGTTTTTTAACCATTTCTTGGTCGAAATATTTATGTTTGAGAACAAATTTATAAACTTTTGCCAGCCGATGCAAAGCAAATTAATATATTACGACACGTAAAATACATATTTACCTATTAGATATTCATATCTTAAAATATTGTAGGCTGGCACAGACTTCAAAAATATCTGATTAGGTATCTATTCTAAATGAAAACCTCCGTTTAGTTATTTTTTACATTTTAGTGTCTGGAAGCAGGTAATGTGTAAGAAGAAAATTTTTAATAACAATTTCGATTAAACATTTAATATATATATATATATATATATATATATATATATATATATATATATATATATATATTGTTGATTTTTTTAAAAATCGCTGTACCGATTTCGAAAAAATTTATATGCGACCACCTGGGAAGTATACCCTTTAAAACAAAAAAAAAAACAAATCGGTTCAGGCGTCTTCGAGTAATCGGTGAACATACATAAAAAAAAAAACATTCCGACGAATTGATAACCTCCTCCTTTATGGAAGTCGGTTAAAAAGTATCCTATATGTTGACCCGGATAACCAGATATTATTAGAGGTTAACTGGAGGAATAGTCCTCTTGCCTTGCTCCCGCTCAACACCCTAGGGAGCTGGGTGTAACTGAAAATCAGCACTGCTTGAGATTTCGGTTTTAGCAGCACTGAGTTATTACCCTTTTCCATAAGTTACTTTAAGCTTTACTGATTCTGTTAACTTTTTTTACTCTTTTTTATGGCAATAAATAATTTTTTATTTATTTATTTATCATACCAAATTTCATCAAAATCTGTCAAGTATGTAGTTTTCTCGTGATGCGGTAACAGACAGACAGACAAAAATTCTAAAAACTATAGATTCAGCCTCTGCATCGATAATAATGTCTATTTCAATAAGATTTTCCAAAACATATTTCATATACGGATACGGCTTAGTTACAATTTTATTAAATGTATAGACTAGATAATGTTATATAATGAGTTTTCGCACACCACTGTATCAATTAATTGAAGACGTGCTTGAAAACAGCACTCGTGCGCATTTATCTCGTTAGCGCGGGCTTTGTATAGAACAAAAGTTAAGCATCTCCAAATAATTAATCTGCTTACTATTATTTAAAAATACTTAAAACTTATTTAGAAGCTTAATAAATAGCATAAAATAAATATGAAAAAGAATGGAGATTAAATTTAGTTATTATTTATATTACTTTTTTTTTCTCTAATTTATTTTATTATTTTAAATAACTACTATATATCTCTCATAAACTATTTTTTGGTCTGTTTTGGACAAAAAGAGGACTAATATATATATATATATATATATATGTATATATATATATATTATATATTTATATATTTTTTATGATTCATAACTTTCTTACGCCTTTGTAAGCGCAAAAATGTTGGCCTTCTGTAATAATTAAAATATATTAGTGTTAAATATTTTAATAATATAATTTATTTTCTTGAAATTATTATAATGATTTTCTGTAAGCTACATCCTTGTAGTATTCAGGCGTTTTTAACGCCCCACTGCTGGGCACGGGCCTCCCTTCAGTACGAGAGGGATCAGGCCATAGTCCACCACGCTGGCCAAGTGCGGTTTGGCGGACACATTCCTGTAGTTAATATACTAAAATCTTTACTTTTAATATAACTTAATGAAAGCTCGCACGTAATTGCAATACCTCTATTAAATCTTTTACGTACTTATATACACACACGTAGGTATACCTTTATGCAAGAAAATCCTTTTATTAGAGTTTTGGTCGGAAGTGACAGCTTTGGGACGCCTGCCAGTCTAAAAGACTATGCTATTAACTTCATGTTATCCACGAAGATGAAAATTAAACAAAGGAAATATTTAGAATCGATTGTTCTCAGAATGTATATGATATGTTTTGTAAGATAATATTCAGTAAGGAAACTTACAATAACAATTTTACTTACAAATATACTTGGTAATTGATCTGGTATGGTTTAACAATTTATATAAAGACTAGAATTGCCCGCGGCTTCGCTCGCGTTCAAATGACCAAAAACCAAATTCTTAAATTTTACATACATATTAGTAGGTATACTCTTACAATGCGGTTTTTTTATTTTTTTAGAAATGAGATATTTTCCTGTGGTAAAAAGTATCCTATATGTTTTCTCGTGACACAGTAACAGACAGACAGACAAAAATTCTAATAACTATAGATTCGGCCTCTGTATCGGTTATAATGACTATTTCTAAAGATTTTCCAAAACATTTTATTAAATTACAGATTCAACTCAGAATTTGATTATATGTATAGAAGTTGTTAACATGAATTGTAATCGCGCAGGACCTTAAGGCTTAGTAGTAAATTGTTCTTAAATGATTAAAATTGCTCTGAACAGTAAATATGTAAAATTATGTGCTTTATATAATTTATCATTGAAAGCTACTAAAGTCAATTTTACTCACCTTGTAAGGTATATGGGCCATTTTTTACCTATCGGTATCTTGATCCAGTTTCTAACTTTCTGTTCTTTCTGAAGAGTGTTCTAAAGTGCAACTGAGTGGTGTCACGGGAATTACAGGTTCTAACTAGTTTCCAGGAGTCAGTGATCAGTTAAAGTGTTAAATCAAGTTAGATTTTACTCATTTACCTTCCTTGATTTTATTTTAAGTAGTTTATGGTTTGCGTTTGTCCAGTGAAAATACATAACTCTTACAAGATCACTCTTGTGTCTGTTATAGACTATTTTTTCTGATTCTGCTTGAGTATATAAATTGAAATTTGGCACAAAGATATATGTACATATAATATAATATTAAGTATATAATTTGTCGATTTATGTAGATCATATGATGTAAACTTGATATTTAAAAGAAATATTTTAACTTGTATTTAATAATTTATTAGATGAATTAATATTGTAAATGTTTGTCCTAATCTGATTTATAACTATAAAGCATAGTTTCTGAGAACCGAAATTCGCATGTATTTTCTTAGATAGCGTAAAATAGAATGAGGTGTAGCATTCCTCCTGTCTACTGCGCAAAGTTAATCTTGAAGCTATATGTAAGTATGTATATAAAATTGTCATTTTGAGACTCTGTACTTAATAAAAGGTTTATTACATGCTAGGTACAAAAGGTTGGTTTTATTAATGTATTATCCAGAACATTGACTTGAAAGCAGGACTATAAATCGACTGCTCAATCACTGACAATCGGATGAACTTAATTAAATGTTTGAGTAAATTAATAGCCGTATGTATTGGTAATTTTGGTTAATTTGCTACTACTATTATTATATAAATATTAAACGTATTACTACATATGAATAATTTCAAATATAGTATTTATATGTTATCTATGTTATCTTATAATTAATCAACAGTAGCGATATTAATACGGGTGTATGATTTTTTGTCGATTTGTTAGCGATATCTTTTTCTATTATAAATCCGATGTATATAATGAACAGGATTAATTGCGGATTGTCTTATAAATTAGGTATAAAAATATCCTTTACTAAGTTAATTTATAATTTTCATGTCGGTGTAACGTTTGTGTGCAAATCATTATTAATTACATAATAATTATAACTTTAATAGTGACAATGTATTAATAGGTTTCCAGTGTAAATTGGCCATTATTAACAAGTTAATTTGGTTTTAAGATGAATTATTATTAACTAGTGTTCTTCTTCGTCCGCGTACTTGAGTTATGTATTACTGTATCTTTACGTATAAATTAAAATCTGTTCAGTAGTGCTTTCATAAAAGAATAACAGACACATCCATATCTATACTCTTTCGCTTGTATAGTAACATACATCCATATAAAATTTCCTGTTTATATTATTAGTAGAATAACGAAATAATCCGCTCATAAATCAAATTTACTTATATTCACTAATTATTGAAAAATCAGCAATCTCGTAATGGGTTTGTAGTGCATATTCACAGAAGGTGCATTTACACTTTATGAATTGTTTACTTACTACTGTTTAAAACCATTAAACAATTAAGAATTAACACCTCCAGGTACATTTCTAAGAAATTAATTAAATTTCTAAGAAATCTATTGTTAACTGTAACGCCGACGTGTCCGCGGTCGTGGGGGGATGAATTAATTCATTCAGACTGAATTTTGAAATATTTGTCATATTTTATATAAACTATATTTACAAAATAAAACACTTTGCGGTTTAACGACATCTTCAATTATATCTATTAAAGCTAACGAAAATAGGCCGAAATAGCGCTGTCCAATTAATTTGTCTGGCATCAGGCGATGTACTAGTAATATTATGCCATCTGTACACAAGTTTAAAATATTATTTCAATAATCACTATTAATAGAATTTCCTTAATAAATACAAAATAAAAAAAAACAAGTTTTTTCTTTAACAATGAATTTTTTTTAAGGTAAGTACATTTCTAAAACGCGAGCACCGCGTTTAAATTTTAATTCATATTCGTTCATATTCTTGTATAGGCGTTATGCAGCTATGTTCATATTTTTTCATTTGTTTCTTTAAAGAGAAATACAATAACTTAGCGAGAGATGGTTTTAAGTATTTTATATAAAACTAACTTGTCTAGTTTTCAAGTAGATACTCAAATAACAATCGATACCTAGGTATTGGATCAATCGAAGCGTGGGCAGGTCACTAATAAACTATTAGTTATTATATAATTTTAAAGTTGTAAGAAAACTTTAGCAAACTAAGTTGAATTTACCTAAATAGACTAGATATAATTAGTATAGAGTTTAAAACAATATAATATAGGTAATAAAATTATGTGCTTTATTGATGCTATGAAAATTTATTTTTTTTAAAAAGAGAGCCCTACAAAATATGTTTTCATAGAAGTATAAGCGAGTAGTACAAGAAGAATAAGTGTTAAAATGAAATTGAATAATTATTATATTTATCTTCTATATAATCTTGTAATTTATACTTGTATAAAATAAAACAATATTATATATATATATATATATATATATATATATATATATATATATATATATATATATCAACACCCCTTGACAGAGACTAGAGAGATATAAGTTAGACAGGGAGTTAATGTTAGCTTGATGGGATTCGATGGCATTTTCCTATGTCATCCTATGGTCGTAATGGTTATTATAACTTTTATAAGCCATCGAGTCACATATCCATCTACTCTCGCAATGCTACCGTAAACAGCAGTTGCTAATCAACCATTTTCTAAATAATTTTCTAGCGAAAACAAGAGAGTGCTAGTGTATTCATGAAGTTCAGATTTACACAAATTCCTTATAACCTTATCTAGTTCCAAAAATATTTATTATATATTATTATATAATCGTTTTTACATCATATTAATCGTAAAGTACGCCATTAAGTGACCATCAATAAAGTGACTTGTTGAATCTAATACTTAAACAATGTTAATGAATTGTTTTTGTATTATGAATATTTTACTAGGTACAGATAAATGGCAAAGAAAGAAATTGTACGCGTTAAAAATTTATATATACTACGTACATAGTGTAATATTTCAGTTTATTACAACAATAAAAATTATCCTTCCTCTGGAAAATACCGCTAAGAGCGGGAGCTGAAATTCTTTAAATAGACGGCTGAATAGTTTACTCTGAAAGATGTTTCCAAGTTAACAAGGTACCTACTTATCTATTAAGTAGTGAAAATATTAGTTGGTATTCTTTTTAGGGATTTTGTCTTGGTTTATTTTTGATTATAATAATGTGTTTTAAGGAACTGAAAACTTTTCTCCTTAAAAAAAAAAAGAACGCAAATTCACATTTCATATTTATTTGATGACACGTTTGGCTCAGTTTGTAGTGACCCTACTTGCTGTGCCAGCGGTCGCGGGTTCGAGTCCCGCTGGGGGCATTCATTTGTCTGATGAGTATGAATGTTTGTACTCCAGTCATGGGTGTTTATATTTATAATATGTATGTATTTATAGTTATATATTATGTGTATTGTATCAACTATCTGGTACCCGTAACACAAGTCTCGTAGCATACCATTGAACTAGATGGTGCTGTGTGTTAATGTAATGTCCTAACATATGTATAACATATTTTAATCTGTTATGTATTCCTAGCAGAAATTTCTAAAAGAACCAACCACATTTTATAGGAAAAGAATTGAAGAATTTTGTATTTATAAAATTTCATAAGGATCAGATGAGGTAAGGTCTGGGTAGGGGTAAGGTCTGGGCAGTGGGTAAGGTACCCACCTTGTGACAGAACAGAACATTAAAGTTCAAGGAACTTTCTTGATACCCTAGCTGTATGGGACATTATCATTTGAAAGAATGAAGTTTTTAAGGCTAACGTGTACAGGCAGTGTGCAGTAACGGGTAAATAAGAAAATAATTATAAAGAATAAACATAGTTTTATATCCCAAGAATAGTTAAATTTTAAAAATATATTTTAAAAAACAAACAGATTTTAAGCAACATTTACATAGTATTGACTAGCGACTCACCATCGCTTCGCTCGGGTGTATTCCTAGGAATGTAGATTTTAATCACAATTTCATGGGTTTTAATTTTTTTTGCGCAGAATCCGGAGTTTTTTGTAAAATAAAAGTAGCCTATGTTACTCCTCACAACATAAGCTATCTGCCATTGAAAGTCCCGTCGAAATCGGTCCATCCTTTTTGGAGATTAGCCGAAATAAACAGATAGACAGATAAAAAATTTAAAAATAGTTTTCTTTTATAAGTACCGTATAAAATTTCATATGAATTTTGTAAAAAGCTTTTATTCTGACATTACAATCAGATACTTCAATTTTATTTATTTGTATAGATAAAGTAAACGAAATGGAAGTATCGGTACAGACTTCTTTACACTGGTAGCTGATAATGTCAATGTCAATTAGATGGTTTTTGTTGCTTTTGTTATACAGTTTTAATATTCATAATTTTGTAGATCCGATATGTTACCTTAGCGTACATTCCATAAATAAAACTCAATTATTTTAAGTAATAAATTATTAATAAGTAATTATCATAAAACAATTTTGTTGACGTTTTGTAATTTAACCCTGAAATATAAATTTAAAAATTTTGTAGTACTTTATGATACAAATATTGCTTCAAAGAGATTAAGATGGGACAACTTCGTTGCTTAACAACACATAAGAGATGAAGTCCTTCAATTTTGATTAAATACAGCAATAAACTGTCTGGGTGATCTGATCAAAGTAATAACCGATAGATAAGTTTTATTATAACGTAGCGTAACGTATTAATTTATAACACGTATGACGTATGTATCGATAATATAATATTGTACCTAATTTAGTCATATAAGCAATAAACTGCAATTGTACTTTTCATGGTAAAAATCAATGGCGACAATTACTTTAAAATCCTAGAGTTTAAAAATTATAAAGTTTCACAATTTTAACTGAAACGCTAAGATACAGATACAGCTGTTATATAAACCATCAACTTTGCCGCCAACAGAACGTTGGACTTAATGTCGGTCTGCTTTATTGAATACTAGAAGTGCTTACCAGCTGCAACTGTTCTTTGACCTTTGAAATTTTAACAATTTAAGCTTAAGAAATTCCAACTTAGTTTTCAGTTACAGTAAGTATTATATTTTAATTCAATATTTAAAAACATATATATATATACATACATATACTATAAAGTGCTTATTACTACAATATATAGGTTTAATAGATAATCTATACATATAATAAAATAGTAACTTAGCGAAATCTGTACATATTTTTTTAAAACAATGATTGTAACGTATTGTGTACAGAATATAGACACCAAAACAATAGTTATTTTTTTATTTATTTGGAAGAAAAACAGTATTACGTTACATTTATAAACAAAAGAAATAAAAAAAAATTACATACACCAATTAAGTCTTCACTGTATACACATTCTTAAGGTAGGTATAGGTTAGCTTCCCCCCCAACGTGTGTTCACCTTGTCGTGGTGGGGGGGCTCAGTAGTGCCCGGCAACCCAACCGGGCGCGAAGCCAAGAAACGCACAGGGAGGTGGCCCACTTCGGTGGGCAGTGGGAGGTGGCCCTCTTCGGAGGGCGGTGTACCATGCGGGTTGCTCCTGGTACTTCTCTGATAGCAGAGTGGACCTTGGAGCAACCCCGTGGTTGTTGTGGTCTGCTTCGGCAGACCTGCCGTCGGGGTGTCGTAGTTGAATGCGTAAGCGATCCTGCGACGCCCCATTAAGACGGGGGAAGGCTGTGTTGGGTTTTAGTGGGTAGTACTGGCTTTGCCGGTGAGTCCCACACCTCGTGCGTAAATGCATTTCCCAACGTTAAAAAAAAAAAAAAAAAGGTATAGGTTAGCTTATTAAAATTAAAAATTAAAGTATATAACAAAAAAAAAACGGGGAAATCACGAACAGACACTTCTGGTTAAAATTTTGAACTTATTTAAAGAAATAAATCTATGTCATTAAATATTTCATTATGCAATCTGCAAGAACGGTATATAAAGCCATTACGTGCATTGTTAAAATTATTGTCTGTTTGTCTGTATTGATTGTGTGTGCGAGTTTCACGCAAAAAGCACTAAACCAATTTTAACTAAATTTTGTGTAGTGATAAGTTATTACTCGAGTCAATATTTAGAATACCTTTTACTACAGGAATACCTTTCATTCCCACGGGAAAACATAATAACTGTTTATATCGAGTCGTCCTAAGATATTTACATGACATTTTATTATATAACTATTTTTATATATTAATTATATTTAAAACGCCTTTAGAGGGATGTACCCAAGCGAAGCGAGGGTGAATTGCTAGTATACTACTAGGTACAAAATATGGCTTAAAAATGATATTTAATAAATAGATAAGACTATACGAACTATTAACCTTGTTGCTAATGGAAAACTGGACTTGATGTCGCTTCTGCAGTATCTAGTTATCAAGTAATAGAAGTGCTTAACGATTGGAACTACTCTTTGACCTTTAGATAAATTCCAAAGCTGAGTTGAAGAATTTCATATTTTCAGCTACAATAAAGCAATTACGTAGCACCAATTACGTATAGTTTATATACAAAAAAAATATAATAGTTGTGCTTTCAATGGGTGTTAATGTGTCCCAAAAAAGCTTACGAATGGAAAAGCTTTGATGATGATGTTCTCCTAGCCGATTGCGGCCACGGCGGCCAATCTCAATGAGATTAGCCAACTGTGCAGGAGATATTATAGTGCTCAAGTGTACGCGCAGACACAAGTGCACTCTCTATTCCTATCACTCTCATACTCCGGTGGGACGACCACTCGACACGACCGGTGAGAGTTAAGGCGCAGGACCGACGCTCAGGGCGCTCTCCGAGGCACGGGGGTGAAACACCACCAACTTCCCAACTCCGGGCTGTTACTGAGACTTACTATACAGGAAGACTCAATAACTAAACTTGTCCCGTCTCGGGACTCGAACCCAGGACCTCCGGGTGTGCAGCCGTACATGCTAGCCACTACACCACCGAGGCAGTTACAAGTGGAAAAGCTTTACTTGTGACTTGTTAAAAAATAGCTTTATTAACCATCTCAAAATTATTATTTTTTTTTATTTAAATTATGCGAAGATATATGTAGTCATAAAATAATATGAAAGAGCTTTTCTCCTCTTCTAAATGGTTAGGTACAGCATCCTCAAATATTAATTTAAAAAAAATATTTAAAATCCATTATCGTCGGTTCATATAATAATTTTGCATACAATAGCATACTTATTCATTAAGCGAGCAATTCTCCCAACTGTACTTAAAAGAGTACTATGTTACTTCAAAAGCCAGCTAACATACGAGTAATGCTTTAAATTTTTAACCCGCAATTTTAGTTACTGTAAATACAAAATTGATCTAGCTTCCGCCTATAGCTATGCTAGTAAATGTTTTTACGTACAAAACAAAGTAAGTACGTGTAAGGTCGTGGTAATTTGATGATTGCGAAACTTCTATGTCAGTCCATAGTTTAAGCGTAATTTAATTTTTTTAAATTTCTGTAATCTAACTTAAAAGTCACGTTTATTGAAATTTATCGAATCGTTTCCATCTTAGCTGTGCGCTGGCAGATAGATGAAGGGGCAAATAATATAAAAAAAATTCATAATCCCTAACACTTTTACAAATTACAATATCAGGGTGGGTCTTGAAATACCAGAAAATTAACAGCTAATAGCGAAAGCAATAATGAAATGCATTTCACAGTTGATTGATGCACCATAATGGGTCCTATGGTTTCTGTTGACATTTGACAATTAGTCTTATTAATGTTAATGTTAGCTTCATTACCCATGTCTTTTGTATTGACCCAATTATAATAAAATTACTTCATTGTGTTAATATATATGGGCTTAGTTGAAGTGTAATAATATAAGCATGCAAATAACAATATCTAAATCAGTAGGATCAAAATTACATTAAAAAGTATTGTTTATTGTAATCTATATTATACTTTAAACATAGTACTGGAATTCGCATCCTTTGTAACACTGTTAGAATTATTGCTATTAACACTTTACATATTCCTAACATATAGGTATTATTATTATGAAAAGTACAAATAGGAGTGATATTTTTTGTACGGAAATAATACCTATATATATATGTGTTACAAAATTAGTAAGTATTTTAAGTTTTTTTTAATTTACTACTTCTTAAATCATTAAACAACAAGGTAAAGTTTAAATTTATTTTATTATTGCTATATTATTTATACGGTGGTAAGAGAACGTTGGCAAAATTAAAAATAAATAAATGACATTTAATAAATGAAATGGATATTAATAGATCATTAGTTATAATTAATATTAATAATAAGTTATTAATATTTTCCCATTCCCATTCATTATATCAATAAGCAAATTTATTATTAGAAAATTAGGGAGGTAACACGTGGGTAATCACTACCGTGATTGTTAATCTCCTTACTTTAGTCTGGGTGATCACTACTGTCTCGTATATTGATCCCTGATCTTCATTGATCGTGAGAGTGCGTAAAGTTTTCTTCCGTACCCTCCGCTTATTAAGTGTTTAGCTTTTGTGTGCCATGTACAGGGTGTTAGGGGAGAGTCCGCCGGAATATGCGCACCCGTGAATCTCGTCTTATGCAGGGAGCTTTTGGCCGAGTTGAATAAATTCCTTCGAGGTGTGACTGTGAATACGAGATGTACTCGATGCGTGTTTGATGATGACGATGATGAGTTGATATGAGACAAGTTTTGCCGGTCTATTTATAGGAGTTGGTGGGTGTCCCCTAGCGCGAGACTAAGGGATTGTATTTATATTCTACTAATATTATAAACGCAATCACGCAAAACTACTGAATGGATTTTGAAGAAATATTAATTATTTTAAATAAAAAGTTTGTTAGTCTCTCTCGTGAATATAGTTGCTGTAAAGCATCCAAAACGTCGGGACCTAAAAATCAAAATAAATTCGCGTAAAAATAAGAAAAGATAATTGGTTTATATTCAGCAGATAGCACTCCATCGCGATTTTTGACTTGGACAAATGTAATGTCTCAGTGCTTATGCAAACACGATATTATAATTTTTAGCGCGCTTTTTCTTATAGTTTTATTTAAAGTGCTACTATTACAGGAGTGGCATAAAATATTTATGGAGGAAGAACTGAAATGGATGGAGGAATGTACTTTACAAATTACATTTTATTATTTACGTGAAATAAGTCTAGGGAGTTATTTATATTTATATGTACTTGAATAAGAAACTTTAATAATATATAATATGTTGTATTTATTTTCGGGATTCGCCCTTTTTATATTATCTCCAATGCTAATTAGATAATGGTGTATGTATTAAATTTCACTGCCTTTAAAAGAAAATGTATAGTTAGAGATAATAAGTACAAATATTAAATATTTTCTTTCAACAGTCAATACTCGTAACATCAGGGCGCAATATAATGACGCATATTGTATCCCAAAGAAATTGCCCAGATACTGCAGCGCTTTGGATATTGTGGTTGCAAAGGCTCGAGTACCTGATTTTTTCGCGATTAGATCACGGATTGCTTCATTCTGGAATCGTTTGAGTCTCTAATAACGAGATCCTTGCAACGTTGGTCGACAGCACGATTCTTAAGTTTTGGCTTTCGGTGCACCAGGAGGCAAATAAAAAATAGATTTATATAGATTTAGCAGTCATTGATCTATGTAGGTACTCAGCAGTGATTTTTAATCTAAGTTTAACTTAATGAAGAGTCTCACTGAATTTTGTTTGTATAATATTTTGTTTTGACATGCTTATACTCGTATGCATAAGTGATATAAAAAATATTGACTTGGGATAACTACATTTATGTATCTAATATATTTAAACGAGCAATTCTTGTATATTTATTTATACTGGAAATCTTGGAAACGGCTCTAACGATTTCGCTGAAATTTGGTATGTGGGTGTTTTCGGAGGCGAAAAATCGATGTAGATTAGTCTTGTCTGGGACGCGTGATTTCGAGCTTTCACTTCTTTGGCATTTTTCCACGCAAAATATGGTCGCTAATTACGCGCGCTCGGACATAAGCATCGTGGTCAAGCGGCCAAGGCGCAAGATTGACGATCATACGTGTCCGGGTTCGAATTCTGGTAAGATACAAAGTTTTTACTTTAAAAAAAAAAGAAAATGTTACTTTTGGCCAAAAACTCCGAGCAAAGCTCGGTCGCCTTGGTGCTGTGTTATTATACTGTAAATTAGGTTTATACCTTTGCAATGAATATTATTATTATTATTATAAAAGCTTAGCATACGTTTCTCGTTAACAGCTGTTTGATTAACAAAAAGGTGCCTAACTTTTAAATACTAATTTTACAGTTTTTTGGCCAACAGTATGTTTGATAGTATTAATATGTATATAGCATTTAAGATTTTATTTAAGTTGAGAATCTATTATGTTTATATTAGATATACACTCTTATCATACGCTACCAGCTAGAATGAAAATTCATATAATATATATTTTTTTGTTATACTAATTTTATATTTATTTCAATGAGACACGACTAGTATGACTAATTAAGATAATTATTAATTATCCTGTTCGAAATAAAGTTCCTTGCCATAAGACTGTTATCTTAAATACAAGTCACATTTTCGCGTTTTCTTTTTTCTGTGAATTAAAGTTTTAGAACTTTCAAAGTCAGTATTCTAAATACAGTTTCTTTAAACAAAACTGAAGCTGTATCAACGTAAGGAATACTAATTAATTTAGACTTAAAAGTTTTATAAATTACATGATATTTAAGAAAAAAGAAAAACTTTGTAAGCATTATATTTTTACAAAACGTATATTTACTATGTTTGCTATATTGTTCTGTACACATTCATATATCTATGAATTTTACAGTTTTTAATTTTTTCGTCCATATAAATCAAGGAAACTCTTAAATATTGTTACGACATTTAATCAGCCCAATGGTAGTCGTGTCTCTTTAGAAAGCGCGATGATATCGGAATCTTAAAAACCTGAGATTTGATTTTGATCATGGAGAATGGAGATTACCATTTGTTACCACGATGAAAGAAACATATGGCCTCTTGTCATAACCAGCAGTGCAAGAAAAAGCATAGCTTGCTTATAATACGAGTATATAATAGGGTAATAGTTTAAGCATGAGTAGTGCTAATATTAATGTTCATTTAATAATAATTAATTTATATTTAGTCCGCATAGCTTGCTAGTTTCAATGAAATGAAACTACTTTAAACAAATATGGCGTTGCATATTTTTTATTGTTAAAACTAAACTTTTTGAACCCTTTGTAGATTCTACTAGGCCCACGTAAATATGTAGACCGATGTGATTATTAGATTATTAGTTTATCTCTATTGGAGAGTTATGGCTTATCCTTTTTATAAAGCGATTTTGCCAAAATATACATATTTTTAGTTTATTGCGTACGGAAGTCTTTTTTAACCCCCGACGCAAAAAGAGGGGTGTTAAAAGTTTGACGTCGATGTCTGTCTGTCTGTGGCATCCTAGCTCTCAAACATATGGACCGATTTCGATGCGGTTTTTTTCATTTGAAAGCCAATTTCCTTGCGGTGGTTTTTAGCTATGATTGGTAAATATCCGTCCAGCAGTGTAAGAGTATCACCTCTTTTTCAAAATGATGAATGATTTTGGTGTATGACTACTCGATTAAGTGCTTAACGCGTGCCAGTGTAATCGTTAAATGACAATTAAGTTGCGTAGGGGGTTTTTAAATTTTTAATTTATAATTATAATTACTTTTGTTGAACTATCATTTATTAGTGTCACACCTTAGACTGAATTAGAGGCGTGGCAATGTGACATATGCACATATGCGTGTAATTTATTAGGTATAATTTATGAGTTTGTATGTATATCGAAATTTTCTGTATATAGCGACATTATCCTTGAGTGTTGTAGCTTAAAATTATGTGTGGTTTAGCAAGCTTATCACGTCTTTTGTTTAGCACATGAAAAATGCCACTTAGAACAGCGTACTTTGTATGCGGAACAGTCTGCCTGAGCCGCTAGTTGCTCATAACTGAATCTGTTGTTCAGTGGCTAGCATGGATGGCTGCTGTTCGGAGGTCCTGGGATCGAGTCCCGGGTCAGGCCAAGTTTAGTTATTGAGTTTTTCTATCAAGAAATTCTCAGTCTGGAGCTGAGAAGTTAGCGTTGTTTCACCCCCGTGTCTCGGAGAGCACATAAAGCCGCCAGTCTTTCTTCGAGTCGAGTTGTCATTTCATTGGAGTATAGGAGTGACAAGAATAGAGTGGACTCTTGTGTATTATAATATCTCCTGCGCACATGGCTAGTCTTAGTGAGTGACCGTCGTAGTCGATATACGGTCAGAGGGATATTATTATTATTATAACTCTTAAGGGTCGTGGGTTCTATTTATTATTGGGTCTTTTAGTGTATGCTTGAAATGATGTGACATTAGAATAAATATAAGTCTATGCCGAAGAAGTATTTATAAAGATAAAATTTCCTAAGCCTTAATAAATAATATTTATCTCCTTTTATTAGATTCCTTGGTGTTATTTCTCTCTTTATACGTATATTTTGCAACAGTTATATACCTAATATTAAGCAGTAGTAGCCCAGTGGTAATGTGCTCGCTTGGGAAACCGAGTGAAGCGGGATCAAATCCCGGATCTCGCCCTTCTGATATTTTCATGTGCGAACCCTTTCCAACATGATTACCTTAACGGTGAAGGGAAACATCGTGAGGAAACCTACTTGTCTGAGAGAACCTAGGAACTTTTCGAAGTCCTTTTTGAAGTCCGCCGACCTGCACTTGGGCAGCGTGGCGGACTATGACCTCATCCTTATCGCATTGAAGGGAAATTGAATACAGTTGTATAATCACCTAGAGTCCTAGAATGTTTATATATATATGTACCAATCAAACTCATACGTATCAAAGAAGCTTTATAGTGCATTCGTATTATTATATTCGAAAGAACCATAAGTACTAAACACAATATTTTTTAACGACACCTTTTACGTATGTAAATTTGTACACATAGGAGTATATACACATAAGGCAATAGCGTTTACTCGCTAGATTTGTCAGTTTATCTTAACGTTCACCTATCACAAATTATACTTATAAGATTGATATTATTGACATTGATGGTAATACAAGATTATATAACCCATGATGACGTAAGAAATCCCACGAATTAATTGTCCTTATAGGTATGCTCCTTTGCTATCCATTTTTCGTAATTAATCTTGAAAAAATATAGACATATTTAAAAAAAAATTATCAAACGTCGAGCTCGAACGCTAGACTTAAATGCCAAACAAACATATTATTACTATCACGTTGGGTATGTAACATATATTTTTCAATTTAAGCGCAATGCATCATAATTTTTCATTTCCATCACTTCAGAATTTAAATGAATGTAGTCTCCGGAGATATAGGAAAGCTGGCAGCCACATCGACTTTTCATACATATGCGTTTGGCTACCCGAAGGTGCTACGTTGCCAGCATTTTTAAGAAATAGAAATAGTACTTTTCCATATCTGTATATACCTTTTTATATCAATCTTCATGTATTATAAACAAGCGACTCACCCTCGCTTCGCTCGAGTTCATCCCTAGGTGCGTTTTAACGGTTAGTATGTAATAGATAGACTGTAATAGGGACAAAATTAACAGTCCTGTTTTTTGGGTTTTTCCAATATAATTTTTATACTTAAACCACACTTGACACATCCCCAAAACACAAAAGAATTATTCAAATCAGTCCAACCGTTTTTTAGTTTTAGCGAATCTAACGAATGGCAATTGATTTATATATATAGACTAAAAATACTATTTAACAAAAAAATAACCAACAAAAGGAGTATAAAAGTGTGAAATAAAAAAAAACATTTATATTGTTTCCAAAAGGCAATTTCTACAACAGCTTTCAGCAGCTTACCATAACTTCCACGCTGGTTGCCCATGACCATAGTTGTTTGCATAATAGTAGCGAGCATATCATGAGTAATAGAAATTGTAAAAACACAAATAGGTATAGGTACCTCGGCCTACTGATAGATACCAAATTTAACTGGAGATACCATATTGAACACGTAAGTAATGCTAGCTATGATCTAGTGAGCTACAACAATTTTTGGCTAATATTATTATACTTAGAAATAGATTTCTCTATAAAGTGAAAATGATGCTTTGTTGTCCACTGGCTGACTCATATATCCAGTATGGCCTCATTAGTTATGGTCGAACTTACAACAGCTATATCAATCAAAACATTATATGATGTTGTATATTGTGTGTATCTTTTGTTGGAGATCCTAATTAAAATAAAATAAAATTGCAAAAAATTTTTTTGTTTCTGTGCATAAAAAATAGGAATATATATTATGTAGTACTCGAGTAATATACATATTCAGTATCGAATAATGTAGCATTACATAAATCTTAGTGGTTATTAATACTATATTTATATAAAAAAATATTATGCTCAAATTTTAATGATAATAAGAGAAAAGAAATTGCTGCTAATTTGGGTCCAAAGTTACTATTGTATCTATGAATTAATAAAAAACTATGAAGGATATAAATATATTTTTGAAATGCGATACATTAGTAAAATATTGAAAACAAAACCTAGGGAAGCCCTCACCAAGAATATTTTTGATTTCAAAACAGTGATATATAGATAGTCCCTTGATGTGATTTGATTAAAACTGACCAAATATACAAACCGAGTTCGTTTTAAATAAGACTATCTTTATGGATTATTTCGCGGACTTATTTTGATTTTTGGTTCCCGACGTTTCGAATGCTTTACAGCAATTGTGGGCAACGGGTGAGTTATTTAAAATGTTAAATATTCGCGTAAATCTAAGAAAGTATTAACCGAGTTCGTGTAATTTTTTTAAAGCTATAACCATTAAGAAATATGAAGTGGTAAAATATGAAAAAAACATTTTGCTTTAGTATCAATAGTATTTCGATATCTTCGCTGAGTCGGCGAATAAATAACTCCCAAGTTATAACAATGACAAGTGAGCAAAATACATAAACGTGACTTTTTCGGTTTACAAAGTTAGTAATGTCACAGAAATAGATGTATCATTAATAAATTCAGTCTTAACTTGTACCTATATTTTAGCTGTTTTTAATTTAATTAATCTATAAATACTTGTTCTTTTTCAACCGATTTCAAAAAGGAGGAGGTTCTCAATTCGACTGTATTTTTTTTTTATGTTTGTTACCTCAGAACTTCGTCATTTATTAACCGATTTGGACAATTTTTATTTTGTTTGAAAGGGTATACTTCCAGATTGGTCCCATTTAAATTTCAAAAAAAAATACCACCCGTAAGGGTGGAAAAATAGCTAATAATGAATTTAACCTACTTCTAATTGTCATATTGACTTGAAACTTTGAAAGTGTTTCTATTTCGGTTGATAGTACAGTGGTTCGGTATTACTGACCTGATCTGATGGTAAGGCCAGAAGGTGGATAGGTGGAACTTTTCAACGGCTAATAGTAGATACTTTGAAATTAGGCTTATTTTGTTTGATTTGACAAGCCTAACACGTTAGAATTCTTACTTTGCTACTACTGTCTACACTAAAAAGGGAAAAATAAAAACTTTTTAACAAAAAAATAAAAACCGACTTCAAACAAAAGCACTAAAAAGTAAAAAATAACTCATTGGTAGTTTTCATTTACTATACATACCTAATCAAATATTTTCGAAGTCGGTGTGCTTTGCTTTGTATGGGCATTATCATTTTGACTGTGCGTTATGCATGCCCATTTTTTGTAGATCTAGGAACGCTTGAAAATCATATTAAAACACATATTTACTAGAGTTTTACAATGCTAATAATAATGTATGACTAAGGAATTATATAATTCATATTAACACTCCAATAGAACGTCCGGATTTAAATATTGATACTTGCTGTTAGTTTAGAATGTTGATGTAGAGGTTGCTTGAGTAGTTAAAATTGAGAGTGGCCGTATCCATGGGCATTTGGTACAGTTTCAAAATTGCAGTGAGACTGACGTACCAATAAAAGAACACAGGAAATAGGTTGGGCCTACATAATTCAAAAGCATTTGTAATAAGTCTAATTGAATACAGTTTATTTCATTTCATTTAATCATTTATCTTGAAGCTCACTAAATTCAGATGATGCATTCTCAACAGATATATAAACTTAAATTCTACTATCACGAGATAAAAGTTTACGTTGCTAATTAAAAACGTGCAAATCATTAAATTGACTAAATTCAACCGCAAACTAGGAATGTTTGCCAAACATTGACATATGAGCAAAACGGAGAGTATTTCGTTACAAACTTGGCAATGTATCACATTATACATACTTGGCAAGGTATTCATATCACATACTTGAAATGCTAAAATGAACTATACATACGTGTAAACATCAAAACTATGAAATACTGATATAAATAATATGGAAGAAATTTCATTTTCGCATGTCACACTTCTTTCAATATTGTATTTTTTATTATTTTTATAATTTTCTATTTTATATTTATTTCTTCCCAATACGGTACTAGTGTTGCAAAATAATTAACTAAAATTGTCACACGTATCTTGTTGTAATTTTTTAAATGTATAAAACATACAATGTTCATTTAAGGGGTAACTAGAATTTTCGTATGGCCTCTCCCATGTATTGACCTTGTCGTGGTGGGGTGGGGTGTTGTCAAGAAATGTTCTTAGAAGGCGGCCTATCTCGGTGGGCTGTGTACCTTGCGGGTTGCTTCTGGTACTTCTCTAAATGCACAGGGGACCGTGGAAGCAACCCCATGGTTGTGGTCTGCTCTGGCAGGCCAGCGTCGATTTTGCGATTATTTTTGGGATTATTGGTTACTCACGATAAAATAGTGAAGGCATTATTAATTCGATTTTGTCTTTTCAGATTATCAGTATGGATGAATCTGTATCATCTGCAATAAGGCAGATGATAAGCAAGTGTATGAAATAGAAAAAGGTTTTTTGTTTTTTGCATTTTCTCAGAAGACTTACTATAGTAACATATATTTTTTTTTCACCATCGGAAAGTAGAGATTTCAACGAACAGAAAACATACCAACTTTTTGAAAAAAGCTGATATTTTGACGGGTGAATTTTCGATTGAAAATTAGGGTGCTTTTTCGATATTAATTCAAAATAAGGTGAAAAAATAAATATTTTAAATCAAATAAATTATAGCGTATTTGGGACATAAAAAGGTAAGTTTTCACCAAATTTCGTTAAAACAAAAACATTTTTGTAAAAGATAAAAATAAAAAACCAAAAACTTGGTTTTTTGAATTTTTCACATAAATTTTGAGGTTATGTGAAAAAAGTGTAAATACAAAAGTTTTAGATCTTTTTATTACCTACAACTTTGCCATTTGACTTTTTTCGATAGGACTTTTAGTTTTGCCGGAAATCGAGAAAAACCGTTTTTAACCGCTTTTAACCCTTAAAAACTAAAACCACCCCCATCCCCTTCCCAACCTCAGATCTTAAAAATCGTATTTTAAATTATCAGATTTTAAAAATTATCGACCCTGGTCTATAATTTAATAGGCTAGCTTTGATTATTTAGTTTATTTTTATTACACATTTGCATTTTTTTTACATATTTGCTCTTTTATAGGCAGGTGTATAAATTATAATGCATGTTAGACTATCGGTTCATGCTTGTATTAAATCTTATTATTATTGCACCCTTATCAAATGTGGCTTAGGGACATAATTTTGCGCTGACTTATGAAAGTTTACATAACATATATAGAATTTCTCATCATTATTCCGTTCAACATAAAATATTGTTAAATGTTTTTGTATAAGTTTAAATTGAAAAGGATGGGTGTCAATAACCTAAGTAATTTCCCCTATAAATCACGGAAAATTAAATAATATCACAGAACCCCACTATTTTTTTTTTAATATTAGACTATATACTCTGCGCATTTTAGTTAATATTTATTACCTTTCACAATTTTTTTCATTTTCATTTATAGTTTGAAATAGGGTATTATTGAGATTATGTACTTAAAGTCAACATTACTTTTTATAGTTTTATTTACATCAGCGCAATTTCCCAACGCTTTGTCTTTTACATATATGAAAAAAGTAGTATAGTGTAAACAATCTATACTAATATTATAAAGAGGTAAAATTTGTGAGTTTGTAAGATTGTGACGTTGTATGGGGTAATCTCTGGATCTACTGAACCGATTTAGATGAAATTTTGTAAGAAGATAGTTTGAGACTCTGGGAAGGACCTAGGATACTTTTTATCCCGGAAATCATCTCTTAAGGGGGTGAAAATAGGGATGAAAGTTTGTATGGGGAATCAAGCCAGGGACGAACCCGAGCGGAGCGAGGGTGACTCGCTAGTACATAATAAAGTATTTGACTTTATTTGGTTTTTATCATAAAAACAATGACCCTTAGTTAATATATACATGGATAAAAACCCAAAATTTTTCAGGGGAAAATATACCTATCCTATTGACACCCATCCTTACTAGTAATTATTATTTGTTAGTCTTTGTATGTAGGCATTTATAATTTACACCGCTATTTTATTGTACATTATTTTTAATATACTAAGGCTGTAACAACTTCATCATAGAAGGTATGACGATGTTAAACTTGTTTTAAAGAAGTAGTTGTACATGGTAAATGTTTGTTCTATGGCAACATAGGTAGCTTACTTCTAAGTCAGACTCTTATGTGATTCTCAAGTTCCTATTAGTGAGGCTTCTAAACTTTCAACTTTCCAATATACACCTTTCTCATCTTTTTAAGAAAATTAAAAGAAATGACTTAGGTATATAGTATAACAAACTCGGTTATATATTGTTTTTATATTTATAAATTTTACCTAAAATGTCTATACCTGGAATAGTAACTCTTTTGTGCAAAATAATATTTACGTAACTAGAGCTTAAGCTCTTAGTAACTTTCTTCGATGTGTATAACGTTTTTGTATTAAAATCATTTGGTTTATTATTTCGGTCTTTTGTTTTTGAGTTACTAAGTAGAAAAATTGTTTTTTTTATGATGTGGATACATTTTAACTTATCTGATATACAAAGTAAGTACAATCATCAAAAAAGAGTTCAACACATCATGCATTTATATATTAATTAATTTTCTAACTTTTTCAGTTTAATTTTGAAAGCATTTTCTAGTTACCTCTAGAAAGACAATACAAATTGCGATTTTCGAATTACTTTTCTTTAAGTTGTATTTTGTAATTCAAATCCATATTATACATATAAAATATGAATAAGTCGTTTATGATATTCAATAACATGGCTTAACCGACGCGATAGCGGAAACACTCGTTCAATGGATGTAAAGATAAGGGCCCTTATTGAAATATCCGCTCAATTGGCGCAACTGACGCCATCAGCCCAGTGATTTAGATTTATGCTCCTATCCACGCTGTTTTCGTAGGTTTTCTTATGTTGTGTGAAGATAAATGACTTGTGACATATGATGTGGCATATGTAGTAGTACGCTTCATCAGTTTCAGTAGTCTAACCATATCTGAATAACATCAACAACATTGGAATTTGACAGGTTATATCATAAAAAGGAATTTACCTAAATGTATTATGTATAAACATAATATATTATGCTGATCTTAAACTATTTTACTACTGTAACTTAACTAAGGCACTCGATAATAATTGTACTTACATTAATATCGGTAATATGATAATTATGCCTCGGTGGTGTAGTGACTAGCATGTACGGCTGCACACCCGGAGGTCCTGGGTTCGAGTCCCGGGTTGGGCAAAGTTTAATTATTGAATCTTTCTGTATAGTAAGTCTCAGTAACAGCACGGAGTTGGGAAGTTGGCGGTGTTTCACACCCGTGCCTCGGAGAGCACGTAAAGCCGTCGGTCCTGCGCCTTAACTCTTACCGGTCGTGTCGAGTGGTCGTCCCACCGGAGTATGAGAGTGATAGGAATAGAGAGTGCACTTGTGTCTGCGCGTACACTTCAGCACTATAATATCTCCTGCGCAATTGGGTAATCTCAATGAGATTGGCCGCCGTAGCCGGAATCGGCTAGGAGAACATCATCATGATAATTACTGCACAAAATAAATTATGATATCAAAAATTAAGGAATTTTTATTTATGTAATAGGTATTTAATGTTTTAACTAGATAGGGTGATATATAGGAAATCAATTATTAGATAGGATATATGATTTTACTCAAACAAGTATCATTTCGGCTAGCTATTATAATTACGAAAGTTTGTACACGTGTTTGTTTGTGTATGTTTCTTACTATTTCACGCTAAAACGGATCTATAGATCAGATTTAAATTAAATTTAGTACACGGATGGTCTATCTGGAGTAACACATATGCTATTAGGTTAGGTAAAGTAAATAGAGTGGGTAATATTTATAAAACTTATATTAAAACATCTGACCGTTCTATAAACGTTTCCTTGTGTGCTTTACAAGGCAATAATTACTATTCTGGTGTTTGATCGCTCATTTGGCTTTTAAAGAATTACTAAATTGGGTCAAGTGATACATATCGTAAGTAACGTAAAATTTACAATATCCAAGTGCTCTATTACATAGCCATAATAATTTCTTTCCAGTCCGCCTGATTGTATTTTAATTTACACTTGCTTGAGTATTTCGTGCCTAACATAATTGTATATTGTTAGATGTTTATCTTTTTATTGTTTGTTCATGGGGTTGAACCTTATCGTTCTTGCCTATATTCCTATTTTCTAAAAGAAAGAATGAGAAATAGGGAAAAATAATGGGAAAATATTAATTTATAATATTAAGTACACATATAGTAATGAATGTAATCCAAAAATTTATTAGATATTACTTAAAAGTTGAGTTTTAATCTATACATAGGTATAATAAAATTGTAACTAAGTCGAATCTGTACATTAAATATTTTTTCTAAAATCTTATTGAAATAAACATTATTATCGATACAGAGGTCGAATCTATAGTTTTTTAGAATTTTTGTCTGTCTGTCTGTCTGTCTGTCTGTCGGTCTGTCTGTGTGTCTGTTACCGCATCACAGAAAAATCACTGGAGGGATTTTGATGAAATTTTGTATGGTGGCTGGTTATCCGGGTCAACATATAGGATTCCGCAGGGGTGTTGTAGTGTGTGCGCAAGCGATCCTGCAACGCCCCATTGCACTGCGGCGAAGGGTTCCGCTGTGGGTTTTAGTGAGTAGGAGTCTCACAGTACCTTGTCCGTTATGACGGCGGGCAAGGTCCCTATGATGGGTTTCTCCAGCGACAAAAAAAAAAAGAAAAAAGGGTCAACATATAGGATACTTTTTACCGCGGAAAAATATCCCCTTTCTGAGAAAAAATACAAAAACTGAAATGTAAGAGTTATGAACGAATTAACCACTGAACCAGACATATAAGCGGACGTACCTTTATCGGTCTTCTCAGTAACCAGGAGATTTTAGCCTTGGTCGTTTGTATTTTGCGTCAGTCTCAAGCACTTATTTGTCAACAAAACATCTCCCAAAAATGACTAAATGTTCTGTTAAATGGTGTAAAGACTATAACGGCGGAAGCAGCAGTATTTCTTTTCACTTGTAAATACATTATTTTATTACATTTATTGTTATTTATCACACAATTTAATTAAATGTAAAATAAAATGTCATATTATCCAACTATGTTAAATATAGTCGGTATTTCTATGTATTGTTGACATCTGATAACTATCATAAAATGGCTGGATTATACCATTCAGAACAAATGACAAAACTGTCGAGTGAGTCCATTTGACATCGACTAGTGCTTGGCAAAGTCGAAAAATATATCGATATTTGACGAAATAACTGAACGAATTGTGTTATTTGTACAGTACAATAACATAAAATACTTTTATCACAGTATCCTACAATCTGATGACAATAAATTTATAAAAATATTTCCTAAATCAAATAAAAATATAAATGCAAAAATTATAATTAGTATGTGTACATAATATTTTATTTTATTTTATACCACATTTATATACTTTGGAATATTATTCCATTGTAATAATAATAAAGATCATTTTATTTCAACACATAAATTACACAAAATCAAACAATATTGTTTTAGCACTAAACTTCTGGGTTGGCGATTTGTAATAAAACACTTTACCACTTGCACTAATTATTTTACTTTCACGATCCAACACTCACTTTTTCACAATTTGCCATCATTTTTTCTTTTTCCTAATTTCACAAATGTTTATTAAGGTCTGAGCAATATTAGGACAGTGTCACATTTTTATAACTACCCGAGACAATCAATTGCCAATTAAAATAGTTCAATAACAGAATCAACAAAATCACTTTATTTAATTAAATTAGCTTAATATTTTTTTAGTCTTTACAAAATAATATTTATTATAAATTAGTGGAATGTACACCCGATATTCATTTGTTCATTAACATTATTATAGGTCAACAGAATGTTGCCATCAATGCCATAGTATTTATATAAATCAAATAAAAAATTATTATTATTTGACACATTATTATTGCCTCTTTAATTCATTTATTTTAGTTTATTAAAATTAAAAGAAGAAGAATAAATTAAAAGATGTAAAATATGATGACTAATGCTAATCAATGTCTAAAATGTCATTCATTCGTTCATCGATATATGTATTTTATCGATTACGTTCAAGCACTAGAAATATTTTATTGTGTATCAGTGTTTATAATAATGTAATAAAATCTTTGTGTGCGTTATGCGTCACTTGGTTGAACTAGTTTTCATACATTTGTATTTTATGTCAGGTCCAGTCTCTAATTCGTTCATGGTAAGAGTATACTTGTAAAACCTAAGAATTTGGTTTTGGTCATCTGAACGCGAGCGGAGCCGCGGGCAATGCTAGTCATTTATAAAGGACAAAATTTCATAAAATTTTTGGCACTTTGGCGCGTGTCAGTGTCGAAACGTCAGTAATGAGGTTATCGTCAGCCGCGGCAAATGCTTCCCGTGCACATTTTAACTGATACCGACAAGACGGTAACTTCGTTTACATGATAGATTACCAAATATTATAGGATTAATATTCATAGGTAGTACATACTTTAAAGTAAATGAGTTTTAGTATGAAGAAAATTTAAACTTTGACACCCTAGTGTGAAACGCTGTTAAAATGAGATTATAATTAGGGCTTATTATTATTATATGAATTGTTATGAACAATTCATATAATGTAATAAGAATAGTTGAAACTTAGTAAAAGTTTCTATATTATGTTGAATAGATTATAACTAGTAACTACATAATATATATTAACAATAAAGATATAACTTTTAGTAACAAAATATAAAACTGTCTTTTGCTTTTGAAAACATACATTTTTGCCATATTATTAGAAAAAATATAAGATCTCGATATTATTTATGGTGAATAATAAAATTTTTATTATAAAATAAACGGTGGATGTCGTAAAACGCAACTTCTGCTTGGCTATTTATTGCCAATAGCATGCATATTTTTACGTCTTCATGCAAGAAAACATAATAATTTATAACAGACACGTATGACTGACACAGTAATCAGTCTAGTTGTACAAAATACAAAAGATAAAGCAATCTTTAAGCTGTTTGGCTTTATATTTCTTCAAGTTTCTTCTTTAGTCGTGTTAATGTTATTTAATTCCATATTTATTATTTTATAATTGAAGCACACTGATGTATGAAAATTAGTAAATCGTGTTCTAATTAGCAAAATTAAAACAACTATGATTTATTTTAATACCTCTATTATAAATATTTTTATTTAGAAGTCGTTTTTATTATATAAACAACTAAAATTTACTGGCTAATTGGTACTTGTGTGTACTTTATCACACAATTAAATCTTACACTTTCTAGCAATAGACTTAACTATCTAATACCTTTAAACGAGCAATTCTTGTATATTTATATATATATATTTATATATCTTGTATATTTATATATATATAAATATATATATACCGCGATCTCGGAAACCGCTCTAACGATTTCGCTGAAATTTGCTATGTGCGTGTTTTCGGGGGCGAGAAAAATCAATCTAAATTAGTCTAATGTCTGGGAAATGCGTGTTTTCGAGTTTTCATGCGGTTTTCTTTCGCATTATTCCACGCAAAATATGTTTGCTAATTTGCGGCCAAGGTGCAAGATTGACAATCACAGGTGTCCGGGATCGAATATCGGTCAGATACAATTTTTTTTTTGTATTTATACAAGTTTTTAGTTTTTTTTTGTTTTTAAACCAAATTAAAAAAAAAGTACTTTTGGCCAAAAACTCTAAGCGAAGCTCGATCGCCAAAGTACTTTCATATTTGTGTAGATAAGTCCTAAATTCTATATTAAAGTTGTTGAAGCATTTTGACATTATTTATATTTTCTATGAAATTTCATCTGAGTCATTGGAAGCTTTAAAAAGTTGTAAAGCACTAACAGGTGCAAAATTAAACATCATAGTAATAGCAAGTTGTAGTTGGACCGATGGGTAATTTTCTTAAATTTGGTTAAAATATATGATGATATAATTATATACGATACCCTTTGCATGATGCTCTTGATATAAAAAATAAAATAAATGTGGCACTCGGAGACTGCCGCGGTAAAGCTATTGCATAGCATTTTTTATCAACTTATGCAAGCTTATTTTAATATCAAAAATTTTGGTTATCTTTATAGCAGTATTATATATAAATTAACAAAACAAAAAATAATACTGCATTTGTGATAATAATAATAAAATGAATGTATATAGAGTACTAACTCATTTTCTTTCACTATTTTTTCGTGACTTTCTTCATTAATAAATGCACTTTGTTTATTCATATTTAAAACACTTTGTACACAAATTATACGAGTACAGATATTCACTGTTGTACATAGATGATAAATACCTATACACCTATATACTTTCTCACAAACAGCTGATTACGGTAGTTTTCCAATACAACCAATGCCACCTAAAGGCGGGTTGCTGAACTAAAGAGACAAGCGTGATATTTCAAAAAGTCTTTAAAAGTTCTGGTATTTATCGATAGATGGAAAAAAGTATCACCGCTGTGCCGGTCGGAGTGGGGGGTGTTAGGTTTTTTCGTTACGGAATTTCTGGATTCGGTCCCCACGCTCAAGGCCCGCGATAGAAGCTATGCAATAGCTTAAAAACATTGGTATTTGAAATTCCTTCAGTAAGAACGTATGCGTCTTGAAACAGAATAATAAACACATGTCAAACTCATTTTATTCTAAATGTTTATAAACCAAGTTTACTTATTTGTTTCGTTGCTAGTTTAGCGTTATATTAAAAGCAGCTCTCACGCTAGTAATATTTACATAAACTATCACAAACTATACTACACTGTTTATTGGTTTGATTTAGCCTTGAATGCATACGAGTACATCGATATATTGCGTGTCTCGAGAGTTTCGTTCATTACTCATAGTCAAAATATTTGTTTTATCTTTTTTTTACAATGCGTTTGAGAAAAATAATATATACCTAGTTAAAGTGATAATCTTGTAAAACTCTGATATTAAGCTTCTTTGTACTAATATTATTTATTATATTGTTAGGATAGTGTTTGTTCACGTCCAACATTTGGTTCCTAAAAATATGGTATATTAGTTATCTACTTACGTTGTGATCAAATCAAAATACGGGTATGCTTATATAAAATTCGAACTTCAAACTTGGATTTATGAGACTTTTTACACTTGTATAATAATTATTAAAGGTTTTTTTTACTTACATTTTATTTTTTACTTCATGTCAAAAATATTCTTATAATTTTGGTGTAATATCCAGATGGTCACTAAATTCAAAAGAATTGAAGCGTATCGTTTTTATATGAATTATAACACAAAATTTGCTAAATGAAATAAATATTTGGACCTCTTGACTCACGTTTTTAGTATTCACGTAATTTCAAAGATTAATCTCCGTAAGTTCGTGACTAGAAAGTGTAGATATATTTAATTTGGTTGTGGTTTTACCCTAATAAAACATTTAAATTGCCTTTACCGTATTTGGTATTAAACGTTTGTGCTTTGTAATACTAATTATAAGTACTTAAATTATTTTGATGATAATCAAACTTACTCAATCTATTATATTATCAAATATTATCTACATATCTTAGAGAATTTTTTTACCTTCACTCACCCCTTTTGGGAGCTATTAGAAAGAATTTATTGTTATTATCTTTCTTAAAACCCAATAAGTTAAATGTGCTATCATTTAACTTCACTGGTAAAGAAATAAATCCCTTCCACGGGTTTCAAACCAGCAATCTATGCTAATCACAGGCACATTACCCAATGCGCCACGCTGAGCGTCTGCACATATAAAATGTTAATGCCCAAATATTTTTTTGATAATGCATAAAATTGTTTAAATCAAGGATTTTTTCTGAGACAAAATACATATATCTAGTATCGGTTAATAATTAACAAGATTAAACAAATGTGTTTTCGCAGGCAAAGAAATCCAAGTATTCATTAATATAAAGGAAATGCAGATATAATCTAAGCGCACATATAATATTTTTATGTTGTTATGTCTCAGATAGGAAGTAGGTACATTTCCAAGTTATTTATTAGAGCGTGTTAGAAGGTAGTTAATGAGTATAGTTGAGTAAAGCTATGTTCACTTCGTCAACCGGCTCAGGAATAAACTAGAAATAGTGAGAGACAAATCATGGCTATATTTTAACTCTCAACATGTAACATATTTTTCCTGTAAATTATGTAATGTTATATAAATTGAATACCTATATTTATAAGAAATATTCCCTGCAAGTTGATATATTTGTAACCTGTCCTCGTTGCTCGGGTGATATTTTTTTTGGAATTAATATATAATTTTTGAAACCTTTTTTCGCTACTTTTGAAAAAATAATTTGCTTTAAAATGACCTTTTAAAAGATTTTAGACGTATGTAATATCATAATATCATTAAAATCTGTTTAGCCGTTCAGCCATGAATCTAAGCGGACAGAGAGACTCCATATTCATAGAGTTCACATGCATGAAATATTTCATACCTATGCATGAGGTACGGGCAGAAGGCAGATTTAATATATGTCGGTAGTGGCAGAATTATTTATTCTTTGGACACTAGTAGAGGTTTTGAATAATGATCAGTGCAAGTGAAGATCAAATCTACAGAAGATAAATAAAAAAACTACAAACGCCAATTACGGTGCGTGACGTCACTTACCATTGTCATTAGTGTCAAGTATAGTATTATATGATCTGTGCTAGTTTGTTGTTTATACAGTGCAGTTTCGATAATTCAATTGTCTGTAATCTCAAAGTTTTAATTGTTTAAGTAAAGTAATATTTAAATTTACTTACGTTCCTGGTCAATACCATGGCGAACAAATTTATTCGAGCTGGTAACTCAAATCATGTATCGATGTCATAATGGTGGCGGAATTTTGCGCTAAAAACCCTGATTTTATTTTATTTTTTTATCTATCGAAGTACTGGATATTACACAAATTAAAAAGTGTAAAAATCGGATTAGTCTTAAAATAATCCAAGGAACCTAAATAATCTCTAAGCATAACATCATAACAAAATACACACTAATAACATACCTACAGCAGTAACCACTCTCGCGTCTTGCAATATGTAAGTATAGTTCAATGAATATTTTATACTGTAATGTATACTTACATCAAAATTATCTTTATAGACGTAAATCATTGATTTTATGGATTGGTTTTTCCAGTCTCGCCTTATGTCTTATTGGTATTATTTTCACATAAGGGCACTGAACAATACTGATAATACTTAATTGCACTCATTTTCAATATTCTTGTTCCCTTTTCAATTAATAATTAATCGATCGAGCCCACAGATTACGGAATATAATCGAGCTCTTTATAGTCTACACATGCTCTGTATGATAAGTGACGTCACCCTGGACGATTGTTAAAAGAGTGGCGTTTTAGTGCCAAATTCAAAAGTGAAAAATAATTTTCGATTTTTTAACATAAGAATACAGTAATTTCTGCGGGAAAATATTTTAGCAGCATTTTGTTTATGTAAATAATAGGCTGAGATACTTTTCATAAAATAGTCCAAGACCCTATTATGCGTTAGTTTTGAAAACAGTTACTAAGGAAATCTTATGTCTGTACTAATAGTAAAAGCTTTTTAGGTGTTAGCATTCACGGGCTGGTTTAGCTTAGATAGTACCTTTCTACTGCTAACTACTTAGTGTGACGGAAGCCAATTCCTATCCTTTTTACCTTTTACCCTTTATCTCTTTCCAAATCATCGTTATTTGTAATGAGACTGTACGTACTAAAGGTCACGTCTGAGAACAAATTATCATGAAGACATAAAATATGAAAACATAGCTTTTAATGACTATACTCTAATATTTTATTAGATATTTATATTTTTAAGACCTTTCTTCGTAAAAAGAATTTTTAGTATAATTTTTAATATTTAACAATACTATTTGTAAGATTTTAAAACACTGTTAGCTAACGAACACAAAATGTAAACATAATATTTAAACGCTTTATTTGGAAGAATGGACAATGGACATTTATTTAAGTAACAACAACGAGTTGGTATGATGCCAGGACGCAGATATTTCCATATACTGAATAATTGCACAAAGCAAAATATATTCGCGGAAGTTTCTTTTAGGCAAACTTTTTTAGATTAAATATTGGGTTTTAAAGTTGTACAATATTAAATAGGTATTTTTTACAGATAAAAATGCTTTTACAGCATATTCGTCGTATGATATATTCCAAAAGTTTTTATAACAATAAAAATTGACTGCTTGTAAATCATATGGGACAATTTATAATAAATTAGATTAAGGTTTTAATTCTCCTTTGTGCGCGCGTTTGCAAAGCAAAGTTTATAATTTACTGGTTACAGACTATTTTTACTATCTTTCCGGATTTTTTCGCGAATTTCGTGCTTTCGTGCCATTTTTCAATTTTTTGAATTTAATTTGTTATTTTGTAGGTAGGACATCTAACACCTTAGTCTCTTCCGTGACCATGATTGCTGTAAAGCATTCGAAACGCCGGTAACCGTAAATCAAAATAAATTCTCGAAAAAATCCGAAAAGATAGTTTTATTTGAAATGTCAAATATTCGCGTAAATCTAAGAAAGTATTATGGATGCAGACTAAGTAGCAATACAATACATACATCAGCAAGATCTTTCAAAGGAAAATATATTTATTTTGTATTTAATTCATGGAATAAAAATTTAAAATTAACGCACAGCCTCAACCGCTGGACTTAGGAGCATGAGAATTTATAAAGAATTTCTTATTTAATAACGAGGGTAAAAAGAGACCAGGAGATCCAAAGAGGTTAAATAAGTATGGGATGAAAGTTCGTATGGAATTTCATCATTTTCAAAATTAGAAACAGCAATAAAAAGTTAAGTTTTATTCTTTTTCTGAAACGTATAGGTATAGGTAAGATCGTAAACACTCTGTGTCTCATACGGCATAGGTACCTCAACTATTGTTCAATTTTTTTTAAGTTTTATGTAAGTAGCTGAAAATATGCGTGCTTTATAGAAAACTTATAAATATTATAAATATTATAAATGATAATTAATTAATCATTTATGTCTAAACTAAATTATTGTGTAAAGTATTTTTATAAACGGCAAGTCAAATACTTTTCTTCCATTGAAAATAGTCTCCATACCTACCACAAAGTATGCCCTATTATAAAGTCTTGAAAAGAATTTTATTACGTATGAAGTTCATTTAGAGCCGTAATGAGTGCATATTAGACGTAAAATGCGTCTTTGTATTCTGTACGAGATAAAAATATTTGCACTTACAATAATAAATAAACTAAATTACATTTTCATTTATAAAGCTTATATTAGCGACTTACCCTAATTTGCTTAGGTAGGGAGCGTATTTGTTTCTCCAGGTCCTGGTTTATCTTTGTACTGAATTTCATTCAAGTCGTTTTAGCGTGAAGGTGTAACAAACATACGCATATAAATAAAATGTTTCACGCTTATAACGGTAATCCAATTAAATAGTAAAACTAAAAACATATATATATATATATATATATTTTTTTTTATTAAATCTATACTAATAAACGGAGAGCCGATTTTTTTGTTCGGTTATAATGCGACAACTACTGAGCCGATCGGAGTAATACTCATAACAAAAGATGCAGCGTGTTTCGGAGAAGGTTTTAGTATAATATGATACGTTGGTGATTAATGTACTATGCGGACGGAGCCGCAGGAACAATTTAATATTTTATATTACATTTGATTTAATCAGTGCAGTATAATTATATGACATTTATGTTATAAACACCTATCTTAGTTTTAAACTTAATGTCTACGTACATACAACGCGATTATCGTAGACTAATTGCAAAAAAATTAAAAGTAAAAAACATTTTTAAGCTTTTATTTTAATGCGCAAAAAAAGAAGAAAAATATTAAATGCGTATTTAATATTTTATATCTATACTGTTGACCGTTGTATAGTTGCTTCGTTTAGAGCCAATCCTAAATGGAGAATCAGGTCATGATTATCATAAAAAGTCATTGCCATCGGAACTGAACCAACATGTAAAATTTTAGCTCTTTACGATAAGAGGAAGTGGTTCTAATTTAGCTTGCAAGATGTGACCTCATACAAATATACCAACTAACAAACATTGCAAGTTAAAAGCTTGTAAAAATATTCAAAGAACAGTGATGTTAGTATAAATTATTTTGGTACTAATGTAAATGTAATTCCATTCTAAATGTTTTTCAGCTTTTTCACTGACGCTTTTCGAATGCTTCGAACAAATTTCAAATATACGAGTAATATCAAGTATCAACTACCTACTTTTTGAAATTTTTTACATGGACAAATAGAGGCACTGAATCCAGAAAAAAAAGAGTTTTTATCAAGTAAGAAAATGATGAACAATTATTATATTGTTCATGAATTTTGTCAGTTTTGTTACTGTCATAAAGAAAATTGTCTAGTTTTCAGGATATTGTACCTGCAAATTTATTCTACACCTTCGATTATAGCTTTTAGGCGTGCAATCTGCAATGTAGCCAATGTTATAAATAATGAAATAACACATCTTACTTTAGTAGATTTTATTGTAGCCGCAGACGAAGCTTTAACCCTTAGAACAAAACAAGCTAAGTTTACTACTCCAAAATATTGCGTCTGGGCTCGGGATTACTGATAATTCCCTACGAATACATTTTACTCGATGAACTTGAATGTATAACCTAAGATAACTCTAGATTAGATAGTGTTTAGGTGAAGCTGGATTCTGAACTATAAAGTTTGTTCTAAAACTGTATGTCTGATCGTTTCTCGAAGTTTCATTGCGGGTGTCATAGTCATAAATGTAGGTACTTGATTCTATTGGACAATTTTGAAGTCCGATGAGATGGCACATAAACTTGTATACGGTTTATTGTTACCTATATGACGAACAGAATGAAATTAACTGAAATAGAAAAATACATATAGGGCAAGTTTTAGCTAATATATCTTTTGTTGACGTTATGAAGGTAAAACGACCTTAAGGTTAGGGGTTAACTTAAGGGGTTAACCCGTAATCAACACTTCTTAGTATATTGAATTAAGTGACTATCATTTCATTAGTTACATAAGAAAATACAATCAAATTATTAAATTTTAAATTTCATCTTCAAGATATAAAATATATTTATTCGGGTTTCATATACCTAATGAAAGTGTTGCTAATGTTATGAACTGGATCACAAAATATTAAGAATCTACATTCGTTATTTTATCTTATAATACCTTTATTATTAAAAATTTGCAATTTAGCTTGCAATGATTGTTAGTTGGTATGTTTCTATGGGTCAAATCTTGCAAGCTCAATAAGAACCACTTTCCCGTACTCTACAGAGTTGAAAGCTTACATGTTGGTTCCGATGATCATTTTTTTATGTAGTTATGACCTGATTCTTTATCTATTGGTTCTAGACGAAACAACTGCTCAACGGTTTACAGTTCAGACAAGATATTTTATATATAGTAGATTTAAATAGTGCACCCACGCCATGGCATGTATATTTACATATTACCTTGATTATAATTATTAAGTAAAAAAATCATTTTCAAAAATAACCTTTTACTTTAATGCGCTAAAATTAAGAAACTAAACTATAAAAGAAAAGTTTTTAGAAATGTAACACACATTTCTAATTTTAAATAATTAATTTATTTATCATAAATTGCTTGATAATTCCAATAATGGTCAATACTTTTAGTTCTATTTAGAAGAAGAAGAAAACAAACAGACAGACAGACGCATTTAAAGCAAAGTCGCTAGACAAAACTTTGTTTATAATATTATTTAGATACACGTATTTTATACACTGAAGAACGATGTAGAAGCCAATCAAACATTACTCGGATTTTGTGGAAATTGGCATCTAGGGATACGAGGAATTACTGGTTTCAATTTTACTACCAGTCTAGGTGCATCATGGGAATAACATGATTTTCAATTATTATTTATATGTACGTATGTATATGTATGATGTTAATTACATTATATACTGATGTATACACACAACATTGATAATACCTATGATTTTGACGGACTCGTAAGATAACACTA
The DNA here is from genome assembly GCA_947093115.1 of Brenthis daphne. Taxonomy (NCBI): domain Eukaryota; kingdom Metazoa; phylum Arthropoda; class Insecta; order Lepidoptera; family Nymphalidae; genus Brenthis; species Brenthis daphne. The sequence continues at coordinate 18,486,649 of OX352483.1, forward strand.
AAAATAAAAAAAAATTTTTATTCAAATTTTTATTTGATAGAATTAAATTTATTTCCTTTATTTACAAACCGTATAAATAATTACTATTGTAAGTTATATATATTTTATATTAAATTTTATTATAAACTCATCCGTATCTCATATCTAAGACTAAAATTTCATTGCTATGCATCATAAGAAGCATTTCCATACTAGCATATTTAGTCAACACGTCAAAGAAACTGCTTATTCCCCTTTCTGCAAACACATATCATATTTTAAATCATATCTTTTACTAGGTACGTCTATCATTTAAAATTCTTTTTGGAAAATAATCTAAATAAGTACATATAGTATTTATTTTTATTTATTGCTTAACTAAAATAGTTAAACTACAGCTTGAGTTCTAAAGTTTAATTAAACAGTTTAATTTTAGAGCTACTGGTAAAATATGAACTTTTAGTGAGAGTTTTATTCCTACAATAATACAAAGATCGATTAGAGCAACGATGTCAAGAAAGGTGACCATTTTTAACCGACTTCCAAATACGAGGAGGTTCTCAATTCGTCGGAACCTTTTTTTTATGTATGTTCACCGATTACTCGAAGACGCCTGAACCGATTTGGAAAATTTTTGTTTGTTTGAAAGGGTATACTTCCCAGGTGGTCCCATATAAATTTTATCGAAATCGGTCGAGCGGTTTTAAAAAAAATCAACAATAAATTTTTTTAAACAAATTGTTTAATCGAATATGTTATTATAAACTTTCTTCCTACAAAATACCTACTTATTACGTCTACACTAAAAATATAAAAATAAAAACTTTAAAAAAATATATAAAACCGACTTCCAGGCACTAAACTGTAAAAAATAAACTAAACGGGGGTTTTCATTTAGAATAGATACCTAATCAGATATTTTCGAAGTGTATGTATTGTGTGTGTATTATTAAGAGAATTTTCAATGCTAAATTGGGAAAATACTTATCAACTCAAACCAGACCTAGACATAAAATATAATATAGAGCATATTATTAGAAAACCCTTGGAATTCCCTCTAAAATAAAGCGTTTGTCAAATCTAACCCCTAAAGTTAAAACACAGTTAAAAATTAGGATGGAAATATAATTTCCGTAAATCCGTATACGTAGCCGCAAAATTTCAAAGATCAGAAAGGTATTTTCTTAATAACTTAGGTATTTGCTGAAAGGGATACGTCGGCAGACAGTAACATGTAAATCTCGTGGCTTCGTTTTTTGTTCGTGTTTTAAAGCAAAAGTTTGAATGAATCAGTTTTGCTGAAATTATTTTGCTAAATCATGCAAATATGACATTTTTATTTTTTATTGGGATCTCAGGATTATTGACTAAAGTTTTACTTTTATATTGTAACAGCAATTGGCCTTGACAATGCAATCATAATTCATTACAGGCAATATGAGGTTATTATAAAAACAATTTTGTGTAAGATTTCTTTACTTTTCTTTACTTTAGTTTAAATATTAAATAAAATTAATAATTGCTCGTATTGACTCTTGTAGGGACAGTTAGAATATTATATTACGCATATATTAAAGGCATACAACGACAATAAGTGATTAATACTGTTATCCGGAACAATGATTTGTTTAATAATTAAATCAAGTCCACCATATCGCTCCGACATTGTCCACTTATACAGCACTTAAAATACATAACCTATCATACGCAGTCCCTGTAAATAAATGCTTTTCTTTGTGGTCTATTTTATTATGTAGATTTAATGTACATCTGTCATGTAATAATTTTATAAAGAAAGTTTTAAATAGCATTTACTTTTAAACCGTATATAAACGAATGAGGAAACCCAGTTTGAGGGAATACTTTCAGAATTCAAATAACACGTCTGTAAAGAATATTTTTCTCGCTGCTCATATTTGTTGTATACGGCTTCTTTTTACGTTTGCTGTAGGAATAAAAAGTGACTTCTATTTACTACGACATCAGCTTTGCCCGCTATCGTGCAACTAGCTACAGAGTTATGTATGTAGGTACTATTTAAAGACTGTGTGATATTCATTTATGGATATGTATTTTATAGAGCATTAAAAATATATTAATAATTTATTTGAAAAATACATTTATCTGTAGTGTTTATTGTAACAAAAATAACGTTGTAAGTTATTTCTTAATTATTTTATCTACAATAAAAGATTTAAGATTTAGCTAAGTGTCACAAGAAAGAATTGTAAGGCAGTTTTATTTCAACCAAAAGGATTTTCTACAAGACTTTTTGCGATATCAAATCTCTTATCAAGTTAAATCGACAGTTCTCATACAATCGAAGATTAAGTACCTACATACCTTTTGTTTTGTCGAGTCTGAATCTTTTAGCTTCTAAGCTTTTAGAATTTATATACTACTAGCAGAACCCGCGGCTTCGCTCGCGCTAAAACTACAAAAAAATCTCTTAAAATGATTTCATACAAACTTTCATCCGCTATTTTACCCCCATATGGGATGAATTTCGAAAAATGCTAAAATACGTATTTAATTATTTTGAAGTGTGTTTTGAAGTGAAAATTGTATTGAAGTGCATTAATACCAAATTTCAAGTAATTCTGATTATAAATATTTTTTTGGATTGTATTATAACGTGTTTTCCCGTGGGAAAGAGATAATTTCCCGCGGTAAAAAGTAGCCTATGTCACTCTCCAGCCCTCCAAGTATCTCCACATAAAAAATCACGCCAATACGCCAAGCCGTTTCGACATGAAAAAAGACAAACAAAACAAACAAACACACTTTCACATTTATAATATTAGTATGGATTTAACTAGACCAAAAAGTATCAAAAAAGCGAAATTATTTTTGTTATGAAGTAAATAATTTTGAAAGTTGGTTAGTGTGTTATAAAATTAAAATAATTGAATATATGAAGTGATTCCCTTATTCGTAATATTAAACCAAATAAGTATTCTACACCTGGCTTGCATATTTTTAAAATAATGTTGCTCGTTATCATATATTCATATTTTAAAGCTTTTTCGGTCCTAATAATATTAATCTATGGTTTACTAGCACCTTTCAAAAAATTTGAAAAATCTATAAAAAATGATTAAAAAAATCTGAGCACAGAGCGTCCGCTCAGTAAGTACATTATACCTCAACATCGGCGGAAAGTGTATACGAGTAATAAATTGAAATTTGCCTTTTTTCAAAATATAGTTAGTACTTGATTTTTAATAACATTTACCTAACATCTTTTTAGAGAACATACATATAAGCTAAGTCATTTATACAGGCTAGTATTATAGTGACATTATTCTACTTTACAAATCTGCGAATTTGCAATCAGGATGATGGATAGTTTAAATTTTTACTGAAACTACCATCGAGCGCATTCAAATAAAGACGTACTTAATACATTTTTGGTAATTGAAAGCGTTGTTCAACTTTAGATAAAATGGCTCGCTTGTGAAAATACGAGTATAAATGCAAACATGCACTTTACTTTAAAATACTTATTTAAATAATTTAAAATTATGTTTTTTGTTTTTTTTTTACACACAAAGTGTGCAAACGGTAGTTGTGATTGTAAGTAGTTTTTATATTTTCTTATTTTTTTAAAAAACATTATCCTAAAACTTTTTTGGTTTTCGTATCTCGAAAGGTTCGGCAATTAGCGAGCCTGCTTACATGGTTATCGATTCCTGTGTATTTACTTATATTTAGTGAAATATATATTTTTTAATTTAAATATTAAATATCAACCAAATATTAACGATGCCTATCTAGAAAACTAGTGAAAACTAGTTAAACTTTTTTTTTAGTTATAGTTTTAATTTTTCATTTTAGATAATAAACAAGCAAAGCAAATCATAGTTGTTCTAATAAGATGTACTAGTATAGGAAACACTGAACAATTATTGTCTCGCTGGGTTTATTTGTTACGTCTTCTCAAAAATTAGGGAGGAAAGAAAATCTTTCTAAATTGGTGATGGACTCATGACATTCATTAATCATTTAATGCTGAATTAAAGAAACTTTTATTGATGACACATTTTGCAGTCACGTTATCGTACAAAAAAAATAGAATAAAATTCAACGCATTTTTTTTAAATATCTGAACAGGTTTATAAAATAAGGCATTTTTTTTAAATCGATTTATCACGATTCAAGGGTATATTCACTACAAAAGAATCACTACAATCGGTTCACAATTGGCGTTCCAAATTGAGAGAAAATTTAATTTTAATACAATGTAATTCTAATTCACAATACTCATTTAATATTTAGTACCTGGACGACCGAGTTTCGCTCGGAGTTTTTGGCTGTAAGTACAATTTTCTTTTAAAAAATAAAAAAATAAAAACTTGAATAAATACAAAAAAAAACTAATGTAAAAGCTTTTTATTCGACCGGTACTCGAACCTGGACACCTGTGATCGTCAATCTTGCGCCTTGGCCGCTTGACCACGATGCTTATGTCTTAGCGTAAGAAATTAGCGACCATATTTTGCGTGGAATAATGCGAAAGAAAACCGCGTGAAAATTCCAAAACACGCATTTCCCAGAAATAAGACTAATCTAGATTTTTCGCCTCCAAAATCCTCCACATAACAAACAGCGAAATCGTTAGAGCCGTTTCCGAGATCGCCGGTATAAATAAATATACAAGAATTGCTCGTTTAAATATATTAAATAATTAATCAATAGCTTCTAAAAGTGAAATTCATTGTAAATGTTAAAAGTCATCCAATAAAATTGAAAATTGGTTAACCGCACGAGCTCTTCAAAAGCATTTCATTTGTAAATTAATTTGATTTGTAATGTGATGTAAATTAATTGAGTTTTAATCTTAACCTACATATATGTGTGTGTATATATATATATATACATATATATATATATACCAGCGGCTCACCCTCGCTTTGCTCGGGTTCGCCTCTAGAAAAATACTAATAGAGATCTATTAGTTCCCACGGGAACTGTTCGCCTTTTCGGGATGAAAAGTAACCTGTTGTTTGACCGGCAATATAAGGCATCAGAATGTTAAATTTTACTAAATTAGATGCATAAGTTGTTGTGTACTAAGCTGTATAAGGTATTATAGTTTATTAACTATCCCACGGGAACTCTTTAATTTTCTGGGATGAAAAGTATCTAAGATGTTGACCGGGGATATAAGGTACCACCATGCAAAATTTCATTTAAATTGGTCCAACAGTTTCGGAGATTAGCCCGTACAAACAGACAAACAGACAGAGAAACAAAAAATTTGAAAAAAATCTGGATTAGTTTTATTTGTATGTTCTTAAATCCCCCTGACTCGGTTTTTAGCGTTTTTTTGCTATGTACAGACATTCGACCTCTACTGTTGTATATATATATATATATATATATATATATATATATATATATATATATATATATATAGTATGTATAGGGGTAAACTCCACATCCAATGTTCTAATTCCAATAACATTCTTTAATATACAGGTAGTTTTTAGCTATGTCCTCCATTAATATTATATAGGCTAGAAATTATAATATATACCTAGTATTCTGTATAGTAAAATAATCCATCGGAGGTGATTTTCAGTAATTTTTTATTTGCATATATGTTACATAATATGTAACACATATTTAACTATTGTTGTATGTATTGTAGTTGTATGTATTCAGCCCTTTTTTACATCCCACTGCGGGGGTGGGCCTCTCTTCAATACAAGAGGGATCAGGCCATAGTCCATCACGATGGCCAAGTTGTCGGAATCATAATAATTACATAAATAAAATTACCATAAATAAAATTACAATAAATTAAATTACTTCATTTTATATTATTTATTAGGCATTAAAAATACGAGTGAGTATACATAGATGAAACAATTCTATCAATTTTAATAAAATCATATTTTTTTTATTTTAATCAGTACATTATATTTTTTTAAATGAATATTTTATTTTTAAATTATAATTAACTTAGTCTTCAAGTCAAACAATGTAAGCTTTTTTTTAATTTACTTGTTGTGTATTAAAAGATTTGCGTGTTGTTGTGTATTGAAAGTCGTAAATTTGGCGACGCAAGTGTGCATGACCTATACGTAACATACATAATATATTTATTACACGAGATACAGCTGTGCTCGATAAAATTAACTACATTAATAGTGTATGTAGAAAATACACTGAGCCGCAAATTGTATCAAAATCATGAAAATTGTTTTAAAAACATTAAAACAAGTAAGGCAAAATGAAAATTCTATACTTAAACAATTTTTCGGTTTATTTGTTTAATTTGTTTTAATTCAATTTAATTCTTATGTTCAATGGCTTTCTAGGAGTGCCATTTGAGCACCAAATTAAATTAAATCTGTTTTAATTAGAAAATCATCGAAATTTTAAATAAAACTATTTTGATTTTTCGGAATTTTTCTAGAATTTTTTCGCGGATTTATTTTGAATTTTGGTTCCCGACGTTTCGAATGCTTTACATCAATCATGGTTTCGAGAGAGACTAAGGTTTTAGATGTCGCAAAGGCATTATATAGTTCTTACAAATAGCCTGTGTGTCTGTCTGAGAAATCTATACTAAACGTTAAAACGTAACTAGTGTGGGAGGTGAGGCGCTAGTTGGTAATAAATATTTTCAACCGACTTCAAAAAGGAGGAGGTTCTCAATTCGACTGTATGTTTTTTTTTTTTTTTTTTTTTATGTTTGTTACCTCAGAACTCCGTCATTTATTAACCGATTTGGACAATTTTTGTTTTGTTTGAAAGGGTAGACTTCCAGATTGGTCCCATTTAAATTTCAAAAAAAAATACCACCCCTAAGGGTGGAAAAACAACTAATGATGAATTTAACCTACTTCTAATTGTCATATTGACTTGAAACTTTGTAAGTATTTCTATTTCTGTTGATAGTACAGTGGTTCGGTATTGTTGACCTGATCTGATGCCAAGGCCAGAAGGTGGATAGGTGGAACTCTTCAACGGCTAATAGTAGATACTTTGAGTTTGGGCTTATTTTGTTTGATTTGACAAGCCTAACACGTTAGAATCCTTACTTTTCTACTACTGTCTACACTAAAAAGGGAAAAATAAAAACTTTTTAACAAAAAAATAAAAACCGACTTCAAACAAAAGCACTAAAAAGTGAAAAATAACTGATTGGTATTTTTCATTTACTATACATACCTAATCAAATATTTTCGAAGTCGGTGTGCTTTGGCTAAGTAATTAAAGCCTACCTATTAAATACATACCTAATCAAATATTTTCGAAATCGGTGCCAGCCCATACAAAGCAAAGCACACCGACTTCGAAAATATTTGATTAGGTATGTATAGTAAATGAAAAATACCAATCAGTTATTTTTCACTTTTTAGTGCTTTTGTTTGAAGTCGGTTTTTATTTTTTTGTTAAAAAGTTTTTATAAATACTAATATTACTGGCTTCATATCGATTTTCAGCACAAAACATAGTTTACGTATAATTTTATCCTAATGAGACTTAACTGAACTAATTAATGGCCTTATCATTTACATATTATATTAACTTTCTCGGAAATATGAGTTTTAAGCAGCAGCAATAATGAAACATAATGAAAATAAATATTTTTATTAATGAGCTGGTACACTTTAATGATTAACTTTTTGCACCAAATTAACAAAATTAGTATAATTGCCTTGTTCATCTGGTTGACAACTTATATGGTGGCAGATTATGAATGCTACCATATAATGATCAGATATGGTAGATTCGTGTTACAAATCAAATCAAAGTGCTGCTGGTTTTATCTGTCAACACATTTTCACTTTCACTTAACCTGATCGCAATTGTTTACCGGAACATGACTGACTGACAATGACTAGTACGAGATGATAATAGTGTACCTGTATTTGAGCACACATTTGTGAATATCTTTATATAGTATAAAAAAGTTGCTAATCGCTTGTGTCCACTTGTACGCTTAGTTCTTTCAAAGTACGTAATAGATTTGGATATATTTCTCACAATCTGTTAGTTCATTTCTTTGGGAAGATATGTTTATGTGTATGCATATATTTACTTGACGAGTTGATTACATATTATCGATTTCATTTCGTAAATAAAAATTGATGTTTTGTAGTCAAGTCTGAGAGAAACCTAGGCGATTGCTAGTAATATCTATAGTTTGATAAAAGCCCGCTAAAGTGGTCTAAGTATCTCTACAGAGGTCACGGTTTTATTCGGGAAAAATGTTATTATTGGCCGTATAACTATATTTGTCGCTGTTTGCGAGTATATTGTTATGTTCAGAATATATATCGTTGAAAATTTATGTATTTTCATTGTATGTGCAGATAGCTTAAGAATGGCTATTATGTATGAAACTATAACGTACATAAATATTAATATTCATTTTAAAATAAATTTACTTCTGAAAATAGTTAAAATCACTCAGAATGATGATAATATTGTAGTTTTTAAATTATCCATATTATTGTAATATCTGGTAAGTTAACACAAATATAACTCGATTTTATAGTTGTTTTTACATAATCTAATAATGAAATCGATTTAGGTGCCTAACAACTAGCAATCTTGACATTAGGCGTGTAAATGTTGACATATTCGTCAATAAAGGAACTCGGTCAGTGTTAATTGCGCTTAGGCACGAGGGTCCATGGATATAACTAATGATTCGCACTATCTCTCCTTAATTTGTTAATATTTGAATGATGCCAAACATACATTTAGAGACTGCTGTCCTAAATTTTGTTTAGAGTGCTATCGTGTGTACGATGAGATCAAAGGATACTACATCTTTGATACGTAATAGTGTCCTTAATAAATAAGATTTATGACAATGTTATTTTCATATATGTGCAACAAATCTTATTTATCAGAAAAAATTGTAAGGATGTAAGCTACAAATATTAGTGTGTTGAAAATTTGATAGCTACGAAAGAAATAACAATGGGAAAGTAAGTGACTCTATAGCGAATACTTAGGCCTTAGATATTCTAAAATAATTTGCATGGATTTCAAATCAAAGAGAATTTTATTAAGCTTAGTTCGCATTTCCCCTCACTACACTTATTATATCTTGCTTTGACGGATTATTTCTATTTACTTTTAACTACAGAAATTGGGATATGGAATATTGCTATGAACATATAAAAATTGAATTTACTTTATTTTTGAAATTGATTTTTTTTTGTTTTATGTGAAAAGAGGACATGTGCTTGATACTAGCGAGTAGCCCAGCTTCACTCAGGCTCGTATCTTTTCGAAACATTCAAATACTTCTTTTTTTATTATTAAAAATGGGCTTACTCTTGACCTTCATCTTAGCTCGAAGGCATAGATAAGGTCTATGATCTAGCGAGTTTGCCCAGGAGAAGCCTGTTAGACTAAAACAGGGAAAATACGGTAACATTTGGAGTTGAATGTCGTAAAGAGACCCTCGCGCTTACAATTAATCTCTAGGGAGCTGAAACCGCTAGCTGTCACTTTAATAATTATATAACTAGAATTATTGCTAATATATTCATAAAATTTACATCTAATATGATTATTTTATTAAATTTATGTAATTTAGTCAAGAAAAGCCAGTATTATGATATCTGCATACCTCTTAGGCCAGTTGACGCTCATCGAGGAATCCCTAAACTATCGACTTAATTATCCTAAAGTTCATACTTGATTTTCCTAGTTATTTGAGATAATTTCCCTTTCTCCTAAGAAAGGGGAAGAGAGACGATTGAGAATTTGAAACGCACAACGAGAGATATTAATGTGGCACTTGGGAGACGGCCCATCTTGGAAACATCTGGAATGGACCATGGGTTCTGGTTGTTTGCGTCGGTGGGTTAGCCGCCGAGATTACTTGGTTGAGTGAGTGAGTGGACGGGCAACGTTTTGTTGGGTTTTTAGTGAGTACTACTGGTTTTTCTAGCCGGCGAGTCCAACATAACTTCCTATGTATGGTATAGGTATGTGCAAATGCATTTCCCAAAGTTCAAAGGTCGAACGAAACAAACAGCTGTAATACTGGACATTCTTACTAGATACTTTGCTCCTGAAGTTAGATTGGTCTTATCCTACTAATATTACAAACGCAAAAGTTAATGGGGATGGATGGATGGATGTTTGCTACTCTTTCACGCAAAAACTATTAAAGGGACTTTGATGAAACTTTACAGTAATATAGATTATACATCAGAGTAACACAAAGGCTATGATTTCCATAAGATGTAGTCATACATGATTGAACTACGCGTGCGGAAAATGCCAGGAATAGCAATAAGTTAAAGGTATAATTTTGTATGAGTTTACAATAGTTTCTTTTTTGGGAAAATCATTATTTTAATTATTATAAAGATATCATCATAAAAACACATTAAAATTAAAATCTCATCTAAAGAAGGTAAATAATAATGTTAAACTTGTAGGAATAAACATAATTAATTCATCATAATTTCTTTACATAAATAACTTTCCGATATTTCTGCTATTAAGAGCATATGGAGCTTATGCTATGTTTACAAACAAACCCAAACGTAACGTGTAAAGTGTAAACTAAGATCAAGATCAAAGACCAATATTGCTAATTTCTGCATTTATTTCGTAAAGCGTCTGAAGTTTTGAATAAACATACTGATACCTATGTAAAAAGGTAACTTATTTTTAATTGCGTTATAAAAACTTTCAATTAACATTGACTTATAAGTAAATCGTATTTTTCTAACGTATTTAAAAAGTTTTAACTCGTTTCCAATTTAATAGGCTGATGATGATAGAAAATATAATAGACGATGAAAACCTATGTCTGTCCCCAAGATACAATCTATGTCCTGGACGAATACACTTTGTATTAAAAGTGATAATATAATCATTTTATTCAGGCTCTAACTTAATTAAAGGCAATATTAGACAGTCCACACGACGATACTGAAAGTAAATCAGATATATGTATATGTGTGATATATGATGATTATTTCCTAACCGACTTCGAGACTAACCATCTGGAACAGGAGATATCAGGTACCTATAGTGCATAAGTGTGCACGCAGACAACAGTGCACTCTTTATTCCTTTCAGTCACATATTGCGCTGGGCCAATAACTTAACACTGTCCGAGGCTCGGGGGTGAAATACCGTCAACTTTCCAACTCCAGGCTGTTACTGAGAATTTCTTAACAGATAGACTCAAAAAACTTATCTTAGCACGACCAGGGACTCGAACCCAGGACCTCCGGATGTGCAGCTTATAAATTATACATTGATTGATGTACCTATAGTTCTTAAAAAAGTACATATTTTGAGTATTTTTTGTGTGAAAATAAATATATCATAGGATTATACTTATTTGTTTACGATTGTCTCCGATACATAAAGGTCGTAGCTATTTTACAGCATGCGTAAAAGTGAGGTAATAATGTAAGGACCTCAATATATCGTTCAAAAGAGGTCGAAAGCTTTCAGGGGCCTTTTGTGTGTAAGTTAATAAGCAGTTTATGTCCACATCGCTTATTCAGCCACTTTCATGACATATTCTCAAAAGAATCATTAAACTTTACTTTTCAATATATACCTACCTATCCCTGATCTCAAAAACTATAAGTTAGGTACATTTAAAGGCGTTACAGTAAAATATTTTTGAGGAAGCGGCTATATTTTTTTCATGAAATTAGAAAAATGAAAGGAAAATGCGTAATTATAGACTTTTAAGTGTCTATTTGCTTGTAGTTATATTAATTTATACTAAACTTAATAAGGTCATAAGGCACAGGATATATATGAGTATAAGTGACAATAATTAAACCCACAGAAAATAATCGATTGTTTGCTAACAAAGGATATATTACAAAACGGTAATACATTCCTCTTTTATTTATTTCTAATGAGGGATCGTAACCCGTAGGACACTCTCATCCGGAGGATAAACGAGATCTAATATGGTTATGATCGACATACCGTAACACACATTTGATAGATAACGTTTCATTGTTATGTGCTTTTTGTTTATTTATTCAGTATTCTCAGATTGTGTTGATTTTAGTTTGTAATGTACAGTAATAAGTTATTATGACTGTTAATTGTTTAATGTTATTAACATTTGTCATTTAAATTAATTATAAGTTTTTTAAGTGTTATCTAAGCAAATTAATGTGGATAAACATCACTGTAAACTAAAAAATTATGGTGTCGAATCGTAAGGAGTTTGGCGTTAAATAAAGTTTTGCATTAATGTTGTATTAAAAATAAATATGGTATAAACATACAAGATATATATAAGAGTTCGTGAATATAAAAACAATATAAAAAATTGTCCTAAGCAGAAAGATAGTAAGATTTCTCACCTAAATCTATGTCAGCCTTTGAACTAAGACTTATGGCCGATTTCAACAACGTCAACTGAGTTTAAGGGATCCCCTAAGCATGGTTAGGGGGCTGTTAGGGGACAGTTTCTATTTCACCGACAGTTAGGCATCACCTAAATGTTAAAATGCTACCTAAATATAGGTACTAGAAATACTGGCTCTGACGATGGTAAAACGAAATTTAATTTAGGGGCTAGTTTAGGGGAACTTTTAAGCTGGTGAAACCGGGCATTAGTATAGTAAATATAGCCTTACAAAAATAGCAATTAGTATAAAGCTATTCAATTCAATTCAGCGATATTATTCCCAAATGTTTGACTTGCTAATTCAAACATCCTTACATGTCCTATCACTTAGAACTTCCCCTTACCTTAGCATTCCAAAATGTAAGTGCAATGTAGCTAAATCTCCCAATAACTGAAAACTCGCCAGCGAAACCTTGCGGAATTAGTCTGTTAACCCTTACATTTGGCGCTATGTTAGAGTAAAGTACCTAATCTATTAATTATTGTCATTAAGACAATAAGTATTATGATATATATTTTTAATATTCGGCTTTCCCATAACATATAATACTATTAATTTAATCTGAAATAATTAACATACAGGGAAACGGATATGGGATTGGGCAGTTATTTCTGCCGAACCAATAAAAAAAAGATTAGAGTAAATATGCTTTAAATTAATTACTTCAACGTACTATGCCAGATATGAAGGCACAGTGGATTACATTGGAGCCTTCATAACGCCGAGTACATAACCTATGTCTACAGTTTTCCGAGATAGAAATTTGACACAAGCTCTATACGAATTATGTCAAATTCCTATTGCTACTATAAAAACTGCAATTACCGTTATTGGCAACCACCGTAAGATTTTTTTGAAACAGCTGTTTTTTTGTCAGCTGTCAGAGAGAATTATAATATAACCTGCCAATTTTGTTATACCTTATCTTAAGAAGTGATAGTTTCGATATATTTTTTTATTCATTTAAATGTATTCATTCTCTTTCAGGCACTGGCATGCTATAATGGTGGACGGGCTGAGTCCAACAGCAGCCACCAATGGGACGACATATACTGACGTCCCTAATTTTTATATCACATTTTTCGAAGAGAACAATAATCGCTATTACAATCAGACAAGCAATATTACAGAGGTAGGCTCACCACTATGGTTTATGTGACGGAGAAATGTAGAGAAAAATTCTTTGTCACATAAACCAAATAAGTTAGTTCGATAAGTTTGGAATAATACTAAAAAAAAATTATTTTATCTGCTTGTTTGCATGAAATATAATTTTTTTAATTATATTTTAAAAAGTAGACAAATTTAAAACAAGTCTAAAATTTATATGAAAATCCTTTATTTTTAAACTACGCGTATAGCTGCGGACAAATAATAGTTGATAATTAGCGACTTTACCCTCGCTCTGCTCGGGTTTGCCCTAGTTACGTTTTAATTTTTTGTACCTGTAGATTTCTCAAAGATGAGATATTTTTCCGCAGTAAAAAGTATTTTCTATGTTGTCCCGGATAACCAGCTATCATCATACCTAATTTCATCAAAATCTGTTCAGTGATGATGATCTCGTAATGCGTTCCCAGACTGACAGATAGACAGACAGATAAAAATTCTTAAAACTATAGATTCGGTCTCTGCGACGATAATGACTATTTCAATAAGATTTTCCGAAAAATTTTTTTTATAAGTATACAGATTTGATTCAGTTAGAATTTTATTATATGTATAGATAATAAGATAAGTAGGTTCATAATAATTTAATATAAGAATAAATTAGGTGTAATAAATTTAAATTTTATTCCATCAAGGTGTTCTAATTTATTCTTATTATAATTAGCATATAAATGTATTTTCTTTTACTCAGGAATACCAGTCATTCATATTGCCATGGTGGCGTCAGATATTATGGACGGTGTTGTTTGCGGGCATGGTGGTGGTGGCGACGGTGGGCAACGTCGTCGTCATATGGATCGTACTGGCGAATAAACGAATGAGAAGTGTCACTAATTACTTTTTAGGTAAGAATTATGGAATGCATCATCATACTTTATGGGGGCTACCGCGCTTGAATTCAACGCGAGAGGGCGCCAGTGTAGAGTGAGGTCTCTAGAAATGTCAAATGGTAATGAACGGTTACTGCTTGCGAGCTTTTTATCGCGGATTTCACGAATACTCATGATTATTGTAAAGATTGTGCCGTTCCTGATCATTTATGGCAGACACGGTACAGCACAATAAATTTTATTGGTTTAAAAGAAGAATTAAGAAGAAGTCAATATTTTATTTGTTTGGTTATAATTAATTTTTTAAAATCCTGATAGAACTGTTTTCGCGCTAACAATTATAATTATTATATTAAATTTATCGGTCCGGCCTGCAGCACTAATAAATACTTTTCAACGACAGAGATAGGACCTCACTCGCCAGTGGCGCCAACTGGTGCCATCAGAAACGATAGCCGATCATTGACAAATATAGACTTATATTACAAAGAGGTAAACGTAAGTTTATAGATTTGGATTAAGTATTATCCATACTTTAAAACTACTGATCTAATAGTGAAAATTATTTTACTAATATGAAGCTACGAGTACAAACAACCGAATGCTATAGGCTATTTTTTATTCTACAAGAATGTATTCACTGTTAGAATTTATAATAACTTAAATTGAAGACGGAAAAAATTTTGCTGGTTGCTGGTTTGAAATAACGTCAAAAATGTATGGTGAAAACCTATTCACCTAGAGAAACACTCGAGCTAATCTATGTTAAGTCGCTGTGTTATATATATATATATATATATATATATATATATATATATAATTGGTTTTTAAAGTTGTTGCCACATACAGTGTTTATATACTATACTACTACAGTTCAATTTTTATTGGCTTCATAAAAACAGATTCATATTAAAAGTTCATCGTATCAAAGGTACGAAAATGAACTAGTTTTGCTTTGAGCACAGTGTTTTTCAGAAAGTATTTTGAGCTAAAATCAGGTCATGAAAAACTGAATTTCCGGACACGATCAGTTTTAACCTATGCATTATTTATTACAAAAATAAATTGCGAATAGATTTCGAATTGCTTAGTCGGTATAAAAGTAAACTACAATTTGATGATACTTTTAAACTCGAGAATGAATCTATTAAGTAAATAAATAAAGTTTAATAAATAGCTGAGGAATTTATGCAAAAAGAAGTTTTATTATAATTACATAGGTATAGAAAAATAGGTAAGTACTTTAAAAAAACTTGAAACGTCCCCTATTTTTCTTTGATTGGTTATAAACGCCGAAATATGTTTTATTTCTTACCAAAATTATAGGATGTAATGATTTTTTCCCCAATACACTATTTTAATTTAACATTTCAATCCCTATTTAACCTCTTTCAAGTTTTATTTTTGGGACAAAAAAGTATCCTATGTCCTTCTCCAAGGCCCCATCCCTCTCGATACCAAACTTGATCAAAATTGATTCAAGAGTTTAGGCTTGAAAACGTAACAGACAGACAGGCAGAGATGATAAGAGATGCTGTTATTATTTATAATTACATATAATAAAAATTTATTAAAATAATATACTAACGATTGAGTAATCTTCATTTAAGACATATAAATTAAATGTTTTTTCGTAAATTTGACCATATCTTCCAGTTTTCATCAATTATTAAAGTATTATGTTAAAAGTTAAAAACTAATTATTTCCCATTATTTACCATAAGACCAGCCTAACATTTAAATCTATTGTAAACGATAACCTGATCCTTTTACCCAATAGTTTGATGTTTCTCATTTTCCTAAACTACATTCAATAGAAACTTTGCAACATTCCCAAACAACTATCTAAGTATTCTACAAAGTTTATTAAACGGTTTAAACTCGATTTTCTCGAGTTATAAATGAACTAAATTAATAGAGCCCCTAAACGTAAACATTAGTGACGAAAATTAATATTTTTTTACTTTACACGTTTACTATAAAGCGTTAAATCCAAAGTGTGTAAATGCTTATGAAAAAGTATATCGAAATATGAAAAAGTATATCGGAAAATTTACATATTAAGTAATAATCATTTTTTTTTTAATTTACTCAAATATTTAATACTTTAAATAAAAAAATTAAAATATTAAGCAGTACTACTACCATATTTACAAATTAAACAATATTAATTAATTTCTTTGTGTTTTTTTTAATCTACATAGTAATAACTAAATACATTTAACGGTCTGTTAGATAAACACAAACAAACAACAAACACTATCTTTTATCATTAGAACTCGGGTCAAGGAACACATAGCTGAAGTGAAGCACCGTCGCAATACAAATCTGCGGCCTGTCAAATAGTCAGGATCGTCCAAACCACTACATAAGATTCGATAAACTTCAAATCCTCGTAACAGATTATCGTTATCGTCCTAGAATGGTATGAGAAGCTATTGAAATTTGAAAAAAAACATCTAAATTTTAATCGGGAAGATGGCTGGGTGCTATCATTGTCGTGGGTACCTGTATTTAATATAATAATGATCAAAATTAAACACAACAGATCGTTAAATGTAGCCTAGTTCTTACTGTGCAGATCAAAATAACAGCATTAAAATTAATATTGTTAATTAATTTTAAATATAATTTTTTTTCGGATTTTGTTGTGATTTTTGATTGTTTTACATAAAATATAATAATCGGAGTTTCTGACGTCCCATAAGATATACTTATTATAGACGTGCCCATTAAAATTGTATTAATACAATCGCTTGGAAGAAAAAAGCAACACGCACCGAAGCATCTTACAATATTTTGTTAATTTTAAGTGTATTTTAATATTGTTAAATTGTACGACTATATACTAATAAGAATTATTGCTTACGCGAGTTCGAATTGAACGAACTTAATTTCATTCAATATATTAAAATCGTATATAAAGTTACTGTAGGTACTGTATTATAATATACCGAGGCACTTTTCATTATCAAGACGACGTAAAGCATATACCTATATAGAACTCGCTCACGCGACTCACTCTCGCTTCGCTCGGGTTCGTCCCTAGTTTGATACCCCATACAAAGTTTCATCCCCATTTTTACCCCCTTAAGGGATGATTTCCGGGATAAAAAGTCTATGTCCTTCCAGGGTCTCAAACTATCTTCTTACCAAATTTCATCTAAATCGGTTCAGTAGATCCAGAGATTACCCCCTACAACGTCACAAACTCACAAACTTTATCTCTTTATAATATTAGTATAGATTGGAATTAAGCAAAATAAATCATGCCCACTTGTTAGTCTAAAGTAATCAAATGTAAATTATTCCAGCGAAAATTGTAGATGCCTACTACAAAAGCGCTTACTTACGCTCTCAGGTCTGTCATTTTCTCAATATTATCGGGAATGTAAACAAATGTTGTTATTATATTTGACTGAGATAGAATGTTTTTATGTGATTTATTTTAAATGATATTAACTCTAAATGCTATTTTATTTTAAAAAGCATATTAAAATTATAAATATATCGACACAAACCACTAAAACCATTAGTAATAAGAATTTTCAGAGAATATCTATATCTTTAAGGTGAAAATAGATGCTATTAGAATTATTAGCTAATATTAGTTAAATATGAAAAAATCTAATAGTAATTATTAAGGTCTAATCCTGGATTATTTCAACAGTGAACCTGTCAGTGGCCGACGCGATGGTGTCGACGCTCAATGTAACCTTCAACTTCACGTACATGCTCTATTCGGATTGGCCCTTCGGCCACTTCTACTGCAAGTTTTGTCAGTTCATCGCCGTGCTCAGTATATCTGCTTCAGTCTTCACCTTGATGGCTATCAGTATAGACCGGTAATTAAGATGCTATTGTTTTGATTTATAATTAAAAAAAAATAAGAAATAATTATACTTACTCATAAGCAGCCATTTTTGGCAAATTATTTATGATATAGATTTTATCAATTATAATTTTCTATTAGATAAAGCAATATTAACCCAGAAGTAACGCGCTTGTTTAGGAAACCAGGTGAAGCGGGTTCAAATCCCGCGTCTCGCACCTCTAATATTTTCATGTGCAAATCATTTTCGACATGATTACCGCTTGCCTAGCGGTGAAGGAAATCTTCTCGAGGAAACCTGTATTATTGTTATATATTCAACATACATTACTTTTTACTGCGGGAAAATATTTCATCTTTGAGAAATCTATACAAAACGTTAAAATACGCTCGGGTTCGTCCCTACTCGCTAGTATTACTATAAATTTAAGAATAAACCTGAAACGCCACTATTAAAATTAGACTATCAAAACTTTTTACAAATTAAAAAAAAAAAAAGATATTGACAATAAAACGTAACTTCAAATGTAGCCCTGGAAAAAGTGGAAAGAGAAGTAAGGAGTAACATGTTCATTACGATTCAGTATAAACGAGGAAATTAATTGTTACGTAAATAAATCTTCTATTAGAATAAATATCGCTACAGTTTTTGTTTAAATTACCCAGACATAAAATAACATTGTAGGAAGTGCCAGCTTATGACGGTATCAAAGAGAAGTGCTGTTTTTACAAGCTTTTATTTATCTTGTAATGTTTGTATGTTTGTTTGTTCGAATCAAATCTTGCAACTGAATTTTATAGCAGTAATGCTCATCCGATTGAATTGAAATTTGGCATACACGTTTAGCTTAGATAAGTGACGTCATTCTAAATCCAACATGGCGGACTTCCAACGATGGCGGACTATGTTTTTTTATGCACCCCCATGATATGGATCTCAAATGAAAGGATTTGCTCATAAAAATACGAATCAATATCAAATACCTAAACGATAAAAAAAGACTTTAAATTAAATCAAATCCATTTATTACATTACTCAGTTTATACGATGTAAAAGCCTGTATTTAAAAATACTTTTTTAATATTATTTTACACTTTCAACTATAAACATTTTTCATAACTTATAACTAATCAATATTTTTCGCTTTTATTTAATTTGAACACATGTTTTTACACACCTATTTTGTCAAAATATTAAGTTAGAAAATAAAATTCTCGAATAAAAAGATACATGATATGTAAGAACTAAGGTAGTGTTAAATGTAATATATTAAAATATGCGAGAAAGCCAAAAAAAGGTTAAAATGTTCCAGAATGATTTCAAACGGAGAAATAAAAGAATTTAAATTTTATATTATTTTAGAAAATTGGTGGGTAGCCCAGAAGGGCCGTATTATTAAATCATTACAACAAACTCCATCTGTCCATTAAATATAATTACTTATGAAAATTAATATAAAGCGCTTAAAATTCTCAATAAACACTTTGCTATATTTAATTATAATCATCATCAGTCTCCTAACTTATGAGAGCTGTAGACAGCAGTGACGATGTTAATGCGTGGCGTGTAAATTGCAAAATTATTCAAATATGTAGGGTTATAATTATGTTTAATAATTTCATATTTGAGTATTTATAAAAATTTACTTTGTATTCAACCCTTTTTACCTCCCATTGCTGGGCACGGGTCTCTCTTCAATACGAGGGGGATAGTCCACCACGCTGGCCAAGTGCGGGTTGGCGGAATTCACATGTCTTTCGAAACCTTGCTAGTCTCTCTCAGACATGTTAACTTTTATACGAATTTTATATTTTTTGGCTTGAAATTCAAGAAAAAACTTGAATTTCAAGAAAAAAATCTAAGTTTGGCATAATTACTTTTAAGATATCTTTATAGTCTTTGTATCTGTAACATATAAAAAGTCATACAATATATAATTTTGTCATTAACTTTTTTATCACTTACGTTGTAAAACTTACAATTTATATTAACCTCAATTTAAAACATTTTGCGATCTTTTACTGTAGATTTCAATAAAGTCCTCTATAATAAAATATTTTACGCTTCTCTCTCCCGATGAAATAAGAATATCACATAAAAATCTCTCTTGTAGGTTATAAAATTCGTACATATTCGATTACAGTGAGGCTTGTGCATTCATTATTAAATTCTCAAAATAAATCCACTGCTCAAAGAATGTTAACGACAGACGCTTCGGAATTCAATGGTCTTTTTATCATTAGGCATGTCCGATCTAAAGAGCTTCAACGTGCTCAAATACGAGTAGCATTCGTTTGACTTCGCTATTTCAAATGAAAATATTGTCTGATGCTTTGCTTAATTAACATTTATTTAATAGTCTATATATTTTGTTAAAAACTGAAAGAAACATTGGGTTTTATTTATCACTTTCTATTGTGAGATAAATATCTGTTTTAATACTAATTTTGTTTTGTTAAATATTTACGAACTACTAACCCTCTCGCTTCCCTAGGGCTCGTGCCCGCATTTATTAACATCTTTTTGCAATATATTTATTTATACTCCACAGTAACTACTTAATTTAAATCAGATCGATGCATTGCTCTATTGTCGAATTGATATTAAAAACATCATAGATAGTACGAGTATAACATTAGTAAAAAAAATCGAAAGTGCAATATGTATTCAGCCCTTTTTTTAACATCCGACTGCTGGGCACAGGCCTCCATTCAATACGAGGAGGATCAGGCTATAGTCCACCACGCTTGCCAAGTATGGGCGAACTG
Source organism: Brenthis daphne (assembly GCA_947093115.1). Taxonomy (NCBI): domain Eukaryota; kingdom Metazoa; phylum Arthropoda; class Insecta; order Lepidoptera; family Nymphalidae; genus Brenthis; species Brenthis daphne. The sequence continues at coordinate 18,507,612 of OX352483.1, forward strand.
GTAGGTTCTTTCAGACTTGCAGGTTTCCTTCACCGATAGACAAGTGATAATCTTGTTGAAAATGATTTGCACATGGAAATATCAGACGTGCGAGACCCGGGATTTGAACCCGCTTCACTCGGTTTCCCAAGCGAGCGCGTTGCCACTGGGCTACCACTACTTCCAAAGTGCAATCTACTTACTATTAAAAAGATTAATGTATACATTATAATTATTGTTATAGCATGCATATAAGCGCTTTAATTTATTTTACCACGTTTAAGATCCGTCTTTTAAGTACTGATAAAATGTTGCGTAAACTTATATAAAAATACGAGAAGTATTCATAAAATCTTCTATCGGTAAAACACGACTGTCAATACTTGTTATCTTCATCTAAATATTGAATCTTAATTATTATCATAAAATTTCTTTCTTTTATACCAAATCTTTTAATAACTTAAATCCTAAGATTTGACATTTAAGATATTATTCAAATCATTACAATTATAACTTGCTTGATTGAATTAAACACTCAAAGTTACTAAAAGTTTTGTAGAAAATAATTTATCTTTTCAAAAAATTATGTTTGAATACCAATATAATATTGTAGTTGATTTTGTCATAATTATTTAAGTAAAGCAATTTATTATTAGATATACCTAATATTAATTACACGATCCGTCCGGCTTCGATCGCGAATGGCATATGGAAAACACAAATCGAGTTATGAGTAAAAGTTTATATGCTGCAGCCGGCAGCGCCATTTACTGGCGAGTTAAAACAAAATTAATGTCATAAAACCTTTTCCATGTAAAACTTTTGGAGTTTTGCGGTTTTGCACAAACGAACCTTCACGTTTTTGTTTGGAGAGATGATGATTAGAGTGATGTAGAGAGGTTAAATAATTTTATTTTCAGTTATAATGTTAATTATTAAACAAATTTCAGTTATAATGTTAATTATTAAACAGAAAGTGATGTATCTATAATCATATTTGAATGATTTAGGTATGTGGCAATAATGAGTCCTCTTAGGCCAAGACTCGGCAAGCGAGCGACTCTCGGCATCGCCGCTGCGATATGGGCGGGGAGCTCAATCATTAGCAGCCCTAACATCATCTACTTTACAACAGATGTTGATTTTTTGCCAGATGGAACTACGAGGTATGTTTATGTAAAGTTTAAAAAAAGTAATTTTCTAAGGTTTCTTCTTATGTTGATTTCGTAATAACATTATATACGTTGTAAAATGAACCAATAAAAGCGAGACTTATTTTTAACTACATCGTAATATAAGCTAAGACGAGCTTAGAAAGCAAAATCTGATTCGTAGATTGAATATAGGTACGTTTTGGCTAGTAGGTTCTAAAAAACAAACGATTTTTAAATTAAATAAATTAGTCGTCTCGTCTCTAGTTTTTTTTTTTCGTTCTATTTGGCTATTTCTTATATATTTTTCTTTTTCTTTTGTTATAATCTTGAGTTTCTGGGAGCGAGCCCCGAATCGGACTAAGAGTTTACAATTATTACTTTTCTTTACAAGAAAATCGAATGTGTTAAATCTTCATGCCTTGTGGAACATGTAAAGCTGTCTGTCCTACGCCTATCCGGCCCCTCACACCGGTTGTGTCGGATTGACATCCTACTGGACTTTGAGAGTGAAAGACACAGATAATGCACTTATGTTTGCGTACATTCATGGTCAGAAAGACTATTATTAAATAAATCCTAAAGAGCCATCAAAAGGTGATATTTCCCTTATATAAAAGTAATAAATAAATATATATAAAAGTCAGTCATGAGGAAAGCCGACAGAAAAGAAAAAGACAGTTGTTATTTTTGGATATTCAAATTAATTGTTTGATCTTAAATTAAAATTTGTAAATTAAAACTGTTTACATTTATCTGGTTTTGACATCTATCGGCACTCTAAGTGTTAGCGTTAACACGTCACGTGACCATGTCGATGACGACTTACATGAATTTATTTCCCATCCAAACCTGCATATAGACAGAAAGAAGTGTTCACTTCAAAAAAGAAATTAAAAAGTTATGATTTATTTTATTATTATACGATATTTGATTTTTTTTATAACGTTACAAAATAATATAGAGTAACAGCTTAGAATCACAACTATAAACTGAAATTTTCAGGATTAATTGTCTGACATACTATTATGAACATGAACCTGACGTGTGAACTTAAAAGCGGATCCAATATACATGTAGCGGATAAAAAAAGTACCTACAAACTTTACTAAAGGAGCTGGTGTTTATATCGGTTTTACAAAAATTATAAGCTATTAAGTATTAGTTATTACCAGGCCCATTCAATAGGCCTTAACTGCGCCAGATAAAAGCTCTTTTGAAAATTCGATAAACTACGCTGCAATTCGTGAACTATTGATTAATCTAACTAAATAATGTTTCCTACAAAAGTAGCAGTAATTATTACGCTGCATAGCTTTTGTATTAACCCTTTTTATAACGATTAGCGACTCACGTACGTCACTAGGTACGTTTTAACGGTTAGTATAGTATAGATAGACTATATATTATATGATATATAGCCTTATAGCCTTCCTTAATAAGCAGGTTATCTAATGCAAAAAGAATTTTTCAAATCAGATTAGTAGTTTCTGCGATTAGCACGTTCAAACGAACAAACAAACAAAAAAACTCTAATCTTGGACCATAAGTTTCATTTCTTAGTACGATAATACAATACGTTGTAATTATAGAGTTATTTAAAACTAGCAGCTCACCCTCGCTTCGCTCGTGTTCATCCATAGGAATGTTTTAAATAGATTTAAATAGTTATTAGCCAGCTATATAAGATATATCTGGTCGATTTGAAACCCTTATTAATTTGCGGTGTACCGTATCGACGGGATGAACATCAAATGTTTGACAGGTACGAACCCCAGGAACATATTTGGAAAATGTGTCTACTTTATTGTTATATTCTGCACAGTTCACGCGACAACGTACTGCGGTACTTTCTTTATATCAAAGCAATTTTCATTGCGCCATTATTGATTGCCAAACTTGATTAGGCGAGCTGTTTCGTAGTTGTTTAATGGTACCATATATCAGAAAATATGATAAATAAAAGATGTTTTTGGGTATTGCGAAATGAACGAGTTTTAAAATACTTTAAAGCTCTATAGATCAAATTTGTAATGGAAATTATTTGATAGTCCTGTGTAGGTATAATATTTTATAAATTGAAGTTAATATTGTATGACACGTGAGACATGGGGGTAATGTAAGCTAAGGCTACTCGTAGCTTCATGCCCTCTGTCACAATTACACACGTACGTTTCTTGATAAAAGTTTTCTTTCTCCACATTTCTACACGAAAACTGAACTACTTACTACATTTATTCTATTCTACGAAATATTTTTAATTTTTTTTTTGAAATTTGCTCATTTAAAACTTAAAATTTACATATAAAATATAGAAATACTTGTTGTATAACTAATGTTAATTAATGTTGAACTTCTGTGTCTGTATAATTATTTGATGATTTGTTAAACTAATTTCATGGTAATTTATTTAATGTATTTACTGTTTTGTTCTGTTATAAATGAAAAATATTTTCGTCGCTAATAAAGTAGGTAATAAAAATAATACTTTGTTCTAGACGCGTGTGCTTTCCGGATTGGCCGGATGGTATCACCACGAAGTCGCAGTTAGAGTATTTGTGAGTAATTACTCTTATCCACTATTTTACGTATAGGTATCTATCTATACTAATGAATGGAGAGCCGATTTTTTTGTTCGGTTATACTGCGATAACTACTGAACCGATCGGAATAATACTCATACCATAAAATGCAGCGTGTTTCGGAGAAGGTTTTAGTATATGATATGTTGGTGATTAATGTACTATGCGGGCGGAGCCGCAGGATAACGCTAGTAACAATATAAATGAATTTATAACAATATATTCATATGGAACCCATAAATACTGACATGCCTAAAACAAAATTAAGTTAATATTTTAAAGAAGAAACTTTTATAATATATGATGAAACATCTATCAACTAAGATATAGCTAAAAATATTAGTTGTTGTTCAAAAAATATTTATTTTTAATGTAATTTGAAACTTTTTTCTAAATTTTATCGAGTACTTCACGTATGTGGAGTTACAGAAAAAACTGACCAGTGGGTGTCGGATTATGTGGAAAATAATCAGCTTTTTCCCTTATCCTCATGATGCAATTGTCATTAATAACTCACAAAATTAGACTGCATTTAGATATGCTGTACGTATAAGTGTACTAATTTTCCCCACCACTGGATTCAAAGAAAATAATCTCTGTCAAACCAATAGACAAGAGCTCCGTGAATGTGATGGGAAGACCCTTATACGATCAGTCTCGCCTGTCTACGTGTCTATCTATATACTACGTCGCCTGATAAAACGCCTGTCAAACGTTAATAAGACATTACTATGTGAGGCATATTAGATTTCAAAAATGCCAAAGGCGTTGTATCATGTTTGAAAGTAATTATTAATTATATGAAAATAGTCCTAATAAGAGGCACTAGTATTTAAAAAAATATAGTTGAAAAGATATTTAAAATAATCTTTAATAGTACATTGGTCATGTTTTTCATATTTATAATAATTAAAATATGTATATATATTTTTTACGTTTACAAACTTTATATTTTTTTATAGGTACAATGTAGCGTTTATGGTACTAACATACTTCCTGCCGATAATATCTATGACGTACACGTATGCAAAAGTTGGCGTGGAGCTATGGGGATCGAAATCCATCGGCGAGTGTACCCAGAGGCAACTGGACAACGTGAAGAGCAAACGACGGGTAAATATTAACATTATAAGTAGTATTCTGTAAGAGCTTTGTTATGAAAACCGACAGCTGGTTCCGCTATCATATTTCATACAACATATATAAAGTGCATTTACAGATATAATTGTCGATTTAGATAAAACTTAAAGTATAACGTTACATTGTACTCGTAGGTTTTGTACTGTAGTTTATCACACCGTTGATCCCGTACCCGAAGGGTGCTTTTTTTTAATGTTGGGAATGCATTTATGCATACCACATGCCAATATACAGATGGTTATGTGGGACTCGCCGGCTAGAAAAGCCAGTAGTACCCACTAAAATCTAACAATACTTTCCCCGTCTTAATGGGGCGTCGCCGGATCGCTTACGCATTCAACTACGACGCCCCGACGGCAGGTCTGCCGAAGCAGACCACAACAACCATGGGGTTGCTCCAACGCAACGGTCCACTATCCCGTCATGGAAGTACCAGGAGCAACCCGTATGGTACACCCTTGTGCTTTTCTTGGCTTTCCGCATGGCTGAACTGCCGGATGCTAAAGAGTCCCTCAAACAAAACAATATTTCTTCATTTCGAGGTAAAGTTCCATTACGTAGAAATTTTATCCCAAAACTATTTACTATATTACACAGCACAATAATAAATAGTTTAGGGACGACATATATTTTCCTAGCTAAATTCAAAATATATATTGAGTGTTTGAAGTATATAGGTAGCGGGATTGTAACCCACATCGCGTTAGCTGACAATGAATATTTAATAACTAATCCTCCCTCTAAAACGTTAAAATTATATAGAAACTTATCGAATCGGTTAACTAAATAGCTCAAGTATGTTATGAAAGCGTGGTAACGCTTTTGATGTTAAATTTACGTAATATTGAAAAATTGCTCACCTAAAAATGTTTTTCTATTGATAAAATTAACATAACTTCGTCCTACAACTTTACACAATGTCGTATTTCGGCATTTCCCAAACACTTAACTCGACAATCACTTAGTATAAAATCCCAGAGTACAAGGAACTGAAGCTGTCCTTTAATATTAGATTTACTTAAGCGATTGGAATGGAACTTGGCAATATTCAACCCAAAAAACAAGTTACGCTTTAGAAACTCCATTGAAATCCGACTACTTGTTTAGGAGCATCCTATTGTTTACATAACAAAATTCGCCCATTACGTATTTATAAGTGGTATAAAAGTGACAGTAACAATTAATATTTAGTAAATATTTACCCCAATTTATTGATTTACTTAAGGGCAAAGTAGGTACGGTCTAAACACCAACGTGCGTTCACTTTTTCGTGGTGGGGGGGCTCATTAGTGTCCGGCAGTTCAGTCGGGCGTGAAGGCAAGAATCGCACATGGAGGTGACCCACTTTGGTGGGCGGTGTGCCGTGCGAGTTGCTCCTGGTACTTCTTTGACGGCATAGCATACTGTTGGAGCCACCCCATGGTTGTTGTGGTCTGCTTCAGCAGACCTACCGTCGGGGCGTCGTGGTTGAGTGCGTAAGTGTTTCTGCGAGGCCCCATTAAAACTAGGGAGGTTTTGTTGGGTTTCCGTGCGTAGTACTGGCTTTTCTAGCCGGTGAGTCCCATATCTTTACCGGTGGTATGCGTAAATGCATTTCCCAATATAAACAAAAAACAGAAGGTACTACGGTCTAAACAGTTGGGTTTAAAAGTATAAAATTTAGAATGAGCGTTTCTTATAAAATATACCGAGATGAGAGTTAAATACGACTTTAGAATATATAATGGCTAAATAAAACATCAATAAAAATCCTTATTTTTTTTAAAGTTAAACATAGACATGAAATTTTTACTTAAGGTGTAAATATGTGAAGTGTTTGCTAATAAAAAATCCTATCGGGCCGCTTCTTAGAATACAATGATTTGTTCATTGATTTAAAAAATTAAAATATCATTTTCTATCTAGGTGGTGAAAATGATGATAGTCGTGGTAGTGATATTTGCAGTCTGCTGGTTACCGTTCCACGTTTACTTCGTGATAACGTCGTACTACCCGGACGTGGTGAACTACCCGCACATACAGGAGATATACCTGGCAATCTACTGGCTCGCAATGAGCAACTCCATGTACAATCCCATCATTTATTGCTGGATGAATTCAAAGTAAGTGTAGTTATGTTTTAGTTAAAACTATTTTTACCTGACTGAGGCGAAACACAAAGAAAGGTTATGTGTTTGACCCGTATGTATGTATGTATGTATGTATGTATGTATGTATGTATGTATGTATGTATGTATGTATGTATGTATGTATGTATGTATGTATGTATGTATGTATGTATGTATGTATGTATGTATGTATGTATGTATGTATGTATGTATGTATGTATGTATGTATGTATGTATGTATGTATGTATGCATATATGCATGTATGTATACGTAGACATACATGTTTTATACTTGTCGCGAATCTTGCTACGTGTATGTATGTCTCTGACTGCATAATACTATGTTCCTTCGTCAACTTGTTTTCATCTTTTTAGTTAGTTTTTAACGCAGTCAAGTTTTTTATTTTTATTTCTTATAGAAAATGAATATTAAAAAACTAAAAATTACTCTTGTATGAATAATTGTTCGATTCTTTTAAAGTAAAAGAAGAAACATGGAATTAAAACAGAATTGGATTTATCAAGTATTATATTAGTTAGAAAGAAATCTTTGGAGCAGTTGACTTAGATGCGATTTTGCGTTGAGTTTAATAGAAAGATGAAAAAAAATGGCACAAGATAACATTATGTAATATTATTAAAATATAAAAATCTTATATAAAAGGTCGATTATAAATATTGAGAAATATGGTAGAATATTTTAGCCAATGAAACTTCCATTAAATTTACTGGCTGAATAGAAGGTTTGGTGTTTTTATTTTTTGGATAGAACCTTTTCATCAGTGCCTCATCTTTTTGATCGAATTCAGATATAGTTATAACCAATTTCAAGATGAAACGTTGCGGAGGTAATCGTTAAGTCAGGATAAATAAAAAATGATATCATACCGCTATATAGACACAGTAGCTCTACCCGGTGTTATTATATTAATAACAGTAGTAGGTAATGCGAATAAATTTGGAAATATATTTATTACGTGACTTACTTTACTCGCTTTGCTCGGGCGCGTCCCTAGGTACGTTTTAAATAGATATGATCAGTTATTGCGAGTTTGCCTTAGTAAAAAGACTTAAGCTATTGCAATTTTTCTGTAGGTCTTATTAAGACCTACAGTTTTCTAGTATAGTATATTATATGATTATATTATATAAATATGTTTTGATGTGTCTCTTAAGGTTTAGCCAGGGTTAGACATGTAAATTTCTAAGGACGACTCATTCGGTTCTATCGAGAACCAGTTATTATGTTTTCCAGTGGGAATGAAAGATTTTCCTGTAGTAAAAATATGCTAAATGTTGACTCAAGTAATAAGTTATCAATGCACAAAATTTTGTTATAATCGGTTCAGTACTTTTTGCGTGAAACGCGCACATCGATTTTGCTAAGTTACTGTTTCATTATATGTATAGATAATAATAATAAGGTAACTGATAGATTTTTAACTTGCAACTATAATACATTTGATTTATTTCCATCAATTATATTTATCTTTCAATATAAACTACTCAATTCCATTTTTTATTTTTATTTCTGTATTTTTAATAGGTTTAGACGAGGATTCAAACAATTCTTTTGGTGTTGCGGTGCAATGGGCGGCGGCCTCAGCCGGCAACGCGGCTTTGATCCTGACAGACTCGATAGATCTATGCGATCTTTCTCTCCCAGCAGGAGGAACGGCACAAGTACGTTTATTACTTATTATTTTGTCAATTTGTTTATAATATTTGTATTTTTATCAAAGGTTTATTTAAATGAAGTAGCAATCACTTTACTTTAGCTTTTTAAACCATTTTAATAACTTCATCCATTTTTTATTACTTCATCATTGGAATGAAGGAGTGCAGTTCTTGAAATTATTTAAAAAAAGTTTAACAAAATCGTTCGACTATCAAAGTGATTGCATAGATTCAGAGAGCCATTCCATTATGTAAATACATATGCCTTTGCTTTTTCTTAAAGTAAAATGTGAAGAGAAAGAAATATTTATTTGTCGTGTCGCTGTCTGCAAAGTGTTTGCTTCTTCTCATTATTTACGCCGTTTATTTCTAAAGCTTCTTTCAGTTATTATTTTTTAATATTAAGATCATAGACGAGAGCATTTTCTGCGTAGGTATATTCAAGACCACGATCAAAACTACAAAATTCATCAATAACCCACCCGACTCTCCTCATTTGCTACATGCAAATAAAATACACAAGTAGGAGCAAGGTGGCCAATCCAGAGCGTTGGTAATTTCTGGCATCTTAAATATTAAAGCGGACTGCCTTGTTATAATGATTGGTTTCAAAATTTACATTTCAGTAGTTAGGCTCGTTTGACTTGCTCGTTAAATAAAGAAAATTTCATTTTGCTTCAAAAGGCCTTACTTCCTTTTCAGTAGCGGCTTCGCTTAGCTTATTATAGTAAATCGTGAGAGCTAACACTTTGTTGTTCCGACTTAGGCAAGTTTTGTAAGTGAATAAAAAAACGCGACATTTTACTTGAAGTCCAACAAATGGCATAACCTTACAATATTTACCTAAGCCTGTAGTAGTTGAAAATGGAAAAAATCATTGTTTCCAAAAACAAAAAAAAGTATAAAGTACGAAACAAATTCCTCAGGTACTATAAGGATATCGCTACACAGCACATACAACAATCCGCTAATGGGGAGCTCCTGACGGCGCGGCGCCCCCGGCACGTCCGACGCGTGCGGCGACCGCGCGCACACTGACGCGCACACGCACGCGCATGCGCAGGAGGACCGCACGTGGATATGACGGGGCCGCGCGCGCCCCGCGCTCACGCCGCACGACCTCTACGGGTGAGAGTGGTAACTATGATCAAGTATAGCCGTAGTGTAACTCAGGGCTGCCAGTAGAGCCAACTTATTTTATACCTCTGGCTCACTCAAATTATACCAAATCGAATTTTATCACACAAATTAACAAAACTGTTTAGAAATAGTCTGTGACGAATAAAAAATATCAATAAAAATACGTAATAACCTAAAATAAAATATACTTAAAATAACCATATTTTACAATTTTCGTATTCAATTATACGATCTGGCAGCCCTAGCGATAGTTACACTGTAACTATCGCTCTGAAGAAAGCTGCAAATGAATTCGCAGTTACCGCCCCCTGTTTTCATATCACATGGTCTCCATGGGCGAGAGTGATAGCAAGTATAGCCGTAGTATAACTGCCGCTCTGAAGTAAGCTGTAAATGACTTTACAGTTGCCGCTCCCGGCCTGCATCTTATTCCATTCATATCCCATGATTTTTATGGGTGATAATGATAACTTTTACTAAGTATGGCAATTGTCACCCTAAATAAACTGCAAACGAATTCGCAGTTGTATATATTTGTAAAGTTCTTGTCATTGATTCAGTCACAGTGGTCTGTTTCATTTATTACTAGCCGAACCCGCGGCTTCACTCGCGCTAAAACTACAAAAAAAAACTCTAAAATGGTAGGTTTCATACAAATTTTTATCTGCTATTTTATCCTCTTATGGGATGAATTAAAAAAAATGCTAAAACATGTATTTAATTAATTTTATTAAAGGGCATATTAATGCCCTACCAAGTTTCAAGTAATTCTGATCATAAATATTTTTTGGATTGCATTATAACGTCTTTTCCCGTAGGAAAGAGATAATCTTTCGTGTTAAAAAGTAGCCTATGTCACTCTAAAGCACTTCAACTATCTCCGCCTAAAAAATCACGCCAATCCGCCGTGTTTCGACGTGAAAGAAAGACAAACAAACAAACACACTTTCACATTGATAATATTAGTATGGATATTGGCACAAGTTGCACAAGTGCAATCAATTCTTTCTAAGTTTTCTCTCTCAAATTCCAATGAGATGTAAGCAATAGGAGATCAGCGCAAGACCATGCGCAGATGATGTGCGTAACATGAACGCACGTTGTCTACGCGGGCCTCAACGTCGTTTGTAGAGACCCTAAAAAAATTATGTACTTAACATGTCAATTTCCCAAATACTTCAGAGCGGCACAGCTATAATAACATAACTACGAGTATATCTTTACATCGACACCTGCAAGGAAAAACATTATAACTCAGTATTATAGAAAATTTGAACTTGGTTAGTTTAAAATTAATTAATAAATTAAAAAAAAGCAATACTGAGGAGTTACAATATTATTACTTGCAAGTGGTCGATAATATCCACATCTGTATGTGTTTGACTTATGAAGATTGATTACATTTAATAATAATATCTTCTATCGAAAGTGAAATTCTTTAAAAAGTAAAATAATATTTTTTCTATTTACCTGTATATTATTTGTGTAATATAATTTTTTATAACCTTTTATTGCAAATGCACGTAATTTTGTTTCTATCTTAAACATTTCGGTATTTTTATTGGTTTGGAACATAGCAGCTTTGTTGTCCGAACAATACTAGTATCGAGTCTTTCTAATAAACTAGCGACTCACCCTCGCTTCGCTCGGGTTAGTCCCTAGCTTGCTTCCCCATACAAACTTTCATACCCATATTCACCTCCTTAGGGGATGATTTTCGAGATAAAAAGTATCCTCCTATAACATCACAAGCTTTACTTACCTCTTTATAATAATAGTATAGATAAATAAAACTCAAAATGAAGTACACCGGTACCGTATATGTACTGTACACTCTTAGCAAGATATTTTTCAATTATTTATTATTAATACATATGCGGGTCTCACGTATTCTAACCATATGACCTGAATATTAATGCTTTGAGGCTATGCTATTACATGCTCTTTTTATTGTTCTTTTATCGATAGCGATTGTAGAATGTCAGCTTTTACAACACAAATTAAATTTGCTTCGGACCTTTTCTCAGATTTTCTCACGATATTTTTCTTTACTAATTATTTACCTATAACCTGATATATAAATAATTCCAATTAGTACAAACATCCAATTGAGCGTTTTGCCAGTGGTACTACTTTAGCCTATTTTAGGGCTAATACAATATTTACCTGGCCTAAGATAGAACCTATAACTTCCAACATGGTACAAAGAACTGCTCATAGCTGTTATTCTTAACTTAATACGTCTCGCCTCTTAAATATTCAGATATTATCCATTAGAAATTTGTTTCTAAGGCTTACGCCTACGCTATACGTAACGAAAGCTTAGTAATGGTTGTAGACACAATCAATATTACACTTCCAGTAAATTTCACTTTCGATAGTACCTTACATTAGTAGAAATACTCATTAGTTATATATGTTTGTATATTCTGTCTAGTTTAGATATCACTCAGTGCTTCGCTGTTTATACTGTAACATATATTTTATCCATTATGAAATTACATACGTATAGATATTTTGTGTTATTTAATATATATAAAAAAACATTTATTATGATACAAATCGAATAAATATGTAATGAAGTCTAATATTGAGTTAAAATCAATTGTTTTTACAAATAAATAATACATTATCATCTGTTCAATTGAGTAAATATATATGTATAAGAAATAAAAAAATAGAATTTAATAAGTAAATAAGATACATATTCTTCTACACTCATATCTAGACTTCGTTCAAAGGACCAATCTATACGATATTTAAGAAAACATACGATAAATGGAATCTTAAAACGAGTTATGACTTAGGTCCGCGCCAGATTCCTTCAAAATGAGAAAATTCCTCAGGGAATATAGTCCTGGGAATTGTTTATGACTCGATATTAAATTTGATTGAGCTGAACGGAATTACAATTTCAGTAAAAATATAGATCACATCACACGTAGTTCGTTCGTTTGTAAGAAATCTATTTGATATCAGTGGCTTATACGAGATATCATGTTGACTAAATATTTATGTATCACAGACACATATATGTATTTCTAACTGACTTTCAAAAAAGGAGGTTCTCAATTCGTCGGAATCTTTTTTTATAAAATTTATTTACAATAATCATGGTTACGGGAAAGCACGTAAATAAATCTTCGAATATAGTTTTACTTAAAATGTCAAATATTCGCGTAAATCTAAGAAAGTATTACGTTCGATACCGAATTAAAAATGAAATGAGAATTTGTAAATATGTCATGGAATATTTTAAATATTCTATTTCAAATATAATAAATTTAAGATATCAAATAATTTTAAAACAATAAAAATTAAAACATAAAATGGAAAATTTCATTTAATAAAAGCGATTTCCAGACAGTTCCAACATAATATAATAAAACGTGTATATAAAAAAATAATAAGTGTATAAATTGTTTTCAACAAACCTTTATTAAGTTATTGTAAATAAATTAAATAGTCTATTGAAATTTTCAATTTAAACTGGTAATATAATAGTCTAGGAGACAGCCGTGTGATATATTAAGTACATAAATTATTATATACTAGCGACTCACCCTCGCTACGCTCGGGTTTGTCCCTACGTACGTTTTAACGGTAATATAGATTTTTAGAAATGAGATATTTTCCCGCAATAAAAAGTATCCTATATGTTAATCCGGATAACCAGCTATAATCATACCACATTTCATCAAAATCCCTCCAATTTAATGTACAGGTTCGGCTTAGTTACAATTTTTTATACGTTAACACAAATTTGGGTAAGTAGAAGAAATTGTCATATTGAGCGGTTTTTTCGTCATACACATATGCCTGTAATCTCATATAGGCTTACTGTAAAAAAGGGTTAATTTATTTATTTTTTATTTATATATTAATTTAAAAATAATTATTTATCAGTGTAATTAATGATCACAATGACTATAAATAAATTATTATTGTAAACATTAGAATATACATTAGCACGAATCCATTTTTATCTTTAAATGTAATAACTTTTCCTACAAAGCTGTCCAAAAAAGTCCATTGAAATTCTAGAGATATTCAATATATATTAATAAAAACGACACAAATATTTTAATTCAGTCTACAAATGAAATACAATAAAGACTGAACAAAGCGAGAGTAAGTTGGGATTTATTTATAGAAAATAAAAGGTTTTAATTTCGACAGTAAATAGAGCTTCCACCGGTATACAGTTCTGACAAAATGGAAATATATAACTATTTCTTTATCTAAAGTCCACATATTCGCACTCGTAAATATATATATTATTTCAGCTGAAGTAAAATAAATTTTTTTAATTTTATATCGAGCCCGCAGCAATTTCATCGGGATATTGAAATAAATTTACCGGCCAAAGTAGATTTTAGGCCAAACCGGTTCATCTAAAATGTATCAGGATATACAGTGTTTAGCCCAGGACAATTTAGTTTGGCCTAGGCCAAACTGATTGAAATAACATAGCACTTATGATATGGGGGGATCTGGATTCGAAATAAAAAAAGGCCTAACGAGAGGGCTATGGAGGGAGCTACGTTACGTTTCACTCCCGCCTACGTTACCATACCAAGCCGGGTCTGTTATATAAGAATACCACCCACTCCTCCAGAGGTCGCGTTCCATATAATCAGCCGAATAATATCTTAAACCAGTTCGGCCTAGGCCAAACTAGTTAAGCCTAAAGTATTTTGTATTTTGTCCGGGCTAAAATACTATATCTTGTCACACTTTGGATGTACCGGTTTGGCCTAGGACAAACCAGTTTGGTCTGAAATCTAGTTTGGCCGGTAAATAATACATAAACTAAACTGTAATAATATATTTAAATGTGAGTTAATAAAACTGCAAATTATATTGCTAAGCGGGTCTAACATTACAAATCGAATTTTCCTTAGCTGATTTTCAAAATTGGCTTGAATTATGTTAGAAAATATAATATTATTATATGTAGATATAGATAAGAAAAATGTGTAGTAGTGAAATAAGCTAAATCAGATTTAAATACCACAAAGATCATGAAAAGAAATGCAAATGATACATATAATAGAATAAATAAAATAAAAATGAAAATATCGTAGAGCGTATGCATAATTTTCATATTACGCATAAATTCGTCTCTTGAACTATAATGTAAATACTTATTTATATTTTATGTATGTAATATAATGTATAAAAAAACTCTTTGGCTTTATCCATACAAAAATGCTACAATCGCGATTACAAAATCGGGGGTGGGGGTAAGTTGAAAACTACTTCACGACCTATTCTCATACCTACCAAATATACAAAAAAAACATAAAAACCAGTCTAACCGTTTCAGGGTAGTGCGACCACAAACACCGTGACACGAGATTTTTATATATATGTAATATGACGAGGGGAGAGGGGCACACGCTATGTATATACTATTTGTAAGTTGTGTATTATTAGCATAGTCTATGACTGTATGTGATCGTAAATTCCAGAAGTTTTTAAAACGTACTAAATTAATTTATCTTAGATCCATATAAAAAATTGAATGTATTTTTGTTTGTTTTAATATATGCGAGTATTTTCATGTTATTAGGAATTCACCATTATTAATGCAATATGTACCTATCTATATTATACATATTATGAGGGTCTATACTCGCAAATCTGTGTGGGGCTATTATAATTAAATAAAACTTTTTTAAGTATTTTAAAGTAGTCCGCCAACCCGCACTTGGCCAGCGTGGTGGACTATGGCCTGATCCCCCTCGTATTGAAGGGAGACCCGTGCCCAGCAGTGGGACGTTAAAAAGGGCTGAATACAAGTATTTAAAAAATGTTTTATTTAAATCATTATTTTCTGCTACTGAGTTTAGTCTTCCTGATCGTTTGTCCCAGTTCTAAGCTAAATTTTAACTGTCTAGATTATTAGGAAGTTAGTTTAATAAATAAAAAATATATGGAACAGGACAGATGAAAGATGTAATATTGTAATATTTGTCTTAGCTGTATTGTAATTTTTAATTCTTAATCTAAAAGATTGAGATTGATCAGATTGTATTTGTACCGAATAAGCAAACATACAAGAAATTGAGTTAATAAAAATGTTGTAATAAAAAGATATATAGACTTTTATTTTAGATCCCAAACAATCAATAAGTAAAAAAAAAAACTAAAATTTCATATTAACGACAAATCTGAAAGTCCAAAAAGAATTGTTCTCCATATTATTTTTAAGAAATTCTCGAATTAAGGAATTACTTAAATTGAATTTAGAAAACCTTCGCTTTTTTGCTATCTGTCAATTCTTTATTAAATTAAAATATTTCTTTTTAATATTGGAATGAATCTCTTTAAAGATTTCAAGATATACGAGACCAACGATAGAAAGTGAACGAAAGGAGGTGAGTTTTTATCTTATACGAGTATATCTATACAGATAATTAAAATTGAAGTATCTGTTTGTAATGTTAAAATAAACAGGTTTTTACTAAATGCATATGAAAGTATGTATGGTAATAATAAGAAAAAAAAAACAATTTTTAAAATGTTTCCCTATCTGTTTGTTCCGGCTAATCTTCGAAATGGCTGAACCGATTTTAACGGGTCTTTAACTAGATAGCTGATCCTATAAGGAGTAACTTAGGCTACTTTTATTTTTAAAAAATATTCAGAGTTCAACGCACCCGAGCGAAGCGAGAATAATTCGCTAGTATTTAATATAATGAAAACATCTACAGGTGTCTACAGCTGTGGCATTATTAAATGTAATATACCTATAAATTTTTAGCTGGACCCAGACAGACAGACAGACAGACAGACAAAAATTTTAAAAACTATAGATTCGGACTCTGTATCGATAATAATGTCTATTTCAATTAGCTTTTCCAAAAAATATTTAATGTACTGATTCGACTTAGTTACAATTTTATTATATGTATAGATGATATCCAGTTACTGCTAACTACTCACTACTTAACAATTTAGTTTCAATCGGTTGAAATAAATCCCAAAATATAGTTAGCTTTCCATAAAATTTGGCAACCATAATTAATTAATAATTATAGTTGTTGTAAGACTAATACTCAACATTATTTAAACTTTTGAAGCACTTTTTTATCGATTATTTAATAATTTACTTCTAGCAACAAATAAATTGCTGTATAAAAATAATTTCGATCATACTGATAAATATCTACACTGTTAAAATCCTGGATGAAAATATATAATGAAAATAAATATGGTTGGCTTACTTAACTTTGCAACGTTTGTACAGTGCATTATACAATTAAGTTTGAAGGGATTTGTACAATGTAAGCTCTAAAGCTGATTAAGCAACACATCAGTGATCGCAACAGCTAATAATGTGCATTCAATTGTACAGTGATATTATTACCTAATATTATTTCATACACAATCATATGTTAGTCAAATATTTTTTATGCAAATTATTATCATTATTAAGTGACAAAAAATATTTAAATACTTACTTAAAATTTATACTAGGTTCATTGAGAAATATTCCTACACTAACAGGTATTTTATAATTTACTTTTCTTAATTAAAAGAAATATTTTTGACAAACAGTGATGTCTTATTATAAAATATTAAAGATTGTCTGACAATCGTATGTACACATGTCATGAAGAAGCAATTTCCATGTCGGGGACGAATATTTGAATTTGGTATATAAATGTTCTAGGCGATTGACAGCGAAACACGCACTGCAAAGTATTTGCTCAATTAGTTCAACCGAACCACTCGTTAAGTGAACTGAAAACCACAGTTTAAACTTTCTAAAACTTCCCTCTTACTGTAACTTCTGTTTAAATTAAATAGAAATTTTCCTAATTACACAAAGAAACATCAAAATTTGTCAGCTCAAAACATGTTTCTTGTTAAGTGAATATAAAATTTTATGATAATCAGATATTAAAAATTCCCCGACAGTCTTTAAAGCTGGTCTAAATTAAAACTCAAAATAAACTTACACTTTCCAATATGAAAATTTAAAAAGTGGAGAATTTAAATAAAACTATCTTTTCGGATTATGTATGTCGCGGATCATTTTGGGATCGATGTGCACGATTTTATTTGAAGAAGCTTAAAACCCCATATTTATTTACATAATACAGCTATACTCAACCTGCGGCCCGCGGGCCACATGCGGCAGCATGAGAAATCGCATTATAACATATCTTTGTTAATAAAGTAAATACATCGTTAACTTGGAATTACGTTTTCATTAAGACCTAAATAATTTTTGCTTGCGGCCCTCGACACCATGACTGAAACGTGTTTGTGGCTCCTATAAAAAAAAGGTTGAGTATGGCTGACCTAATGTATACAATAGAGTAACTGCAATGTAAAACGCATGCATTACTGCACAATCGAATTATGAACTTAGTACGTAATGACCAATTTATATTACATTTGACGTATTTTGTTCAGACCTTATTCTTCCAGTTATAAATGAGCAAATGTTTATCGGTTTCCATTTCTATCACACGACCATGGAGCAATATATTGGTGATTTTTTTATTTAGAGTGATGTAAGTTTTTTATTCCAGTACGCTAAATTAGTGGATATACGAGTATATATAATAAAACATGAAGGTGAAATTAAAGCTTAACCGAAAAGACAGCGTATGAATGTCTAGAATGATATGTTAGTTCACAATATAATACAGTATACTTATGTACTTAATAATGGAAATTGGGCTTATTTTATTTACTTACAAAGATAATAGATGGCATTAAATATTAATCCACATACTGTCGAACTATTTTAATGTACTATAATTAATTTTGCATTCAATTATAATTTGAATTAACCAACCAATGAACAATAAATAAAAATATTTACAGAGCGCATAAAAACTCTATCAATCTGTTTCGCTTCCTTATTTTTAAAACCAGAATTGTCTTCCTTGAATCTTTTTTTTTAATAATTTTACGTACACATCTACAATAAAACGATATATAACGCCATCTCATCGCAATAACAAAACTTGGCCAGATCCAGGACTCAAAACCAGGACCTTCGGATGTGCAGCCGTACATGCTAACCACTACACCACCGAGGCAGTTAAAACGGGTGTGTAATGTAAGTAACAATAAGGAAGTTGGTGGTGAAGAAAAACTGGCAGTATAGATACATTGATCGGATCTTAGAAAAACAATTCATCATGACTTGCAAACTCCATCATAAAAGTATCAAGATGAAATTTCATACCAATATAGGTTCCGAATTTTAACATTTGATGGTTTTTATCTCATAAATCATCCGTCGCCCGAGGGATAACCAAATGTGTCGGCAAGAGGCATCAGTTTGAGCTGTATAAATTATAGATGGGTCTGGTTTCTATTTCAAATTATTTTTATCAAGATATCCTACTAAAACAGTAGCAGCACGTGGGTTATAAGACATATCTTTTAATATGAAAAATTGTGTTATTTCACCGACTAAAACTCACTGTAAAGGATTATTTTCAAGGATTATATTGTGATGATATCGTATGGCCTTCCCTGTTATTACAGGGAAGGCCAGGGAAGTTATATTTAACTTCTTATAAGAGCTTGTATTTTGTTACTAATATTTATCGTTTATCTTACTAGTGAAAAAAATGCTAAATTATTGGACCAGAACTGCCAATTTAATTTGAAAAATTCTTTGATTTCATTTTAAAGCCTGTCGATGGCGGAGAATTAGCGGGGAAAGTATACATAAGAAATGATCTGTGCTCAAACGCTGTATGTATGTATGTATGTATGTATGTATGTATGTATGTATGTATGTATGTATGTATGTATGTATGTATGTATGTATGTATGTATGTACATATATGTCATTGAAATATTATCAGAATTCGTAATTTTGTTCATTTTCTTGCTTTGTTTCATATGCCGTGTGTTTTTAATTCAATGGAATAATTATAATTATTGCATTATCATTTTAAACCAAGTTTAGAATATAATATAATAGTTAATCGCTTAGAAAATAAATTAAATTTTCTAAAGCACATCAGCGGATGAGATTGAAAAAGTTTTTGAATTTCAGAGTTGAGCTAATAGAAAAATGTGGAACTTACTACATTTTAGGGTTGTCAAGGTATTAAATACTTGGTCAGAAGAGGAAAAAATAAAACTGCAAGAAAAAAATAAATAACAATATAACTAATTTTCAATATAAATACTATTATTTTCAAAATTAATTAAAATTTCCTTAAATTACTGACCTTTCCTTGAATGACATAATCTAATGACCTATTGACGAATTGTTACCGACTCCTTCATGACTTTTTCATTCTGACTTCATTTTTCAGGTGACAATGATGAAGTAATCTGTGCCCAACTGGCACGCTTTGAAGCCATTATCAAGAAAATTGAAATTATATTTTATTATAACATGTACAATGTGTGTAAATATGTATATTACACGACACATTTAAGTTGTGTATGACTTGCACAAAAAAACTAGAAACAGGAATTTAACACATTTTTTTACATATTTATTTGGTTGTTGTTAAAAATATCAACATATAGGTACTATAAACAGTATTAACACTATTTTCCTATTTAACTTACGAGCTCCTAATAAGTACGTACCACTTCGACATTTCGCACTCAGTTAAGAGTATCTAAGTGAAATTCAATCGGATTGGGCGTTGCCTGATTCAATATTGACCCGTGGAGCGGACAGCTAATACGTTTAGTAATTAGTCTTTCTATCGTTATACTCAATAGGATTTAAATAGTTATTCATAGTTATAAATTGTTGCTGTCACAGAGATGTCAGTCCTCTCTGGTGTTCATACTTTGGAATTTAATTACCTTATTTTTCGTGGGATTTATTTAACTTGGATGCAAATGCTCTTTTGGTTTTCTTTTATTTTATGTTTATTTATACACAAACCCAATATATCACTGTCGTTTACAACATATTATTACATTACACTAGCGTGTTATTTTTATTACATTACACTAGCGTTTTTATTTTATTACATTATACTAGCATTTGCCCGCGGCTCTGCACGCGTCTAAATAACTTTGGTTTATTTGCTTGAGAACGACAAATTTTCGTAGCATTAAAAAGTAAAAGTATTCTAGTCTTTACAGAGCTACTTAATATTATTTTTCCTAGGCTTCCTAGCCCAGTCCTATGAGTGGTCGTGGCGGTGGTGCTTTGCTCGTTATATCCGCAAGCGATCTTACAACGTATCATGATCGTGACTATAGGTATTTGCTTTGGGTTTTAGTGAGAAAGAGTCTCACAGTCCCCTGCCTGTTCAAGGCCGGCGAGCGTACGGGTCCTTAGCGATATCTCAAAAAATTAAAAAAGGAATAGGTATATCTAAAGGTCTAATCTAAAGGTATATCTCAAGATCTCTAAATGATTGTGACATTATATACCCATACATATACAATACAATAACTATAACGTGGTGTGTAAAAGACTTGTATTTGTAGAAAATACAAGTACAAAAAAATACAAGATTGTAGACAATAGACCCCAAAACCACACTTATTTAAATTTTTGTCTGCTTGTCTGTTTGTGTGCGCGTTTCCCGCAAAACGTTCTAAACCGATTTCATAACATAAATCTTTCTCCTAAGATACACTAGCGATAACTATTTATATCTATTTTAAACATGCCTATCTATATAATGGACAAAACTCCCTGTATGTAATAAATTTAAATTTTCCCTCCGTACGGTAGTGTGAATGTAAGTTACATAAAAATATGTATATGAATGCGCATTTACTTTTTCAGATAAACGTTAATAATTTGAAAATGTATCATTAAAATACCCATGATAATGAATAGACAGGCGTTATAGGTTTCATGCGTTGGCGGGTATAGGGGCGGAGTTCATTTCCTGCCAATATTGACTCTGCCACAATTAGCGCTACCATTTGCATTTGTGTGTCACACCCGAATTTACCACTAATCGATTATTACTGGTCATTAATTTGGAATTAATATAGAGAAAATAATATGTCTGTAAGTTATTCTGTTGTTATTAAAATATTACCTAAGTAATTTATGTGTCAATTGTTAAATGTATTATTTTTCTGGATATTTTAGAATATAATATGATTTAATTATACAATATCCGATCATTATAAATAATAAAAAAATATATAAACACAGCCTACGTTTAAACTATGTTAAAAATAAATTAAACCGAAATTACGTTTTACGTGAGAGAGAAAGAGAGAGTGAAACTAAAATATTTTTCATGTCAATTTAAAACGACGATTGATGTGTAAACTTTTATGGTTTTTAACATTTGCAAATCGTAAAAAAAAAATTGAAAAAATTGTTTTTATCTTCCTATATTTTATACCTATATTTTATTACCCAGCTTATGCTAAACCATGGACTTTGTTATTGATTTATGTACTAATTTATTATTATTATTATTTTAATAAGAAAAAGTTCAAAAAACTTCTTACTTTTTGAATATCTTTCTAATTAATTATAGCAGTTGAACCTTGAATCAAATCACCATTTTAACGATATTCTGTGACGGAGCTTAAAAAAACTTTTTAAGTGCTATTCTTTCTAATTTAATTTAGTACCAATATTGACTTCAATTATTATCAATAAATAACTTTCTTTTCATTAAGTAAGGAATACATTTGCAATTAAATTAATACATTTTCTTTAAGCTGGTCTAATTGAAGATAACAAAGTAAACATTTTAACATTTCATTTCAACTTTATTTTAATTGAATTTAAAAAAAGTAATCCTTAATAAAAACGTGTACCAAAATCTTGTTTTACATTATGATGATAGAATGTCGACTTAGATATAAATATAGAACAGATATGTAAAATATTAAAAAAAAAAGTTATTTTTCATTCCTAAGTGAATATATGATTTAAAAGCTTAGGTACCTATGTGAATAAAACTATGAAACTTCTTGATTATTTAAACGAAATACGATTAACAGGGGTTTGTAAAACATCCACAGATAGATATACACTCAAGCACTCACAAATATTTATGTACAAATAGTATGTACGCTCTGACCGGGATTCGAACATATGACCACTGCTATTGCTCACAGTACGATGCTTCATTGTCAAGTGGTTGCTAGCTTCTGTCATATATTTTTAGGACTCATATGGTGTTCAGGAGGATATCAAATAAATTGGTACTACGGATTTTATTACACCTGTCGAGGGCAGGAAGAATGCATTGGCCTCGTATAGAAAGGTAATTCGTATTATTGGAACTATTGGTATTGATTTCTTCGTGAAAAATAAACGATAACACATTGATTAACTTCTAAAAGAAATTGCTAAGATATTTAAAAGAAAACAACTTATTATTTAACAACAAGTAATTATATTTAATTAAACCGTTTTGAACTAGCTTTAAAAACGACTCATATTATGTAGTATTTATTATTGGAGTTGTAAATTTTGTATGTATATGAGATGATAATGATGAGAGATGTGAGGTTCTTAATATACACACGTATGTACATAATATGTACAGTATTTTATTAATTAGCTTAATTATTTATCATAAGAAAAGTAAAGTTTCATCAAAGTTGTTTAAAAATGAGGAAAATTTTCTTTTTAATTTATCCAATATCAAGACACGACTAACTTGACGACACGTTTGGCTCAGTTTGTAGTGACCCTACTTGCTGTGCCTGCGGTCGCGGGTTCGAGTACCGCTGGGGCATTCGTTTGTGTGATGAGCACGAATGTTTGTACTCTAGTCATGGGTGTTTATATTTGTAATATGTATGAATTTAAATCGATAATCGAATATCTGGTATCCATAACATAAGCCGCGTAGCTTACCATGGAACTAGATGGCGCTGTGTGTTAATGTCCCAACATATTTAATTTATTTTTTTATTTAAAAGGACGAATCAATAAATCTTATGATATTTTGCACAAAATAAATCTAAAATCTAAAATCCGCATTTCAAAATTGAAGGTCAGCTCTTATTAAAGAATAATGAATGGCACTGACCTTAAGAAAGATTAGTGTAGTAGGCAATTTGAAAAATATTTTTTTATTTAAAATATTACTTTAACCTTTTTTTATTTTAAACTTATATCATACTAGCAGAACCCGCGGTTTCGCTCGCGCTAAAACTACAAAACATCTCTAAAAAGGTAGTTTCATACAAATTTTCATCCCTTTTCATGTATTTATTTAATTTTATTGAAGAGCATTAATACCAAGTTTCAAGTAATTCTGATCATAAATATTTTTTGGATTGTATTATAAAGTTTTTTCCCGTGGGAATTAGGTAAACTCCCGCAGTAAAATGAAGCCTATGTCACTCTCCAGCCCTCCAACTACGAGTATGTCCACATAAAAAATCCCGCCAATCCGTCATTCCGTCTTGACGTGAAAGAAGGACAAACAAACAAACAAAAAAACAAACAAACAAACACACTTTCACATTTATAAATTAGTATGGAAGTATGGTTGTACATAATTTATGCTGCATCTGGGCGATGTAAGGGTGGGTAAAATTATAAAATTAGCATTCTCTATATACATAAATAGGCACAGACAGAAAAAAATAAGTAGGTACCTTTTTCTCTTCTATTTCTCAACCGGTTTTATTTTATTTTGTTTAGTAGCTACTGACGAGTTATAGTGTTTTCAATAAAATAAAAATCGGAAACAGTTTTCTTCTATTATATGAGATACGTAAATTCTATATATGCATGTTTTACTCAAATTATTAAAAATAATTATTGATTACGGTCGAAACTCGACCATGAGGCGAACAGTAATAAATATAAATAGCGGTCTAATAAGTTTCTTCGCTACATCAAACGACCTACAAATAAAGCTGGCCAATTAAGTGATGTCTGACTAATTAAAGTGCACCATTTGTGTAAACATGCTTTGAATAAATAACTTTGATAGCTTGCTAAGTTATTACCTTTACGATGTTCGTCTAGACTTTTGACATGACACCTATCGTACGTATCTTGAATTATTGCATTAATATATATAATTTATTTTATTCTTATTAATTATGTACGTGCCTGTATTTGTATTGTATGTGTTTATTTTAGTGTATACTAGTGACTCACCCTCGCTTCGCTTGGTTTCGTCCCTAGGTAGGTATGTTTTAACGGTTATTGTGGAATACAAATCTTTGAATTTCTCGGCTTTTCTGTACTATAATATGCATGTATTATACATATAAACCTTCCTCTTAAATCACTATATCTATTAAAAAAAACTGCATCAAAAGATCTCAGCATACATAGTGACAAACAGACAGCGGGAAGCGACTTTGTTTTATACTATGTAGTGATATGTATGTATGACTGTGTATATGTAGATACATTTTATGTTAATAAAGCAAGTATACTACTTATCATTTAGGTCATTCACTTAACCCTCCACCTTAAGATTACCTAGTAGAGATTGCTTTTAGCGATAAGACTGCCTGCTGTGCATTAAATATTATAAACATATCTTTCTCTTATGGTATACAACAAAGAGTAATATTAATCTTAGAAATGCAAATGTAGTTTGTTTGTAAGTTTATTAGTTTGTCCGGACTAAAGGGACGTGATATCTCTGCGATTTTAGTGTAGGTACCACAAAAAGTTACTAAAAATCATGTGGGTGTGACCATACTACTCCAGAAAAAAGCGACAACGGGTAGATAAATCAGAATATTTTTTTAACAATTTCGGCTGCAAACAAATTAGTTATTTTTACAAAAAAAACCTTTAAACTTTGATGTTGAATAAACAGGCGTGTTCAGATAACGTAAAACGTTGTTTTTTTTTTTAAATTCCCAAAGCATTAATGCAAAGGGTACACGTCAAAAGTCCGTTCAACATACATTGGAAATGAAAGCTTTTAAAAGGTTCCAAAATCTAATTGAGTATTAGCTGATTTCAATTTTTTCATATATTTTTTTGAAGGTGATGACGGTGAGGTCAACATGTCAAGATAAAGCGGGTTTTACTAGGAAATAGGAATGAGGACAACTATAATAGCCTCATTCTTCTCCATTCTACACGACATTGGCGAAGTAATCTGTGTCCAGCTAGCACGCCTAAAAGCCAAATAACAAAGAATTGAACTATAATGTATTTAATATATATATATATATATATATATATATATATATATATATATATATATGTATTTATAAAATTCCCGTGTCACGATGTGGGTCCGCGAAAAACTCCGAAACAACCTATCCGATCGTAACGTAATTTGTTTTCAAAATGTGTGATTTGTTCCAACTTAAAAGATACGATAGTTTTTATCCAGATTATTTCCTTTTTTATTACAAAATGAACAATTTAAATATCCGGAGAGGGATTCCGGAGAGAAAACATGTGAAACGGCTACTCAAGCCACATATAGTCTATCTATTCCATACTAACCGTTAAAACGTACCTAGGACGAACCTGAGAGAAGTGAGGGTGAGTCGCTAGTGTACTCTTATTTATATAATGAAAAACTAAGTCTCGGATTTCACAAAATAGTATAAATAAAAATTTTGATTTGGTAGTAAAAATGACAACTTAGAAGAAGTAAAATGTATTAGAAAAAATGAAGTCTTCAACAAATTTCGGTAACTGTTAATCTCGAATATGCTATTGATAAATGAAACAGTACGATTACCATTAAAATATGCTTTCTGAATAAACACATTTCCAAATGATAATAGAGTACTGAAAATCACTTGTGTAAAAGATATTATTTAAATAGCAAGTAGTTTTTAAGACCTGTAAAAAGTAAAATTACGCCTCTAATACGGAAAAGGTCTACACCAAAATGTTCATTTTGAAATTAGGGTATTTCGGAAGACAGGAAAGCTAGATGCGATTTTCGTATTTGCAATTTTGCAATGGAGTACGTTTCAGAATAACACCGCCGCTCACTCTTCACAGTAATAAGCTCGCTTATTTGCGCATTTTCCATATTTATCACTTGTTCTGAAATATAGTGCGCGTGGCTTTTTAGAGTAATGGTAATGTACTTTACTAATAAATTGCATTAAATGTGCACAAAGCGTTCACGTCTCCATATTAACTTTGTAATCTAATTTATTTCGTGATTATCTTTCCTTCAAGCCCACATATCTATTTACATATTTTTATTTCCGATACAAAAAGTGATTTTTAGGAACAGGGTAAATTTAAAAAAAAATAAGACACAAAAATCCCAAGCAGGCGGCTCGTCCATGTTTTATTCATAGCGATACTGCTTCAGCCTTTGTTCTATGAAATACCGGTTCTATAGAAAACTTCTTTGTGCATCCCAAGCTTATTGTTACTAAACTATGAAACGTAAAGCTTATCTTGATATATAGGTTTATTAAAAATATATGACGATAGTTTTCAATGGTATTTATTATTTTTAAATGCACTTTTCTTTATTTTTAGGCTGCGCATCTGTCAGCCTTAGAGTAGTAAAGCAAAAATTTATTTAGTATGCTCAAAATTCGCATCTATAAATTTATACTGTCAGTTTAGTTGAGTTGATGTCAACTGATATCTATGAATATCTATATTAATAGAGTAACCGTTTATCTCGCGCAGGCACCAAACCTGTGTCCTACATTTTAGGTGAATCTATTTCTTCTATAAGTATAATTATGTTAAAGTTTATTGAAACGATATTCTTTTAATTTAACTTTACCTAAAACAAATTTAGAACAAATCAATCAAGTTCAGCACCGAAAGTCAAAGTAAATATCATTAATACGCCAATCTTGGACACAACTTAAAACTA
The DNA here is from genome assembly GCA_947093115.1 of Brenthis daphne. Classification (NCBI taxonomy): domain Eukaryota; kingdom Metazoa; phylum Arthropoda; class Insecta; order Lepidoptera; family Nymphalidae; genus Brenthis; species Brenthis daphne. The sequence continues at coordinate 18,535,127 of OX352483.1, forward strand.
TTTCTTGTTTGAAAATTAATAAAGTCCCTGAAATGGTTATAAATAAATAAAACTAGTCCACCTTTGTCTTAAAGAATTCATTTTTTCTTGAGAAAACCGAGACTATTGCTAAAATTTTCATACATGACCCATATATCTGTTTCAAAACGAGAGTACCCATACGCATTGTATAATTTACAATTTTTTTGTACATCAACAGGTTTTATGACAATTTTCTAGCTTTACAATGCTTTCAATTTTATAAATAATATATCACACTTATATTATAAACACCAACGTTCAAGGGATTTGAATGAAACTCATTCTGAGTAGACGGAACAGCTGAATATCCTGTAGACACATCCCTTGTCGACGTACCTATCACGCCAATAAAGTAATAGCTGAAAAGTAGATAAAAAATTACCCAATACCCAATAAAAAAAAATTAAAAATGAAATAACTATGGATAGAAACAAAAATTTTTCTATTTATAGTTGTCGAACGTTATAGCCTAAAGAGATGTAGTTATCAAAAATGTGCTTTCGTAACAAAGGAATATTAAAACCATAATCGGAATTAAAACCTCAGCCTAACTAACATCCATTGTACAAGTTTCTACGTATTTATCTTTGATTCATTTGATAATATTATCTATATCTTGATTGATAATATTATCTTCGATTAACATTCTTCGAATAAGCTTCCATATAAAGGTAATGAAAGAAATGAAAATTCTTGTATGTATGTACATAATATATTCTCTGTAAACCAGGAATAGTTCAATTGAAATCTCTTGAGTTTTGCTACGACTACTATTTCAAATACACAAATTTTATTCGAGCTAGTAAAGACATTTTACTTAGGGAGTTGTTCGAGGAAAGTGGAGTGCCACGTACTTTTCACATGTTGTGAAAAATACTTGTGTTTAAATAATAATAATAATAATAATAATAATATTTTTATTTAAGACTCAGTCCACTTGTTAGTTACATTTAAAAACTTACAACTATGTTAGTAAAACTTATTGTGTAATAATATAATATCCCTACTAAACAAATAAAACTAAATAAATAAATTCTTTGGCTTCCGAGGAGACTCCTGTGCTAAAGATTATAGTTAGCAACGGGAGCATGAAGCTGTACCCAGCGACAAAACAACGGGGAGTCCCACCGGTCGGCCAAGGCACTCAGGATGGTGTTCGATGCCCCGCGTACTCGCGCCCACAGCGAGGCGCACCTTTTTCTAATGATCGCGTGAAAGCAGTCGGTACGCGCCTCGGCAAACATTGACGACGCGCTACAGAAGCGCGGCAGACCGAACAACATCCTGAACGCGTTGTTGTATTGGACACGTAGAGCGCTGTATGCTCGCTGCGTAAAATCGACCCACAGACCGCACGTGTAGAACGATTGACAGTAGGCTTTGAAAAGTGTTAGTTTGACTTCTTTACTACAGCGCGCAAATCTGTGGATCAACATATTACAGCGAACAGACAGCGCCCTACGCTCTCTTTCAATGTCTAGCGTGTCTGACAAACTCTCAGTGACCCAGTGACCCAGATATTTGAACCGGTCAACTCTTTTCAACTCAGAGCCTCCTAGAGAAACACAAGTTAGTCTCCGTTGTCTCCTTGTGTCACCCGCCTGAAAAACCATTAACTCGCTTTTTAACGCGTTATATCTGAGCCCATGAGCCACTGCGTACTCTTCACACATGTGAAGCAACTTAGTCAAAGCACCGATCGAAGGGCTCAGCAGCACCATATCGTCTGCGTAGCTGATGTTATTGATGCACGTCCCGCCTACATGGCATCCTATGTAGGTGCTACTAAGCCCTTCGATCAGTTTATTAATGTACACGTTAAAAAGCTTGGGTGAGGTCAACCCCCCTTGCCTCATTCCACATTCCAACCCGTACTCATCTGACCGGGAGCCAGCCCATTTGACGCTATTCCTCTGGTTGTCATACCAATATTTAAATATTGATATGACATCAGGAGGTAAACTGGTTTCACAATGTAGCTTTTTCCACAACAAATTGTACGATACCAAATCGAATGCCTTCGACAAGTCCAAAAAGCAAGCATAGATTGGGGTTAGGTTAGGTGTTGTATTGTTTTATCCTGATCGAACGAATAATTGGTCCTGATTTTACCATACAAGAAATAATTGATATTTCAAATCTGTTAAAAGTACGAAAACCAATATTCATGACTCCGCTTTAAAAATTGCCAGATATAATATTTACACGATTAGTGTTTTCATATTTTATTCGCTGCCTCCTTGGTCTAATAGTGGCAGATTCTAAGGTCCTGGGTTCGGGTTTCGGATCGAACCAAATATAATTATTATTGGATCAGGTTACAGACCATTAGTCATTCAATGGAGTTGAAAATTTTGCAATCATTTGGTCCAGCGTATTGAAGAGCACGCACAGCCGTTAATCATGTGCCCAATCTCTTATCGATCGTATCGCCCCACTGAACTATAAGAGTAAAAAAATAGGGAATACATTTTTATTTCCTTCTCGAAATTGTTATAAATTAAGCTAAATCAGATAGAAGATGAGACAGTATAGACGTTTATTGCACAGTTTTGTCACTGTTATGTCGAGGCATGGTTCACTCGTAGCTGGAAGCCAATTTAACAAATTGAGATTGATGGCGTTGTGCCTGAAACATTGCCTTGTAAAATATTGTCAATAGATATACCTATTACAAAATCAATTAAAGATTAGATTCTTTAATATTTATCATAATCAGGCATATTTATATTATAATACCTACTAGTTTCTGCTGTGAGACTTTGCAGAAAACTTTGTGTTAAAAAAAATGTTTCTTTATGTTTTGTTTCTTTTAACGTGTTTGGGTTGGGCTGTATATTGATAAACTGCCTCAGTGGTCTATTAGCTTGCATATACGGCTGAAGATCTGGAGATTTAGGGTTCGAATCATAGGTCGGGTCAAGTTTAGATATTTATTGGTGGTGTTAGTGGTTTTTTTCACAAGATATTCTCAGTAACATCTCAGAGTGCACAGAGTTTTACCCCCGTTCCTCGGAAACCAGGTTTACATGCTTTAGCCGTCGGTCCTGCACCTGATCTTTCACTGGCCGTGTCGAATGATCGTCCAACGGAGTTAAGAGTGATAGGGTACACTTGTGATGACAGCTCTCAGTGAGATTGACCGGCACGCACAAAATCGGTCAGGTGGGCAACATCATATGGTATTGTTTAAGTACTACCATTTTCTTCGTCCTGACCATCCTAATACTTAAGAAAAGGTGACATTAAATACGTAGTTATGTTTTTGCGTATATAAAGAATTTAATATTATGTAGAAAAAGAAAATGTATGGAATCCATATTAATCATATTCATGTATCCGCAAGTCCTTGATATTGTTCAAAAGAATTCTTAAGGTATATTTAATGTAGTAAATGTTTTTATAATCCTACCTAATTTACCTTATGAAATACTAGTGTTCGCTCAGTGGTCGTAATTTGACCTAATATTGAAAATTTGAAAACCGATAAAACATATATGAATAGAATCTACCCATCTATGTAAAAAACCGACTGCATAAACAACAAACTTAAAAGATGAAAACAAGTTGACAAATAGACATAGCATTATGCAGTCGGAGACATTGTCGTACATATATGTACATTGTACATGTAGCACGACTTGGAGGAAGGATAAAACACATATGTCTCCGATTATAAAATATGTCTCGGATTGCATAAAACTGTTCCTTTGTCAACTTGTTCCCTGCCATATTTTATTAGTACGCTTTTTACGCAACGGGTATTTTTCTTGTTTAAATAATTGCTTACTCGATATATCGTATCATTGCAGATAAACATTCACCCCTAGTAAGAATTAATGATTCACATTATGACACCTTCTTTAATATCTATAGACTATATCCTCAATGACTTTCAATTTTAGCTTTGAAAAATTCTTAGAACTAAGATTATTTCAATTGTGTGTTTGTAGACCTAAATAAATCAAGACAAAAAATATTATACAAAAAAAAAACAATAGAAAATATACATCTATAAGTACATATATTAAAATTGTAACTAAGCCGAATCTGTACATTAAATATGTTTTGGAAAATCTTATTGAAATAAATATTATTATCGATACAGAGGCCGAATCTATAGTTTTTAGAATTTTTGTCTGTCTGTCTGTTCGTCTGTTACCGCATCACAGAAAAACCATTGGAGGGATTTTGATGAAATTTGGTATGGTGATAGCTGATTATCCGGGTCAACATATAGGATACTTTTTACCGCGGGAAAATGTCTCATTTCTGAGAGAAAATACAAAAACTGCAATGTATAGTAATATTTAAAACCTAAGAATTTGGTTTTTCGTCATCTGAACGCGGGCGGAGCCGCGGGCAATGCTATATACATACTCATAATATTAGTAAAATTCTAACATTTAGGCATTATATTACGCTGATCACGGATAATTTTAAACGTTTTTAATTTTTAATGCACTTGAAGTATACCTAATATACATATTGCTAGTATTCCTAAAATTAAAGACAATAGAAACATAAGATTCTAAGGCAACGCGGTACAGTATTGAATGGTTTTGATAAAACAAGCTTTGAAACAGCCGCGTATCAGCTTCACGGTACTGCATTGAATAACTTAGTAGGTACCTAAGTTTCATTTGCAGTGCTCTGAATTTGATACATGATAAGGGATAATTTGACCGACTTTTGCTCGCGGCTTCGCCCGCGTTTGTTAAAAAATTCTCCGTACGCTATCGGTGAATAACTTTCAGATATTTGCAACAAAAGTACATTCCGTTTTTATTTATATACATATATTTGCATTCCACTTACATCTGGAGTAGTGCAATAATATGAGTAGAAATATATTTTAAAAAGAGTTCATTTTCATATACTTACATATATTTTTTTTCAAAATGTAGATAATAATGCAGTTACAGTTTCATCAAAATGTCTTTTTTTCTATTATTTGTTTTCATCATCATACTCACTCTAATTATTCTGTACATATATAGCATGTTTTATACCAAATTATTTCAAGAAATAATAAATTTCTTCCATAAAGAAGCTAAAGAAATTGATACTCTTATTAATTACAATAGATATGTTCTATCCATGTAGTCATTTAATTCCCATTTTCCTCCCTTTATTTAAAAAAGTATTATGTAAATTGTACTAAAATAAAAAATATATATATTAAAAATTTAATAAGTCAGCTTACCATACCAGCTTAACTGAAAATATGTAAACCAAAAATTGTTACGATGCCACAAAAGTAAGTAACCAAGGCTTTTCTAGAACCCCTGCTGTTTTATATAAAATTTCAATCTAAAATTTGTTAGAAAATCTGGTTATTTCTTAAGCTCATTAGTAATAGCTAATAACAAATGCACGCAGTTGTTTTGATTACAATGAATTAATAAGAAAATTTATCTACGAATAAATAAAATAATAATGCGATGTACATACAGATGAAACGAATACCTACTCTAAAAATTAAATTTTAACATCGTAAAGAATACATTTATGCAGGGCCGGATTTACCCTATGTGCCGCCCTGGGCACCGTCAAAAATACCGTCCTTATTACCTATATGCGCGATATATGGCGCGGTTCCAGAGTTAAATTGGGGGGGGGGGGGGGGGGGGGGGGGGGGGGGGGGGTTTGTGTCATAGGCTGAAATATACATATCATAATTTTGTCTCTGAGGTTATTATAAAAGTCGTAGATTTTTATTAGACCTACAACTTTTGTAAAGAATATTTTTCGATAGGATGTCACAGCTAAATGGCAGAAATTGAAAAAAAAGCAATTTTTAAACGGTTTGCTATACTTGCCTTGTTTACTATAAACGTAAAAACATAAAACTTCCAGTTTTCATTTTTTGTGTAGCACATCGCGATCGGAATATTTGTATAGCGCTATTTAAATTAAAGAAAAACTTATTAGCGAATAAAAACTTAATTTGTTTCGAATTAGGCATTTAAAAAAAATTGTATTATTCCCTTCTTTTTTTAAACTTTATACTTCTCAAAAAAGTATATTTGGCTTTGAGGGGGGGGGGGGGGGGTGTAATGACTCCCCCCCCGGATCCGCGCTTGAGTCAGATGCGAAGTCAACAGATTGATATTAATGACATCTACATGGTATTGGGAGTGTTTTAAAAAATATTTTTAACTACAGTCCTCCTCTCTTACTTAATTAATCAATTGTAGGCTGTAGCCATCGATCAATAATTATTGATCGAAGATTGTAGCACCCATGAAAATACGGTGGCCTTGTGCAAATAGCACAACTGGCTGTATAATAATACAGTATATATTTTTTAATGAAAATATACAATGTGATTTCGAACGCCTTCCTTCCGCCTCATAAACCAAATTTGAATTTAGAAAAAAGTCTGTAAGGAAAATTTACTAAACCTCATTTACGAGGGACCGGAACCTTTCAATCAATTCTTTGTGGTCATCAGACTGTATATAGTTGTTTGGCTGAGATAGCACCTTTAAAGTTGCTGTCTATTTTTTTAATGTATTTTTTCTTAGTAATTTATATAACTGAATTCTTTCTACCGAAAAATCATTATTTATTATGAAAAATCTTCGTTTCTTCTAAGAACGAAGATTAACCTAGTGTATCGATGTATTCAAGCATTCGCTAACTTTTGTAACGATGGCAGGGGATGGTGCAATTCAATATTATAATATATATATATATATATGGAAGGATTTTGTAAAAAATCAAAACTGTATCATATTTTTTTTAAATGTGGTTGGTTCCTTGGCAGTGGTTGGTATGTTAAATATAATATACTTACATAATGTTCTATGTACCTAATTATATTAGCCGAACTTTATAATTGCGTTTCATACTCTAAAAAAAATACAGTCGAATTGAGAACCTCCTCCTTTTTGAAGTCGGTTGAAAAGTAATATTTATTTCCGTTATAGCTAGATACATTAAAACTGCATATAAATTTAAATATACCTACGCGAATTCCATGGGCAATATTAATAGAAAATACAACATTGAAATTGAGTCTGAACTTAGGAAAAAAAAGTTATGACTGTATAATTAAGATTTTTTTGTTTATATATAAAATACCTACATGAATTTTCGTTATGAAACTTCTAAAGTGCAGCCAATTTATTTTTATATATTTATGTGGCAAAAGCGTATCTACGTCTCCATTCAAAAACTTTAAATTTTTAAATTTATTCATAAGTAATAACGACTTACATCTATCGAGTTCAACCCAGGGGAATAAAATTTAAATCATCCCTGACATTTTCATATATTTTTATATATTATTTTTATATATTATTTTTTGCTTTACGTTATTTATCTTGCATGGTAAAAATTAAAAAAAATTACGTAAACGTTTGTTAAAACGCTTTAATCACTGAAAAGCACATCTAATTTGCGTATTTCTTCTTAATATTGTATCTAATATTATGAACTAGTCTAGAATAATCTTATTGAAATAGTCATTATTGTCAATACATAGGCTGAAACTATAGTTTTTAGAATTTTTATCTGTCTGTCTGTTTGTGACTTTGATGAAATTTGGTATGATAATAGCTTATTAATATAATATAATAATAGGTTATCTGGGTCAACATATAGGATACTTTTTACTGCGGGAAAATATCTCATCTCTGAGAAATCTATACTAAGCGTTTAAACGTACTTACTAAGATAGATTTTTCTTCCAAAATCAGCAATTGATGGCTCTTACCTTATGTACCCTATATAAATTACGATGCCTACTCTTCAGAACCTCTTTCATCTACTTTTAAAACCAACATTTTGCGGCCTGCCGAAAAATTTTGTGTCTGGCATTACGAGATTTCCCTATCCATAAATAAATAGCGTGAGAAAAGAAATAATTCTGATGACCAATCCACATTTAATCTAACTTTATAGCTAACGTAATAATTTAGCAATAAAGAGATCAAAGCAGCAAGCTGAATATTTTTCAGGAATGAGGAAAAATAATTCGAAAAAAATAGAAATTTCGGAAACCGCTACCGTTACATGGTTTTTACGCAACTTTGCTATGATTATCATTATAATTGCTTCAATAGTGGGCGTCATATAATAAAAGTTATTTGAAAATTCCATAGTTTGAATAGAGTTTACGTATAAAATACTTTACGAAAGCACTATTAACCGACACGCGAAAATATCTTATACCTTGTGACAGCTGTATCACTTCACTTCTATGTGAGCGCAATAAAATTTTAAATCTCATAAAATGCACAGCCAGACTAGACTACTCTATATGATATCTATCTATATCTACATATTATGTAAATAAAAATGAATGTTGCTAAGCGCAGAACTCGAGAACGGCTCTACCAATTTACCTTTTTTTCGTATGTTCCTTAAAGTACACGGAAAGTTTTAATAAAGAGAAAAAATATAAAATAAGGTAAATATTACACCATTTATAACTCAAGAACGGCCGGACCAATTTTCATGATATTTGATTTTTTGGATTTCTCTTAGTCCGGAATAGGATAATAAGTATTAAAACATCAAAAAAATTAAATTTATATGGCTAACGCTGGCTAATAGCTATTTATATCTATTTAAAACGCTTAGCGACGAACCCGAGCAAAACGAGAGTGAGCCGCTGGTAGTATAAAATATCAGTCAAAGGAATATATTTTTCTTCCCAATTTGTTTGTTTGTTCATATTTTACTAGAGGAAATTTATAAACAAATCTTTTTGTTTTTTTCCCTTCAGTATCATATACTGAGATTATAATTGTAAAGTAATTATACCTAACTAGCGGCTCATCCTCGCTTCGCTCGGGTTCGTCGCTAGGTACGTTTTAAATATATATAAATAGTTATTACCCAGCGTTAGCCATATAAATGTTAATATGATTGTTAAGTATTCTTAAATTTTATAATTTTCCGCGCAATTTATTAAATTTTTTCATTCATAAGAACCTTTTCCTGACAAATAATAAACAAAAAAATAGTTAAATCGATCCAGCCGTTCACGCGTGATGGCGTGACCAGGGGAAATAGGGATTCATTTATAAATATATATAGATTGAAAATGAAAATGAACAAGCTATAATATAAAAATATGAGTAGGCATATATTTTAAACAAGACGAAATGTAAAAAGGCTCACAAAATAGGTTTCATTTTTATAGCACTCCTGATAGGCTTATGTAAAAATATTTTTCTATCATAGAATATTTGCTAATATATGGTATAAAAATTTTCATACTTGGTACAAGGACAAGATCGCACCGTATTTAAATTAGTACCGGCTTTGTTTGACCTTTCTGTCTCGAAACTTTATTGTATAGTGTTATCATCACTTGCTTTCAATAGGTTGCGATTTTTACAAGAAATAATTCTGTAGTGTGCCAACGCGTTGGCGTGTGGCGAGTTTTCTTTAACGCCTCCATCCATGGGGCAAAAAGTTGTATTTTTATACAAGGATAGTGTAAAAGGTTAATGTAGCTTTCTATTAGTGAAATAAATTTTAAAATTGAATCAGATATTGCCACCTTTAACATAATGAATAAATAAAATAAAAATAACCTTTACATATTTCGTCTGACCTTTTGATATATAACATGAATTGAATTACATTTTTTAACTATAAATTTCTTAATTGTAAAATGGAGTAGATACGAGTAAATCTAAAAAAATGAGGTACTAAAGCTTTGCAGAATATACGTTTACTAGTTTTTGTGATATGGGATTAATTTTGTCCATAATATCTTTAATAAATAATACGAAATACTTATTTTATTTTAGTGTTAACCTAACGAAATATGTTAGTAAAAACAATATAATATTTGACAGTACGGAACCATCGATGCGGGAGTCCGAATCGCACTTGCCAGATTTTTATATTTTAATATCAAAGCATAAATTTATAAGCTTACTTATCTGAAATTCATTTTAGTCATCAAAATATTGGATCAACTATATAAAGCCAAAATATTTTTTTAGTAAGTTAAACGCGTGCGAAGCCGCGGGCACTACTGGTAAATGTACGCTATATAAACCAAAGTGACATTCATTATGTTTATTTGTATAATATCGCTTTCCACCTTACAGCACTTTAAGCTCCTTTATAAGTGTGAGAGCGTACTTTCCTTCTTTAGAAGAGATTTTTTTTTCATTGTTATATGTAAGATATGAAGGAATAATAAAACTAACCTCGATTATTTTATATAAAGGTCTCTTTAAATTATAGCTAGAATTTTGCCTGTGTTAGATAAGGAGATGTTGATAAATTGAACGTGTTTTATTCACAATGCTTTTGTACTGGTCTAAATTTGTACGATTTCTTTGTTGTATGATCAGCAAAAGGAAAAAGGTAGGAAATGTCTTATAAATGTTTATAAAAATTCTGATTTTATATTACTTACTATAAAATTTTACTGCTTCATTAGGATTTTATAAAAATTCTACGAGACAATGTATACCGTTTACACGTCATGAGCTTTTAATACTATCCGGCCGAAAGTGGTGGGAAATTTTATGATTTAAAGTAATAGGATTCATACTTATATAGAATCAGCAGATAATTAATTATAATACGTACAATAAAAGGGTGAAATTTTGAAAATGATAAGAATTTTCTTAATCTTCTACATTCTTCGTTCTTATAGTTCACGAAAATATTTGACCTCAAATATCTCACTTTGGTCACACGCAAGGTTGCCTGGAAGAGATCGCTATAAGCGATAAGACCGTTTTCTGTACATCTTTTCTGTATGTGTTTATGTATTTTTGTGTTTCTTTTTTTGTGTACAATAAAGTGTATATTATTGTTTTTATTATTATTATTGCTTTATATAGCTTTTGTGATTATGGTCGAGGTACTTTTGTAGGTCATTCAAATCTTATGAGCAACCTATAAAGGTCTCGTATTACAGAAATCATAGTCAATGATACCAAATCTCTTCATACATACTCCTATCAAATGAGCTGACCTTTGACACAACCTCGTCATAAACTCGACTAAACCTTGCTTAGTAGTTGCAGTTCGATGCCCATTTGTGATAAATATTGATAATATAGATGTTTGTCTCAACTTGATTATGCAGCGAATCCTTCATGGTAAGTCATTTACCAACCATTCTCCTTTACCAACAGAAAATAAAAATATAATGATAATAAATAATTAATTATTCTTATAAATATTCCATTCACAAGTAATTAAAGCTTCAAAGTACGTACAAAGTTACTATAAAGTAATAATATTTGGTATTATACTCTGTTTTAAAATACACATGTCGTTTCCGCAAGTATTTGGCATCTTGCCAAAATAGATTTTTTAGTAAATTGTCTTTAAGCTGTTAATGGGCTTTTGATGGACTTCTTTCATAAAGTTGTAGCTTTTGCTGCAAACGGCTTGAAAGTGCTTACTAATGACATTTATTTTAAACAACTTATAATGGGTATAATTAGTAATTTTAGTAATTTATGTATTTACTAGCATTGCCTGCAGCTCCACCCGCGTTTAGATGACCAAAAAGCAAATTCTTAGGTTTTACATATTAGTATACTCTTACACTGCACTTTTTGTATATTTTCTCAAAAATGATATATTTTCCCGCGGTAAAAAGTATCCTATATGTCGACCCGGATAACCAGCTATCACCATACCAAATTTCATCAAAATCCCTCTAATGGTTTTTCTGTGATGTGGTAACAGACAGACAGACAAAAATTATGAAAACTATAGATTCGGCCTCTGTATCGATAATAATGTTTACTTCTATAAGATTTTCCAAAAAATATTGAATGTACAGATTCGGCTTAGTTACAATTTTATTATATGTATAGATTATTCATTATATGTTTCTATCTAGGTAATAAACAATTATTATTGCCAATTACTATATATTAATGAGAACGAAAAAAAGGTATAAGTATAAAAAAATTAGAAATGTAGTTTGACGTTATTATAATGATAATGTCTTTCAGAAAAAAAAAATCTCTCACTCTCAAAGTCCGATGGGATAATGATCCGACGTAACGCATAGACTTACGAGTTCAGGCGCAAGAACACTGAACTGGCTGTTACTAAAATTTCTTGTTTGAAAAACTCAATAACTATAATTGACCCGGTTCGGGACTCGAACCCAGGCCAAACTGCAACTTAGCCAATTGTTAATTGAGGCAGTTTCATATTATTATACTTATTTATTTATGCTTTTAAATTTAATCGTGTTTCAATTTTATTCACTATTTATTGTGTATAAAGACTACTACGAGAATACTAAAATTTATCAAAATGTTGAAATAATGCTTGAAACTCTATATTTGTTGAGTGTCTCTTGGGTGTTTGTTGCACTTAAACTAAAGAACACTTCATAATTCAATGTCGTGCTACGAATGTATGAGAAATAAAATTATTCTCATGGGTAATACAATACAACAGCTTGTATTCTTGTAACGATATTTATGAAAACCTTTTCTTTCCAGCTGAAAATATGTCATTTTTACAGGTAAGTACAAAAATGCTATCAAAACGTTCACAGAAAGCTAATCTCTAATTCAAGACGAGAATGTAATCTGAGTGAACTAAAAAACCATTCTAGAAAGAGATAAATTAGCTCTTCTTCAGAATGACTGCGGAAAAATGCATGAGAGATACTGACTGACAGGTCTTAAGAGTTCCCGTATACCAATGATTCAGTGTTTTATTCGTTAATACCACGGTAATATTACATACAGTATTCCATCTTCATACAAATGATCGGAAATCGAGTTATACCTACGCGCGTCGCGTTCGGTATACACTCGGTAGACAACCGCGCGGGGCTGCCACATCGTATCATTGAATACGAAAATTGTATAATGTGTTTATGTTATGTAACTTTTATAATTTGATACAAAAATAAACATTTCATTCCTCCCGTAACTTCGCTAATGTCATAGAAAAAAGTATCGACACATCGTATGTTTTAAAAATAAAAATTAATTAATTAAATTAAAAATAAAAATTAAAGTATTTTTAATTAAAGTTTTTATACCGTGTTAATACTCTTTTTAAAATGCTTAATTTACTATTTTGAGATAACTTGTAAAATATACGTTTAATTAACATTTTGACTGACAAGTGCCAGAAATATTTTCAAACCTTCGCAGCCTTATATTTTTAGTAAACATTTTATTTAATTTAGATTACTATGTAATTTTCTGCTATTCTTACCGCATAGTGATGATATAAATTTAGTGTGGTGTCATGAGGTACCTACTAAATAACGAGCATACCACACGGCGAGTGGCGACAGTCGCGTGTTCCGCTCCAGTCTAGCTAGTCACGTATGTACATCTTTATCCATAAACAACCAAAATGATTTAATATCAGATTTTGACAAATTTACTTTACAAAGCTAACGTGAGACATGATTAAAATTCATTTTTGCAGGCTTATATTCAACTAGTTTGTTTGTTCGGGTCAAATTTTTCTATTGAATTTTAAAGCAGTTATTGTCAACCGATTGAGCTGAAATTTTGCATACACGTTTAGTTTGAATGAAAATGTATAGTTTAGTGACATCATTCTAAATCCAATATGGTGGACTCCCAAAGATGACGGACTATGTTTTTTTAATGCACCTAATCCCCATGTTATGGATGTCAAATGAAAGAGTTTGCTGAGAAGAATACGAATAGTAAAAAAAATTAATACTAAAAAAGAATGTTTTTAAAAACAAGCTTTTATTTAATTGCTTTAAAAAGAAGAAAATGATCTTTAAATTAAATTGAGCCCATCAATTTATTACATTACACAATTTATATAAAACTAGCATTGCCCACGACTCCGCCCGCGTTCAGATGACCAAAAGCCAAATTCTTAGGTTTTACATACAGTGTATTTACAGCTATCACTATACCAAATTTCATCATAATCCCTCCAGTGGTTTTCAGTGATGCGGTAACAGACAGACAGACAGACAAAAAATCTAAAAACTATAGATTCGGCCTCTGTATCGTTAATAATGTCTATTTTGATAAGATTTTCAAAAAATATTTAATGTACAGATTCGGCTTAGTTACAATTTTATTATATGTAGGTATAGATAAAAGCTTGTCGCGAGATTTGCCTGTGTAGATAAACAAGAATATAATAATACTTAACACTAGCGGCTCACCCTCGCTTCGCTCGGATTCACCTCTAGAAAAGCACAATCAGATTTATCCCACGGGAACCGGTAATTTTTCCTATTCCTAAGCGAATACAAATATTCAGCAAATCTTGTCCTATTTATTTACAATACTACTTTCAAGCTTAGTATAGAACATGTTATTGAACACGAGTTTAACTTGTCTAAAGCAAGAGCCGGCTAAAAATATAAATATTGTATTTGTTTCTGACAGTAATAAATTGCTTTTTTTATTTATTAAAGAGTTCAGAGATTTTTTATGTACCAGTATTCACCAGAACTTTCTGCCTTTTTGTCATCTTTTTAAACCTTTTTTTCACAAACAAACAGAAAGAAAAGATAATTTTAAATATATTTCAAAATCCATATCCATACTAATATTATAAATGCGAAAGTAACTTTGTCCATCTGTCTGTTCGTCTGTCTGTCTCGCTGTCTGTATGTCTGTTACGTTTTTTTACTTAAACCACTCAACCACTTTTGATAAGTTTGGAGAGGATAGGTCTTTGGAGAAGGATACACATAGGATACTTTTTGTTACAAAAATGAAACTTGAAATGGTTGAAATAGGGGTCGAAATAAATCATTACTCAAGTTAAGGTCAAAAAAAATTTTTTATCCTATAATTCTGGGCAGACATAAAGAATATTTCAGCGTTGATGACCAATCAAGGTGAAATAGGAGATGATTTCAAGTTTTTTTTAAAGTACTTACCTACTTTCCTCTACCTATGTAAATATTGTCTATCTATTCCATACTAACCGTTACAATGTACCTGATAAATGTTGCTAATTTGTAAGAAATTAAGACACGTCCGCTAAACAAAGTCAACTTTAGTTATAGTCAAGAAACGAAGCAAGTTTTGGGTTCAACTCCCAGTTTTGCAAACTTTGCTATTTTAGAATAAAGTAAGATTGATAGAGTAAAGATAACTTGAAGACTACCAGAATACAAGTTGAAAAAGGTAATGTTATGATGGTGTTTTAATGAAAGTACAAAATAATATACTCTCTCCCCTCTGCTGAGTTCACTTTGTATAGTTAAATAATTGTAAACAAGTTCCATTGTAAATGGAGAGCGTTCCTTAAGATTAGGTATACATAGATATATACTTATAATATATAGATATATAGATATACTTTGAATTTTTAATTTGTTTATTTTTTGGGGTAGTGTCAGCAATTGTAATATCATAACTTGACTTATATACTCGTAAATACTTTAAATAATAATTGACCAATTTCAAACGTCACATATTCCTAATATATGCTAGTTGTGAAGCGATTTTCATAAATCTTCTTTCGATTAAAATGTGATACTGCAAGAATGGTCCCATATAAAATTCCAAACAACCAAACATAATTTTTATGTTGTCTATCAAAATTGCATACTATCTTACTTATACCGCTTATGCCGTTGGTAGTGTACTTAAAATATTGACATTTAACTTAAATGTAGAACTTGAGTTATAAAAAAAACTATTTCATTGCTCATAAAAGTCTATTTCATTTAAGTTTTTTTTGAATTTGAATTTAATTTGAAGTGTCGGTCCTTTGTTTCTCGCAAACGTGATTTTTGGGGTATAAGAATATTTTTATATTTTTTAGGAATACTTCAATATTTTTCACTTCTGTATTCTGAAAATTTACTAGATTTGAAATCTATGGAGTTACATATTGGCTATTAAATGTTGGATTTTTTTTGATGACTTATTTATTTAACTAATATTATAAAGAGGTAAAGTTTGTGAGTTTGTGAATTGTGAGAATGTGACGTTGTAGGGGGTAATCTTTGGATCTACTGAACCGATTTAGATGAAATTTGGTAAGAAGATAGTTTGAGACCCTGGGAAGGAAATAGGATATTTTTTATTCCAGAAATCATCCCTTAAGGGGGTGAAAATGGGGATGAAAGTTTGTATGGGGAATCAAGCTAGGGACGAACCCGAGCAAAGCGAGGGTGAGTCGCTAGTCTACAAATAAATGCAGCAGGTAGCTAGAAACGGAGTGTTGTTTACATCTTATTTATAAATGCATATTATGTATATATCTAAATATTATAAACACATATGGATATTATGTATGCTCTTAAAATCAGTATCTGTAAGCCATTTCTGTACCCAACTCATGAACTTTCCCAATATTGCGAAATTCTAACGGTTCGGCAACTTTTTTTTATTAAATATTATAGCAACATTCTGAACTAAACTTTGATCCATCCATGAGCGCTAAACAAAGAAACTATCCAGTATGTAACATGTAACAATGATAGGGGAATTTAAAACATTGTTTATGCACATATTTTATAGTTATTGGGGACCTTTTATCTATAAACAAATTAATAAAAAAAAACGTGTGTGTGTGTACATAGGTAGGCACGTAAGAAATTATACTTCTTTGGCATAACAGAACAAAAATAGCTGAAGATTTCATCCCGTATGTCACAACTCTCTGTTGTTGTCGCTTTTAGGCTGTGTGTATGCGCGCGCATCGTAAAAATTTTACTCTCATAATTCTTTCAAAACGTGCCAAAAGAAGAATAACTTCAAAAACTTAGTATTTTTTTTGAGAATAATAAAAAATGCAAATTGAAAGTGAATTAGCTGCTTAAAACTGTAGATGTCGAATTTCTGTACATAAAATATTTGTAATTTAGTTCATAATACATTATGTCAACCAAAAATCAATCAAAGAGTCTAAATATGGCAACAATTATTCATTAATTTTTAAAAACCTCCCTAATTTGGTTGATTTTGACCGGAGTTAAAGTTATAAAACCTTTTTGATGTAAAATTTTAAGCTCTACATATTTTTATTAAAACTTTTTTGTCTAACTTTAACCGTTTTCGAGTAATTGCGAAAAAATACTTTTGACAATTTTTTTGAACCTTTACACGTTGTTTTTGTATCATTAAAATTACATTATATCAAAAATGCAAAGTTGAGTGCCAACATTTTGATTCAGACCTTATTTGACTGGACTAAACAAACGAATATTGTTTTAACACTTTTATAATATTACTATGGAAGTACATTTTCTATTCTTAATCAAAATTGAAGTGATACTTACAACAGCTATCATAATACTCAAATATAAATTCATAAACAGCAAAACAATGTGTACTTTGAATTAACTAAACCGATTCTATCCGTTTCTCGCTGTCTAAGTAGCGAAGTTATACAGTAGCAGATTAGAAGATGGTGTTGATTCAAAAAATGTAATTGTGTTTTTCTCTAAAGAAAATTGCAGCCTGAAGTTGAACAAAATTATCATCTCTCTCAGTTTGTTTATTTTGCCTTTCTCTTCAGACTATGTGTGTGACGCACTATACTTGTTTTTTGTGTATCACTTTAGCTCTGTAACGTCATCTGCAAAGAAATCTCACACTCATTATAGATTCAATATATGAGCACGTGCTAAAATTCGGTTGGAAAAACATTAATAGTTTTACTGAACATGAAACTAATGGAAATCGAACCCATTATTACCGTAGCAGATAGTGCAAAAGCCACTAATGACATAATATTTATTTTAAAGATAAATAAGCCTAAATTTAGTAGTATGAACTGAGCCTTAATGAAGGTTTTATTGAGGAAAGCGCCTAATACATCCGACCGCTAAGATCTTGCTCGTATTATTATACACGAATGTCTCTGATTAAGCAGACGGGAGATTAGTGTATGCATAATTATCTTGAAATAATCTAAGAAGAACAAGTTTTGGCTATAGTTAGGTATATAATGTTACATACAAATAAAACTAGTCTAAAATTCATTTTAAGATATTAAATGTGAGTATATTTCAAACACAAATTATCTTAAACAGCATACACTAAAACAGTATTTCAAATCCAGTTTGTTTATAATGTAACTTTAAATTTTTCATCTTTAAAACTACAAAAAAATCTCTAAAAAGGTAGTTTCATACAAAGTTTCGTCCCGAATTTTACCCCATTATAGGATGAATTTCGACAAATGCTAAAACACGTATTTATTTAATTTTATTGAAGAAAATTAATATGTACCAAGTTTTCAGTAATTCTGATCATAAATATTTTTTTGGGTTGTATTATAACATGTTTTCCTGTGGGAATTAGATAATCTTCCGCGGTACAAAGTAGCCTATGTCACTCTTCAGCCCTCCATCTATCTCCACAAGAAAAATCACGCCAATCCATCACTCCGTTTCAACGTGAAAGAAGGACAAAGAAACACACTTTCACATTTATAATATTAGTATATGGATTTATTGCTACTACTACGAATATTTGCCTATTGCATATAATAATAACAGCTTATTAGAAAATGGTGATGAAAATAAATGATAAATCATGTGAATTGTTAACATGTGACACAAATTTAAATTAAATTTGGTTTTGTAAAACATTTACATTCTAAAACTTTGCTATAGTGATATACCAAAGTTTTAGAAATTTGTAAATGGAATTCTTGAGAGGCTCAATTAACAATAATTCTTAATAAACTTTGTGACTACGGAAATGAATTGCTTAGAAGAATATCTTAGAAATCGGTATATATCAACGGAATATGACAAATATTAGACACATTAGACTTGAGTTAAGTTTGCAAATAATTTTGAAGTTATAAGTAGGTATAAGTGTATAATAATGAAAATTTAAACAATAAAAGCGATTTTGAATATGTTATATTCTGATCGAGCTACACTATGCGAATCTTTACATTTTTTTTAGGATTAAATTAAACGAGCATATTTTTAATACTCCGGGGCAGAGGCTGACTGCTACCGGACGCGTCCCCGGGTGGCGGATAGGGGAACGCCACTCGCGACTGTTTGGACCCGACAGGAGCTTGTGGTACCGGAGCAATCCGGAGCTGTCCTCTACAGTCGATTGGAGGTAGCCCACTTCGGTGGGCGGAGGTTCGGATTAATGGGGCTGCTCCGGGTACCTCTCTGGTGTAGCAGAGTTGACTGTGGAGGAGTTGGAGTTGAGAGTGGAGTCTGTTGTGTGGTGGTCAGCCGTTGGCAGACCTGCCGCCGGGGCACCGTAGTAGTTATGCGCAAGCGATCCTGCGGCGTCCCATTAAGGCGGAGGGGAGGGGAATGTCGGGTTTTAGTGGGTAGTACCGGCTCTTCTAGCCGGTGAGCCCCACATCACCACCTGGGGGATCAGGTGGTATGCGTAAATGCATTTCCCGACATAAAAAAAAAATATTTTTAATTCACGTTGTCCTGTAATGATCATAGAGACTGAAGAATTAGATATTATTTAATGCCAATTATTATATAAAAAAATAACACGAACGAAGCCTGGTACGATCACTAACATGTTGCCATCAACACTTAACTTTAACATTTTCTAACTTTATATTCTAAAGATTTAAAACTATTTAAAACTTCTGCAAACTTCATGTTAATATTAAGGTAAGCTGTTTCAAAGACAACGTAATTTAGATACATAGCAACTTGTTATCTTTTGATGCTGTTACTGGAATGATAATGATATACACACCTACAAATTTATGAGTAAAATTTATAGGTACTTTTTTAGTTTTTGTGAATATATTAAACAATTTTAATGAGATTTTTGGGAAATTCAAATAAAATCTGAAAATATTGTTTCATTTAAAATAATAGAATTAAACTAAACAGCTTGCATTGAAAACCATCTAAGTGTAAATCGTAACGTCTATTAAAAATTATAGCTGAACCCTTAATTGAAATCAACCTCGTTTTAATCCAAACATCTAACATTGCGAAGTAACATGCCTGTCGTTTGTATTTATCGAATAAGGACAGTTTCACATGTTATCTGCAATCTTATATATGTTATTCTATTTTCATTCATCCTTTTTAAAGTCCCACAGCTGGGCAAGGGCGTCCCCTCTGTGTAAGAGGGTTAAGCAATTGTCTACCACACTGACCAAGTGTGGGTTGGAGCTTTACATGTCTTTCGAAAGCTAGTTAAATTCTGTCGGAAATCAGAGTTTCTCATAGATTCTTCGCTATATTGCACTCGTATGACAAATAGTAATCAAGTAATATTAGAGGATTTCTGATAGGTTTACTTGGCTTATAAAGTGGACGCATTACGAGTGGACGAGTGGGCTACCACTGCCTTATGTTATGTGAAATAAAAAGTAAATATGAAAAGTAAACTGAGAAACAATCTAGCGGTTTTTATAAGATTTTTACAGCGGGATCAAAACGAAAAGTCTTAAGGGGTGCAGCATTTATAAAGGAGATCGCCAGCAGAAGGGCGCACCTTTGGAGGCGTACATGAATTTGCTTTAGTTGTAAATTTTTATGTTAAAAATTCGATAGAATCCTCAAATTAATGGACAGTCTCTCGCCCAGGCTTAAAAGCACAAATAATTTACGTTTTATTCAAATTATGATGGAAATATCGTTACTATTTGACGACACGCTTGGCTCAGTTTGTAGTGACCCTACTTTCTGTGCCAGCGGTCGCGGGTTCGAGTCCCGCTGGTACCATTCATTTGTGTGATGACGAATGTTTGTACTCCAGTCATGGGTGTTTATATTTATAATATGTATGTATTTAAAGTTATATATGCGTAGTGTATCAACTATATGGTATCCATAACACGAGTCTCGTAGCTTACCATGGAACTAGATGGCGCTGTGTGTTAATGTCCCAACGTATTTATTATTTATTTATCATGTTGAACTATTCACTATTTTAGAAGCGCTATGCTACTTTGCAAAGGCAGTGGTAGCCCAGTAGTAACGCGCTCGCTGGAGAACCTGAGTGAAGCGGATTCAAATCCCGGGTCTCGGATTTATGATATTTCCATGTGCGAATCATTTTTAGCACATAACATGATCACCACTTGTCTAACGGTGAAGGAAAACATCGTGAGGAAATCTACGTTCCCCTCGTATTGAAGGCCCAGGAGGCCCAGCAGTGGGACGTTAAAGAGGGCTGATCACAATGCTACAGTCAGATTTCAAACAGTAAATGGTGATAAATTTGTTGTTTTTTAGACTCCAGATGTAGCTCAATCTAACATTAAAAGCGCATCAGTAGCTTACGGATGCATAATTTAATAATGGCAAAAAATAATTATGCAATGAATTCCCCTTACGTTTATATATTTGGAAATGAAATAGTAGATAAATTGGTTAAAGCACCTTTTTTGTTAACGTTGGGAAGTGCATTTACGCACGAGGTGTAGGACTCCCCGGTGTAATAAAGCACCTACGTATTATTGAATGTTACACCATACTATACAAATTGCCTCCACTTGGTTCGAAAAAAAAAGTTTTTTGTTAAAAGTCAAAAGAAAAAGGCATTTGGCTTAAGACTATTCAGACTGAACCAATAATTCATCTTTTGATTGATTAGATCTGTTTGAATAAACAAGATACTGTACTTGCTGTGCGTCTTAGTTCTGGATACATATTAAATTTTAATTTTAATGGGTAGACCTTCTACACCTAATTGTTCGCAATGTCTTCTGATTTAGCCGCATTATTAGTCTAAACATTTCCTTACATAACAATGCGGAATACAGTAAACTAAATTCATTTAACTTAGCCCGAGTAGAAGCCACAAGCCACAAATACTCATTATTCGTATACTGACTAATTTCATTTGTTACCTTCCTGAATTTTCGATGGTTTTGTCAACATTGCAATGTTATCAAACAGACTAAGCCTTTTGAATAACAATTTCATTCCAAAATGTGTTTATGTCAGTATCCAAGCCAGTCTCTTTATTGCCTTGAAATACCAATGTTATTCCAGTAAGCTTTCGCTACTTATACGTAAAGTTTAGTATAGATTTTTCAGAGAAAAGATGTTTTCCCGCAGTAAAAAGTATCTTATATGTTGATTCGGACAATCTGCTTTCATCATACCAATCAAAATCGGTCCAGTGGTTTTTTGTGATGCGGTCCTAGTGAGACAGATAGACAGCTAAAAATTCTAAAAACTATAGATTCGGCCTCTGTATCGAATTAAATTAAATATTTTTTTGAAAAATCAATAATATTTTCAAAAATTATTTAATATACTGATTTGACTCAGAATTTTATTATATGTATAGATATACCAGGGTAAGGTGAAAAGTTCTCGGCCTGACAATGAAAAACTGCGATTTTCAGTAAAATAATGAATTAATTTTTCTACATAATACCAACGATCGACCATAGAACGGTGTTACGACTCTTATAGATAGCCTATTGGTTGCATTTACGTATTACTAAGTACTAAGTAGTTAATTTTATTCAAATAGTTTAGGAACTGAATAATTAGACAGAATATACTTACAATAATTGTTATTTTCAAAAAAATCTGTATTGTTTTTAATTTTAAATCATAATGAATATAACTTTGAGATCGCTCCAATTTCAATAAGTTCATTTAAATATAGATTGGATAGGTTTGCTATTCATATATTGGGAATATATTTAAGTTTAGATGTTGCTAATCATCTTGCTTAAATTCGGACACAAAATTATAATGGCTATATCGTTCAAAGTTTTGGATATTACGATTACTGTACTAACAACTTAGTATAAAACTTAATCAAGTAATAACTGATGAGTGAAGTTGTATATTTGTAAATTTACTTATTTACATGGTTAACAGTTGAGCCTAGAATCATTAAATAATATGTATAACCAGATAAATAATTATGTATTGATACGGGAGAAAACCTGTTACCAAACTAGAATGCTGGAATGTTAAACACATTAAAAATACTAAAAGATAAACACAAGCACATCTATCCCACGGGATCCGTACATTTTTCCGGGATAAAAAGTAGCCTATGTATTATTCTAATTTATGAGCTATATTATTCTAAAGTTTCATTAAAATCCATTAAGTAGTTTTTGCTTGCAAGAATAACAAACATCCATACATCTTTACATCCAGACATCAAGACTTCCATACATCCTCACAAACTTTAGTATTTATAATATTATTAGGATTAGTAGGATTTAACAATTACTAACATAAATATCTGTGGTCATCTGGCATGACCCCAAAAAAGGCAGGATATAAACCGTTCCATGGGGCCGAGTAAATCGCCCATGAACCCCAAAAGTTTGTAATACTCAAATCAATCAAGGCTCACACAATCGCAACGATATGCCCCGAACGGCGAACATTCTGTTTTAGATATAAACCTGAATATCCACTGACGTTATATTTGGCTAAAATCACATTTTTTTAATAAATTAATTCAGCTAGTAAATGTATATATAATAAGAATAAAATATTATTCATCTATACATTTTATTTAGTGATAGAGCCTTATCAGTAGATTGAATATTTTTTGAGAAATCCTATTGAATAGCATTTATAATTATTATCGATATTGAGTCCTGATCTACAATTTTTAAGATTTTTATAGGAAACTTTTTTTTAATTTATAGGATAGGTATTTTCTTATATTCCTAAGAAAAATATAAAAATTGGGAAGAGTATCATCACTTCGACAATACAAATATTTTAAATGAAGATACAAAATAAGGCAAAAAATAATTAAAAATATCTGCTGTTGAAATTACCAAAAAGCGAAATTTATACGGAATGTATATTCAATAATAGTGTATAATGTGTTGTTTATTTATTTTTTATTTTATAACTGCCTCGGTGGTGTAGTGGCTAGCATGTACGGCTGCACACCCGGACGTCCTGGGTTCGAGTCCCGGGTCGGGCCAAGTTTAGTTATTGAGTCTTTCTGTATAGTAAGTCTCAGTAACAGCCCGGAGTTGGGAAGTTGGTTTGGTGTTTAACCCCCGAGCCGTCAAAGCAAAGCAAAGCCGTCGGTCCTGCGCCTTAACTTTCACCGGTCGTGTCGAGAGGTTGTCCCATCGGAGTATGAGAGTGATAGGAATAGAGAGTGCACTTGTGTCTGCGCGTACACTTGTGCACTATAATATCTCCTGCGCAGTTGGCTAATCTCAATGAGATTGGCCGCCGTAGCCGGAATCGGCTAGGGGAACATCATCATCATAATGTGTTGTTTAAAATTTAGCCAATAGATGTCGCCATGAGTTTTTAAAATTCAAAATGTAAATTCCAAAACATAATAAATGTATTAACATGATCTATTGATGATACCAATATGCAGGCTCCGTCCTGTGCAATTACAAGTCGCGGACCGAGGGCGTCTTAGTATTATTTTCGTGTTTATTTACTTACATATTTTGTTACACGCACACTAAAATTAAATTAGTGCTATCATAATATACCTACATAAGTTTTATCGACAGAAATAGTAAGTTTGTATTTCATACCAGATACCATATTTAGGAAATTTAAAGATGTCATGGAAAATAAAGTAATTTTGTGATTGCTAAATTGACAAGGCGATTGAATTAAAATGATAGGATAATACCTATCTCAAAACTTGCTCATCGTATCTTCTTCAAAGCTTGTGTCAAACAATGGCTTTAAATTCAAAATATTACTAATATAGTTTTATTTATAAAAATAGATTTATATAAAACGTTTAGAAACATAACTAACTTTTATGAAACATGTGTATGAAAACCCAAATCAATTCAAGGCCAATAGAAAAATGGCACTGAATAAATATGAAAAATGGTACTTTGAAAAACTGCTATACATCTACGCAAAAAGGGCATTTATTCAACATCTAGCAAATCGAGTAATATTTCAATCGACCATTTATTTACTGTTCTCTGAACCGGAATATTCGACGATAGATATTAATGTGGCGACTATATTGGAATTCTTTATTTTCGCGGTCTAATAACGTCCTTTTTTAATCTAATGGTAAAGTAAGTAATTATTTATTATCCGTTTTTCGATTTTACAAAATTCAGATTATTTCATACTAGCGAGTCACCCTCGCTTCGCTCGGGTTCGTAGCTTGATTCCCCATACAAACTTTCATCCCTCCCCCCTTAATGGATAATTTCCGGGATAAAATGTATCCTATGTCCTTCCCAGGGTCTCAAACTCTCTTCTTGCCGAATTTCATTTAAACCGGTTCAGTAGATCCAGAGATTACCCCCTACAACGTCACAAACTCACAAACTTTACCTCTTTATAATATTAGTATAGAAAAGTTGTTTACACATTTCTATTTAGATTGACATATTACGTATGTAAAGGCACAGTCAGTATGTACTGTGTCTTCTAAGTAGGCATTTCTAAGTGTCATTAAATTTAAAGGCAGTCTTTTAAATATTAATAATCAGTCTGTTTATTCATCTTCATGTTTAATATTGCCGAGTTTCCTTTCTATCAATTAAGAAAATCTTAAGAGCTCAGCTCTCTGTTTCACAAAGTAAAGTAAAATGAATTGTAATAACAACTACATATATGCTACTGTTTGGTATGTATATGTAAATAAATGGTATATAATGTAAAATAAATAAGAAAAATATGCAATAAATGTCGTGGTTGAAACCATAACTTAATTTTATGTGGTTGTGAAATATTTCAAGAAAATATTTGTTTGTTCAATAACTATTTATAGGATCGAATGACAAACACAAAGAAGTCTTTGATTAACAATGAAATAACTTTTAAGTATTCGAAACTGAATAATATGTACAATTCAAAGAACATAAGTACACCTTATTTTCATTATATATAAAACTAGCGGACCCGACAGACGTTGTCCTGTCTACAATGATAACAAAACTTTTTTTTAATTTGATCGCAGCGCTAACTGTCGGGACAGACTAAAATTAAAATTCGAATATTATTTAAAATTTGATACTGCGATGGTAGCGCCGTCTGTCGGATCCAATGTAAAACATTCCAAAATCAACAACTACTAATAAATTCAAAATTAATTAAAAAAACATTGTCCAGCGGACAAAATTTATTTATTTATTTATTTATTTGGAAGACAAACAGTATTATGTTACATATTATAAACAAAAGAAATAAAAAAATTACATACACCAATTAAGTCTTCACCGTTTACACATTCTTAAGGTAGGTATATGTTAGCTTATTAAAATTAAAAATTAAAGTATATAACAAAAAAAACGGGGAAATCACGAACAGACACTTCTGGTTAAAATTTTGAACTTATTTAAAGAAAGGGAAAATAAATCTATGTCATTAAATATTTCATTATGCAATCTGCAAGAACGGTATATAAAGCTATTACGTGCATAATTAGTTGTTATTCTAGGTAGATAAAATAATGACAAATTACGTGATTGCGGTCGAGGACATCTTAAACAAATGTTACTTAAAAGAAATGGTGAATGCACATGATTTCTGATAATTTTAAATAGAAAAAGTTCATCCTTTAGGCGTCGGCGATCCAATAGGGAGACTAAATTAGGAAATTCCTGATTATTGTTTTTTGATCTATATAATAAATGCTTGTTAAATTTAATCTGGATGTTTTCAATTCTATTTATATATTTACTGTACTGTGGATTCCAAACGGAAGAAGCATATTCAAGTATAGAACGGACATAAGCATTATATAGAACAATTAAAGTAGAATTATTACGAAAATCTTTTCCTATTCTGAGTATAAAGCCTAGCATGCGATGTGCCTTACCAACAATGTGGTCTATATGGCTAGAAAAAGTAAGTTTATAATCAAGATATACACCCAAATCTCTCACCTCAGTAAATCTAAACCATTCCCAGATCCCCTTAAACACACACAAAAAATTTCATCAAAATCGGTCCAGTCGTTTGAGAGAAGTTCAGTGACATACACACTCACAGAAGAATTATATATATAAAGATATACCCAATAATATCGACACATGAGTTTAAATGCCCCATAAATGTTCCGTCAGAATAAGCAGCTCTCACTAAACAAGCTTGATACACGTGTTCGAATGGAATCGGAAATATTTCGATTTCATTCAACGTTACAGCCCACGCTTCAGTTAGCACAGCTGTTATTTCCCGAAAATCTTTTACTATCTGACAATTTTATGAAACTATCAAAGGCTTGCGGCTTCATAGAATTGCTACAGATAAAAAGCTATGAGAGTTACGCTTAATGCTTTCGTACCTTTTACATTTTCACAATTTTGATAGTTTTATCCGTACTAATATGGAATTTACTTATAAGTTACGAGTATAACATACAAGTGTTTGGTTTAATAGGAATATACTAGTTTGACTAAAATTAAAGTAAAGGGTTAAAGTTACTTTTAGCCCAGGAAGTATAGGAACCAGAAAGATATCATTAAAAGTTAGTAAAATATAGTAGACTTTCTTTCTCGTCGTTTCAAGTTTCAAATCATTAAATTTCCTTTTCAGTCACAGCCTACAAGCTTAAAATACGTAAATAAAACGTCGTGTTCACTTCCGCATAGAATAAAAAAAACAATGTCAAGTAAGACAGGGTTCATCTGATCCTAGCAAGAAAAATTATTTCTTGCGTAGACAGATCATCAATCTTGCAATCGCCGCCAGATAAGTGACTCGTCGACAGTCAGCTCACTAGTCATTAAGTTCGACGACACGATATCACTGCTAACTTATTTATTTGGAGAAATATAATATAATAATCTATTTGATATTAAAAAATTATATTAATTGCCTTGAGAAAAATCTAGTCTGATTTATGTATGCATTATAAACAGGAAGTTTTGAGATAAAAATATTCTGGTTACATATTATCAATTAACTTAATTTCGTGCTAAATGCAAATAGCTAAAACCTTTTAAATACTTTTTAACCTGTTATTATATTGTTTTTATTATATGACAGAGAGACAGACACAAAAATTCAAAAAACTACAGATTAGACCTTTGTATCGATAATAATGACTATTTCAATAAGATTTTCTAAAAAAATATTTAATGTACAGATTCGACTCAGAATTTTCTTATATATATAAATATTAAATAAATTCACATTAAAAATATTTACTCATTCCGTCCATGTACGTGCTATAGTGATAAAAATATTAATACAAGGATGAATTAAATACAATTTCTTCAACCATGTCTATAAAATTTAAGAAATACATTTTGATGTTTCGTAATTTTTATTATGCAATAGCTTTGTTCAAACGTGTTCACATAAATTCAAATAATTACCTAAAAAAAGTTAAAAAAAGTTTTAAATAAATAGATAGGAAATTTAATTTATAAGAGAAAAGATTTCTATAGTTTTTTACATATTATGATGAGCTGTTCTGGATATATCGAATGAAACGCGTTTTTTCACGACAGTGGTGCCGCCAGCGCCTCTCGAGCGACCCCTCAAACTTGACTTACGGCTAAGAAAATGCACCTTTATCGAATGGTAATATCGCGGAAATTACTTTATTTTATGTAGATTGATTCACCTATTGACCGGACTATACGATAAAATATATAATCTACCTATCAGGCAGATGCTTAGGCACCAATTCATATTAGTTAATGTTTTATATATGTAGTAACTAATACTAAAAATATTTATTCGATTTTCTATTATAATTCTAGTCTAAGAATTTCTATATGA
This sequence comes from Brenthis daphne, assembly GCA_947093115.1. Lineage (NCBI taxonomy): Eukaryota > Metazoa > Arthropoda > Insecta > Lepidoptera > Nymphalidae > Brenthis > Brenthis daphne. The sequence goes on from OX352483.1 coordinate 18,563,721, forward strand.
ATATTAATAAATTAAAAAACTCGTAATATTAAAAACAGGCTCTCAAACTCAAAAAAATACAACAGACAAATACGTCTTACGACGACAAACCCAATGGGACTTATCAAAACAAACTACAGAAGCCCACTATCCACCGTCTGTCTAGCTTCACCAACAAACAGATGATACCGAATTATTGTACTGACATCAAAAATACGAGTATATGATACACAATATGCAAGTTTCAAGTTACTATGACAATTAGAAGCAGGCAAAAATAATTTGTTTACATACTTAAAAATTCATTTTTTTTATTTTCTCCAAAACGGTAGGCTCCATGCCAAACAAAATCATATAATTATTCTCTCCACGACCGCGGACACGCCGGTGTGTCAGTTAACAATAGATTTCTTAGAATTTAAATAATTTCTTAGAAATTTACCTGGAGGTGATAAATTAAATATGATTTAAATTCGCAGAATCAGTCAAGATCAACGTACATAAAAATATAACACTCTCCTTTTAAAATAAAATTACATCATATCTAATTAAAAAATATTTTATATGTGTAACTAGCGACTTACCCTTGTTTCACTCGGGTGCATCCCTACTACCCTAGATGCGTTTTGAATAGATATGAATAGTTATTGCGAGTGCACCTTAGGAGAAAGGCTTAAACTATTGCAGATTCTTCTGTAGGCCCTATTGAGACTTACAATTTTCTAGTAAATTTTTTTTGATGTACCTATCTCGTAAGGTTTAGCCAGCGTCAGCCATACAAATTTCTAAGGACGACTCGATAGAGCTAGTTAGTGTTTTCCCGTGGGAATGAAAGATTTTCCTGTAGTAAAAGGTATCCTAAATGTTGACTCGTGTAATAAGTTAGCACTAAACAATTTAGTTAAAAGCGAATATCGATTTCGCTAAGTTACTATTTTATTATAATAATGTATATATTCATTATTATTATAATATAAAATATTTAAATTTTATATAGATTTACCAAATTACCACAAACACATCTAATTAATTATTATTTATATTCTTGACCTTATTAGTTCATTGGTTTTTATAAATAATCCGGATATTATAACCAAATATATCAATATATCTATGTTTGACATTTGACACATGACATATAATTTATTTCTGCTTAATTTTTTTTTAATTATGACTATATGATGATATGGATAATGGCTTAGTAACTTATAATATTATTTTTTAACTAAGACAGTATAAAACAAATAGAAAAAATACACTATTTAAATTGATGTTTTTTTTTAAATGTATATGGCTCCACTTTTGAGATATAATTGAATTCTGTACTCGATCTACAAAATATTACTATGAATAATTTGTAATAAAACACTATTAGAACATTTAATTATAATTAATAATATTTATTACCTTTGTAACATAAATTTCAACAACGCATTTTTTTTGCAAAAACAATTATAATAATAAATAACTAAGGCAAGTGAGCGCCTTGAGGTATAAAACCACGCTCATCGGCAGTATAATCCACCCTGTAGGTAACTCCATCGGGGGCGATGAATTCGTAGAATCCCCTAGCCTTCATACCACTTCTTTCATTGTCAATTTTCTCAATATGTCCTTCTTCCCCGGCAGCTATTTTGTTTTCAGTTTCATAAAGGTAACGATATCCTTCTGGGATATACTCGTTTTCATAGCGTATAAGACCGTATTTGTAGTCATAATTTCCAGGGTTGACTTTAACCACCGGTGCTACGTAAAATGGTTTAGTGTATACTGATGCAGAACTGAAGGCTTTAACAGGAGTGAAAGAGCCTCGGAGTTCGGGAATGGCAATAGGATCCTCGGAGGGAGCAGATGTTTCTACCTTCTCAGCCACGATTACGGGCACTGATGCGATAGAGCTTACTGGTTCGATCGGGCTTAGTTTCGCAGTGCTTGCTGGTTCAGCAGTGATTTTTACAGGCTCAGCATTGATTTCAGGCTCAGCAGCCTTTACTACAGGTTCAGCATTGCTTACTACAGGCTCAACAGTCTTTGCTGCAGGCTCAACAGCCTCTACTAAAGGCTCGGCAGCCTTAACTAAAAGTTCGGCATTGCTTACAGGCTCAGCAGTGTTTGCTACAGACTCGACAACCTTTACAGTCTCAGGAGCGTCTGCCGGTTCAGCAGAGGTTGCTGGCTCAGCAACACTCACTAGCTTGACAGAGCTTACAGGTTCAACGGCTGGTGACACAATACTCAACCTGAAAGAAATAAAAATAATAATATAATAAGTATATGTTTTCTCTTGTATGTGAAAAATCGCAATTTCTGTACTTTAATTTTAACTCATTTAAATGTTGTATAATGTCCATATTAATAGCACTTACTGTTCGATATTAGAAACATCTTGTCCATTTTGGCTGTTGCTATCTTTATCATCAGAGACGCCACCAGCTAGAGAGCCACCTATTTTGAGTGAACCACTGGCGCCTCCATTGTCTTCGCGCTCACCGCTAAAAATAGTATCACAAATTGAATATATAACATGTGTAGCCTACATATTATATTCGTATGTAGTTATCATAATGATGGACATTTAAAATTTGCTTATTTAGGGCCAGATGAAATGACCAGAACTATCGTTCTCGCTGTGGTTGCAATGACGTGCATTCCAACGACTCGTAACGGTTTTTCAGGGTGCTATTTACCGGGGTTGTTGCAACAAAACTTATCAATGTTTGACGGATCGTACCTTGCAATTTCAGCGCCTTGGTTTGAAGTTGAAAGTGAAGGCGAGGGCGATAAAACCTTGAATAATGGGTTGACTGATGCTCTATGGGAAGAAAATAATACAATATTTAAATAATATCCCTTTGTTCTTTCTATGGTAAACTATGAATAAACTATGTAAAACTATGAAAAAACTATGTATAAAGTGTAGAAATACTAAATAACATTGAGTTTTACGAAAGTATTTATAACAACATGCTTCTTTTTATTCTTAAACTTTTTTGTATATAATTAAGTATTATAAAACAAGTAAATTTTTATTATAAAATTTTACTCACACTTCATCTTCAGCTGCAAAGATGACCGCCGCTAGGCTGACAACCTGATAGTAAAAACAGTAAGCTGATATAGATTTTATTATAAATTTTATTTATATTATTATTTGTTCAGTTTACACGAATAAAAATTTAATAAAAGAGATAAAAAAATAGGACACAAGGACAAAATTAAGATATTATAGGATTCAGTAAATCGCATGTCAAAGCTCAAGAATTTGTCAGAGGGCATTTTCTCCAAATATACTGGAAATAAAACATTGAAAATTAAATGATACATTAGAATAATAAATTAACACTAATTGTTATAATAAAGGAGTTAGATCTTCGAGGCATTATCAACATTTCGCCATTTTAATTTTTTTTTTCTAAAATGCGTCTCACTATGAAACGAGTTATGTTAAATAAAACTATCTTAACGAATTTTGTGCAAATATATTTAGATTTTTGGTTTCCGACATTTCGAATGATTTATTGCAATCATGGTCACGGGTGATATTGAGGTTTTTGACGTCTAAAAATAATTATTATACAATAGTTATTATAGAGGCGTCTCACACAAAATCATAAATTAATTTGGGAGAAAAAAAAAGTCACAAAAGTATAAGAAACTTACTAAATAATTAATAAAATAGTAAATAATTCTTATATTATTAATTGTTTGTTATATTGTATTCTCTACATTCCTACCAGTTCCAAAGTGAGCACTTCTAAAATGTAAAAATAAGAAAATGAAAACTGGCGGCAGGTTGTTAACACCAAGTGCCTTTGAAAACTATTTAAACTCGAAATTGGGGGTCGAACTACAAGAAAAAAGTTTTACCATTTAAGCAGTACAATTAAAATTATGTAAAAGAAAATAAATGACAATTCGTTTTTTTAAAGCTCCCGAGCTAAAAGTAATCGAAAAATAACAAATATTATACCTATTTAACCTCAATTACAAAAAAAAAATATCTAAGTACAAAAACCTAAAACCTTTCTCGAAATTGAGTCTGACACGCACTTTGCAAATTTTTACTGAGTTCGTCTAATTGAATTTATTCTTAGAAATCGAGATAGAAGGCTAATTATTCAAAGCTTAAAATCGACCTTTACATAAATATACTATGGTATAGTAATAATAATATGACATTTTCTATAAATTAATAAGTTTGTAGATAAAATAATTTTATAAAATGCTTACCAGAAGAAGAGATCGAAGAAGAGACATTGTGTTAGTGTTAGGATATCTGTGCCAATATAGATTCTCCTTAGATGAGCGCCTATATATACGATCTCGGCTTTAATTTAATGTAAATCATCTCATCACGTTTATTACCTACTTAATATGCCCCTGACTTTAATTGTTATTTATATCATTTTTAGTAAATTATAAATTTGTGGAGTGTTTGATATTTATGAATCTAATTGATATTGTTTGCAAAGAGTATTTTTTGGGATGGCTTACATTAGTTTTATGTTCGATTTGTAGGTGCATTGTCAGTATAAGCAGAAAGCTTGCCTTTCTATGTCTTCTTATATTAATATATTTATATTTGTTATAATTTTTCACAATAAAATACTTTAAACTAACTTAACTAACTAACAAACTTTAACTAACTTTAAATTTGAAAGCTCGTTTTTTTTAAATATTAATAAAATATGCAGAACCAAAGTCATACTTTGGCTAGTTAATAAAACCCTACTCATGTACAGAGGAATTTACAAGGATTGTAAGAAATTTAAAAATGTGTCGTTATTAAGCATCTTAGCCTTATAACTCTCATCTTAACCTAATAAATTATTTGCTCATAATTTGACAAAAGCTCGTAAGCTTCACTTAATATTTTTGTTTAGATTAGGTATTTTATTAAATTATAACGATGCTTTGTGGTTTCCTTTATGTGATGAGACGGTGACCTATATAATTATAAATTTAAAATAATGAATAAAATATATACTAGTGAATAACACTGCATATGTCAAATTAGCATGGAAAAAAAATCAATCAAATATAACAAAAACGATTTAAAAAAAAAACGTTTTTTTTTTATTTTGAATTAGAGAGACACGATATTGTCAACATCCGTCAAGGGCTACAAATACGTTTTTTTTAAATAATTGCGTCTGAGGTGAGAAAATCATTTCAAATTAACTTAAATTAGCATCGTGATCTGTTTTAATGTCATAAAAATTAATCAAATTGTGGCCTTTAGACTCAATTTTATGAATGCATATCGAATATATTAATAAAATATTACGATTCAGTTTCCTACTCACATTATATTCGAAGGAAGTGTACGTAGTACTTTGGGATCCCTTAGAAATAATAAATTATTATAAGATTTTTTTCTATAAGAAGATAAAGGAGTGAAGTAAAACTTTTTTGGCTGTGTGCCACCATTAAATTAAATAAATCAAAATATAAATATAATATTTGTTATAAAATTATCAGTAATAAGAATTCATTTTTTATAAGTAATAATTATTATAAAACCTTCCGTGACACTCATTTCTCCAATATATTGACTTACCCCTCAATCACGCCTAAAGAAGTTTTACTTCAAAAACTTTTTTAATGAAATCAATTTTTAAAAGATTCTTAATATAATTAGCGTTTAATATTTCACAAATTCTACTTCAATTATGATGATTACATGGTTATATATCGAATTTCCATAAATACAATTACCTAATAAGTGTAATTTGCCTATACCTTATTTAATAAAAAAAAATTTTTATCGTTGGAAAATGCATTTTGGCACGAGGTGTGGGACTCACCGGCAAAAATCAGTACTACCCATTGAAACTCAACTGAACCTCCCCAGACTTGGGGTCGCAGGATCTTACGCACTCAATCACGACACCCCGACGGCAGGCCTACCGAAGATGACCACAACAACCATGGGGTTGCTCCACAGTCCACTCTACTATAAGAGAAGTACCAGGAGCAACCCGTATAGTACACCGCCCACTGTGGTGGGCCCCAGTGCGTTTCTTGGCTTTGCGCCCGCATGATTACCAGACGCTAAAGGGCCAATTATTTAATAAATCTATTGTAGTTTAGACATTACGTTGCTAGAGACACTTAAACTATTAAAAAATGAAGAAGCGTCAATACATATCTTTACTAGCCAAAAGAATACGCAGCTATTTTCTCATACGTATTAATTTGTGGTAATACGCAAGCAAGTAAAAAGTTAGCATCAGTCACATATATACGAGAATTTCCACCATTCTATAATACTTCATCGATCAAATGAAACCTGACTGTATGCAGTCCCATAAACTAAACAGATAAGACTCGATTAATCTACGTTCCACAAACAAAGCTGTTATGATTCTAGAATATTGATATGGAACATTTATCAGGGATCCTTTCGTAATCGTTCTGTTATATAATATGGTCCAATCTCGGAAGCCGCAGGTGGCAGCCGCGAATATGAGTTTTTACATAATATTTTTTTTAATATTAGTGTTTGCCCGTGACTCTGCTTTGATAGTTTTTATATATAATTGCTGACTGTCTCGGTGGTGTAGTGGCTAGCATGTACGGCTGCACACCCAGAGGTCCTGGTTTCGACTCCCGGGTCGGGCCAAGTTTAGTTATTGAGTCTTTCTGTTTAGTAAGCCTCAGTAACAGCCCAGAGTTGGGAAGTTGGCGGTGTTTCACCCCCGTGCCTCGGAGAGCACGTAAAGCCGTCAGTCCTGCGCCTTAACTCTCACCGGTCATGTCGAGTGGTCGTCCCACCGGAGTATGAGCGTGACAGGAATAGAGAGTACACGTTGTGTCTGCGCGTACACTTGTGCACTATAATATCTCCTGCGCAGTCGGCTAGTCTCAATGAGATTGGCCCGCCATGGCCGGAATCGGTCAGGAGAACATCATATATAATTGCTAATCTCTAAAGGGTCATAGCATAGTTAGATTAGATGTTAGATAGTTTTTAATCTTCCTCAATAAATAATAAAAGTATTTATCAAATCAGAGTAGTAGTTTTTGAGATAAACGCGTTAAATTTAACAAAAAAAAACAATTAACAGAAAACAAACTATTTAATTTTATATTAGTACTAGCGGCTCTCCCTCGCTTCGCTCGGTTTCAAGGATCATTCAAGGGGGTAAAATAGGGCATGACAGTTTGTATGAAACCTACCTTTTTAGAGTTTTTTTTGTAGTTTTAGCGCGAGCGAAGCCGCGGGTTCTGCTAGTTATAAAAAATTAAAAAAAACCCTACGCAAATTAATTGTCATTTAACGATTACACTGACACGCGTGAAGCACTTAATCGAGTAAACATACGGCAAATACCTTACATCATTTTGGAATAGAGATGATACTCTTACACTGCTGGACCATTTATCGATTGTTATTTTAACGAAAATATTTTATACTATAAACATTTTACCGGATTAGTTGTTAAGGTCGATGTTTTACGTGAGCCGCAAGACAGAGTCGAATTACGAATAAATTAAAAGTAAAAAAATCGTTTTTAAAAACAAGCTTTTATAGGTTAATTGCCTTCTTTTTACCACATTAAAATGAAAGCTGGTTTTATAAACATTTTTTTAAATAATTTTATCTAATTTCTTAGTTTCAATGTTATATTAAAAAAAATACAGTCGAATTGAGAACCTCCTCCTTTTTGAAGTCGGTTGAAAATCGTGTTCTTTTTTTTTTTTTTTTTATTAAAAATAGGCTCACTCTTGACCTTCATCTTACTTTAAATGTATAGATAAGGTCTATGATGTACCGAGTTTGCCCAGGAGAAGCCTGTTGACACGCACCTTAAAAAGTTTCAAGTTGTACGCTCTCGGAAAAACAGACGCAGGCAGGGCATTCCATTTCTTGGCTGTGCGCAATATAAAAGATGATGAATAGCGCTTAGTGCGAGTGGTCGGAATGTCAACCAAGAAAGGATGGTATCCTGCAGTACGTCTGGTGTTCCGATAAAAGAATGGCGATGGCGGTATGAGACTGTGGAGCTCGTGGGCACACTCCCCGAAGTACAGTCTGTAGAAAACCGACAGACAAGCAACTTGGCGACGGTGTGCTAAGCTGTGAAGCTTAGTTTTCACAAGCAAAACATTCGTACAGTTAACCGCTGCGAAATTGTTTCGTATGAAGCCAATTCTTGATAGAAAATCAGGTCATAATTATCATAGAAAGCCCTTGTCATCGGAAATGAACCAACATGCAACATTTCAATTCTGTAAGATTCAAGGAAATGGATCTAATTTAGCTTGCAAGATTTAACCCATACAAACATACGAAATAACAAACATTGCAAGTTAAATAAAAGCATGTAAAAATGATAGAATTAGTTTTAAGTATTCAAACATGCTTCTGTAGTCATTAGCTTTGCGCGTGATTCGTTAAACGTCCTGTAACTTTAAAAAAAATTGTTGTAAAATAGAAGATACGTTAAGTATCTAGTTTTTGAGATAAGTGATTTTTCTAGTAACTTTAATTTTGTTTTCAAGAAATATTATTGCTATCTTCATTTTGTGCTCAATAAAATATTTAGTGAAAACGCAAATATTTTATGTTAGCATCAGCTTAACAAAATACATGTCTTCATCAGTGAAAACAACCTAATATTACCTCAGTGCGCTCAGTTACTTGCTTTTATATGTAACTAGCATTGCCCGCGGCTCCGCCCACGTTCAGATGACCAAAAACCAAATTCTTAGGCCCCGGTCGACCCGGATAACCAGTTATCACAATACCAAATTTCATCAAAATCCCTCCAGTGGTTTTTCTGTGATGCGGTAACAGACAGGCAGACAGACAGACTGACAGACAGACAGACTGACAGACAAAAATTCTAAAAACTATAGACTCGGCCTCTGTATCGTTAATAATGTTTATATCAATAAGATTTTCCAAAAAATATTTAATGTACAGATTCGGCTTAGTTACAATTTTATTATATGTATAAAAGATCAGCGCAATATACATTTTCTGTTACAAATTGCTTCAGTAAATAAAATATTACTTATATTTTAAGCTTAAAAACTAAGCGCTGCGAATAAAAGGATTAACAATTATTACGAACTATAATAAAACAGTAGAGGTCGAATGTCTGTACATAGCAAAAAAATGCTAAAAACCGAGTCAGGGGGATGTAAGAAGACAAATAGAACAAATCCAGATTTTTTTCAATTTTTTTGTTTCTCTGTCTGTTTGTCTGTTTGTACGGGCTAATCTCCGAATCTATTGGACCAATTTAAATGAAATTTTGCATGGTGGTACCTTATATCCCCGGGCAACATCTTAGATACTTTTTATCCCGGAAAATTAAAGAGTTCCCGTGGGATAGTTAAAAAACTATAATAACTTATACAAATTATGCACCTAACTTAGTAAAAGTTAACATTCTGATACCGTATATTGCCGGTCAAACAACAGGTTACTTTTCATCCGGGAAAATTGAACGGTTCCCGTAGGAACTAATAGATCTCTATTAGCGTTTTTCTAGAGGCGAACCCGAGCGAAGTGAAGGTGAGCCGCTAATTACGAAAAAAAAAGAGAACTAAGCGGCGACGCGGTCAAACACTAGTACCTACTTCTGACAAAATCATTTATTCAATAACTAATAATATCATGTCTCAGCTAATTTAAATTCTTTATTTTAAAAGCTCATAGCGACTTCTTTTAATGACTTTTTAAATAACATATACTTAGAATATGTTAATCAGTTATCATCATACCAAATTTCATCAAAATCCATCCAGTGGTTTCTTGTTCTCACACAGGCAGATAGACAAACTTTTAAAAGCTTGGACTCGGGCTATACAATATCTATAGAGTTGGCTATTAAAAAAGGTATTTAAAAAAATCTATATAAAGACACAGATAAGTTACAATTTTATTATATGTATAGATTATTATAAATGGCTAGTGAGTGTTAATAAAAATAGTATATACTAGCAGAACCCGCGGCTTCGCTCGCGTTAAAACTACAGAAAAATCCTAAAAAAGTAGGTTTCATACAAACTTTTATACCCTATTTTACTCCTTTATGGGATGAATTTCGAAAAATACTATAACACATATTTATTTAATTATATTGAAGAGCATTAATATCAAGTTTCAAGTAATTCTGATCATAAATATTTTTTGGGTTGTATTATAACGTGTTTTCCAGTAGAAATGAGATTATCTCCCGCGGTAAAAAGCCTATGTCACTCCCCAGCCTTTCAACTATCTCCACACAAAAAATCACGTCAATCCATCACTGCGTTTCGACGTGAAAGGAAAACAAACAAACAAACACACACACTTTCACATTTATAATATTAGTATGTATGTAATTTCTAAACATAAATTCATCATGCTACTAGAGCGTAGTAATTGATTGAATCTTTGTCAAACGAGGTTTGCCGGTGTGCATGTAGTTGAAAATAAACTTCTCGAATAAACCAGCGAAGATTTTATGATATTATCGCGGAAATGTGTGTTTGCTGAAATTTATGCGACGCCAACATCACATATTAGGTCAGAATATATTTATCTATGTACATTGGAGGTTAAAAGTTCGATTTCTATCTGACGTAAATATAGTAGTAATAGTAGATACAAGCTTCTATTACTACTATATTTACGTCAGAACCTCCTTTAAAAAATCGTAAGAAGAAAGCCTGTGTGTGCCATTAGAAGATAAACGAATTTTTCTTGCTATTTTTCTTGAAGTAGAATAAATCGTAAGGAGAAAACCACAGATAGCACATTTTATTTTCTGCTACTAGCTGCCAAAGAGGCCATGGATGTATGACAAGCTGTTTTCAAACAGACAAAAATTCTAAAAATCATCGTTTTGGATTCTATTGCCTTAAAAGATTCCAAATTATATCCTCCATGTACAGACAGCGATCAATTACACTTTTATTATATGTATAAATTATTCTTAAATCAGACTCTAATTCATTCGAAGCTTGCACGAAAATCGGATCCACGACTTTTGGGAGAAGTGTTAAAAGCAGTCAAGTATTTATCTATAAAACAAACAACTAATGCCGTGTTTTATTTGTTTCTTTATTTATTATGGGATCAAATATAATTCAAGCGCAAAATAAATTTTATGTACAAGAAAGAAATATCTCTATTCTAAGTGTTTGAAATCCGAATAAGCCGTGTTTTGTCAGGTCTATATAAATGTATGTATAAACCGTTAATGCCTTGTTCAAAGGTAAACGAATACTTAAAAGGAAATAGAGATAAGAGCTTGCGCATATTGTAGATTCAATATAGTGCAGGCAAATTGACAAAATATTTATATACACTAGCGACTTATCCTCGCTTCGCTTAGTACGTCACTAGGTGGTCTTTATATATATATATATATATATATATATATATATATATATATATATATATATAAATGATAGTATAATGCAAGTCGCTGTTTTTGTCCGTCTGTTTCTCTGCGTAGTTCTTCTAACCTTGTCATAACCTATATCTACGCATACATTATATCAATCAAGCTTGAAAGAAAGACAAATAAATAAACAGGAAAAAAAGTAATATCTACTTTATAAAGCTAAAATGAATCTTTTTATTTATAATACATCAATCACTAGAATATATAAAAAAGCAAAACAGCGACTTTGTCATTAAATTTATGAAGAGACAAACTATAAGGCTATAGAAAAGCCTTATGGGAATGCCGCATGGGAGAGCTCTTTGAACATTCTTTCTTTATTTTCTAAAAAGCGTTGTATACTCTTAAATTCTTTTATATAAAATAAATCTATCGTCGTATTGACATGCCAGTATCGTACCTTATTTTAACTTAAACATTAAAGGTAGACTTTAATTAGATACCAATTATTATTATTTTTTATCTTTGTAAGATTTAGATACTAGTTTTTTAGCAGAGTTTATAATATAATACTTATTTATCAAAATCACTTACTTTGATCATTGATTTATATAGGTTTTATTTTTAATAGTAAGCGAATTACTCTCGATTCTTTCGGGCGCGTCCCTAGATGTCAAACAGTATCTAGTGTGTTTAGGTTATAGTATATCTCTATTTCGATGGGTATCCACCTTATTGTGGTTGGGGGTCTCATTATCGTCCGGCAATCAAAATGGACGTAAATTCAAGAAACGCACGTAGGCCCACCTTGTTGTGCCATGCTGCCACGGTTGCTCCTGGTACTTCTCTGATAGTAGAATCGATCACGGGAGTTAGTTATTGTGAACTGCTTCGGTAGACCAGCCTCAGTGTCATCATCCTGCGACGCCCTAATAGGATAGGGGAGATTTTGTTCGGTATTGGTGGTCTCTTCTTGCGCAATTATGAAAACTTATCATAATATCTATTTTACTATCATGATCCACTTAAATATTACATTACCTATTATAATCGAACTATTTCTATACAAATAAATAATATGTGTTTGATTTGGACGAATTTTTTTTTATATGTACTTGTTCTTAATTATTGTAATTTTTTTTTGTTTATAATGGTGATTTTAATTTTACTTCTTATATATTATATATGTATTATTATCAATTTCTTTTGTATTATGACATTTATCTGTAATTATTATTATTTTTTTTTTTAATTTTTGTATTTTTAATTCATGAATATTTAAATGCTATGTACACTTATAATTAACATGCATATAAGGTATATTATTATTACATTAATTAAATTGAAAATGTTTCATATGTATGTTGTAAGTGTGCTTTTTACAAATAAATAAATAAATAAATATGTACAGATTGGGTGGGACCTGACACATCGGCTATTGTTAGGGATATCCCAATGGGCGCACGTTGGAGAAGTTTTAGTACATTGGTGGTTTTATGTAAATTTTATGTTTTATTCACGAAGCGAGGGTAAGTCGCTAGATGTATGTATATAAGGACACCAATTCACTCAAACTTCTCCAATGTGCGGCCATAAGGATAAAGTAGAATATTGTTTATTTCGGGATTTACACAAAGATGTGAATAAATCGATTGTAAAGAGAAAATGGTCTCGTACGAGTCTTGCGTAACACTTCATACTGAGAATTTGAACAATTTATATGAAAATTTAACATATTTCTTTAATAAGTACACCCATATGTGTTTGTACCTATATGTACATAATATTACATATTATAATATCTCATTCCTAGATGTATGCTTATATTTTCGATAAGTGTATAAAATAGCGTTGGCCAAGAAATACATGTAGATTTTAAACGTACAAAAGGATACTTAACATTTTTGACTTACGAGAGTAAAACTGACTAAGTAAACTTACTGAAAGTTGCCTGATGAATAATTCTGGAATATGTCGACGATAGGAAGAGACCGCGTTTCATCTAAAATGTGTTCCGGTAATTGAAAGATTTTGTAGTTAGAATTGTAATTACGAGGATATTTTGTTACGTTTGTACTGTTTTGGCTGTATAAATTTAAATGAAATCTTCAAAGACGCTTCAATGCTAGCAACAATTTCATATTAAATATGTATAAATTTTCAAATGTTAAATTTAAATTAATCATTAGAAACAAGATCTGGTATGAAAATAAATAGTCACTTATTTAAATTATATTATTGATCCGAATAATCTAACTTTGACTCTCTATTAAATTTTTTAACCTCCAAAGCATTTAGAGATAAACGATTTAAATCGTGAAACAATTTACATGTAACTTTTTTAAAATGACAGCATTAAATACTGTTTATTAAATTTAAATATTTATAACTTTATTATCTGTCACATTTGTTCAATATATAAGAAAAAAAAACTTTTTAACAAAAAAATAAAAACCGACTTCAAACAAAAGCACTAAAAAGTAAAAAATAACTGATTGGTAGTTTTCATTTACTATACATACCTAATCAAATATTTTCGAAGACGGTGTGCTTTGCTTTGTATTGGCTGGTACCGATTTCGAAAATATTTGATTAGGTATGTATTTAATAGGCTTTAATTACTTAGCCAAAGCACACCGACTTCAAAATTATTTGATTAGGTATGTATAGTAAATGAAAACTACCAATCAGTTATTTTTTACTTTTTAGTGCTTTTGTTTGAAGTCGGTGTTTATTTTTTTGTTCAAAAGTTTTTATTTTTCCCTTTTTAGTGTAGACAGTAGTAGCAAAGTAAGAATTCTAACATGTTAGGCTTGTCGAATCAAACAAAATAAGCCCAAACTCAAAGTATCTACTATTAGCCATTGAAGAGTTCCACCTATCCACCTTCTGGCCTTACCATCAGATCAGGTCAACAATACCGAACCACTGTACTATCAACGGAAATAGAAACACTTGCAAAGTTTCAAATCAATATGACAATTAGAAGTAGGTTAAATCCATCATTAGCTATTTTTCCACCATTAGGGTGGTATTTTTTTTGAAATTTAAATGGGACCAATCTGGAAGTATACCTTTTCAAACAAAATAAAAATTGTCCAAATCGGTTAATAAATGACGAAGTTCTGAGGTAACAAACATAAAAAAAAACAGTCGAATTGAGAACCTCCTCCTTTTTGAAGTCGGTTGATTATAACTCTTCTTCGTTGAAGTTTTAAAATATTGATACTAATATATTTTAAAACTAATTACATATTTAATTATTAATTATTTCATTTAAAATAACAGTACTTAAACTTGAAGCATAAAAGGTTAGCGTATTTACATAACTTTAACCACATCTCAAATCAATCAATCACAATTTAAGCAATAATAGATCCAGTCACAAATGTGTAACGGCTTTTAGGCAATTGTACATATGATTAAAATGGTACAAAGCTTTAGCGTGAATTTCAAGCATTTTTAAGCTTAAAAACCTATATAAATATTTATTTTAATACCATTTTCTACCTCTCGTCGGAATATCTCTGAAGATCAGAAGAAAAGAAAATTGCTGGTTTCGTTATACAACAAACTGTGCATGCAACAAAATGTCCATTAAAAGTTTATTAACTATAAGCAAAAACCGCGGCTTTGCTCGTGCAAATATTACAAAAGAAAAACCTTTTAAAAGGTAGTTTTCAGACAAACTTTCATCCCCTATTTTACCCCTTTATGGGATAAATTTCGAAAAATGCTAAAATATATATTTAATTGTATTGAAGAGCATTAATACCTAGTTTCAAATAATTCTGATCATAAATATTTTTTGGGTTATATTACAACGTTTTCCCATGGCAATGAGATAATTTCCCGGAGTAAAAAGTAGCATATGTCACACTCCAGGCCTCCAAACTATCTCCACACGAAAAAATCACGCCAATCTGTCACTCTGTTTCGATGTGAAAGAAGTACAAAGAAACAAAAAAAAAAAAAAACAAACACACTTTCACGTTTTCAATATTAAATATGGATTATTAATTTAAAATTATACTAAGCATTGTAGATTTCTTTCAAAGATGAAAAATTCTATCCATTTTTGCGCGTCACTGAGCAATACAACATAAAGACATAAAACGCATACTAGAGTAAAAATTGAAAATTCTTAGTTGAAATTTCTTATATTTTATTTAAAATATTACGTAGGTATATGTATTTTGAACGGTTCGCTGCATTTAAGCTTTTGAAAGTTAAAACATAAACAAAAATTAAATTTTACGTAGGTATTCTTTTCTTCTCTCGACCTCAAAAGGTCGTATTAAAATTCTATGATGCGTGTGTTTCGGGAAATTGTGCGCATATAAAATATTACATAATAGGTATGTATATTATGTCGCTAGAAAAGGTACTTGCATTATTTTGACAACACGTTTGGCTCAGTTTGTAGCGACCTTACTTGCTGTGCCAGTGGTCGCAGGTTCGAATCCCACTGGGGGCGCTCATTTGTGTGATGAGCACGAATGTTTGTACTCTAGTCATGAGTACGTTTGTAATGTATTATATTTATAATATGTATGTATTTAAAGTTTGTGTAGTGCCGAAACAAAGAGACATACAGACAAAAGTTTTAATTTTTTTTTCTTATAAGTATCGTATATAATTTCATATGCGTTTAGTAATAAGCTGTTATTTTGACATTATAAACAGACACTTCAATTTTAATTATCTGTATAGATGACCAACTCTTAAGTTACTCGCCGGCTTTTCTCAGCAAAACTGCCTTCCGAGCCTGTGGTACATTCCTCGCGGACTGACTACATAGACAATGTAAAAATGACCATTTAAAAGTGCTTGTAAAAGTTTATTTGAAGAAACAAAAATGATTTATTAAGTTACCCAGTCTCGATTTGCTAAGATTCTTAATAATGATTCGTTGCCATGTAAGTATGATTCTTCTCGTAGTGAAAGTAGACAGTACCCAATAGTGGGGTGTTAAAAAGAACTATAGACACACTTTATTTTTCCCACCATAGCAAAAGTAAATTCGTCTTCAGCAATAAACTACTGAATATAATTGAAGAAAAAAATATCAAGTATTTTATTATTTATTAAAAATAATAATAGATAAACATTTTTTTATAGGTTTACGAATAAATATTATTTATATTGTCATTTTCTGCCAGCTTATACGCTTTTAAGCCGCTTTTAAGTCGCTTAGAAACTTTCATTGTTTTGTTACATTTCTTAATTAATAATCTGATTTAATTTTTTTTCTTTAATAGTAATATCTAAAGAAATTTTCTCTCTTTAATAAAATTATTAACAATTACTACTTTTCTAAGAGGAGCCAGGAGAATCATATTACAGGGCTGACCTAGTTGAACTCCTGTCTCCTACATAAAGTATAGTACATTGTAAGCTATACATTTAACATATAATATTCTATTGTACACATGTCTGAAATCTATACTAATATTATAAAGAGGTAAAGTTTGTGAGATTGTGAGTTTGTGACATTGTAGGGGGTAATCACTGAATCTACTGAACTGATTTAGATAAAACTAGCGGACCCGACAGACGTTGTCCTGTCTACAATGATAACAAAACTTTTTTTTAATTTGATCGCAGCGCTAACTGTCGGGACAGACTAAAATTAAAATTCGAATATTATTTAAAATTTGACACTGCGATGGTAGCGCCGTCTGTCGGATCCAATGTAAAACATTCCAAAATCAACAACTACTAATAAATTAAAAATTAATTAAAAAAACATTGTCCAGCGGACAAAATTGTAAATCTAAACCATTCCCAGATCCCCTTGAACACACACAAAAAATTTCATCAAAATCGGTCCAGTCGTTTGAGAGAAGTTCAGTGACATACACACTCACAGAAGAATTATATATATAAAGATTTGGTAAGAAGATAGTTTGAGACCCTGGGAAAGACATAGGATACTTTTTATTCCGGAAATCATCCTCCCGGGGGTGAAAATAGGGATAAAAGTTTGTATGGGGAATCAAGCTAGGGACGAACCCGAGCGAAGCGAGGGTGAGTCGCTAGTAATTAATATAAAATAAAACAAAATTACAAGATAATTTTAATTCTCGTAAAGTGGGCTTTACGAAAAAATCTAAAATCAATAATTATTGTGGCTTCTTCTCTTTATCAAATAAATTTCCATAGTAAAAATAAGACCACATATTTAGCTTTTTTAGGAACCGGTTCTAAATGAATGTATGAGGTAAAAGTAATTAATGAGTAAACCTGTATATAGTAATGTCATATTTTTATCGTGTGTTTTTTATTATTAATATATCCTATAAAATATAAAATATCTATATAAATAAAAATGAATTACCGAAATGTTTGTACGCGCAAAACTTCGGATCGACTGCACCAAATTGGATAATTCTTTTTTTTTATGTGTGTTAGTTATTGTCAGAACGGTTTATATAATAGAAGACAATTAAAAGATTTTTTTAAATCTCATGATATGAAAAGTGAGTGAGTGAAATAGTTTTTATACCGGAAATCATCCCTTAAGAGGGTGAGAATGGAGATGAGAGTTTGTATGGGAAAGCAAGTAATTAATAAAATAAATACACATGGTGTATATAATTACACAACACACTCCATGGCTCCTACCTACATTAGACCGCATTGGGAACATAAAATGATAAAACTATACCATTCAGAATATACCTGCGTAATAGAATATGCTACCACCAACAAAGACAATACTGCTTTTATCACTTTTACGTCTACGAAGTCGTAATATTTCTATTTAATATGATTTTTTCTACTATCTACATGTAATATATTTTAAATATATTATATTAACATATACCTAAAAAAGAATCTATACATTCATTATCATATGGGAAAAAAATATGTAAATAGCTAGTTTAAAGTGGACGAGCACCTAGCCGGTAGTCCGACCAAGTCAAAGCACTGACGGGACTCCCGATTACCGCGGCCTTGAGATAAGCCCAATATAATGTGACGTAGAAACGCCAAATAAAAAACGAGATAAAAAAGGAGAATTTTTAAGTAAGAAAAAGGGAAGCAGTAAAAAAACAACTTTGCTAAACAATATGCAAATTTTTAGAACCTTTGTGCAATTATGAACACATAGATATGTACAATGTGTTATGAGCGACAGGTACCGCTTTCCATCAGGTGGGCCTGTCAGCTCGTTTGTCACTGAATACCATAAAGAAAAGGTTAAATTTAAAAATTTCATTACCCTTCTTTCATTATTAAAACATTAGTAGTAGTGGATGATAATATCTTACAGAAGTAATATATGTGATTTATTTTAATTTTTTGTGATATTAAAATTTTGTGCATACTAAATGTATATAATCTTTACATATAATAAAATTCTAACTGAGTCGAATCTGTAAATAAAATATTTTTTTGAAAATCTTATTGAAACAATTATTGTTATAGATACAGAGACCGAATTTATAGTTTTTTGTCTGTCTGTCTGTCTGTCTGTCTGAGAAAGCATCACGAGACAATAACTGGATAGATTTTGATGAAATTGGGTATGTTGATAGCTGGTTATCCGGATCGACATAAATTTTACTGCGGGAAAATATGTCACCTCTGAGAAATATATACTAAACGTTAAAACGTAACTAGAGATGAACCCGAGCGCAACGAGGGTGAGTCGCTAGTTTGATATATAAAGATGTTTTAATATAAACATTGCTTCATAATTAAATGCTTAAATATTCATATAAAAATATTACTCCAGTCAATTGATTGCCAAGGACATTATATCGTTCAATAATAGGGTAAATGTTGCACGTGGCAATAGTACATATGTATGTATATAATACAGATAACTTAAGTAATAAATCGGAAAATATGATTAATAGAAAAAAAGGTTTAATTAAAAGTTGCAGGTAATTAAAAGATCTACCTATAACTTTGATAATAAATAAAATTGCATATATGTGAGCCGTTAGGGAGATAATCGCGAAAAATCGACGAAGGTAGCGAAACTTGTGCGTTTCGAGCGCGATATCTCGAGAAATACTAATTTCAGAAAAAAAAGGTTTTAAATAAAAAAGATAGAAAAAATTTATTTAAAAGAGAAAAAACCTAAAATGCGTTTTTTGTGACAGTAGCTAATAGATTCCTCAAACTTAGCTTCAGGTTTAGAAAATACCCCTTTATCGAATAGTAATATCGTGGACATTGCTTTATTTTATGTAGATTAATTCACTATATTGACTGGACTGTACGTTCTTAAATAGTATTACATATAGTACCAGTTTTTATAAATCTTTTCTTTATAATATACACAGTGTCTTGTAATTTTGTAGCATAACATATAAAAGATTTTTTAACGAATTATGCCATACATAAAGAACAAATTTCTTATGGTGGATTTAACTTACAAAGGTTGCATTTTGGAAGGCTCTCGTGCTTTCTGTAGTGTGTAGCCTTCACCGTAAGGTAGTGGTAATCATGTTGAAAATGATTCGCATAAGAAATAATACGACATACGAGACCCAACATTTGAACCCACTTTTTTGAGCTTTCAAAGCTAGCGCGTATGTTTCACTTAATATTTTTTCCATAGTTTTAAAAATATTTATTTTTTGTCATAAAAGCTAATTTCCATTCTCCTACCTACTACCTCTTTTATACAAAATTTCATATATAACATAGGTATTTCAAGGAACTAAGTTGAATTCTTACGTAGGTCTTTAATTATATGAAATTAATTTAAAAGCTCGACAAGAGTAATTTACCCTAACACTTTTAATTTCTTCCCTCCACGGTTTCTTGATAAATGAAACTGCAGTGTTTGATTACACTATATTTTAAAACATTCTTTCTTACACCTAATAGGTACAAATATATATATATATATATATATATATATATATATATATATATATATATATATATATATATATATATATTGTTTAGATTGATTCAAAATAAAGTATAATTTTTGCTTAACAAAATTTATTTATTTTTAGAGTAGGTAATATATATACATCCAATAAAATAGGAATTTTCATAGAGACCTTTTACGAATCATTTACGTTTATAGCTTTCAGAAAAAGTCAAAATTGGAATTTACTCTATTCACGAAGAAATTCCGATTTTGATGGTTAGTTTTGAGAAAGTACCTATGTATATTTTAGGTACTGTATATAAAGTTAAATTTGTCTATGTACAAGGCATAATCTGATTGTTTCTAGAGTTTATTTTTACTCATATAAAGCGACAAAATGTATATAAATCAGCACAACTCTCCCATCCTTCGTATACTATTTTCTAATAATTTGACCTTATGTAGAGTTTACAATAAAATTGTAATCATTTAAAATTCCATTGCAAGTTGTACGCCTATATTTAGGTATGTTTTTCTTTTCTTCATTTAATTTTCTTAAGTAACGCGTAGGGTCTGTACTCCGCATTCTGGTATTATTGAAACTCTATATGTTTGTTGACGGTGTATTTAAGACCAAGATAAACATTTGCTTGGTCATTATAAGCATTCGCCTTGTAAGAAAATTATACATACGACCTCCGTTTTAGTAAGTGGTGTCAGAGACATACCCCATACGTTACACAAAGTAAGCGCGGTGACACACGCATCCTCCACCTATACCCCTCCCCTCCCTCCCCCTACACACACACACATACACACACCCATACACTTACATGGACACAATCACACAAACGCTATTATAATAGTAGTCCGAAAAGCATGTCGTAGGTACAAAATTGTGGTATTAAGTAGTGCAAGTAAAATATGTAACTCCCACTTTTTAGTTCGTTTTCTATTTAGTCGAACTTTTAGTTTGTATAAATTAAATTATTTCCTTTAAAAAAACAAACAGACAGACAGAACAGACAACACAAAAGAAAAATATGTAAAAAAATTTTTTATATTATATTAAAATCAATCCAAAACAAAGCACATAAATAGTGGTGTGAATTGTGACGCTAAGATATTAGCAATATTGAAGGATCTGGATTTATTAATCTGACAAACTCTGATATGATAATATTTCATATTCACTTAATCTGTGTAATAACCATTCAAATTAGGTCGGATAATATCGTTCGGATTCATTGTCAAAATTCTCGGATTCGTCAAGGGAACGTCAAGCAAAAAATGATTTTATTACTTCCTACTACGATCTTAATGTACCTACACACTCATTTATTACCATGGATGGCAAATAAGATTTATTACGAATATCATAGATTATATTACTATACTTACTATGTAGTTCCAATATTAAATACTTAGTTACAATATTATAATATTGTCAGATGAATATATTCCTAATCCTGAGAAATATCGGTATCAACCCCTCTTTACACTTAGACTAGACAAAGTGTAACATTTTAGAAACTTCAGCAGTGAGGAACAAAATTGGATCTTTAAATTTGGTGCACAGTCATCCTGCGCTGTAGGTATCAACTGTATGTACCTTTTACAGTCTCAGCGAATCTAGAATCTCTGGACGATGCCGCAACTGACTTCTAAGTTGACCGGAAATTCTACTCTAAATCTTATTTAATCTATTTTATACGAAAATTAGGATTAAACACATAAATAAGTTTTGAACTAAAATTTGAAATTCAAGCGAATGAGACTTAAAAACTAATTAAAACTCCGTTAAAATTGTTGTCGAATGGGGCCTCGTCAAACATTTCATTTAGTTTCCTGATGCACTATATGGCTTGGTATAGGAAATGGAAAATTACGCTTCTCTATAGGTCGTTCTTATTCGTTTGCAGTCAAATATTGTGTAATTATTGAGGAAGGCTATAAAAAAAATATATTAGGTAGGTATATCTAAATAATATATAAATAAGTTTATATAAAATAATATCAATAGCAATAACAATTTACATGTGAATACAATAACCAAACGTAATAAACAAGAAATATATTTATTGTAATAAAAATAGTACCAGGTACTTATAAATACACATACTAAAAGAACAATAATAAGCTAACAGACAAAAAGTAATTAAAGTGTTTACAAGTGTTCTTTTAGTCCAAAATTTTAGTTAAAAATCGTTGGAGTATTTAAAATTGATTTTAATATTCTATCCCTGTATTGATCGTCCCTCAATAGACCGGAGATAGTGAATTCGTCGATGCACTTAATAAGCCTTTATTCAAAACCAGTGACTTGATAATTGCGTCATCACAAAGCAAAGAGACGTCCGAGGCGCTTGACAAACGATGCCACTAATGGTGGGTTTTGATGGGAAATTGTGAATAATCGGTTTGTTCGCCAAGTTATTTACTTGAAAGAATTTTCTTTGTAACTACCTTCTCTCTTCCATTTCGATTATGTGTATTTATTCAGTCCTTTTTAACGTCCCACTGCTGGACGCGAGCCTACCTTCAGTACTAGGGGGATCAGGCCATAGTTCACCACGCTGGCCAAGTGTGGTTTGGCGGACTCTACATGTCTTTTGAAAACTTGCTTAGGTTCTCTCAGACATGCAGGTTTCCTCACGACGTTTTCCTTCACCGTTAAGACAAGTGGTAATCATGTTGGACATGATTCGCACATGAAAATATCAGAGGTGCGAGACCCGGGATTTGAATTCGTTTCACTCGGTTTCCCGAGCGAGCGTGTTACCACTGGGCTACCACTGTCTTATGTATATTTATAATTAATCTAAAATCAGCACTACAGAAATACAAATATATCTAAATATACGAAGTTGACAATAATCAAACTTTTTATTAAGTTAGTGTATTTTTTAGATGAGTGTATAGAGTATATTATTAGATAAGTGTATGTCTTCTATTTATAGCTAATGAAAATGCTAACTCCAAGTAAGGCTCAGGGCAGATTTTCAATCACTAATGAAAGTAAGATTTCTCTGGAACGAGTATTTTAGAACGTATTGAAGCGTTATACTTTGGAGCAGAAGAAGAATAATAAATTGTCCTTCTATAATAATATACAGTCAATTCATTGCATTCTTTATTTTCTATTTGGGTTGTGAAAAGAATCATTCTTCTCGAGCGGGGATGGAACTCATGACCTATGATATAGTACAGACAAAAGTAACACACAAACGTACTATTGTAGATATATTGATTTTATATTAGTTTTTTATTTAAAACTACAATTTAATATTATGCAAATAATTTACAGTATTAAAATAATTACAGCTATATGAGTATAAAAATAATCTCTAAATATAATATCTTTATAATATTTCATTAAAAATTAATTATAAGCCTTCTGTGAAAAAGATCTATATTTAAATTTAATTTAATCCGTCTTGTTTAACTTTCATATATTATTATACTTCTTAGAAATTTTAAATTATACTCTGTTAATATATTAAAACTGAAACTCTTTGATCTTATTACGTTAAAAGGCTGTATAAATTATAATGTCCAGGGTTCGAGTCGCGGGTAGGGCCATACGAGCTATTGGTAATTATTCAGCAGCATCTCGATGCTGGTGTATACCAAGCAAAGTATAGCTTATTAACTTCATCTTCTCCTCTGCTTAAAAGAGTAAGAAAAAAAATTCCACAGTGTCTATTAGACGTAATAATATGTTCAATGCTCTATAATATTGCCCAAATATATTATCAGTTTAATTTCTATAATTTACTTAGATGAAGATTAAAATAATTCTAATCACATAAGGCACCATGTAGAGATGAGAGAATCATTAGTAAAGCTGTTAATCAAAACAACTCTATATCAAAGTTTATATAAAGCTCTACGTTTCTCGAAATCTAGTAAAATAGTAGAGTAGCTAAGGATTAAGGATAGTATAAAAAATGTAATTAATGCTAAAATTTTGAAATTTTCAACTTAACTTGCGAACTTGTAGTTTCCATATTTTAATGCATTATTTAATTTTATTTAAGAGCATTAATACCAAGTTTTAAGTAATTCTGATCATAAATATTTTTTGAATTGTATTATAACGTATTTTCCCATGGGAATTAGATAATCTTTCACGATAAAAAGTAGCCTATGTGACTCTCCAGCCCTCCAACTATGTCCATACAAAAAATCACACCAATCCGTCACTCCATTTCAACGTGAAAGAAGGACAAACAAACAACCAAACAAACACACTTTTACATTTATAATATTAAGTATGGATATAAGCACCTTTATCAATAAGTAAGCTATAAATTACACATACATTTTGTTTTATAATTGCTACAAGTCTTATACAGGTATGCTGACTACATTATAATACATTCTTATGTGGCCATTTTACACAATATATGTGTCCATTTTTTAATTCGCTTTTTAATCGTAATCGAGTTTTTGTTTTATATATAAATTTTTTTATTAATTACGAGGGAACAATACTACTGATAAACAAGCTAATAAACACATAACTCTCTTTTTATGATTTCGCCGCAGTCGGATAAAAAATAAAAAACAGACTTTTTTTAAAGCCAAGCTCTTAGTAATTTAAGTTTTGAAGTTCCTATGATCTATCAAAAATTTCTCAGTATGAATCCCGAGTAAGAAAGTTGGTGGTGTTTTACCCCAGTATATTAGACAGCACGTAAAGCCGTCGGTCATGCGCTTGATATCTCTGAATTTTAAAGTGAAAGGAATAGACAGTGGACTTATATTTCGCGTACACTTGTGCACTATATTCTATAATATTTTCTGTCCAGATAGCTAGGTTCAAGGAGAAAGGCCGCCATGGCTGAAATCAATCAGGAGCACATTATTATTATTATAATGGCAGCAGAGTTACATAGCTACGCTAAATTGATATTAAAACTTTTAATCGATCTTTGGCAAATGTTTTAAAGTAAATTAATTTTGAACCGGTAAGACAGGTATACGAACGAAGCAAGTTAAATAAAAAAATGTAAGTAATTTTTAAATGTAATATTAATTTTATTACCATAATAAAACCATTTCTAATTTTGTGTAAGAATCTGGTTAAGAAACCTGTAATTAGATATATATATATTACATATTACATACATATATACATTGATATATTACTAGCAAAACCCGCGGTTACGCCGGCTTTCTATCTACAAAAGTCATACAAAAATTCTAAAATCGCATTAAAAAATGCGGGGTGGGAGTAAGAGGATGAAAAATACTTTATGACCTATTCTCATACCTACCAAATATACAAAAAAAAAATCATTAAAATCGGTCGAGCCGTTTCGAAGGAGTGCGACCACAAACACCGTAACACGAGATATTTATATATATTAGATGTTATATATTTGTGTATGTCTTTCTTGTTATTTATTTATTTATTTATTTATTTATTTATTTATTTATTTAGGTTCACCAACAATTGTTTACACGGTTTATATAATCAGTATACAATCTTTGATACTCTTGTAATAGTGTAACAATTACTTAAAGGTAAACTCCACATGCAATTTGATTATAATGGTAACAATATAAAGAAGTCAGTAAAAATAATGCCTAACTTTCACAAAAAATAACTTAACAATACTAAAATAGTCTGCAACTTCCAATAAAGTTACATAATATATTTATGTAGGACAATATAACTTATGATTAACAATATTTGCCTATAATATCTATCTTACTTTAACACACTAAGAAACATAACATTAGATGGTTATTCTTTTATACGATTAACAACAGATTTGTAAATTTATTTTATGTAAACTTGTGTGTAATTTATAGTATATACTTTTCAAATACGTATGTTACAGACCGTTTTTTGCAGCAATCATTATCCATGCAACCCTACGAGTTTCTTTCTAATATAGATTGCCTGGAAGAAATCACTTAAGGCCTCCTTTACACTGAAGTACATATTTGTAAATTTTTGTATCCTTTTTAAATTGTATTTTTGCCGTTTTATTTTATATTTTTTGTGTTCTCTACTTTTTGAATGCTTTGCCACAGTCAAAACGTGTATCGTTTAAATTGTTATATTATGTTTAACTGTTATATATGCTGTACCTACTATACCCATCTTTAGTCCATCTTTAAGTATGAACGAATATTTAACACCTTACATCAAAAAAATATACAAATGAACACTTTCGTAATATTAACTTGTAGATTTAATTTATGTCACTCTTAAGCAAAAAGGAAAAGGAAGAATAAATTGATAAACAGACAGCATAGCATTAATAATATTACATAGAAAGTGAGGAATTTCATATTATATTATATCGCGTTCGAAACCTTCTCCTACTCAATTTAGATATTTTTGTGTATGATAAGCGATATATTTGCCTTTTGTGAAACAATTTTAATGATTCGATCAGTAAACTGGTGATTTGGTCCAGGAAAATTAAAAAACATATGACGCCCTTGAAGGTAGAATAACTTCCAATGTTATTTTGAAGCAGATTTTTTGTTTTATTTAGTATAGTAGTTTAGTAAATAAGAATGAAGATGACTGACTGACCAACAAACATTCTTTAAACTGGTCTCATAGCATTTACTCATATTTCTGATTTTCGCCAAACAAAATGGCCACTTCATGTGGTTCACATAAAAATATGCATCTAATATTATGTTAAAAAAATTATATAAGTACTTATATCATCCTTCATACTTCATCCAAAGCGTATACACAAAATAATATAAAATAATATAATAATAGGACTAAGTATTTAAAAAAAACAGCAAACAGCAGATAATACCTAAAACCCCTATTTGAGTCTGCAAAACCAACCAACTAGCCACTACAAAAGTTGTTTTGCTCAATAGATTTAATTACAAAGTTATAAGTGAACAATGTACAGGTAAATACTAATTATACCTGCCATCCGCCGGTCAATTAACTCGTCATTTATTACCAACAATTAGATTGTAAGTGTCTGAACCGCGTCCTCCTGACCCAAAAATACTTTCTTTTTGATAAAGCTCCTTTGCACACAATATCTTGCCTTTAATTATTTTTAAACGTAACGATGGTCCTAGTTTAGATTCCTGCATAGGGCTTGTTTTTCTTTGCTATTTCAGTAACAGGTGATTTTTTCTATCAAGAAATTATTAATAAAATAGAAGAAGTTTCATGAACTTCTGTGCAGCCATAGTAGTGTAAAGAGAGCACAAAAAGCTAACAATTATAATAAGATAGTACATAAAAGATTCACTTTAAATTTTTGCAAAGAGCGTTGACGAAAAAGAACAAAACGAAGGAAAAATGTAAAAAATAATAGAGAAGGAGGGTGTAGGTAAGACCTAAATAAAGTGTGCGAGCACTTTGATGCATTCAACTGAATTTTATTTTTAATTAATGAGGTAATTGTTGCCAAAAGTAAGTTAACTCAATTACCGCCCGCTTTACTTGTACAGGAAACAGTAATAATACGTATTTTAGAATATCAAATATTGATTCTGTTTTTAATTTAAATGGCCATGTATCCATTTAAATTTACGTCTTATATGTAAAAGCAAATCTGTGATTCTTACTCTTAAGCCTACACATTTAAACATAATATTAGTGATAGCCTTTAATAACCGTTCGCTTGGAAAATCAAGTTAAACTGTTTTAAATTCGAATCTCGCACATTTGAGATTTTCATGTCAGAATCATTTTCCCTTTACTAATTACAACGAAGTAAAATATTATTAGTAAATCTTGTAAATTTTGATAAACTATATACATCGTCCAGCAACTAACATATGGTCAACGTGATGAACTATGGTCCTTTTTAAAACTTTTTAAAATTCATTTAAGCATACCGCTTGCATGTACAGGTGGTAATGTAGGATTCACCGGAGAACAGCCAGTACTACTGACTAAAACCCAAAGAAACCTCTCCCGTCTCAATGGGATGCCGCAGGATCGCTTACGCACTCAACTTGTAAGAAAATTTGGCTACTGGTTTGTTTTTATTTCATAGAACAATAAAGCGTTGGACAGTTTTATTATGATACGAATAGTTGGTACAAAGATAGTTTCTGCTGTAAGACTGTAGTTAGAGCGAATGAAAAGTTATAATGTAAGTAAAAATTGAATATTAATGTTCCAGAACCAGTTAGCGGGGCAAGAGAAAGTTAGAAAACTTTTTGGGACGAAAAATCATAACCAGGAATGAGGAAGCTTTTATTAAATAATGCCTTTTGTGAAATACGGAAGCGTAAAAATTGCTCTTCTACTCGTAAATTCTTATCACGATTTATTCGAGAGCTACTTCTTTTTGGAATAAATTAGTCCCTATTATGTGAAGCGACATATAAACATAGTCAATTTAAATGACACTCTGATTAGCTTTATCTTAATATAAGCGTTTGCCCCGGTTGCGCTCGCGTAATTTATTTATGTGTAAAGGCTCAGTTTGTGAAATAGGCTATAAAATGCTAAATTAATTTTCATGTACAAGTAGTTTCAGAGATAATCAAGC
Source organism: Brenthis daphne (assembly GCA_947093115.1). Taxonomy (NCBI): domain Eukaryota; kingdom Metazoa; phylum Arthropoda; class Insecta; order Lepidoptera; family Nymphalidae; genus Brenthis; species Brenthis daphne. The sequence continues at coordinate 18,592,397 of OX352483.1, forward strand.
CCAAGCAAACAAACGTAGATACCGACTAATATAAATGCAAGGGCGAGCGCGTGCGCACGTGGATGTGTTTGTGTGCAATGTGCATGTATGCGTGTGTGTATGTAGATTGAGTCATTACTCCGCACTTCATCTTATAACAAAATTCATTCGAAATTGAGTACTATCTACCTCCATGATAGTATGATTCTTATATAACTATACAACCAAATGCGTATTATATGTATATGACAACTAGCATTGCCCGCGGCTCCGCCCGCGTTCAGATGACCAAAAACTAAATTCTTAGATTTTACATATTAGTTGTTTTTTACATATTAGTCTTACATTGCGGTTTTTGTGTTCTTTCTCAGAAATAACATATTTTCCCGCGGTAAAACGTATCCTATATGTTGACCCGGATAACCAGCTATCACCATACTAAATTTCATCAAAATCCCTCCAGTGGATTTTCTGTGATGCGGTAACAGACAGACAGACAAAAATTCTAAAAACTATAGATTCGGCCTCTGTATCGATAATAATGTTTATTTCAATAAGATTTTCCAAAAAAAATCTAATTTACAGATTCGGCTTAGTTACAATTTTATTATATGTATAGATTATCAGGTTAATTATATAAAATTTGGATCCAAACCTAAATAACCTTGTATCATTACTCTTTGCTACAAATATATTTTACGAAATAAAAGGAAAAAAACAGTTTGTTATTGAGCTCATCAGAAATTGGAATATTAGTCATATTACACAAATCAATTTAATTCATTGAACAATATAATTTAAAAAACTGTTATGTTGCGTGTATCGATTGAATGGTCATTATTACCGATACAGAGGCCGAATCTATAGCTTTTAGAATGTTTGTCTGTATATCTGTCTGTCTGAGAACGTATCACGAGAAAATCACTGAACAGATTTAAATGAAATTTGGTATGACGATAGCTCGTTATCATGATTATGATTGTTTTCAACCATTATAATTATTCTTTGAAGTGAAACTTCTTTTGAAACTCGTAGAAACGGAAACAAAACGGAAATGCGACACTAAAAAGAGACAGAATGTGATAGTATACATTGCCATGTTGCCATGGTAACCGTTGTTATTGTCTGACAAATATATAATATTAGGTTTCACTTCTACCATGTGTGAATTGCACACACACACACACTTGTTTTTTTCTTAATTGGAGGAGTGCGCTACATTTTAGCTGGCTGGTTTTTGCTAAAAAAAGTTAGTGAATAAATTATTTTATTATTGCAATAATTTCGGTATATAATTTTTTATGCCATAATTTATAATGTCATTGTCAGTATCATACGATAGTTTGTTAAAAAATTAACATTTATGTGTTAATTTTATATTTGTTATTTTAGTTAATTGATGTAACAATTACTCAGATAAATAGAAACAACATGTACAAAGTATTTGATCTCTTAAGTCGTATTTTTTTATAAAGTTAAAAAGTTGGTTTTTTTAGTGTCCGCCGTGTTCAGGGCGTTCTTAGTTTTTTTTTCTTTTCTTTGTATCTTTTTCTTTGTTTCATTTATCTTAATGTTTTAGTTCGAGTTTAAAATAAATAGTGCATAGATGAAAAAACGCTATGCTTAACAAAAAAGTGAATTTTTTGTAGGACAAATCATGAATATTACATAAAAATCCATCAAACAGGAATCACTGTTAAGATTAGTCAAGTAATAAGAAGTCAATATAATCTTAAAAAATAAAGAAGTCAGTATAATCTTATTAAACCTATAAATTAACGCACAATGAATGTATTTTAAGAAAGTCTACATATAATATAATAATATTTTTCGAGTTAAAATTATACTCAGGCTACTATTGCTAGTTATACTACAATCAAACAATAAAAAAAAACGTTTTTCTTTCAACAATACATTGAAATACGGCTGTTTATATGTACTAATAAAAATAAATAATACGATTTACTAGGTGCAAAAATTTCATTGAACATACAGACATTTATCACACCTACATATATATTACATCACTAGCGGCTCACCCTCGCTTCGCTCGGGTTCGCCTCTAGAAAAACACTAATAGAAATTTATTAGTTCCCACTGGAACTGTTCATTTTTCCGGGAAGAAAAGTAATCTGTTGTTTGACCGGCAAAATAAGGTATCAGAATGTTAAATTTTACTAAATTAGGTGCATAAGTCCTTGTGTATTAAACTGTATAAGATACTATAGTTTTTTAACTATCCCACGGGAACTCTTTAATTTTCTGGGAAGAAAAGTATCTGAGATGTTGACCGGGGATATAAAGTACCACCATGCAAAATTTCATTTAAATCGGTCCAACAGTTTCGGAGATTAGCCCGTACAAACAGACAAACAGACAGAGAAACAAAAAAATTGAAAAAATCTGGATTTGTTCTATTTGTCTTCTTACATCCCCCTGACTCGGTTTTTAACATTTTTTTGCTATGTACAGACATTCGACCTCTACTGTTTTATCATAGTGTAGATAAACACAATAGGTATACATATTAAGTTTTAAGAAATTTTAAACAAAAACTCCATTCATTGCAAAAGAAATGAATTTCAAACTGAATTATTCATAGTGAAACTCAAAAACTCAAAAAGCTTTAAGCGATTTAGGATCATATGCGCTATTACCCTTTGGAACAAAGATAAAACGTTTTAAGATGTATTGAAAGCAGACAACTGCAGTGAAGATCATTTATTATTGTCAAGAAATCACCCTTCTACCCGCGGTCTGAGGGCGATGTTAAAGACATGCGATAAGAAATTGCTTAGAACCAGTTCCTTGTATTTTACTAAATATTAAAATGGATTATATTTTTGCGCAATATAGTACTATGTTTTTTGCTTATGTTTTATTCTTACGGAATTCAACTTATTAATAGATAATTTGTAATTATATCTATTATAAATTTCTTTATTTTATGTGTCTCTCTTTCAGGAAGCAAATAACAGATTTACGTGATCTTTCTCTATTCAGCCCTTTTTAACGTCCCACTGCTGGCTACGGGCCTCCCCTCAATACGAGGGGGTTCAGACCATAGTCCACCACGCTGGAAAAATGCGGGTTGGTGGACTTCACATGTCTTTCGAAAATGTGTTAGGTTCTCTCAGACATGATTAGAAATGATTCGCGCATGAAAATATCAGAGGTGCGAGTCCCGGGATTTGAACTCGCCTCAATCGGTTTCCCAAGGGAGTGCGTTTCCACTGGGCTACCACTGCCTTTTCATAAAAATAATCTGCTTGTGATATTTACATAAAAATAATTAATTAATGAACCAGTATACGTACTTAACTAAAGAAAATCAAGCAAAAAAATATTTTTTCAAAACGATATTTACGAGATCTATCTAGAAAAAAAGGTTATCATCAAATTATGTTATTATATTTTATACTAGCGACTCACCCTCACTTCGGTCGGGTTCGTCTAGGTGATTTTTTTAAATTGACATAACTTTTTTATTTATGAACCGATATTGAAATAAAACACTAAATGTTAAGTGAAGCTTACCTCAATCCATTAGTAAAAACCGCGCCCATTCGCCCATGAGATTAGCGCGCACAAACGCACAGACAACAGATAATAATTCTAAAAATCATTGTTTCGGGTTCTATTGCGTTAATAAAGACCCCCAATAATTGGTTTTCTCAAATATCTTCCATGTACAGACAGCGATCATCTACACTTTTATTATATATATAGTAGATTGATTCAAAAAAATCGACTATTTTTTTCTTAAATATATCGAAAAAATTGTTGGAAATCATAAAAAAAAATCCTGTGAAAGCCACAGCCTTAATATTAAGGTATCCCGCATGATAAATTTCAATTTCCCATATGATTAACATGGGAAAGCTTGTTTTTTGAGTTGAGAATTTTATAACTCTTTAATGGTTCATAAAAAAGGCTAGACCTTTCATATTCTAGACCTATCATTTTCTTGTATAAAATTGAACGCTCTACAAAAAAGCTCTCTTATAATTTTTCGATAAAAATTTTATATGAAAGTTGTTAAAACTGATTCACACATTGTATACAACACTTTTACAACAATACATTGTAATTTTATCATATTATTTAGAGGTCAACACAATCCGTAAATGGGGACATCCTAAGCCTTTTACAGCAAAAAGTCTCTATTCAGTCGCGGGCTTGAGGTCGATAATTCAAAATTAAATACTAAAAATAAAAAAAAAGGCCATACATTGGATCATAATTGAAATGATCTTTCATATGATGTATTTACACTTATAGAAAAATTGTTTTTTAACTATGAAATAGCGTTCATAAAATCGCGTAAATCAGCGAAGTCGGCAAAATTTCTTATACGGACTCTTAACGAAAATGATAATATTTTATGGCTGTGATGTTTTTTATAAAAACATTAAACAAACAGCATGAAACAGAAATTGAACAAACTAACTAAATAACTTCAAAACTTTTTTCATAATTATTAAAAGTGTAATAAATTTTTCGTAAAAAATATACTCAGTACCCAATCTCATTTTGTCTACTTTTCTTCTGACTGAGACACTGCGACAATCGAATCTACGACCTGCGAGTGTGAGGTACGGTCCTTATATTAAAACGTCATGACGGTCAGTAAAATAAATTGGCTTTACAACCTTTTCTTCTACAAGAATGAATGCAACTTTGGTAGATTAATATGTCAGCTACAGAACGTCCCTAGCATAAAATTTGCTACAAAAGCAATGTTTTTTTTAATTACGATACAAGTATAACATACTTTTATTATTTATTTATTACTAGCATTGCCCGCGGTTTCGCCCGCGTTCATATGATCAAAAATCAAATTCTTAGGTTTTACATATTAGTATACTCTTACATGGCAGTTTGTGTCCCGCGGTAAAAAGTATCCTATATGTTGACCCGGATAACAAGCTATCGCCATACCAGATTTCATCAAAATCACTTCAGTGGATTTTCTGTGATGCGGTAACAGACAGACAGACAAAAATTCTAATAACTATACCTAGATTCGGCCTCTGTATCGAAAATAATGTTTATTTCAATAAGATTTTCCAAAAAATATCTAATGTACAGATTCGGCTTAGTTACAATTTTATTATATGTATAGATAATGATTCTTTATCAACTAAAAGAGCGCCTTAAATGAAAATTTTATTATAATATTAATACGTTGATAAAAATAATATCTAATAAAAAATACTCACTAAAAAATATTTCTTAGCAACCCAAAAATAATGTTTACAAGCAAAGAATCAGCGTTACTATTCTAAGTTTACAAGTTTCTGAAGCTAAGAAGTTTCTACTTCTGAGGTGCAGTCCTATGACTGACTTTTTTATTTAGAAACATTCAATCAGATTATAAATTATGTAGTACCTACTGGATAATTTAAAAGACCTTTATTATTATAATTTTCTATACGGTAAAAATTTGAGATATCTGACAAAACTAATTGAGACAATTGTCCAAAGACAAATTTACCAAAAAATTAAAGGTAATATTCCATCTAAAAATAACGAAACGACCTACTCCCGGTATAGAAGAATGAAGGACAGAATCTATGTCAGGTGTTGCAATCAATGTCGCTCAATCAAAGCAATCAAACCTTTCAAAATTTTCATCCCTTTTTAATCAACTCGAAACTCGTTGATTTTAATTATGTTTAAGTACAATTTATTTTTTTATTCATTCTATCTTCCGAAGCGACCTAATCGAAGGATAACGTAAAACGGTGCATTTAGTTTATTTTTTTTAATATGGCATATATTTTTAAACCAGCGACGAAATGATTAATTCTCCATACAATCTTCCATCCCCCTTTTCACCCTTTTAAAGTATGATTTTCGGGATAAAAACTATCCTATGTAAGGACATAGGATACTTTTGGGAAGGTCCAGGGTTTCAAACTATCTTCATACCAAATTTCATCTAAATCAGTTCAGTTTCAATATATCCATTACAAACAAAAAAAATTTTTTTCTCTTTATAATATTAGTATAGATAGTGAGGTAAAACAAAAAAACTTCAAGTTACTTCTAAGTCTACTAATTACTTTTATTTTTGTCTTTTAGGGAGTAAAACGAACCAATTGCAATCAGCGTTCTTTTTCACCAAAATTAAGCATAGCTATTTATCAAGAGAGGTGGAATCGATCATCCTATCTAGTCTTCCACCGACAGGTTGTAAGATTTTTAAGGGTATGGAACTTTCAAAATATTCCAGTGATGACAAGAGGTCATCAATTAGTAAATAAAACTATCTTTTCGGATTATTTCGCGGATTTATTTTGATTTTTGGTTCCCGACGTTTCGAATGCTTTACAGCATCCATGGTCACGGGAGAGACTGAGGTGTTACATGTCTTGAAGGTATAGTTGTTACAGACAGCCTATTGTCCGAAATCCGAAAAGATAGTTTTATTTAATAATGTCAAACATTCGCGTAAATCTAAGAAAGTATTAAGAGGTCATCAAAATCGGGCCATGCTACGCGATGAGAGGTCCTGGTCGGCGATGGTCTCCTTCAGCGAGGCCGTCATCTCACTGAAGGAGACGGCGGAGAGGGAACGCGAGGCTAACGCCTTAGCAGACCCTCTTCGTCGCCGTCGGCTGGGGGGGAGGAGGCGCCGGTATGCGCAACTTCTCCCGCCACCCTAGAGGAGCTACTGCGGGGGGGGGTCTCTCGTTGACTCCCCTGCACGTCATCGGGGCGGTCGGGATGCTCTGTGAACCGAGGGCATCCCGGTTTAGGCGAGGCAGGCCCGCGGGGTACGGGCTGTCCGCAGGGGTGTTGCAGTGAATGCGCAAGCGATCCTGCACACCCCATTGCACTGCGGCGACGGGTTCCGCTGTGGGTTTTAGTGAGTAGGAGTCTCACAGTACCCTACCCATTGACGGCCGGTATGGTCCCCATGATGGGTTTCCCCAGCGTCAACAAAAAAAAAAAAAGAGGTCATCAAAATAATGGTTAAAAACGTATTCATTGAAAGCTCAAATAAAGTATTTAAAAGTAACCTAAAAAACCGCTTGAAACTTTTAGTCCCTATCCAATACATCAACAACTTTCGGACCATTTTCTTGTAACAACAAAATTTTCGCACATTTTCTATTTTATATCCCATGGGAACTCTTCCTTTTTTAGGGTAAATGTATCCATCATTCGTCTTCAAAAGGCTATCTTACTCTGCTCTAAACTTTAGTGATTTCGGCATAGCAGTTTAACCATGTAAAAATAACAGATAGTCATATATTTTTTTTTGTTTATAAGCAATATGATTCATCATAACTGTACATATTATTTTACTAATAGCTTAGCAAAATATCTTTATTAGAATATATTTTTAAAATAACATAATTTAATAAGAGAACAGTAGAGCTCAGTAGAGGCAGTGGTAGCCCAGTGTTAACGCGCTCGCTTGGGAAACCGAGTGAAATGGATTCAAATCCCGGGTCTCGCACCTATGATTTTTTTCATGTGCGAATCATTTCCATTACGCTTATGAGTTGTCATACGGTGAAGGAATAGGTATATCGTCAGGAAAACTGCATGTCTAAGGTAACTCAGAAAGTGCCAACCCGCACTTGATCAGCGTGGAGGACTATGGCTTGATCCCCCTCGTATTGAATCCCACCAATGGGACGCTAAAAAGGGCTGAATACCTAAATACTTAGTAAATGCATTGTGACTAAATTAATATTATTGTTAAACTACACTGCAATATTCAAACCGACAATAATTTTCAATGTGCGAAACCTGCCGGAAATAACAAGCTTATTGAAGTAAGCTCATTCTCATCGCTCATTTAGTTAAATGTTTTATGTCATAAAATATCTAGTTTTCCACAATATAATAATGTATGGCTGCGATAATATATGATGAAAAATTCCGACGAATTGAGAACCTGCTCCTTTTTGGAAGTCGGTTAAAAATGGCTGCTACTAAAAAGATGTAAAAATAAAAAATAAAGTTAACATTGGATTCTTGAAATAGAATATCCGGGGTTGAAACATTATTGCTTTTCTGTTAGATAGATGTAATTCGTCATCTGAATTCGCAAGAAGATATCAAGTACATTTTCGGATTCAGCTATCGAGTTACACAAAAGTTCTTACAAAATAATACAACAAGTACTTTGACCACTCAGTTCTTATAGCCTTCCAAAGCCATCTCTGTGTTGACTTGTAAATAGAATATTTAATGGACGAATCTTTTTTCATCTAAAAAATAAATGATGGTTTTCGAAACTAAGCGTGCTCGTAGAAACTAGTTAAGAGTTACGAATGAATGAATATAAACTAGACTTTAAGGCAACATTATCTTACTATTTAAACTTTTTCGTATTTTACTTTTATTCTCAACAAAAAATGTAACTCAGTACCTATCACCTGCAAGCGTGTCTTTGGTACGTTTTGTTAGAAATTGTATTAATAATATAAAATAATAGTAATTCACATACATAAGCTCATATTAAATAGGTAAATCTGATTAGGCAACTTACTTTCAACTGGATAATTGAATTCAATTTCTATTCATTAATTAATTGGATAAACAATAAATAATAATTGTTCGGCGAATTTAGTCTCTTTTGTTTTAGCAAATTCTTTATTAAACACGAGACAGGTTTCCTTTTTATTTCTTATAAAAGAATTGAAATGAAAAATCTGTATTTATAAACAAAAAAAGAACAAACAATACATATTACGTGTTTGTACAGCTGTACATCATCACAAAAGGCTCTATACATATAATAAAATTCTGAGTTGAATCTGTACATTAAATATTTTTTTGAAAATCTTATTGAAATAGTCATTATTATCGATACAGAGGCCGAATCTATAGTTTTTAGAATTTTTGTCTGTCTGTCTGCCTGTTACCGCATCACAGAAAAACCACTGGACAGATTTTGATAAAATTTGGTATGGTGATAGCTGGTTATACGGGTCAACATATAGGATACTTTTTACCGCGGGAAAATATCTCATTTCTGAGTAAAAATACAAAAACTGCAATGTAAGAGTATACTAATATGTAAAACCTAAGAATTTGGTTTTTGGTCATCTGAACGCGGGCGGAGCCGCGGGCAATGCTAGTGTGGAATATAAGGGATATTTCTTCGTCACTCCGACACTGTTTCGGTAGTTGCCATGACATGGTTTGACTGTGAAGGACGGTGACAGTGGTGCATAATTTGCAATTGTGCAGTTTAAGAACTTTTCTGTTAAATAAAAAAAAACATTCGATTAGCTAACCAGTAGAATGATCTTGCTACCAGTATACAATATAAATATAAAAGGTACCTAGAGACTTCGAAGTCGTTAGCGTAATATATGTACATATTATATTAAAGCTGACAGAAAATCTAATTAATATGAAATAAATAATGTTTTAGTATGGGAACGCCTGTGGTATCCACTTAAAAATTAATTAATACTATCTTAAGTTACTTTTACACGAACTGCTTTTTGTTCAGGGTCGCTGGTTTAAGTCTCTTTCATCATAATATCAAAAATTATATTTACAGTATAATTAACACTATGAATATTAAATAGTATATTATAATAAATATTATTTTATATATATATATATATATATATATATATATATATATATATATATATATATATATATAAAATAATATATCAAAAATAAATTCAAAACAAATGTACACTTAATTGAATTGTTGAAAAATAATGTATATTTTTTTTATCAAATTGTTGTAATAACATAATAATGTAAAATGTTAAATGATTTTTTATTAACAGTAATCTCCTTTTTTTATATCGGTTAAAAGTAGAATCATTAAATTCCCAGAGATCGCGGTATATTCACCTAATACATATAGTTTGTGTATAAAATTAATTGAAATCACCAACAAATTAGGCCTAAATGGGCATTAATTATTTGATTACGCGTCCTTTAGTCGTGATCTATGCCCAATGCTACATTTTTGTTAATGTCGTAATAGATTAATGGACCGTAACGTAAGTATAAAAATATGTACACGGTATTTATATTTTGAAGTTATACTTCTTATGACACGTTTAAAGAAAATAGGAGAGTAAAATTTTACGAAGCGCGCGCACACTGACAGCCAAAAAGCGACATGATGAAGTTAGCTGTATTACTTTTAAAACAAAGAGTTGTGGTATACGGGATGAAATCTTTAGCTATTTTTGTTCTGTTACGCCAAGGAAGTATAACTCCTTACGTGCGTACATAAATACATACACACGTTTTTTTTATTAGATATTGCAAGCACTTGAACTTCCTACTGTTCAAGATTCTACGAGAGGCATTTCTGTGTTTTCAACATGAAAACTATCACGAGGCTTGGCTCGCAGAAGTATTTTTGTAGCCTACGAGGATGATACCCCAAAGTGTCTGCATTACCTACACGTTAAGGGGAAAATGGTGAAGATCATGGTCCAGATGAAACCTCCATGTCTGATTTTGGTTAAACGCTTTATGTTTCATAACCATTTCACACATTTCCAGAAACGAATGTGCTTACACCCCTGCCGAGGAACAAGAAGCCAAAATTTCCTTTCCATCCCCTCTACGCTAATGTTTGACACCGTATGTGGTTATGCCCTGACTGCGTTCAAACCCAACCCTCTCCATCATAATGGAATAAGATCACTAATGCACTCAACCACAGCAACTGATAAAAATATAAGCCAATCTGGAAATGCCGATTTTCAAAACTCCATCTAAAAGTAAGATAACATCATAAGAAATTGTTGAACTTTTATATAAGAAACGTAACTAACGAATGAAATAAAGTTTTTTTCAAGTCAAAAGCCAACAAAAGTGGACAAAGATTAAAGATATTGCTACAATCTCATAATAAATAACACTAAGTTATAGCGCGTGCGTTGTTTCCAAGATAAATATTAAAAAAATATCACGTTTCTAACTACTGAAAAGTTGGCTCACACGCGATCTTGGACTTAAATCCTATGATAGATTACCTAATATACGCCTACCTTACCTAGATACTACATGTATTGCTTAATCTAGCTTGCTACTGGATTAGCAATCTTTTTTAGTTACTTTCAATTAACTAGACTTTACAGTTAACACCTTACTTAACATGAATAATATGTCGGAGACGAGTCATAATCACAACTAATCGGAACGCGAGCGCCACCTTTTTGGGCTCGACAGAGTCTACGTTGTGACACTCGACCGGGCTCTGCTGAGTTACGCTTGGTCGGTCGCACAGTGAACACTAGTAGAAACTGTCTTGCGTTCCGTATTGTCTATACGTGGTAATAGTGAAGTGAAGTGCTGTGTAACTGTGTACAAAGTGATTATTGTTAATTTGAAATACAACTTGGATTGCATCGACTTTTATTTGAACCGACACTTCCCATATAACGCCCACTGTATAAGTCATGATAAAATAATGGAAAATAATAGAGAAAATTAATGCTGCTTCGATATCAGAAGCGGGATCAGTGTTGGTTCAATTGCAAAAAGAACTAACTCTGAGTGAACAATGACGTGCTATGTTTGAACAACAAAATGTCAGTATGTGTTATCTTATCGAGGCCTTGCAAATGCCTCAAACGAAGAAGAACGTCAAGTTACGCGAGTTTGATCCTGACAATATGGATACGAACGCAAGATCTTGGCTTGCGACTGCAGATTTGTGTTTTGCCAAATACCCTCCATACGGCGGCCAGCTTGTTTTAAGTCAGTAAGGAATGAAAAAGGATAAGGGTCGACGTGGCTATCACAATTTGTATACCAGAGAATAGCATAGGAAGAGTTCAAGGTGATTTTCAAGGCGAGCATTGTTTCCACCGAGACATTGGCCGGTACGCTAATTAATTTTAACAGTGACAAACCAAATGAAAAAAAGAAACTCGTTACGTACGCAAATCGCCTGATGACGTCACTGACTAATCGTTGGAAAGACGCTAGCAAGAATCAGATAGCAATTGCGACTGTCCTTGCTCACTTATGTCAGTTTAATTCGAAATTACAACGATTGGCCTTTACTACGAAAATTGCTTCGCGAGATCGACTGCAGCAGGGATTGCACGCATTCTCACATTTGAAACGCAAAGCTAGTTTATCTGATGATTTTTCAAAAGTGCCTGATGCTAAACGAGCCAAGCTAATGTTAAAATGTTATAAGTGCAGAAAAGTGAGTCATAAGCGGTCAGAGTGTAGAAGCAAGGTAAATGAGTGTGGAACGACCTTCGATGACAGCAACGGCATTGCAGCCTGCAGTGAAGTCTCTGGTGTGCTTCAAATGTGGCAAGCCTGGTCACATCACGCTCCGGTGCATAAGTAGTGCCAGTCAAGTGGACGGCAGCAGTATGGGTGCAACACGAACGGAACGACGCGTGGATGTATGTGTTGTACAACCATCTTCGAATGCTCAATGGCATAGAGGTAATCTGTATTGCTTTTGTTATAATCATGGTGCTGAATATTAGTTAGTAAGATAACATTTAGCAGTCAAATTGTGTGGTTAACGATTTTGTCCTTGCAATTTCTAGTATTGATCCAAACGGAATATTCCGCACAGAGTAAAATTTGTTTTGTAACGATTAACGGTCATTCTCTTGAATTCTTTTGAAATATTATGTTTTGCCTAATTATTAGTTACAAAATGGTATCATGATAGAACATGAGATATTGAAAGGTTTTCTATTAACATGACGGCTATAAATTCTTTACACAAAAATTCTAGTAGGTCATGTACCAATAGAGGTTGATGTAAATAATGATCATCATGCCAAGCAAATGTTTTAATGAAGTCGAGGGAAACCGATGTAAGCATTCTGACGGCCGTAGTAGTGTCGACCGTACTAGTAACTATTACGTAGTCATAGCCTGGTAAAAGTCGGTCTTTTGAGGAAGCTCAAACTAAATAGACCGTGGGTGTGTGATGTGCGTTTAGTTCTGGCGGAGGTCGGGGTCTGTTATGACCATAGTGTGTAGTCATCGAGAGGATGATACATACGGTGATCCCGTAGTGGATGCACCTGGATTGTGGAGCAATTGTGATTGCTGGTTGGCTTGTAAAGCCGTGGCCTAAGAGTGGTTTACAAAGGTGCTAGTAAATTTGAAAATTAGTTTGATTGAAGTGTTGAATGATGTTGGTACATGGCTCTAGATGACTGACGTTATTAGTTAGATTAGAGATAAATAGTGACTTGGAGTTAAAAAAAAAAACAAAGGTGTTAGCGTTAAAGTTTTTCGTTAGAATAAAGATGATTTAGATTCAAAGTTAAGTTTTATCTGGTCAGGATTGACCGAGTCGAGCAAGTATTTTCGTTGATTATTTGGTTGCAGGCTAACACACGGCTAACACACGAGGGCGTGTGCATGCAGGATGGCCGTGTCGGAGACGAGTCATAATCACAACTAATCGGAACGCGAGCGCCACCTTTTTGGGCTCGACAGAGTCTACGTTGTGACACTCGACCGGGCTCTGCTGAGTTACGCTTGGTCGGTCGCACAGTGAACACTAGTAGAAACTGTCTTGCGTTCCGTATTGTCTATACGTGGTAATAGTGAAGTGAAGTGCTGTGTAACTGTGTACAAAGTGATTATTGTTAATTTGAAATACAACTTGGATTGCATCGACTTTTATTTGAACCGACACTTCCCATATAACGCCCACTGTATAAGTCATGATAAAATAATGGAAAATAATAGAGAAAATTAATGCTGCTTCGATAAATATATAGTTGGATGGATGGATGGATGGATCGATGGATGGACGGACGGAGGGATGGATGGATGTTACTCTTTCATGCCAGGTCGGCTGATTATAGTCTGGAATAGTGCATAGGTTACTTTTCATCCCGGAAAAATGTACGGTTCCCGTGGGATAGATTTATTTTTGTCTAGGCACGAACCCGAAGAGAAGCGAGGGTGAGTCGCTAGTCTACTAAAAATTTTATGTCAATAATTTAAAAAGGACAACACAAATTTCCTATTCAATCCATCCTCAATTCATCTTCGTGGCACGACGTCGGGTGATTCATTGTGTACTTTAAAACTTTGCACCTTGGATAAGGTCTTTAGATTTATTACAAACTTTGCCGATACTTCTAAGATAAAGGGTTCATTAAATTTTCCAAAAATATATTGAAACGACAAAAAATAAAATGATAAATCGTTTTGACTCAGTACTCAAACTGCCTGTTTTTATGCGGCCCAGTTCAAATCTCATATGAGATGAAATCTAGTATTGATTAGCCAATAATCAGAAAATATCCCTATAGATTTAAGATGAAGTAAATGTTAAGGTGTCGCTACGATTTATTAATGATGGTGGAAGCAAAAAAGAATTAGGGCATAGAAATTTTAAACATACCTTTTATTTGATTACGTACCAGTCATTTTAAATTGTCACACCAAGACAAACAAAAGGTATTCTCAAAAACCATACACAAAATAATTCCTGCAAGAGAAAATAAAAATTGCATAGCAGAAAAATAGAATTACAGGGAAATAACATTTTTTTTTGTATTAGTATATGCATATCACAAAGTTAAATAAGAAATTCTAAAAAAGCACTCGAAAAACACGTTATTTTCGCTTCAACAAATATAGGTAATTGATTAGTATATTTACCACATAGAGTTCAAATTTGGAAAAATAAAAAATAAACATGATAACAAACTCGTTAGATTACTAAGCCACATCTTTCGCTCGTAAGGATTCGGTAAATAAATCGTTCAGTTGATATATTTCGATTTTAGATGCCAAAAAATGCTTGAATATAAAATGATTTATACTAAAGTGCCAATGGATAAACATTCACTTATTTTACCCGACTGCCAAGGAAGAGTTATGTTTTCGCGCGTACCTTGTATGTATGTATGTTTGTTTTTTTTTACGCTTTAAAGTGACAAGCTTAAATTCGTTAATTGACAATTAATTTGCGTAATGGGTTTTTAAATGTTTAATTAATTACTTTAGTAATAGAATTATGAAGTCGGAAACATACACATTACACACACGCATACACATACGATATAATGATACATACTTTTAACGAATTTAAGCTTGTCACCTTAAAGCTTTTTCAAAGAGTCTTATTTACTACTTAACTTTCGCCTACGGCCTGTTACGGCTATAGAAAAAAGGCTTATGTAGTTATATCAGACTTATCCGAATCCTCTCCCGTCAATGAATTTCCTGATAAAATCGGTTAAGTCGAAGTTTAGCAGGTTTGGACTTTAGTTTCGTACAAATAACACTATGAACCCTATATATGAACATAGGTGTCTTTAATGATTTCAAACACGGATAACATAATTTTATAAATAAGTATTCATACTAAATGCTATTCTATAATTTTTTTATATTAAGTCAATACGATAAATGTTCGGAATATGTATTTATATATGTATGTATCACAGATAATACCTACTACATATTCTATTAATATTTTCGCATACATTCGTCTGTTTATTCACGGAGAACGTATTTTATTTGATTCAAAGTAAAAAAATAATAATTTACTTATTAATAGTATTTCCAGTAATGTAATGCTACCTAGCATAAAGTTAAAATGTGCTTCATAACAATTATGTTCCATCGACTTTATTATTAGTTTCATAAATGATATTAAACCTTATTACAATTTCTTCAAAAAAAACTTATCTTATGTCTGATTGCTGACCCTTTGTAATATTTTTCTTGTACTCGTAGTTGTTGAACACTTAAGAACATACCTAATCATTATTTTTTAATATCACAATGGTAGTAATACTGTCCAAATGAAATATTCACCCAACTGGCTCAAAATTGTAATATATAGGATACTTTTTACCGCGGGAAAATATCTCATTTCTGAAAAAAAATACAAAAACTGCATTGTAAGAGTATACTAATATGTAAAACCTATAATTTGGTTTTTGGTAATCTGAACGCGGGTGGAGCCGCGGGCAATGCTAGTAAATAAATAAACGTAGAATATTTCCGCGAGATTTAAGTGATGAATCGGTTGGAAGTGTATGTATCCTGTCAGTTTACGTGTAAAAGGATGATGAAACTCTTTTGCTAGTGGCCAATGATCATACAAAAAAGTTTCATTTCCATGGGAAGCATCGCAGAGGAATGAATTGATGTATTTACGAGTACTTTCTGAACGTATTTTTGTCCCGACGAACGAATAATACTATTATAAGAATAATATTTTTTATTTATTACTTACCTTCATTCTTTGCTTATGAACTTGTCTATGATATTGATGATGAATAAAACTGTCTGTCTGTTTATATAAATATATTCTATATATTCAAAACGCGATAACCTATTTTAATGAAACTTTCAAGCAAAAGACAATAAGGAAAGGTTTTCCCGGTAAGATGAGCTATTACATGGTACCAGAGTAAGAGTTGTAAAAAAACTTTAAATTATATGCTTACTAAATCAATATCTTAACATTGATATATATAAAAAAAACAAGAGTTTCTCATTTTAACAAGCTTTGCTCGAAGGTTTGGAAGATGTAGATTGTAGAATAGATGTACAAGTAACATCATATAAAGATATCGTCAGGTATTTATATATGGCAACTTCAGCGCTAAAACACTATGTAGGTACATACAGATATTCCTATATTTCGAAGTGAATATTTTACTTTCTTATGTATATTCGCTGAATCGTTTGTAAGGGCGGGATGCCTGACTTGTATACAATTTTATTAGAGCACTGTATGTGGGAAACGCTCTGTAGTTTTGATAAAACCATAGCGAAATCAGTCTTAGATGTTCAATGTTGTCATAGTAATATTATTAATAGCTATTAGTTTAAAAAATAAGAGAATAAAATGTAAATTCAAAGAAATCAAGTTAAACTTATATTAGCGACCTTATTTGTTATTTTTCTTTTAAATCATTGAAATTTAACAGCATGGTCGAAAATCTTGTAAATTTTTTATTTATGTAAACAGACGTATAAACATTTGCCTTGTGCGTGATGAACTTACTGCCAATCGTAGCTTACCAGACACCTGCTTTACATCGTTAACGTTTTAATAATTTAAACCTGCAGTTCAAAGTGCACTATGATGGTCGAGGGCAGCACTTCATAATATGTCTACCGAAAAGTGTGGCTTCTGAGTTGTAGGTGTCCTCAATGATGTTTTTTAATGAGGTTAGCAATAAGATTTACACATGAAAATAGCAGAGGTGCGATATCTAGATTTAATTTCTATATATTTAAGGGATGATATTACCAATGAGCTACTTACACTATGACTTTAGTCAATTAACAAAATGGATCTACAATATTTCAACATTTAATCTGAAGAACAGCTATTTTTATAAGAGAAACCTGTTAAATCCTTGTCATTTCAGATATTGTTGGACTTAATAAGATTTCTTCGCAACAGAACGAACTCGGTATCTCCTAATGGTATAATTAATTAGTGGGTTCATGGAACATAAATCAAGTTGGGCCGAGGAAATGAACGTTACTTGCAGTTCTTAACTCCGCTTGATTTTCTTTGAATTCAAGAAATTATTAAGCACAAACCATTTTATCATATTATTTCTTTACTTCTTAACTCTTAATAATTCGTTTGTTTTTAATGCTTCGAAAATGGAAAACGAGGCACTTGATTGCAAGGAACCCATGTCTGCATATTTCGTACATTGGGGCTTATTAGATTTTATCATTCGAGATGTAGGTACAAGATGAAAAAGAGGTGGTTGAGGAGATAAAGGATGGTGAAGGTAGATGAAAGGACTTCTATTCTAAAGAATATAAGCCATATAGCTCTTAATATGTTATAGACTATCGATTCATTCACTGCACTAGGGGTTTCGCATGTTATCCCGCTTTATTTTGTACCACACAAATTTAATAAAAAAATCACATTTAAAAAATAATAATCCATCGTGTGTCTGGAATCATAAAAAAAATTGAAAGCCTATTCAGCCATGCTTTTAAAGAAACAAGAAAGATTTGTAGAAAATATAACTCTCGAAAGTGAACTAACTTTGTTCCGCTGATGTATTTTCTGAAATACATCAACAAATCTATTTGAGAAGTTGCGATGTAACGCGAGTGGAATTTTAAAATGATCAATGTTTTATTTCAAGAACATCTATAAGGTTTCAATGAGAATATTTTTTAGTAATAATATAAAGAAAAATGAATAAAAACATAAATCGCACAAAACACAGGAAAAATTGGATATGTTTAGTACACTATTTGTTACGGAATAGGAAAGCATTGCAATAGAAAAGATTCTGAGGCCTAATTTCTTCAGATGGGGGAGTAGATATGAAAAAAATTAATGATTAGTGATGATGATAGTGGCAATATAATAAATTAAGACTAATATTATAATAAGCCCTGCACGTAAGGTTAAGGTAAGGTAACCCTACTGGCTTAAAATCATGCAACTGTAAATAAAAATCCATGAAGTTACAAATAATAGCAAATATATTAGCAATAATAATACTTTGAGAAACCGAGTATCTTATGCCAAATTGTGTCGAGATTGACATCTATACTCTATAAAATTCTGAGTCGAATCTGTACATTAAATATTATTTGGAAAATCTTATTGTCATTATTATCGATACAGAAGCCGAATCTATACTTATTAGAATTTTTGTCTGTCTGTCTGTGACCGCATTACGGAAAAACCATTAGAGGGATTTTGATGAAATTTGGTATGATAATAGCTGGTTATCCGTTAAAACGTAAATAGGGACGAACCAGGGCGGAGTGAGGGTGAGTCACTAGTATTGAAAATAAAATGCTTATAAATAGGCCGAAAAAGCGTTTTAAACAATGAAGTATCCAACAATACATCATATTAATATTTAAGTGTAAAGGTCTGTAATTGTACTCATAATACACTTGTTTGTCGAACTCCATACAAACAATAAAGCCGTTCTTCTGCCATATTTTAGTTGTTGAAAGCGTAATATTACTGCAAGCATCTGTTTCGTAAAATTGTACTGTTATTTTTATATTTAAAAATAATTCTGTCCTTATAACATCCTATTGCTGTGCACTGAGTCTCCCCCTTATGCGAGAGGGTTCATGCCATACGCTGGCCAAGCGAGTTGGACTTACGAGTAGCTATGTCTTTCGAAAACTAGTTAGGTTCACATAGACATGCAGGCTTATTTGTTTTCCTAGGACACAAGACGTAGGAATCTTGTTGAAAATGATTGGCACATGAGAATCTCAGTGACCCGAGACCCGGTTTTGAACCGGATTAACTTAAATTGCCAAACGACTTTTAGAAACAGCCCAGTGTTAATGCGCTACCACTGGGCTATTTTCAACCGACTTCAAAAAGGAGGAGGTTCTCAATTCGACTGTATGTTTTTTTTTTTTTTTTATGTTTGTTACCTCAGAACTCCGTCATTTATTAACCGATTTGGACAATTTTTGTGTCGTTTGAAAGGGTATACTTCCAGATTGGTCCCATTTAAATTTCAAAAAAAAATACCACCCCTAAGGGTGGAAAAACAACTAATGATGAATTTAACCTACTTCTAATTGTCATATTGACTTGAAACTTTGCAAGTATTTCTATTTCCGTTGATAGTACAGTGGTTCGGTGTTGTTGACCTGATCTGATGCCAAGGCCAGAAGGTGGATAGGTGGAACTCTTCAACGGCTAATAGTAGATACTTTGAGTTTGGGCTTATTTTGTTTGATTTGACAAGCCTAACACGTTAGAATCCTTACTTTTCTACTACTGTCTACACTAAAAAGGGAAAAATAAAAACTTTTTAACAAAAAAATAAAAACCGACTTCAAACAAAAGCACTAAAAAGTAAAAAATAACTGATTGGTAGTTTTCATTTACTATACATACCTAATCAAATATTTTCATAGTCGGTGTGCTTTGGCTAAGTAATTAAAGCCTACCTATTAAATACATACCCAATCAAATATTTTCGAAATCGGTGCCAGCCCATACAAAGCAAAGCACACCGACTTCGAAAATATTTGATTAGGTATGTATAGTAAATGAAAACTACCAATCAGTTATTTTTTACTTTTTAGTGCTTTTGTTTGAAGTCGGTTTTTATTTTTTTGTTAAAAAGTTTTTATTAAAAGTATTAACACCTCCAGGTAAATTACAAAGAAATTAATTAAATTTCTAAGAAATCTATTGTTAACTGTAACGCCGGCGTGTCCGCGGTCGTGGAGGGATTAATACCATTTTTTATCTGTACAATACATATTAGAAATAATCTGTACTTACTAAAATTATATTTAGATATTTGTACCCATATTTATTTATAGTCACTGTGTTTCATAAATGTCGAAAACACTTACAGTAGCCTCATTTTAGCGATGACTTAATATAATTTGTTACAACGGACGTTCTCGTTACCACTGACATTCCATGCTCCATGCTATTATATAAAACTTTGCCATTGAAGGCTCATAAATTATAAATAAACAGCAAAATGCATTAACAAAAAATAAACAAGGTCTTTTTATATTAATTGCAAAGGTCAATATAATTTAGAATAATTTTAGAGACGATTATATTCATGACCTGCTTCTGTCAGCGACTTATGCCATATGTATGTAAGTTTATGTATATCTTAATTCACAATAAGAAAATATCACTAGTTTTTAGGGTTATGTACCTGAAGGGTGCCAACGGAACACTATTACGCCTTTGCTGTCCGTCCGTCCCTCCGTCCGTCCGTATCTCATGAACCGTAAAAGGTAGTGTAAGTATTTCTATTGCCGCTATAACAACAAATAATAAAAAACCAAGATGGCAAATTTTAAAAAGGCTGCCATGCAAATTTAAAAAAAAACGATTATGGTACGAAACCCTTCGTACGCGAGTTCGATTCGCACTTGACCAATTTTTTTATTGGGAAATGTCTAAAAGTTCAAAAAAACCTTTAAATGTATCTTTGGATCTACTATGCTAGTTTAAATGATATTTTATACAAGACACAAGAACACTCTCTATTCCTTTTAGTTGGGCGTCATTGCGACACGAACACTCGAGAGAGATTAGATATAGGGTTTGCCGGCTTTACGTGTTCTTCCAGGCATGGAGAATATATACAAAGGGACCAAACTCACGATCTTTGGCTAAGTGGATAGTAATCTCAAACATCAGACACTTCACTGGATAGAATTTAATCAATAATAGCACAAACCTATTGTGTAGTATAAAATACAATTTACATATGAGGTATCTTATGCGAGTACATGTAATGGCACACAGTTTTTATTATTTTGTACAGAATCAGAGCAACGCCTCAAACAACATTACGAAAATGAAATTGGAATGAGTAATGACGTAAGTACTTCATTAAATATTATTAAGCAAAACACAACGGTTTTTCCGCTCTTTTCCACTCAAGAGTCAAGATGACAACTTATACAATCAAATAATTATTTTACATAGAATCTCCATTAGAAAAACACTAATGGAGATCTATTAGTTCCCACGGGAACCGTTCATTTTTCCGGGATAAAAAGTAAGCTATTTGTTATTCTGATGTATGACCTATATTGTTGTAAAGTTTCATCAAAATCCAATCAGTAGTTTTTGTGTCCTAAGCTGTATAAGTTATTATAGTTTTTTAACTATCCCACGGGAACTTTATAATTTTCCAGGATAAAAAGTATCTAAGATATTGCCCAGGGATATAAGGTACCACCATGCAAAATTTCATTTAAATCGGTCTAATAGATTCGGAGATTAGCCCGTACAAACAGACAAACAGACAGAGAAACAAAAAATTTGAAAAAAATCTGGATTTGTTCTATTTGTCTTCTCACATCCCCCTGACTCGGTTTTTAGCATTTTTTTGCTATGTACAGACATTCGACCTCTACTCTTTTATTATAGTATAGATTATGCATATAAATTGTATTTATATATAATAACTAGCAGAACCCGCTGCTTCGCTCGCGCTAAAACTACAAAAAAACTCTAAAAAGGTAGGTTTCATCCAATTTTTCATGCCATATTTCACCCCCCTATGAGATGAATTTCGAAAAATGCTAAAACACATATTTATTTAATTATATCGAAGAGCATTAATACCAAGTTTCAAGGAATTCTGATCATAAATATTTTTGGACTGTATTCTATTAGTTACAGCGATTTTAAATAAATTCTAACTTTTAAAAAGCTTTCATATTCCGAAACTCGTTTCCGATACGAGGGTTTGATTATTGAAGTCCGGGAAAAGGCAGTTCACACAAATATTACTCAGTCTACAATTTATTATATTACTTTAATTTCTATTTATAATAATATTATGCTGCACGTTATATAAAAATAAATGAAAAAAGTACTTTTTTGATTTATGCCCGCCAGTCTAACTTTTGTTTAAGCCCGTTTCAATAGGATGTCGTAAAATAGATATGTATATATAAACTCTGAAATATTAAAAAATAAACTTCAAAGATTGTACGAACTACGTACCTACAATAAAAATAATTTACTTATATATCTATATAATAAAATTAAGAAAACTCGGGATGTTTTTGTGACTACGTATAAGAATGAAACAATCTGCACAAGCAACTTGACGATAATCACAGACTATTAAATAAAAGAGGCCATTCGTAGACAAAACCGCTAGCAGGATTATATGAGTTTATTTTGGCAACAGTGTGTAATTTTAGTAATTAAACCCATACAACTGTATAGAGAGTTTTGAGAAGATTATGGCTGCAAGCGCTATCTTTTATATGGCTATTTTATATTTGCCATGTAATCTGTTAAAACAATATTATAGATAAATAATAGCGACTCGCCCTCGCTTCGCTTCAGGTTCCACCTTAGACAAAAACAAATCTATCCCACGGGAACCGTACATTTTTCCAGGATAAAAAGTAACCTATGTACAATTCCAGACTATAATCTATATCTGTGCCAATTTTCATCCAGATCCGTTCAGCCGTTTTGGCGTGAAATAGTAACAAACATCTATCCATCCTCACAAACTTTCACATTTATAATATTGGTATATTTATGGATATGGACATAATAGAATAGGTACGTAAATAAAATTAAATTTATTTAAGCTTTAACATTTTTAAACCTATGGAAAGCAAACGCTGAATGAAAGTAAGTAATACAAAATATATGACAAAAAAATGCTTTAAAAATAATTTTATACCGGGCAAAATTAAAAAAAACGATTAGATACACCTGTTTGACTAGTTTTTAGTTTCGTTCAATTTTGACAAACGTTGTTATTTCGCTTTTTAATAAAATTCAGATTGAATAAACCTGCCAGAATCTGACAAATTATTTATATGTTTTAATCTAAAATGCTGTTTATTTAAAAAGGGGAATAAAACTTGTATGCGCTTAAATTAATTTTAATTAATCTACCTACATCTATACATATAAAAAAATGTAACTAAGTCGAATCTGTACATTAAATATTTTTTTGGAAAATCTTATTGAAATAGATATTATTATCGATACAGAGGCCGAATCTATAGTTTTTAGAATTTTTGTCTGTCTGTTACCGCATCACGGAAAAACCACTGGAGGGATTTTGATGAATTTTGGTACTGGTTATCCGGGTCAACATATAGGATACTTTTTATTGCGGAAAAATATCTCTGAGAAATCTATACTAAAAGTTAAAACGTAAGTAGGGCCGAACCCGAGCGGAGCGAGGGTGAGTTGCTAGTATTATGTATAAAATTATATAGTATATCTATACAAAACACTCTATATAAATTACAAAGTGCTCTAAGGTAAATACCCAGCCATAAGGCTACCTAATCTTTTAATTTATGAAACCTAACAAATTTTAAGTATTTGAGAACAATATTACAATCTAAAATGAAAAACGGATGCTTACGCAAACGACTAAGAAAACAAAATTTACTACCGACTCGCGGCTTTTGAACATAAACCTAAAGAAAGTTCCTTAATGTTTTCGTTAAAGAACCTTTCCCTTTTTAAGCAAAATTAAAATAACGAGCGTCCGGACGCAAAGGTACCGCTTCATATAACTCTGTGTACTCTACTTTTTACTTTGAGCCTAAGCTCTAAAGTCAGGTCTTCTTTTAGCCATCTGCTTACCATATGAAAAATGTTATGATTATTTACATAATATAATTGCCAGGTAAGAATAATAAATGGAAAATAAATAAATAAATAATATATGTTGGGACATTAACACACAGCGCCATCTAGTTCCATGAATATAAATACCCATGACTGGAGTACAAACATTCGTCATCACACAAATGAATGCCCCCAGCGGGACTCGAACCCGCGACCGCTGGCACAGCAAGTAGGGTCACTACAAACTGAGCCAAACGTGTCGTCATATTATTTATTATATATATTATATAATCGGGCTACTATTATTATTTAATATTCGAATGTTTATATGTACGTGTAATGTGTATATTTGTAATCAACACTGAAACGGCTGGGCACATTTGGATGAAATTAGGTACACGGATAGACCTGAAATAGGCTATTCAATCCTAAGGGTATGCATCCAAAGAAAATGAGGGCTAGTATTATCTATACTATAATATTATAAAGAGGTTTGTGAGTTTGTGACGTTGTAGGGGGTAATCTCTGGATCTACTGAACCGATTTAGATAAAATTTGGTAAGAAGATAGTTTGTGACCCTGGGAAGGACAAAGCATATTTTGTAGAATATAATGTAAATATATTATCGTTTAATAGGTTTTTCTTATTGGGAACTGAAGCCGCGACGCTGAAGACAATTAAAACAATAATATGCGGTAGATAATGTAATCAAAATTTAGGCCAAAATTTATACACTTACGTAGACGTCCTATTTATAGGACAAGGAGGCTTCGATCTGAAATCAATAGAAAACCCATGTTTTTCACAAAAAATAAGTTAAATGTTAATTGATTCATATTTAGTTTCCCTATACTTTAAAAACCTTATCTACTTTAAGAAAATTGTATTTTTAATATGTGAATTTATTTGGCTAATTTCTTTAATACTTGCATTGCTTTTTTTAGACATTTTTATTACTTAGATACATACCTATACATACCTTTATTATATACATACTTACTTCCAGATTCGTTCAGCCGTTCTGGCGTGAAAGAGTAACAAATATCCATACTTACAAACTTTCACCTTTATCATATTAGTTCTCAATGTTAATAAAAATGTAGCTCAATGTTGTGTAATAATAGTTTTTTAGAAAAAAAACGCAATATGATATTTTCATTATGCTGAGTGAAAATGATGTATAATGTACCTACACTGGTTGTACAGATGAATTGGTCACCGTAAATCAAACCTCTATTACTCACGTGGTTAAATTCCAAGCATTTAATTGATTTTTTGGTAAATATTAAATTTTATTTTTAAAATTAACGCCTGTTACAATGCGAACGTTTGTCTTTCCTTTTTTTTCTAACCTACTTCTAACGATGGCGCTCGCTATTCTTGCTGCAGTGATGCCTTTCGATGGGCACGGAGTGCCAAGTCATTCTATTAATTAAAGAAATAAATATATCTAATATTAATACGGTCACTATAAAATGTCGTAACTTAACTAATTCGGTAACGATTTATGACAAAGTTGTCGGATAGATGCTTCCATAGATAGGTAATGAATAAATTAACCGACTTGGTTTTACATTATATCTCGTAGCTTTTTACGGCAGAAGAAATGCGTTGCGAGACTTGCAATTTTTTACAGTATGTTTTTAATGGTATAGAGATTATAGACATTGATGCTCGACTGTTCGGTCGAGCTCTTAAATTTAACAAATATGTACCTAGTAAGGTACATACATTGAATTTTGCTATAAATAGTAATTTATAGCGAAATTCAAAATAACCATGATGAAAAGCAAACACCGCCATCTGTGAACAGTAAATCTGCACTTCAAACTTTATGAAATCATTAATGATACTTTATAGACGCTGCGCCACCTATTGAGTAATGATAAAATTACATTGTTTTTTAGAGACTTGTTTCTAAAGCGGTTTTATTTATTACTTAAATTATATCACAAATAAGCATTTTTTTTTAATTATGACTTAGTTATTATCTACGAATAATTAAAACAAAACTAATAAAAATATAGTAATACTAGAAATCGTCGCTAATACTTTAATTATTATGGTTTTACTCCAATCTGAATCCGATCGTGTCGTACAGTCAAGTGTCAAAGATATGACATCTGTCAGTCTGGTACTGACAGCATAAATTTCGTAAAACTGTTGATTATACACTCAATTTTTGAAAATCATTTACTCATTAAATTTAAGAAACAGTGAGAAAATGTCGGCGGAAAGTTCGCCGATCAAGTCTTCAAGATCTTTGAATAAAATTGACAGTCTCGATGACTTCGAAAACCAAGTATTAATAATTAGTTATTACTTTCTCACCGCCTACTTTTGTGTTAACATTATCAAAACAGTACATTTTCTAATTTTAGGATACATTGTTAAAACATGTTGATATATCAATTGTGGAGTCAGAAAAGCGCGCTAACGGTACTTTGCATGTACGCGATCACTACACCGTGTATCTAATTGATCTCAAGTAAGACCTCATTTCGTAATTATACCCCCAATTTAAGATATTAACGCTTTATTCATTTTTACTGTACTGATAACGCATGAATTACGACATTATCATGTGTTGTGTTGTGCAAACAATTTGTTTTGTTTGATAAATAGGTTTATATAATCATTTTACCTTTCCTAAGTAAATTTTAAAGATACAATGATCTATATGTACTGACTTCTTGTTATTTCTTAATACTAAGTACTAAAGATTCATACCGTTACGTATATTTTAAAACTTAGCTTCATTGTTTAAAATATACTTTATCTGCTTTATATAACTTTCTTTATGGCTTAGCCCTATTTTAAACAACGATTTGAATATTTCATTATCATAGCACATATACAATAGTAATAATAAAGAATATTAACAAAATTGAAACATTTTCAGAGTAACAGACCCTGAATATAAAATAGTTCAGTCTAAAATAAGCACAATATGGAGAAGATACACAGAATTTGAACAAATACATGATTATATGCAAGTGACCTATCCACATGTGGTCATTCCACCTCTGCCAGAGAAAAGGGTATGTAAAAGTTTGAAAAGCTATTATAGTATTGTTATAGAGCATATAAGAAATAAATAAAAACTTCTAGATAGTCATTATTTTTGGACACAAATTGAAGTTTAAGCAAATATTTTATGTAGCTTTTGTAATATTTATGTACTACTTTTTAATTTTAAATGTGTATTTTTTTTATATTATAAAAAATTTCTTTTTACAGTAAGTACACTAACGCTATACTTTCTCCTTATTGCTTAAAGAAAATCTTATAGCTAGTATTGATATGTCTTTTTAGTAGGACTTTTTTCTTTGTTCAAGTAGACAAAGAAAAATTTTGCATAACCTAAACGGTTACAATCTTTAGTGTGGTTAGAATTATTCTCTTACTTATCTGGAGTTTACCTGTTTAGAAATACATAGAAGTCGATGATGATGGATTGATTTAAGCTCGATAGAAATTGTATCAAAATCAAAAACCACAGATAGGTAGGTCATTGGGAACCTTGAAAGGGATTGGAGTCCCTTCCCTCCGAAAATCAAACCCACAACCTTTGACATAGAATATTGCGCTTACTGTATAATGCCCTTGCATTATATTGTCCTTACAAACAGACAGACTTATTGTAATTATTACTGTGTATTCATACATATTTTTTAATAGAATGATACGAATGAATCACTGTATTTAGAAATTGCAAACAAAAGCCATACTTATGTATACCTATAAATAGACTACAACTTGTTAACTTAATTTATTCTATTGTCTGCTATTGATTTATGCAAAAAGGTTCTACTATGCCCATATGTTATTCTTTATACATATTATTATACATACATGAAAACCAAAAAAAATCTATCCTACGGGAATCTTACATTTTTCTGGGACAAAAAGTAGTCTATGCATTATTTTGATGCATGAGCTATATTATTGTAAAATTTCATTCAAATCCATTCAGTAGTTTTTGCATGAAAGAGTAACAAACATCCAGACATCCATACATCCTCACAAACTTTCGCATTTACAATATTCATATAGATTATAGGTATTTTAACAATAGCAATAATAATATTAAAAAAGAAACTCCTATTTTCTACTATTTATATAGCTTGTGCTGATTCATTTAAATTATCCATTATATCTGAAGCAGCTGACAGCAATCATCAATCAGCCTATCGCCGTCCACTGCTGAACAAAGGCCTCCCCCAAAGAGCACCAACCATCAAGCAGCTGACATAAGAGACTGACATTTTGACAGCCTATATCTATGTCATAGATAACTAAGAAAGAACTTTTTAAATGCCAACCTTAAAGAGGGTTAAATATTATCATGATTTAACTTGCCTTTCTTAATTTTTCCAGCAAGTGCATTACCAATAGTATAGTACCCACCTCATAATATGTTAACTTACATAAACTTTTCGTACAACCATCAGTTGTACTCTAAACACTATTTGATACAAGTTTCCTTCATTTCTCAGGTTTTATATGCTTGGCGTAAATCTGATACAACAGATCCCGAGTTCATAGAAAGGAGAAGAGCTGGTCTTGAGAACTTCTTGCTACGAGTTGCATCTCATCCCCGGCTTTGTTTTGATGATCAATTCATAAATTTCCTCCAACAAGAACATGGATGGAGGGAAACCATAACAGATAGTGGTGAGTTCTTTTACTTTTTCTCAGAAAAAGTTTCTATATTTTATATATTGGGTGTGATAACTTTTTAACCTGTGTGGCTATACCTAGTTAATTCAATAAAGTTCCGTTTTCTAAATAAATTCAATCATGTCTATTGTTTATACAAATAATTAATATTTTAAAGCAAAAATGTGTTTGTTGATTTTCTGACTTGATTTTTTTCATTTTTGCATTGAGATACTTTATCAGCGATAGTTACGTTTATATTATCAATTTAAATTAGATAAACATACAGAATTTTCATTGCAGGCTATCTTTTACATGCGGAAAATAAACTAAAGTCATTCTCAGTGTCTATAAGACTTAAGAAGCCCGATCCTGAAATTGATGGGGTAAAAAACTATGGTAGGCTTCTTGAAACAAATTTAGGCAACTTTCTTTACACCAGGTAATCCTTATTTTATAACAAATGTATAATTCACCTATGAAGGGAAAAATAGTGTATAATGATCTTTATTATTATTAAGTTGTTTTTCTTCTATCCTCATAGTGGAAGAGTCTATTATTTTTTTCATTTCTTAGTTTAAAGGTTGGAGTATTTTGTCTCTCACAAAAAATAACAAAAAAGTATTTCTTTGTCTTATATTTACAATTGATTTAAAGTTTTTATAGTTTTAATGATTATTTAAAACACAAATACGTATAAGTACTAGATATTTAAGTAATATATAATAGGCAACTATTTTCAGGTCTAAAATTATTGAAAAGAATTATGCACTTTGTAAGTTACATGCTAACTATGGAAAGTTATTCAGTGAATGGAGTGTGATTGAGAAGGAGATGGGAGATGGATTGCAGAAGGCTGGCCATTATTTTGGTAAGTAATTCCATAAGCGGTTCTTATTTAAAAAAAAAAAAAATAGTAAAAAAATGACAGTCTTTTTTGTTGTAAAATACGTTTTTTTATTATCGTTCCTAATTATCATTTGCTGTGCAAAATAAACTAAACATATTTTCATACGTATTATATATAAGTAATGTGTTACTGTTACTGGCATAATTATTATTTGTTACTGGCAACTCAATAGGATTTGTTAACAAATATTATTTTTATTTTCATATTTTGTAGGTTAATATGACCTTTATGCCATTTTCGTTATCACTCTCATTTTAGTACGAGATTACTTGGCGTAAAATCCTTGCCTTTTTTCGTTTCGTCGATCTTTTGTGGTAATGCCAACATTCTGCTATTTTTATTTTTTTAATAAACTTGCGGCGTACTATTAACCGAGTATGTATATATATATATATATATATGTATATATATATATATATATATATATATATATATATATATATATAGAAAGCGTCAGACTGTATTGACAGAATTACCTTTGCATCTATATTAGTAGAACCCTATTACAAAGCCATAAAACCTTACTATTATATACATATTAAAGACCTTATTTTATTTTTACAGAATATGTAATATTACAAAGCAATTCCTGATAATTCAATAAAATTTTCTTGTTAATGGCTTCAAATCGTACCAGTAGAGCATAGATTACTTCGCCAATGTGGAATCCATACTAATATTATAAATGTGAACTAATATGATAAATGTTTCGTTTGTATGTTTGTTTGTTCTTCTTTCACGTCGAAACAGAGTGACGGATTGGTGTGATTTTTTGTGTGGAGATAGCTGGAAGGGTGGAGAGTGACATAGA
This sequence comes from Brenthis daphne, assembly GCA_947093115.1. NCBI lineage: Eukaryota > Metazoa > Arthropoda > Insecta > Lepidoptera > Nymphalidae > Brenthis > Brenthis daphne. The sequence goes on from OX352483.1 coordinate 18,622,806, forward strand.
ATTACTGTGGGAGATTATCTCATTCCTACTATTATAAAATAAACAACTTATACAGAACACTTTATTAACAATCCACATTAACTCATCATACCTATGTATATATAATGTATATATATAATATTATTAAATCTATCTATCTATTCTATAGTAACTATTAAAAAGTACCTAGGGATGAATCGAAGCGAAGCGAGACTGAGTCACTAGTTTATACATCTATACAGATAAATGAAATTGAAGTGCCTGTTTTAATGTCAAAATAACAGCGTTTTACTAAATGCATATGAAATTATATACAGTACTTATAAGAAAATCACTTTTTTTGTCTGTCTGTTTGTTCTCTGAAACGGCTGGAAATTGACGGGACTTTCACTGAAAGATAGCTGATATTATAGGGAGTAACATAAGCTACTTTTATTTTAGAAAAAGAATTAGGGTTCCGTTCAAAAAAACTAAAATGTACCTAGGGGCGAACCCGAGTGAAGCGAAGTTGATTCGCTAGTTCCTAATAAATATTCACACCAAACCGATATTTATGTGATATCAGATTCGATAGCGGACTCGATAGAATCAGTAGCGGAGGATGAGGAGCAGTTGGCAGATCAGCTGAAGGAGTACCTGTTCTATGCAGAAGCGTTGCAACAGCTATGTGCCAACCACGAGGCGCTGCAGTGGGCGTTAGAGACAGCCCATGAAGCCCTTAATAACCGGTACTTGATATTTCTGTAATCTTATTTTATTTATTTATTTATACACCACAGTAATGAAATAAATACAGTAAACAAAGTATATATCTGTCATTGACGACACGTTTGGCTCAGTTTGTAGTGACCCTACTTACTGTACCAGCGGTCGCGGGTTCGAGTCATTGGTGTTTATATTTATAATATGTATATATTTAAAGTTATATTGTGTAGTGTATCAACTATCTGGTATCCATAACACAAGTCTCGTAGCTTACCATGGAACGAGATGGTGCTGTGTGTTAATGTCGCTAGTCTATAATAAAAAATATTCCTCAGGATAGCGGAAAGGAATCGTGCGGCAGCGGGCAAGTCGGGCATCATGTCGCGTATATTCGGCACCACCGACCCCGACATAGTGCGCGACCAGAGCACGCGCGCGCTCGACTCCAAGATACAAGCGGACAGAGACGCCATTGAAAAGGCCAGGAGAGACCTAGAGTGAGACTTGTATTTTTTTAACGTCCCACTGCTGGGCACGACCCTCCCTTAAGTACGAGGGGAATCAGGCCATAGTGAGATTTGTTACTGTTAAAAAAAAGATTCCGACGAATGGAGAACCTCCTCCTGTTTGGAAGTCGGTTAATAAAACTATCTTTTCGGATTTTTTCGCGAATGTATTTTGATTTTTGGTTACCGACGTTTCGAACGCTTTACAGCGATTATGGTCACGGGAGAGACTAAGGTTTTAAACGTCTCGAAGGTCATTATATAGTAGTTACATATAGCACCTACTCACAAAATTATAAAATGTTTTTCTGTAATTTGAATAAGTCTTATAATTGAATATGGAAACATCGGGAACCAAAAATCTAAATAAGTTCGCGCAAAAATTCGAAAATACACTTTTATTTTAAGCTCGGGTGCGTCCGTTTTCATGTTTTTGAGCGGAACCCTAATTCTTTTTATTCTCTGAAACGGCTTGACTGGTTTTGACGGGACATTCAATGGCAGATAGCTAATGTTATAAGGAGTAACATAGTCTACTTTTATTTTAGATAAAGAATTTGGATCCCGCTCAAGAAAATGAAGAAGTGCCTTTTTTTAACGTTGGGAAATGCATTTACGCACGAGGTTTGGGACTCACCGGCGAAGCCAGTACTACCCACTAAAACCCAACAAAACCTTCCCCCGTCTTAATGGAGCGTCGCAGGATCGCTTACGCATTCAACTGCGACGCCCCGACGGCAGGTCTGCCGAAGCAGACCACCACAACCATGGGGTTGTTCCAAGGTCCACTCTGCTATCAGAAAAGTACCAGGAGCAACCCGCATGGTACACCGCCCACCAAAGTGGGCCACCTCCTTGTGCGTTTCTTGGCTTCGCGCCCGGCTGGACTGCCGGGCACTACTGACACAACCCCCCCCCCCCCCCCCCCCCCTCTATAGAATTTATAGAGAACTCTTGTACTCATGTTTTTATTTTGACTTTAATTGTATCCTTGTAAATATCTTTAAAAAAAATTATCTAAGGAAAATAAATACATTGTAATTTTTATGCTATAGTTAACATTTTATGTACAACAAATCTTCTTGCAGAGACTTCACAAAGAAAGCTACAGTGGAAATAGAACACTTTCAAAAGCAGAAAGACAAAGATCTACACGAATCACTCGTTGCATTCATTACTCTGCAAGTGAAAGCGGCCAAAAAGGTGATTATTTTTTATCATTTTTCATTTTCTCTATTAATCTGATCATCTTAGTAAATTTCTTACCGACTTTAAAAAGTACCTAATTCGGATGTATTTTTTAATAAAGAATAATATAGACAGAGTGTCATAGAATTAAACATGAAGCCAAACAATAATGTTTTAAAACAGTATACAAATATTAATAGAATAAATACTTAATTACTGTGATAAATAAATAAATTATAAAATAGCTAACGGATTTTTATTATTATAATACAGATAAAAAAGCTAATATTATGTTAGCTCTGTAAAGGACGAGAACTAATGTAAAAAAATACAAAAGGATATACATAGTACTATTTTTATTATTCATATTTTATTCTCAAAAAGTGATATTAATTTGACTAATACATAATGTAATATATAAAATTCTCGTGTCACAGTGTTTGTAACAAAACTTCTCCGAAACGGCTTGACCGATTTTTATGAAATTTTGTGTATATTCAGTAGGTCTGAGAATAGAACGTAAACTATTTTTCATAACCCTAAGTGATAAGGGTGGTCCACCCCAAAAAAAAAAATTTTTAGAAAAAAAAAATTGTTTTAATTTTTTTGTGATTCGGCATTAAAAATACCTACAAAACCTAAATTTTGACTAGGGACGAACGCGAGCCGAGCGAGGGTGACTCGCTATAAGTATGTAGTATGTATGTAAAATTTCCCTTAATCTTTAAAGAATTCAAGAATTAGCATCAATTCCAGCTACTATTTTAAACCATCTTTTTTGGGGACAATAATCCCATATAGGGAGTAAACCAGGGCTCGGAAATCCATTCATTTTCTAAACCAATTTTGGTTATTGACCTCAAACCGAAAGGCTTTTCGGTTTAAGGTTTCGGTTACGTTTTTTAACCGCTTAAATCCAGGAGAACGGTTTTTGACGAATTTAGCTTCCATAAACAAAATTAACCGGTTAAAATGATTTTTTGTGTGTTTACATTTGGCGCGTCTTTGCTAATGGTGAATGGCTTCGTAGAAGGATGCATGCGCGTTTCTTACATATGAATGAATTAACCGGCTTATTTCGGTATCAAAACCGAAATCCAACCTTTCTCTAAGAATAACCGTTAACGATTATTATTTCGGTTTACTAAACCGTTCGTTTTCATTAGCCGGTTAAAGAACTAGCGACGAATTAACCATTATATTACCGAAATAAACCGGTTTTTTTAACCTGTTCCGTGCCCTGAATTAAACACTAGGGGGCAATAGTGCTGCCCTTTACATTTCGCGCATGGTTCCCATAAAGAATAACTTTGGAATTTAAAATACAGTTATCGTTTTATTTATTTTCCAGAACCTACAAGCGTGGACGCAAATCAAAGAATGTCTACAAAATATGCCCTAAACAACAGAGTGACCAAACATTTCACGCATAATTCATTCTTATATATTATTATCTAATACATATGCGAATTTGTACAATTTTGTTATTGTTTGTTATTTTGGATTTCGGTTTTACATAAGTATTGATAACTGATTGTAACCTAAGAAAGGATATGTTATAATTATTATAATTTTATGGGATAAGAACTGTCCTCTTCGATTAATAAAATACTTATTTATTCATATAAATTTTCAAACATGTTTATTATTTTTAATGTTTATTTTAAAGGAGATTCTCGTCAAAATATACACTATACATTCCGTTTTCTTATAAGATAATTGAAGTTATAATTATTTAAAAAAGTATTATAGAAATATGAGATTTTTTTTTTGAAATTTTAGTTATCGTATAAATTATCAATACAATGAGTTATAATCAACGGTTTCAAAGTATGGAGAGTAGAGGTAAAGAGTACCGTTTTATATGAGGGGAATTAAAAAAGTGTCCATCTTGTATACTGAAAATAGATGGCGCTGGCATACGAAGAACTACGATATGAATTTAATGCAATCTATAATACAAATATTATAAAGAGGTAAAATCTCTGGATCTACTGAACCGATTTAGATGAAATTTGGTAAGAAGTTAGTTTAAGAACCTGGGAAGGACATAGGATACTTTTTATCTCGGAAATCGCCCCTTAAGGGGGTAAAAATGGGGATAAAAGTTTGTATTAGAAAGCAATAAATGTAAAAAAGCAGTCTAAAAGAATTTAGTAAATATAACAATCCTTGTTTATTACTTTATATTTCTCTAATTACTTTTGGCGCTGCCTTTAAAATTTATCCTACGCACCGCAGCGCCACTCTTTAGACGCGTTTTTACAGACACTTTTTCATACACACCTCCTACCCTCTACCCTCCATACTTTAAAGTATGCAAGTTATCAATACTAAATGTAAATCTGTGTTAAAAAGAAATTTTGCAAATTCTTTTTCGCTGATTTAATGATACATATATTGCTTGATAATGGTACAGATGGCGCTAGTAACATGTGTCTTTTGAATAATTTGGTCGTGTAAATCCAATTTAATATTATGTCAAAGGAAAATAAAAAAAATCAAGGTTAATGTTATAATAATATCAAATTTTTCCAATAACCAATATAATATAGCCTTATATAATAGATATATGCATTTTTTTAATGTTGTTTTTTTTAATCTGTTATGGGAGTATAATAATATACTATATGGACACATAATATGTTATATATAATGCTCCGAAAAATAAAACTTTAGAGATTAATCGAAAAAAGATATTGTATATGTTTTATTATATTATGTTTGTACTTTTCCCTTTTTCTTATTTTATTCCTGTAATTTTTATCAATTCTTCTTTATGAATTTATCATTTACGTCATTTCTCCTTTTTTGCTTGTAATACTATTACCATCGATCAAAAAAGTACTAAATACACAATCCCATGCAAAAGTTCTCTTAAAACTGTCACTAATTGTGTTTAGGTAATTATTGTAGTTGATATAAATATACAACAATGTAAATTGAACCTTAAATGCAATGCTTAAAGTTGTTTTCACGAAAAAATAAATAAAAGCGCTCATTCGGTGAGGACATTTTATTGTTGCTGATTGTGTATCTAGTAATTTTTTGATCGATGACTATTACCGTTAAAGTAAGCCTAGAATTTTTAAAGAAATAAAAATACTATTTTTCTATAAAGTACATGAATGGAATATAATATTTGATTCCTATTGGTTTCTATTTACTGGTGTGGCATAGACCGGGAGATAGCGATAGATAATTCCTAATCGTTTGACACTAACATGGCAACACGTGAAAGGTCGTATTTTGTTGCGTAATAAGCAGTCACAAAACTATTACAAGTACTAAAATATTTGAAGTTATACTTCTTTTGGTACGTTTGGAAAAAAATATGAGAGTAAAATTTTTACGATGCGCGCGCACACCTACAGCAAAAAAGCGAAAAGATGAAGTTAGCTGAAAGCAACATGATGAAGTTAGTTGCATTCCTTTTACAAACAGAGAGTTGTGACATACGGGATGAAATCTTTAGCTATTTTTGTTCTGTTACGACAATGAAGTATAACTTCTTACGTGCGTACGTAAGTACACACACTTTTTTTAGTTGTAAAAAAGTATATTACTAATTATCTTACTAGTAATCAATAATCATTTACTAAAATCACCAACGTAATTATTCTCTTATTCAAGGGACCATTCGGTGGCCATATTTGGAACAAATGACTGAATTTTCTGACGGTATCTCTTGCAATTTATTATTATTATAAACTATTTATTTATAAGACTCTATGAAATATATACATGGTTTTAAGAGTAAAACAAAAAAAAACTTAAAGAACATATAACTTTTAATAAAATAGGTTAAATAGTAAGAGTTTGTGTATTAGCGCCATCTATTGATTATTTATTCGCCTATTCACCCTTATTAGTATACACTGTACAGTTTCAAAATGTAAATTTTTATATTATAAAGTTATTTAAATATAGAATTTTGTTTTATTTATCCATCCTTTGCCTTTAAAATGTAATAATAATAATGTATAATGGGACATTAACACACAGCACCATTTAGTACCATGGTAAGCTACGACGCTTGTGTTATGGATACCAGATAGTTGATCCACTACACATATATAACTTTAAATACATACATAATATACATATAAACATCCATGACTGGAGTACAAACATTCGTGCTCATCACACAAAAGCCCCCAGTGGGACTCCAACCCGCGACCGCTGGCACAGCAAGTACAAACTAAGCCAAACGTGTTGTCGTCGTAATAGATTTGAAAAACTAAATGAACAGCTTATTGGCTAACTATATTGGGACTTTAAATCGCTTGCATTGAAAGTGTTTGTAGTGGCCATTGTGAAATTTCACTGTCCGCCTCCTAGTTCCTTTAACAGATGCTCGATGGCATCACTCATCCGGACTGCTCGTATGTAGGTACACATTTTGAAATCAATACGATTTATTTAGACGTTACGGACTTAAGTATGAAAAGATGAGATTCACACAGAATTTTATATTGTGTTATACTTTAATAATTATATAAATTATTAATCATGTAAAAAGGATTTATCTTCTATACATATAATTAAATTCTGAGTCGAATCATTACATTAAATATTTTTTAGAAAATCTTATTGAAATAGTCATCATTATCGATACAGAGGCCGGATCTATAGTTTTATAGAATTTTTGTATGTCTATCTGTCTGTGACCGTATCGCGAGAAAACGACTGAACAGATTTTGATGTAATTTGGTATGGTGATAGCTGGTTATCCGGGTCAACACATAGGAGACATTTTATTGTGGGAAAATATCTCATTTCTGAGAAATCTATATTATACGTTAAAACGTACCTAACTAGGGACGAATCCGAGCGGAATGAGAGCGAGTCGCTAGTTTGGTAGAGTATAATTATTTATTTGATTTGAGTGTAAAAAGGGCGGGAATCCGTTGTGTTTTGTATTACGATTGAATGAATTACGCCATTTGTTTTCGTAATATTTGAGGCGTTACTATGACCACAGATCACATAATACTATACTAGCTATGACTTTGTACATAATAATGAAAACTATGTGTAATTACATCGAATTTTACCCGGACTACTTCTGAAATACAAAGTAAAGTATAAAATATTTAAAGGACGCGCGTTTCAACAAAAGTTGAAACTACGCTATTGGATTATTAAAAAACTAATAATAAATAGTCTAATTATAACTAAACAGTCAACTTCCTAACCTTGAATTATTATTTAATATTCTGGAAAATGAAATAAATGATTTACTTACCTATATTTAAAAAAATATTTTTATATAAAGTCTATTTTTTCAATGGCCATGATAACTTACAACTATATTAAAAAAAAAAATATTAAGATTTCATACCACTGGGAAATGCGTCAACACATACAGGTATAGGTGGTGTCTATATGGTGACTCTCGGGATAGAGAACACACTAGAACTCAATATTTTTTAATCGCATTACCGTTTTAATTATACCTTTCCTATATTATTAAGACTAAGATGGCTCTTATGCAATGTAAAAATAATGTGAAGCATATGTAATGCTTAAAATGAATGAATATATTATGAAAATGGCCAAGTATCTAATTATGTACTCTGTTTAATTTAATATTAACAATGTATAAAAAAATATTATGTATAGATAAGTAGGTACTTTGTGTATTCATGTGTATCATGACATGAATTCGTCAACCTTGTATGATAATAAAAAAAACACCAAAACGCCTTTTAAAAACAACGTAACCCTCTTTAAAATATTATATTATGACCAGGATCATCAATAACCAAGTCATATTGATTCAAACTTTCATTGAAAACCAAGAAATTGACCTTGTAGCCTGCCATTGATCATTTTTTAGTAGCTAATTCATTAGATGTACCTATAGGTAGATAAATAATAAATATCATAAGGCACTTATTAATTTTTCAAATGAAAACTATTATTCCAGCTATCACGCTCTAAGTTTTATGCTAGCCTCACAATTGCTACTGTCGCACGCCATCATTTTGTTCTTTCTATCGATTTATTGATATCATATATCAAAAACTGACGGTGCTTTTCTTTCATTACTTTGATTATGATATGAAAATACATACGTTTCTATGTTTTTTTATGATTCTCGCTAATATCGATTTTAATTCGAATGTTGGTGTGGTAATTTAGATAGCTTTATAACATCTCATAAAAAAGTTGTCGTAGAAGGAATGTGAGAGTCAACATTTTCGTGCATTTCCCAGGGAATTTCCCTTTGTTATATTTTTTTGTTTGTTTGTTTGGAGCATGATAGATACGCGGCGAAATCCTAAGTCATGCTTTGTTGAAAGCCCGGACTAGGGACAAACGCTCTGCGGCGGCCATAAACAAATGATTTTTGCTACGTAAAATAACTACTTTAAAACAGTCCCAAGGTACCTACAAAGTAGTCCCTAGTTGACATATTAGGCTAAAAACTTATTATTATTGAAATGTAATAATGCCCATGGCCGCCATGGGCCATGTTATTTTAATTCATTGTAGATTTCCAATGGTGAAAGAATAATATAATTAAAATCATTTCAGTTTTTTAAAACTTATCAAGTTCAAACAAACAAATCTTTACTCTTTATAATGTGTATTATTATTTATTATTAAAATTGAACGTTGTGATGCTATTTTTAGGTTAAACTATGTAGAATATTTTTTTTAATAAGATTTAAAAGATTAAAATTGAAGTATAAATTCAACATATTCACATTTCAGTTTCTCATTTTGTTTTATTTTTTTACAAACAACGAAAGGCATATATCTGCCAGACACAAGGCAGACATTTGTATATTCTGACTCGTTCTTTGTTCAAATTTGAAGTGACGATATATCTGTGCCACACCAAAAGGACAAATTGTTCGAAAACACGCCATATATGACACGAAGTTGGTCTAAAATAACCGTTTGCTAGCCTTTTTAGGTATTGCATGAAATTTATGGACTTTTACGTTCTATTCTAATTAAATTTATTACTATAAGTAGAGGAGTACTTCCTTGTATGTTTAATTTATCAAATAATTATAATCTTGCTGTTTTTCTTGCAAAATAGGTAGGTACACAGGGTGGTATAATGCATATTGAGCCTTCTCTATACTATGTTAATTTAGTAATGTTTAATTCTACTCTAATAAAACGGTAAATATTGGAATACCTTATTAGAAATTTTATCACTTTATAGAGTAAAAAATGTTTAGTAAGAAGATCGTTGTTGCGCAGTGCGATACAGTCAGGACTTGGTTACTCCGGGTTTGATTACCGCACATTACAAATAAAAATGTGATCAGCAATATTAGCTTTACACATAATACAACACTACGCTTTCAAAAGTTTATATGATATGTAATTAGTATCAATAAAACACACACTATATCAATTATGATGTATCAGACAAAATAGAAGCAAGATAAAAATAAAATAAAAATATTTACGTTTAAAATTGAAAAATCCAGAAGTCTCCATAGGTTCACTACCTCTGAGCATGAATAATTACTTCATAGGTAGTGTCGACAATGAATCGATAGAAAGTAGGTCACTTTTAATACAACCTTCTCATAACAATACACGTCCAACTTCTAATACATTTGTTATAAACGATTTTGAAAAAAAAAATGTTTGTCAAAATTTCTTGAGAATTTCGGTGCATCAAAAATGAATAGTGTCTAATAAAATTAATTCCCAACATAAGCTTATTATAAACTATTAACCGCATCATCTCCATTTTACGTGACATTGGCGAAGTAATAAGGCTCAACTGGCACGCTTTGAAGCCATTAACAAGAGAAATTGAATTGAATTGCATTTCAATTATTTTTGGATTGAATTATTGTAAGGATCATTTAAAAAGATTTAAAATGAAGCACCAACAAGTAAATGTAGACTACTGGGCAATGGCAAAGACAATGTTTACATACGGCGCACTGACAGCACTGTGTTGGATTATGTTGCGACTTTTCCACACTGTGTTTACATTACCTCGAAGATTGCGGTCGCAGCAGGAAAATATTCAGAATACTTTGCAAGAACTACAGGTATTGTACTTTTAACATCTATTTTTTTTCTACTAGGGCTCGGGCGCGTCTTTAGATGCTTATTGTTTAGCCTATACGTTACTCCAGGTCATAATTTATCAACCGACTTCAAAAAGGAGGAGGTTCTCAATTCGACTGTATGTTTTTTTTTTTTTTTTTTTTTTTTTTTTTTTTTTTTTTTTTTTTTTTTTTTTTATGTTTGTTACCTCAGAACTCCGTCATTTATTAACCGATTTGGAAAATTTTTGTTTTGTTTGAAAGGGTATACTTCCAGATTGGTCCCATTTAAATTTCAAAAAAAAATACCACCCCTAAGGGTGGAAAAATAACTAATAATGAATTTAACCTACGTCTAATTGTCATATTGACTTGAAACTTTGCAAGTATTTCTATTTTCGTTGATAGTACAGTGGTTCGGTGTTGTTGACCTGATCTGATGGCAAGGCCAGAAGGTGGATAGGTGGAACTCTTCAACGGCTAATAGTAGATACTTTGAGTTTGGGCTTATTTTGTTTGATTTGACAAGCCTAACACGTTAGAATCCTTACTTTGCTACTACTGTCCACACTAAAAAGGGAAAAATAAAAACTTTTTAACAAAAAAATAAAAACCGACTTCAAACAAAAGCACTAAAAAGTGAAAAATAACTGATTGGTAGTTTTCATTTACTATACATACCTAATCAAATATTTTCGAAGTCGGTGTGCTTTGGCTAAGTAATTAAAGCCTACCTATTAAATACATACCTAATCAAATATTTTCGAAATCGGTGCCAGCCCATACAAAGCAAAGCACACCGACTTCGAAAATATTTGATTAGGTATGTATAGTAAATGAAAACTACCAATCAGTTATTTTTCACTTTTTAGTGCTTTTGTTTGAAGTCGGTTTTTATTTTTTTGTTAAAAAGTTTTTATTTGTGTACATACCAGTGGCATTTAATTTTTTAAATGTATAAATGTATGTGTGTGTATATATATATATATATATATATACCCTTCGCCACTGGTACCTACTAAACTTTGTCCAAAGTTCAGCTGTTTAGAATGGAGAAGTAACAAATATACATATTACATACACGTACTTAAACTTTCGTACAATGCTTAAAACGGTCAAATTAATTGACAAGCACGCATAATTTGTCAAATAATTTGAGCTTGTTTGGGCCTCTGTCAATTGTACTGATTATAGTATAATAGAGACGACTTGCTGTTTTCCGCAGCTGCCATCTCATTGATGAAACTTTTTTTGAACTAACTTCATCACCTCTTGCAAGATATTAATTTCCAAAATTCTTCCTAGAATATTCTAAAGTTCTTTGGCCTTAGGTCGTGTAGGTCTCGATTTGGACTACACTTCAACGTACATACACACATTAAAACAGGTTTTTATATAGTTTAAAATCATTTGATATATTTTTATATAACATAAGCTATATTACATTCAACTTATGATATAAAACAATTAGGTTGTTCCATAAAAAATGATTAGATTCATAACGTAATATCATTTTACCTGATAAAATTGAGCTATATCTTATCTATTTACTCTTATCAACTCGAGTAACATTTAATATTTACAGATATAAATTTTTGATAAGACCGCAACAGCATTCATTACTTACAAAAATAAAATATTTTTATTTTAAAGCGACTTCATCGATGTTGCTGAAGTATTTGTTTGCTAGTCTAGTGGCTAGAATGCACAGCTGCAGTTCCTAAGTTCGCAAGTTTGAATTACGGGTTGAACCAAGAATAGTACCTAATAACGATTTTCTGTTAATATATTCAAGTACTATTAAAAAATTGGCCGCCGTACCTCGCTCTTGGTTCTGCTTATGACTGGTTAACTGACTGTATTTTTTTATAGTAATATTAAAATATATTTAAACCATATTGTTTAATTCATTAGTAAATATCAAGAACATAAACATTATTTTTTTTCTGCTGAGAATAATATCCACGACCTTTCACACAGAAATATTTAAATATATCAATTAATGTGTAATTACGTCACTGCGTAAAATAAAGAAAAAATACTTAATTGTACACATATTATTTTACACATATTAATCCTTAACATTTTATATTTACAGAAACGGTTTCCTGATCTTAATATCACTGAAGATGATTTAAAGAATGCTGAGAAGGAATTAGAAGAATTTATGAAAGAAGACGAGAATAAGAAAAATCAACTTGAAGAAGTAGAAGAAAAAGAAGAAAATAAAGAGGGACTTACAGAAAATATCAGTGGTGAGGATGTATCAGAGGAAAAAAAGAAGGAAAAATAGTTGACTCGTGTTACTTCTATAAGTTACATAATTAAGCACGATTCTTAGCAAAATATTGTAATTCATATTTTATAAATATATTCTTTTAAGATCATTTATTCACAAACTCTATGTATAAATAATATTAATTCAAAGTCACATTACACACAGTTTATATTTTATTTGTAATTTAACATCTTTACAGTTAATGTGTAAATATTTCCTACAAAGTGGTTTTAATAAATGTTATTCTTAGACTCTATATTCAGAATATATCTTTAAAATATATCTATTAAGTGGTTCTTATGTATGAAACAATGATTTTGAATCTGTAGAAAACATTTAAAATATTATATTATACTAGCAGTACCCGCGGCTTCGCCCGCGTTCAAACTTCCGGTCGCTAACGAAATTCACAGGATCACCCGCTGGGCTAATCTAATAATAATCCTGAAAATTTCGTCAAAATCGATCCAACTGTTTTGAAGTCTATAGGAAACATACATACGCACATCGGTTTTTATCTTATTTAATCCACAATTTAAATTTATTTATTGCTCGGAAAATGAAGTCTTTTATGAAAATTTTGTGACACACCGACTGCAGCGCCACCTACCGGATTCATTTGTGAATTCAAACCTTGCAGAAGCCCATTGAAATATACACACACAAAATTTTATCCAAATCGGTCCAGTCCCTTAGGAGGAGTAGGTTAACAAACACACGTACAGAAAAATTATATATATTAAGATATCAACTTTTTCTTTAATGCTTAAATGCTAACTTAACTCCCACGAATGAACTTAGTATCCAAAGTGATCAACAAAGCTTCGTAATACCAAGCTTTTGTAATAGATGGCGTTAAATGAAAGTTAATATAAAAGCTCGCGAATGGACTACAGGCGTGGTTACAACTTACAACAGAGCTTTCTCCCGGCTTAATTTTATTGATCGCTCCATTCACGTAGCGTAAATACTTTTACAAGACGATTTCGGTGTTATTTTATCAGTCGGTCGATGTTCACTGTACTCTAATAATAGATAGCTGTTATCAACTAGCATGCATAAACAATCAGTTGTCGGTCTGTATTGTCATATGTAAGACGTGTGTTAATTAGTGATAAGTGAATGAATTGTACGGCACAATGACTAGATCGAGCTATAGGCCGCTAGTTCCGAGATCTTCGAATAATTCCCTTGAAACTCATGAAATTGGGTAAGTTTTATGAGTTATATTTATTTTATATTAAAATGAATTTATAATAGTATTTTTGATAATGTTATCGGAAATATTTATCTAATTAAAATATTGTAGATCATGTATAATTATTAATTACAGTGCAATTGATTATAGAGTTCATTACTCCATGTATTTCTCGTTTAAAACGTGTTTTCCCACCTGCTTATATTGCTCTTACAGTCAATTTGGACTTTAAATGGTTGCCAAAACCTGGTTAATGAAACCACTTTCTTAATAAAGGTGGCTTTTTTTGATATGTTAACTGTACTGTGTACATTCTACTAAAATTATAAAAAAATATCCTGATTTACTCACAAAAGTAGGTAAAACGGTAATATCCAGTTAATTAAAAAAAAGTATTATTTTATCATTTTACAATAAAAAATGAAAAGTAAATTGTACACCTACTGTTATACATTCTTTTTTTTTAATTTAATCTTTATTGCACACAATATAAATATAAAAAGGTACAAGTATTGTTTCTATTTTACATAAAGCGTTCGTCTTATTGCTAAAAGCAATCTCTGCTTTGGTGAAAGGATTTAAAATACGAAAACGGGACGGCGCTATCAAAATACGGATTAAATTATTTATTCTTTGTAAATAGACAATATTTTTTTTATTTTCATTCCCTGAATGCCATCTTTAACGAGTTTTTTTTTACTGTATAGTATAGCATACTTAGTATTCTGGGTACTGTTCTCCAATACCAAGATATACGAAGATATTGACACGATGCAATGAATGATCCATACAAATATAAGCGTCAAGTCATTGATCTCCTACAAAGTAAACAATACCAAACATACAATAAATATATACGCCCCTAATGCGCCACAATTGTCATTACTAGAAGAAAGCTAAATATGTTCAATGTTCATATTTTTTAATTTTTTTTTTGTATAGCCTTAGTGTACATACGTTCAGTCAAATTAAAAAAAAATTAAAAAGCTTATATCGATTTACTGCGACTCTGACGATTTACTTTTTTAAATTTATCATTTTAAATTGAATGAATTTAATTTGTGGTAAAAAGCTTTAAAGTAATTTTTCTTTCTATTTCGTCTACCAATTTTCAATTTTCGAAATATCAAATCTCTTTAACAATAGATAAAAAAAATTATCTAATTATTTTTTCTTTAAAATAGTCTATGCCCTTTCTAAGGGTATCCCACAAACACATCTAAATCAGTTCAGTAATTAAGCTGTGAAAACGAAGCAAGTTATAGAAAGTATGTATTGTTTAACTATAAAGATAAGTTCGTTATATTTTAAATGTTGCAAAGTTTACTTAGAATAAATATTTAATCGTCTTCTGTTCGAGTAGGTACCTAACTAAGCCTTTGTTATGAGCGTAAGGGAAACTATATTACAACATATAAGATAAGAGAAGCTTATTGATAATATGTATCTTGTGAACACATTATGTTCACATTTATCTTTTCTACTTAGATACAAATTTTATCTAGTAAAGTTATTATTCCACACATTTCATTCAGTTCATTATATTTTTAAAATAAAAATAAAACAGTCAGACTGTTCTTGGCCCAACTCAGGCCTCAAACCGATGATATGCAGCCATACATACCAAAACGAGTACACTGCCCACCTGAGCCTAAAGTGCAGTAATAGACATTTTGGTCGGTTTTGAGTTAAATATATATTCTAAATCCCCATTTTAGTAGCTATCAGTCAAATTAATTCTTTTTTCTGTAGCGCTAATAAAAGTATTTTATTTTAATGTTTTTTCGGAAGGTGTAACAGCAAAAATATCACAAATCTGTTAAAATATTCCATGTTTACCAGCTAAACCGCAGTACAATTAATACTGCACAAGATTTTTCTCTGTTTCCTAACTAAACTGCAGTGTTTTATCATATTTTGTGGCACTTAAAATAGTAGTTTGTTCTAGGAGATTCAAGAAAAAACTTATTAAAATGCAGTATTATTCGACTCTATACAAATTGATTATACTGCAAAGGTTAAGAAAAAATATTTTTTATTTATATTCCTAATTAAAGTGCAGTATTAACATTCCATACTGCACATTAACTTGTGGGGGATTTTGTAATTTCTTGTGAAAAACTAAAAGACATGCAGTATTTAATAACTTTACTGCAGTTTAACTTGTAGGATGTTTTGTAGTTGCTTGTAAAAGACCATTTAGTTTACAATATTTATAAATTTTACTGCATATTAGTTAGTTTGCTTCATCCAATTCATACTACCTAAAATACTTAAAGTCAAATACTATTCCCTAATACTGCGTTTTAATAGGTAAAATTATTAAAATATTAAAACACAGGACAGGCAATATCGCGGTTTGAGGCAGTCTCCTTAATCTGTGGCTTAAGGCTGACTTGACGTGCCATGCTGTACCAAAGAGATATGGAGAGTAGAACTAAGGCGAACTATTTCTAGTATAAAAAGTGACCGCTGACAAGCATGAAATTGGTGGCACCACAGAAAACAAGTATATGAATCTATACATCTATACAGATAAATAAAATTGTAGTGTGTGTTTGTAATGTCAAAATAAACCTTTTTACTAAATGCATATGAAATTATAAACGGTACTCATAAGAAAAACACATTTTTAAAATTTTTTGTCTGTTTGTTTGTTCCGAATAATCTCTGAAACGGCTGGACTGATTTTGACGGACTTTCAGTGGAAGGTAACTGATGTTATAGGGAGTAATATAGGCTACTTTTATTTAAAAAAAAGAATTAGAGTTCCGCTCAAAAAAAAAGTATCCAGGGACGAACCCGAGTGAGGCGAGGGTGAGTCGCTAGTTTAAAACATAGCGTCATAAAAGTAAGAAGGTGAATTAAACAAGGAAAGAAAGATTTCCGCTTTGCTGTGGCGCACTTTTCAAAATAGTTCTAGCATAGGCAAACAGCAATATAATTATATATTATTTTCAAGTAATAATAATTCAGCACACTTCACTCCGTTAAAAACTACTAACTTCACATCACATCTACCTGCTACGCTAGTGCTGTAAAGCCTAGTTCGCATTAAGCTAGTATTTTAGTCTAGTAGCGAGTAATTTAGTAGCTAAATTACTCGCTACTCACCAAAAATCGTTCGCACTTTGGTCGAGTACAGTTTACAAGTGAGTGGTGTTTTGCAAGATGAATAGCCTACAATGCAATAAAGTAAATAAACTGATTAAGCTGATCGTAACGGCTATTTTAGAAGAGGTTGATGAGGAAATTTGTGTGATTAATAAAAAGAAGATATGGGTAAGAAAATGGATCGAAAGACGAGATAAACTAGGACCTACTAATTGTCTTCTGAAGGAATTAGCATTGGAAGATCCCAAAGAATACTTCGATAGTTTGAGAATGTCCGAAAGTTGTGTAAATTTTCTGTTAATGAATGTTATGGCGGCAACTAATGAACTCGACTAATTCGACAGGTTCGTACTTGTTTAGCCGGTGAACCAGTGAGGTCGGACGCGCGGTGGGGGCTGCTACTCGCCCAAAAAAATAGAATAAAATGGATTGACTCAGATAAATTACTTACTAAGCTAATCTACTAAATTTTTAGTGTTCAGACACGTTTAGTTACTAAATTACTCGCTACTAGACTAAAATACTAGCTCAATGCGAACTAGGCTTAACGGTGAGTTTCTGAGCTATAATTTGCTGCTCACTACTGGACACTTTTTCAACCTGTTTCCCATATAAGTTAATTCTCCTTAGTTCTCCCTTCCATAATCTTTTCAGACTATTATTTTTGTAAGACAAGAATACTCATTTAGTAATTAGTTATGTTCAGAAGAAAGATTTTATGTAAATTTTATTGATCCATGCATGCGAAATACATGTGATATAGTTTTATGGTGGATTAACTAGTTAAGATTATCAATATCTTGTAAAGATTGTTATATTGTTAGTCATATAAAACAATTTACACTATTAGATTATAATGTACAATGTTTTGATGAATAGTTTTAATAGCATAGTCATAAATGCATGTCCAGTTTTGTTTAAGAAATTACATATTTTTATCAAAATTAAAGGTAATTTTATATTACTATAAGTGTGGAATATCAGTGTTTTGTTCAAAAAAACAGATTAAATAGCAGTATTTTTATAATATTACTGCACTTTAGTTAGTAACGATCATGGAAGAAATGTCTAAAATGCAGTAATAACAGGATTTACTGCATTTAAAACAGTTTTTGAAAAGATTTTACAATTAAAGTGTGTGTAGTAATAGGGGCAAAAAAATTAAAATTGCCATAATTATAGTTTTTTATAAAAAAACTAACGTAACAATGTTTAGTATTTTAGTTTGGTACATATTCTTTCACTTTCCATTCAAGGTTTAATCGAAAAGTCTCTTTTTGATATATTTTTATGGATTCTAAACTTTAGGCGCGTTTTTCTCGAATTCGTGTTTTTGCTGTTACTGCACTTTAGGTTCGGGAGGGCAGTACAGTACATCTATTAGGAATATAGTATTACGTTTCTTAGGTTAATATTTAACCGACTTCCAAAAAGGAGGAGGTTATCATTTCGTCGGAATCTCTTTTTTAATAAATAACTCTTAAAAATTAACAAAATTAAAAGTCTCTTCTATAATACTCAATAACGTGTAAAATTTCAAACGGTAAACGGTTTGTTGGGTACAAAGGGTTAACTAATCTAACTCGAAGCCCACTTGTGTCAAATGTCAATCTATTTTTATTTTGGGACACTTTAACCTACATGTGAAATATGAATGACCTTATGTGAGAGT
The DNA here is from genome assembly GCA_947093115.1 of Brenthis daphne. Taxonomy (NCBI): domain Eukaryota; kingdom Metazoa; phylum Arthropoda; class Insecta; order Lepidoptera; family Nymphalidae; genus Brenthis; species Brenthis daphne. The sequence continues at coordinate 18,641,479 of OX352483.1, forward strand.
TGGGACTATATATTATTAGAATGAAGGCAGTGGTAACCTAGTGGTAGCGCGCTCGCTTGGGAAACCGAGTGAAGCGGGTTCAAATCCCGGGTTTCGCACCTCTGATATTTTCAGGTGCGAATCATATCTACACGATTACCACTTGCCTTACAGTGAAGGAAAACATCGTGAGGAAAAATGCATGCCTGAGAAAACCTAGCAAGTTTTCGAAAGACATGTGAAGTCCGCCAACCCGCACTTGCCCAGCGTGATGGACTACGGCCTGATGCCCCTCATATTGAAGGGAGGCCCGTGCTCAGCGGGACGTTGAAAAGGGCGCAATACGTACATAGTACATACATACATTATTAGAATTTCCTGGACTTATGGGTTTCCGAAATTCAGTAGAGGTTTCGATGGACGTAAATATTATATAAAGTGCACCTTTACATAGTGGTGTTCGCGTCGTTCAGTATATAACCACATTTTGTGAATTTATAACGGTAACCCAAAACGTAAAGAGTACCTGACCTTTTGCACTCTGCATAAACTAATTTTACACATTTAAAATAATGCCAATCTATTTTTGTGTATAAGAATTACATATAAACAAACACACTGTCGAATTTATTGTATTATTAAGGAAATGATGCTTTATTGACTTGACCTTTTGCCTCGAGGCTTGAACATTATTAAGTTACATAGGCAACATAGCGTTGAATGTTTTGCCTCATATTGTTAAATCGCGTTGTTTGTTTATTTATTACATACGCTTTCAGAAATAATAATAAGGGTTGCAAAATTTGTATACAAAAAAAATATTTTTAGCCATCCATGTACATATATTTAAAATTTGATACATTTAAATTTTAAGAATTATATAAACCTATTTACAAATTATTGGCAAACACAATATAAGTATAAAAATAATATTGTAACAAACAAATGGTTTTTATACTTGTAAGGGATATAGAAAATTAGTATTATTGAGTGTCAAATTATAAAAATATCCGGGCATAAAAATTTTAACTGAGTAGAATCTGTACATGAAATATATTTTTTTAAATCTTATTGAAATAGTCATTATTATCGATACAGAGACCGAATCTATAGTTTTTATAGTGGGAGGTTGCCCATTTCGGTGGGCGGTGGCCCTCTTCGGAGGGCGGTGTACCATGCGGGTTGCTCCTGGTACTTCTCTGATAACAGAGTGGACTGTGGAGCAACCCCATGGTTGTGGTGGTCTGCTGCGGCAGACCTGCCGTCGGGGCGTCGTAGTTGAATGCGTAAGCGATCCTGCGACGCCCCATTAAGACGGGGGAAGGTTTTGTTGGGTTTTAGTGGGTAGTACTGGCTGTATTACGCCGGTGAGTCCCACACGTCGTGCGTAAAAGCATTTCCCAACGTTAAAAAAAAAAAAAAGTGATCGAGACTCGACCATAATCATTATTGAATATCTTGAAAAAACATAAATGAGTAGAATTTACCTATCTATTTAAAAAAATCTATTTCCAAAAAAAATATTGATATCAATAAAGCTAGTCAATACCTACTAAGCAAAAAAATCGGTTGACAAAGAGAGGAGAAAAAGGTATTAAAATGTTTTGTCTTTGCCCATTTATATACAGGGTCATTTTTAATTTACTGAAAACCTTCTGGGAATATACTATTTACATCATAACGACAACATCTGTAACAAGAAAATATAATATTTCTTAAATTTTTATTTTCATACAAAAATAAAAATATTATTTTTGCACCTCCTAAACTTTAAAGTTCTAGCATCTGGCCAAGTTTAAATGAGTAAGCGCGGCTTCCTACATCCCCCACCCCTCCCCCTCCACCGGACATGCACTTTCTTTTGCTAATGCTGGACTATTACCGTTTCGAAGGTGCAATAAAAATATTTTTATTTTTGTTAAATTTAAGATACTCGTACATATAATATTATTTTTTTCTTACAGATGTTGTTATTATGTTGTAAATAGTGTATTCCCAAAAGGTTTTCAGTAAATTAAAAATGACCCTGTATAGATTGTTTTTATCTTTTATGTAGATTGATAGACAAATTAAATTATAAGGTTAATTAAAATAAACTTAGAAACCTTTCTGTAAGAAATGTGTTTGTGTCTGAAGTTGGATGTTAGCCAAGAAAATAGCAAGCCACAGTATATTTACAACGATTGCTCAGGTCAGGGCTACTTTCTTGCTCTTTGACCTTTCTAGATATTATATTTGAGATAAAAAGAGTAAAGTGATATCAACATTTTTATATTAAAATATTACCAACAATTATAATGTAATTGAATATACGAGTAGGCCTAAATTATAATTATACTAGCAGCCGCTCACGTTAAAAGGTCTTAAAACGTGCAAAAAATCCTTCGGTAAACAACTTCTTCCCCCGAATAACAATAACATCGATAAAATTGGTCAGATGTATTTCCGCTTCACTTCTGATAATTTCAATACCGTACAAGATGAAAAAACCGTAGTTAAACTTATTTGTGCATATTAAATAGGGAAAGTAATAAGTAAATATAGGAAAATGTACTTATTCTTCGTACGAAGGTCTGTTATTATAAAATGCCAGAACTGAGAATATACGCCATTGTTCCGTGTTCTTTTTTATTATTATTTAAGTATATTAAAAATGTGAAAATCGATGAAGATTTTTTTTGGATTATCGTTTGGATTATTGTATGTTTTTTGTTTACTACTAAACAGATAAAATTCGTTGATTATTTATTCAAGTTTACTTTATCTTATCAATTGCAGGTGGAGCTTGCTTGTGGCTCAATAACATTCGTATGTTCAAATTTCGTCATGGAACTCTCTGTGAACTGATTCTATGTTTCAGGTCACAGGTTCTATTTTGTATCTATGTTATTTGGCCGACTTCAGAAAAAGGAAAGGTACTTAATTGATTCGTACCTTCCATTCTAATACTTGGTTATATTTAATACTTCTATCCAGTACTCAACTTTAAAACAAAGCATAATTAGAGAGCCAAATTAGAAATCTATCTTAGCTCTTCCTATTTAACTCACAACGTCAAAAATGTTATTTATTATGTATATAGGTATATTGTATAGATAGAAATATTTATCAAATATGTATTGAAATGGAAGTTTATAGTAAAAATGGAAACAAAGTAATTGTATTTTATACGTCAGTTTCATGCACGTTATTGATTCGATGGGAGGCTGTTCACTGAGTTTTCCATTTCCCAGTACACGATATAAGAGTACTTGGATGAAAATGATATTGCTGGCGCATGCATGCTTTTCCTACACAATACTATTTTTTAAGGTATTGTTAGATCGAAACAATACTTTTAGTGAAATTAGAAATAAGTTTCATGCAAAGAGAGCTTTGTTATTTTTTTATTTCATAGACTACCTATGTACCAAACTTTATGATTATTAGTGATGTACTCGTAGTTGGCAGAGTATGTAAAACAATGATTAGTAGATCAGCAGAGAGTGAACTTACATACTAAATATCTTGTGGCGTTGTGACTGATGAAGTATACGCGAATATGTATAATATTATATACTTTAATATTTTTGTTTGTTTATCTATGTTTATTTGTGCGTTATGTGGTGGTTTACCTAATAATACACGGATATTTAAAAATATATTATTAATTAAAAACATAAATTTTGCCTCCTTTAATTCAATACAAAACTGCAAATTATCTTCTTAAAACACAAAGAGTTTAGTACGCATTAAATAATTTAAACATAGTATACTCTATTGAGGCACAAGGTCCGTCATAGGGCGTGAGCCATTATATATCTAACACGCTGGCTAAATGCGGACTGGCGGACTTCACTTCTGTCAAGTCCTCTTCTGCATTCGAAAACAGTTAGGTTTTCTTAGATAAGCATGCTTTCTTAAGACGTTTTAGTTTATTGTATTAGCAAGCGGTAAAAGAGCGATAAATGCAATATTGAAGATTATTTTTATATGAAAATCTCGAACATGCTGAATTGTTGTAAATTTCTAATAATAAGCTTATGAAAAACACGAAATAAGTAGTTATCTTTACTAAAATATGTAAGTACTAGCGGCTCACCCTCGCTTCCCTCGGGTTCGTCCCTAACTTGATTCCCCATACAAACTTTCATCCCTTAAATCCATTAAAGGATGATTTCCGGAATACAATGTATCCTATGTCCTTTCCAGGGTCTCAAACTATCTTCTTACCAAATTTCATCTAAATCGGTTCAGTAGATCCAAAGATTACCCCCTACAACCTCACAAACTCACAAACTTTACCTCTTTATTATATTTATTAATACATATGCAGCAGTAGTTATCGTGTAACAAAGCTGGAAGCAATGACTAAAGAGTAAAGAAAATGAAATAATAGACACTTTCATTATTTTCTGTTATATTTATTGCAGTTTTATTAAACCTGCCTTATACAGTTCACTTTCACGCTTTTAATGCCTATATTCAAAAAGAAATTATATTCTAAAATCTAAAGGCTCATTTAGGAGGTAGTTTCATGTCTTTATACAATAAGTCTAAGGCAAGTCGCATTTTTTATGTAAGCTTTTGTCTGTCTGTCTTTTTGTTTATCCAGATTACGGGAATCTTTGAACGGCTTAACCGATTGTAATGGGACTTTCACTGAAAGATAAAAGACTTTGTGGAGCTAAATATAGGGTATATAGTATAATCCGGAAATATATCCGGTAATAGAGAATTTTCGAAAGAAAACATATTGCAAACAAATAGCAAAAAGAAAATTATTACAATAAAATTGTTACTGTCGTCATCCACGTAGTTGAAAAGTTATATCATAATAAGTGAAAAAAAATTATCTATAAACATAATTACATATATACGATTCACTATAGATATAAGGCGGAGATAAAATCTAGTGTAAATAAGGCCATTAAAAGCTTACACGTTTGTCGTTTCTGATAACATTTCGATGTCTTTAACCGAGAACTAAAACGTGTTTACGAAGAGATCTTATGTTCATTAGACGTAACTTACTAACACGTGAAATATGTATGTAATTACCTATGTAATTACATAGCTAATTACATATATATTACACCTAAAATTTTAGGTAATTTTTTTCTGAAAAGTTTACTATCTATCAATATAAGTTGGCGTGGTCCAGTGCAACATATGCCTGATCCTGTCTGCTATGTTAGAGGATGTAAATTACATCCATGCACTTGTATGTTAAATATATGTAGATTGTATGTATTGAATATACAAATATATTTTCTATTCTAGTTAAAAGAAAAGGGTTAAATTAAGTTATGAAAATGGTTTGATTTTCGGATTCTGTTAAATATTATGTTCTGTGAAACATATTGCTGTGTATTTATATAATATTGTTCATACTAAAATCGTGATTAAAAAATGGAGAGTGGGGGTAGGCCGTAGGAGGGTGAAAAATACTTTACGACCTGTTCTCATACCTACCAAATATACGAAAAAACATTAAAATCGGTCAAGCCGTTTCGGAGGAGTACGACCACAAACACCGTGACAGGAGATATAATTATATATTAGATAAAATATTTTAATTTCCACATTAAAATAGCCTCTATCGTCATTTACGTTAAGACAAAGAAGCTTGACCGTGTGCTTGCGCCAGCCATGTGCCAGTGCACGTAGCCGCAAGTGCTACATAAATCACATGCTTTGCGTGTGTTCATGTTGGTACTGCACTGTATATATTATACGTAGACATGGTTAAATTGCACTCTCATATTAGAATTTTTACAAGCGTATAGGCCATTTTTTTATTTACAAGTACTTTTTACACTGATTTTTTTCTCTTATCTATATAAATAAAAATAAATGTTCTTATGTGTCGTAATATACATTTAATATAATATAGCCATTGTTCCGATTAAGGTGGAAACTCTGGCCCAAAATAAAGATTTTTTTCTTTGGACATCTATCTTTTATGCGTTCCTAAACCATTCGAGCTTAGGGACGTAACCAAGTGAAGCGTGGATAAGTTGCTAGTATTGCATATAATTATAGTTTAAATAGTAGTAAATAATTTCTGTAATTGCTGTAAGGTAGTGGTAGCCCAGTGGTAACGCGCTCGCTTGGGAAACCGAGCGAAGCAGTTCAAATCCCGAGTCTCGCACCTGTGATATTTTCATGTGCGAATCATTTCCAACATGATTACCATTTGTCGTAACGGTGAAGAAAAACATCGTGAGAAAACCTGCATGTCTGAGACCGTACTTTTGTCATAGTCTACTATAGTCGCCTATAGTCTACATTAATATACTAACATACTATTGCGTATACTGCCTCGGTGGTGTAGTGGCTGGCATGTAGCTGCACATCCAAAAGTCCTGGGTTTAAGTCCTGGTTTGGGCCAAGTTTAGTTGAGTCTTTCTGATAAGGGAGTCACAGTAACAGCCCAGAGTTAGGAAGTTCGCGGAGTTTCACCTCGTGCTAGTATGTTTCTGGGCTTCACGTTAATGAGAGCTAATAAAAAAAAAAAAAAAATTAGATGGTTTTACCATCGTTTGTACACACATTATGGATAGACTAGGACTTGAATTAGTTCGGCGTCCCATTAAGGCGGAGGGGAGGGGAATGTCGGGTTTTAGTGGGTAGTACCGGCTCTTCTAGCCGGTGAGCCCCACATAACCACCTGGGGGGGGAGGGGGGGTTTATCAGGTGGCATGCGTAAATGCATTTCCCGACAAAAAAAAAAAAAAAAAAAAAAAAGGACTTGAATTAGTTAGAAAAAAATAATTTAATAAGTATTTTATTGGTAAATAATTTTATGTTATTATTTCCTTATAACGATCTGGATATCTGTATGTAAATAAAAAGAAACTTCGTAATAAAACATACGTAGAAAAAGTATTCAGTTCGGAAAAATGAGTTTCATGGAAAATGTCGATAGACACCCACCCGCTTCTCTTAATAGTGCTTGAAGACCTATAAATATTCATTGAAATAAAATCGTTGCAAATTATGTATCGGAACTCATTTTTTCCTTTGCAAAGACATTTATACATATAATAAAATTGTAACTGAGTTGAATCTGTCCCTTAAATATTTTTTTGAATTTCTTATTGAAATTGTCATTATTATCGATACAGAGGCCGAATCTATAGTTTTTAGATTTTTTGTCTGTCTGTCTGTCTGTCTGTCTGTCTGGGAAAGCAGTACGAAAAAACCACTGGACAGATTTTGATTAAATTTGGTATGGTAACAGCTGATTATCCAGGCCGACATTAAAGATACTTTTTACTGCGGAAAAATATCTCTGAGAAATCTACCATACCCTTAAAACGTAACTAAGGGCGAACCCGCGCAGAGCGAGGGTGAGTCGCTAGTATGTATATAAGCATATATGTCCGTCCCTATTGAAAGAATGACTGAACGAATAAACAAAGCAAAATTCTAAAAAATCTCAAGTACTTACAAATTATCTTTAATGAACAATGTACATAATAAATTATCTTTAAAATTCCAATATAAAGTAAACAATTCAGAAGAAACTGATACAAAGAGATAGCGGTTTTTATTATGACAAGATGATATAGCGATAGTTATCACGTATATGAAGAAACATTAATATCTAATATGAAATAATATATTATTTATACCTTCCGTTAATATTCTCATCTATTTATTATGTAAAAAACTTTTTAACAAAAAAATAAAAACCGACTTCAAACAAAAGCACTAAAAAGTGAAAAATAACTGATTGGTAGTTTTCATTTACTATACATACCTAATCAAATATTTTCGAAGTCGGTGTGCTTTGCTTTGTATGGGCTGGCATCGATTTCGAAAATATTTGATTAGGTATGTATTTAATAGGTAGGCTTTAATTACTTAGCCAAAGCACACCGACTTCGAAAATATTTGATTAGGTATGTATAGTAAATGAAAACTACCAATCAGTTATTTTTCACTTTTTAGTGCTTTTGTTTGAAGTCGGTTTTTATTTTTTTGTTAAAAAGTTTTTATTTTTCCCTTTTTAGTGTAGACAGTAGTAGCAAAGTAAGGATTCTAACGTGTTAGGCTTGTCAAATCAAACAAAATAAGCCCAAACTCAAAGTATCTACTATTAGCCGTTAAAGAGTTCCACCTATCCACCTTCTGGCCTTGCCATCAGATCAGGTCAACAACACCGAACCACTGTACTATCAACGAAAATAGAAATACTTGCAAAGTTTCAAGTCAATATGACAATTAGAAGTAGGTTAAATTCATTATTAGCTATTTTTCCACCCTTAGGGGTGGTATTTTTTTTTGAAATTTAAATGGGACCAATCTGGAAGTATACCCTTTCAAACAAAACAAAAATTGTCCAAATCGGTTAATAAATGACGGAGTTCTGAGGTAACAAACATAAAAAAAAAACATACAGTCGAATTGAGAACCTCCTCCTTTTTGAGGTCGGTTGAAAATATTATATGAATGAGCAAAATAAAATTTGCTTCTTGCCTGTCTTTCAAACAGCAATGAAGTTTTTACATAAAATCAAATTATAACAGTTATCTATACTAATATTATAAAGAGGTAAAGTTTGTGAGTTTGTGACGTTGTAGGCGGTAATCTTTGGATCTACTGAACCGATTTAGATGAAATTTGGTAAAAAGATAGTTTAAAATCCTGTGAAGGACATAGGATACTTTTTATCCCGGAAATCACCCCTTAAAGGGATAAAAATGGGGATGAAAGTTTGTATGGGAAAGCATAAGAAGAAAAGAAGAAGAATTTATAAGAAGAAAAAGTAAACTGAATATCTTGAGATATCAAAGCAATTATGTAGCGTAGAATTAAGTAACAATTAAGGCAAAGTGAGGCGGGTCGCTAGTATTTTTTTTAATATATATATACATTATTGTATGTAATGCAATCTAACAATGCAAGATATTCGTATGGTCAAATAAACTATTTTAAATCGTCTAATGTACCTACACATGTACCTATCTAGTTTTGTGTAAATATCAGTGTGTATATAGAGGCAATTTGAAACTCAAACCTGCGAATTCTGGTACTGCATTAAGGGTCCGACTACAACCAAAAACTATATAATACAGCAATTGTGTTACTCCAAGTTATAGCCTATCTATTTACTAAATTTCATACAAATCCGAACAGCTGTTACAAAAACACGTACAAACATTCGCATTTATAGAAAGTAGTCCGACTAAATCTCTTATCTCAAATAATTTTATTTATCATTTTAAATAAAACTATCTTTTCGGATTTTTTCTCGGATTTATTTCGATTTTTGGTTCCTTACGTTTCAAATGCTTTACAGCCATTATCGTCACGGAAAAGACCAGTCTCTCATATCTTTCTATCTCATAGTTTTATTTTAAATGTCAAATATTCGTGTAAATTTAAGAAATATTAATTTTATTTGTGCTTATACTTGACAGCAATCTAATTTGTTTGACTTTGAATAAGTAGTTAACTAAAGTGATTAGTTTAATTGTCATCAACGTGAGTTATCGCACAGTTAATTCCTACGATTAAGTGTAGTGCTTCTTCGGTGTCATTTTCGGAAACCATAGCAACTTTAGGTACATATATCATTAAAAGGCACAAATAGCTAATTAAGCACTATTTAGTATTTACTTTAATAGCATTGAATATTCTGAATGAAAATTAACTATAAAAAATAATAAGTTTAACGTAATGAAATAATTCATGAAATTTGATTAGTGAAGTGAAACTAAGAATCCTACTATGACTCTATTATTTCTATCCTGTGGGATATCCTATATTGTACAACTGCCTCGGTGGTGTAGTGGCTAGCATGTACGGCTGCACACTCGGAGGTCCTGGGTTCGAGTCCCGGGTCGGGCCAAGTTTAGTTATTGAGTCTTTCTGTATAGTAAGCCTCAGTAACAGCCCGGAGTTGGGAAGTTGGTGGTGTTTCACCCCCGTGCCTTGGAGAGTACGTAAAGCCGTCGGTCCTGCGCCTTAACTCTCACCGGTCGTGTCGAGTGGTCGTCCCATCGGAGTATGAGAGTGATAGGAATAGAGAGTGCACTTGTGTCTGCGCGTACACTTGTGCACTATAATATCTCCTGCGCAGTTGGCTAGTCTCAATGAGATTTTAGAGGAATCGGCTAGCAGAACATCATTGTACAATCATTTTAAAATACCCTTAAAATCGATTCAACGGTTCCTCAGATTAGCGGGTACAAACAGACAGTCTGTCAATAAATTAAATGGCTGATTGGGCTTTGGTGTCTTGCAAATCCATCTTCACTATTTGGAATTACGGACAGATTGATTATTCATTTAATTAATAAGAATACTCGTAGATTTATATAATGTACTTTGTATAGACTAATACTTTTTAACGACATTAATGTATGTTAATGTACAAAAATATTTCAAACTAGCGACTCACCCTCGCTTCGCTCGGGTACGTTCGGGATATAGGTTGATTCCCCATAAAAAATTTCATCCTTATTTTTCAAGATGGCGGGTAGCGGATGGCGATAAACAAATTTACAAAGAACAGTGAGAGGGTGAGACGAATATATTGATTCCTTAGAGGATTTTCCTTATGAGAATTTATATGAAAAGTCCTCAAAATAATCACAGTGTGACTTTTTTTCTATAGGAAAATAGAAATTATTGCTTTTGAAAAGAACACTGGTAACTATTATTTACGACCAGTGGATGCTAACCATTCAAAGTTTTTTTTGTTTACTTCTTGGTAATCGTTTATTTTAGACGCAACTGATTCAACATTAATGTGTTTCATGAGTAATTTAAACTCAAAACTAACTGTTTCATTATATATAGCTTACCTAAAGACTTTTCTTATGAACATACTTAATTATATGACTTTCGGTATCAACACTTTATTCAAAAGTTTATTTGGACTCCTTAAAATATTTTCATTTCTTATCAAAACATTGACTCTGTTCAGTGACAATTCCAGAACCACATTTACTTAAGTAAAAAAACCTAAAAAAAAACCGACTTACAGGCACTAAAATGTAAAAAATAACTAAACGGGGGTTTTAGGTATTCATTCTAAATGAAAACCCCCGTTTAGTTATTTTTTACATTTTAGTGACTGGAAGTCGGTTTTTTTTTCAGTTATATTTTATTCATTGAAGAGATGTTTAGTTATTTGTTATTAGTTGTTATATGCTTTGAGCATATAAATATAAGCTATGTATATCACTGTGGACCAACGGAAAGACGTTATTTTTATGTAGGTATATATTTGAGTTTATAGGCCTTAATCACAAAAACTAGATTTTAAGGCCATCCCCCGCGTCCCCTTACTCGAAAATTTTCGTAGATTTCTGAACGTTGGTCCAAACCAAAATTGAAATTAATCTTTAAAAAAAATTAAACGTAAAATATCAAATGATGTTAAAGATAATTTTATAGGAGTTGTAATTCATGTGTAGATTCTTTATTAGTGAGGACATAAAAAAACTATATTAATCGTATAATATGACGGCAAAATGTTGAAGATAGGTTTAATATTTTTTTCTTTTTTTTACATGTATTAAATCCTGACACAATAGCTTCTAAATAACGTCGTGAAACGCGGCTAGCACTGCTTTTGGTAGGGGGTTGCCCTTAAGCTCCACTGTTCTTAAATCTCCAAACGGTAGCCATGCGAGCTCATCTAGTCTGAATTTTATAATTTCATAAAACTCCTTAATTTTCTTTGAAAGCGATAAAAAGGTACGGACAAAAGTCTCAAAGTTAAAAAACAAAGACTTCATTTTTGGGGTATTAGTATAATCAATTTTTGCTAAAAATATACTAGAATGTTGGAAATATAGTTTGGAAGTATGGATATAAATAGTATAGAAACTAGCTGGTAAGGTACATCTTAATCTTATTGTAATGTATCCTATATGTTGATAACCACCTCCAATCATCATACCAAATTTCATCAAATTCCCTCCAGTGGTTTTCCGTGACGCGGTCACAGACAGACGGACAGACGAAAATTCTAAAAACTATAGATTCGGCCTCTGTATCGATAATAATGTATAGTTCAATAATATACAGATTCGACTAAGTTACAATTTTATTATATGTATTATGTATAGATTTTAAATGTTTTTTTTGACAACTTAGAATAACATAACATGCTCATTGCTCAATAAGTTTTATTCCTCCAACTTATAGTTCGATATCCCCTTTTGCGTTACACAAAAGCATTACGTAAAGTCTGAAATAGTATCTCAATCTGACGACGTATACAAAAATTTTCATCTTCACCATTCCGGAAAAGATCTTAAAGTTTTCTCTGAGAAACGGTTATTCATGACATTCGGTAAAGTTGTTCCTATTTTGGAGAATGGCCAAGTTCCAATGTTGTGAAGCATTGTGATTCACATCACGGTTTCAACGTTTTAACATATAATTATTAATATGTTGTAATCTGATTGTGACATATAAAAATGGAGAGTTGAAGTTGTATTAACATAATATAAAAGATTATAATATACATTACATTGTATCCCTTGGTGAATAGAAGGTGAGAAGCGAGATGGAGTTTACTTGTTTTTTTTTTCAATTAGTACCAGTAATCTATTTTATATATAAATTAGCCTTTGCCTGCGATTCTACTCTTATAGTTTTTATATATAATTGCGTTTTTACGTATAAAAACAAAAAAATAAATAAATAAGACAGTAACCTACAGAGTTTTCAAACAAGAAAACAAAAACAAAAACAAACTCTTCTGCTTCATTATATTTACATAAATTAATATAATATTTTCATATTTATTTATGTATAACAAACATGAAACATATAATGAAAATATAAATCTATTAAATTTATTAATACAAACATGACTTTCAAAACAAATATGTATCTCATAACATTGTTATTTTATCCTCATATTAAAGTAATGGTACTAGATGAAGTATATAATATATTTATAGGGAGAAAAATTCAAAAGATCCGGGTCATGTAAAAATATATGGTAACATTCAACGTTTGACGTTCAAAGGTGTCTTTGAAATCGTTCTTTGCATCTCCGAACTGAGTGTGAAATTGTAAAATATCATCTTTATTTTTATCGTATAAGAATTGACTTTTCCTGCTTATAAAATCGGTTTTCCGCTAATTTTGTTTATAATTCAAATGCATTTTTTTTATATGTTTTTACGATTTTTTATACATTTTAATCTGTATCAGAAATATCCCGTATTTTCCCTCGTGTTTCTTAGTCTGCTTCGAATATCTATATTGTCAACATCTTCACTTCGTCTGGAATCAAACCCGCAAGCTTATCTCTCTTGAGCGAGCATATTTCGATTAATCTCCATGTATACGTATAATATAAATACGTCGCTTTACTTAAACCATTCTCCTAATGAAACTAAAATACTTTTTTACAATTTCTTGGTATCAAAGAAGGGAAATAAGATATTAAAAGCTTGTAATAAAAGGCTTAATACTTTGTTTAAACAATAATTTTATGTATATATTTTTAGTCTATATAGCTTTATTTTATACTCCATGTAAAGGTTCAAGATTAACCTAGGACTCTGTTCCTCAATTTCTGTTCGAGCGAGTATTCAAATTTAATAAGGAAGCATTAAATATAACCTTGCAGCGTGTCATATACAAGAATCTTTATCTGCGTATTTGAATTTTATCCAAATGGATAGTGGGTTCAAATATTTAATAATCCAAATAAGAAGCTATATATATTATAATAAATTTTATGATGATGATTTAGAGATTTGCCAAGCCAACATATACAAATATGTATGTCTGTGGCAAATAGAGACAAGCAGAAATAATGTAAATTATTTTGATATCCTGTCAACAACCCATTTTTGAATGAATATTCAATGTACAATCTCAACTCCATTTAACAATTTTGTAAGTGTAAACATTTTCCATAACTTACGAGTATTAAGGCAGTGGTAGTCCAGAGGTACAGCGGTCGCTCGGGAAACTGAGTGAAGCGGGTTCAAATCCCGGAACTCGCTCGCACCTCTGATGTTTTCATGTACAAATCATTTCCAACAAGTTTACCACTTGCCTTACGGTGAAGGAAAACATGGTGAAGAAACCTGCATATCTCAAAAAATGTGCAATTCGCCAACCCGCTATGGCCAGCGTGGTGGACTATGGCCTGATCCCCCTCGTATTGAAGGGTCCCAGCAAATAAGTACAATTCTCATATATAAAGTAATAATTTTATTAATAATGCATATATGTAATGATTTCAGTATTATTTATATACTTAAACACGAAGCTTAACTTACTTTCTTAATATGTACCTACATCTCGTTTTATTTGTCTTTTGCGTCGACGCCAAACTGTGCATACAAAGTATTATAACTGTTATTCACGTACAGACTAGTCTGACGGATTCGTCCACATTGGACCATGTTACTAAGCTATAAGTGTATGGAAACTAAGAACGGTTATGCCAATCGCCCGCTTGGGTTTGAATAACTTACAGATCGTGGGCCTGTACTTAGTATTACATTCTATGTATAGTGCCGTATTGATCTACATCAATCATTTTTGAGGGTGAATAACTTGCAGACAACTATTACCTAAAGCCATATTAATATTATAAATGTGAAAGTTTGTGAGTAAGGATGTTTGTTACTCTATCACGCTAGAACGGCTGAACGGATCTGGATGAAATTTGGCACTGAGATAGATTATAGTGTGGAATAACACGTAGGCTACTTTTTATGCCGGAAAAATGTACAGTTCCCGTATAAAAAAAAGTTTTCGTTGTTTATTTTTATTTTTAGAGGCGAACGTGAACGAAGCGAGCGTGTGCCGCTAGTGTTATATATACGAAAGCTTGTACATGTGTGTATGTTTGTTACTCTTTCACGCTAAAACGGCGGGTCGAATTTTGATAAAAGTTAGTATGCAGACAGACATTGAGCTGGAATAACAAACACATGGGTTACTGTTTGCAACCAAATATAATCTATGCATATAATAAAATTGTAACTAAGTCAAATCTGTACATTAAATATTGGAAAATCTTATTGAACTATTTCAATAAGATTTTCCAATATTTTCTATACATTATTATCGATACAGAGTCCGAATCTATAGTTTTTAGATTTTTTGTCTGTCTGTCTGTCTGTTACCGCATTATGAGAAAACCACAGGACAGATTTTGATGAAATTTGGTATGATGATAGCTGGTTATCCGGGTCAACATATAGGATATTTTTTACAGCGGGAAAATATCTCATTTCTGAGAAAAAATATACAAACTGC
This sequence comes from Brenthis daphne, assembly GCA_947093115.1. Classification (NCBI taxonomy): domain Eukaryota; kingdom Metazoa; phylum Arthropoda; class Insecta; order Lepidoptera; family Nymphalidae; genus Brenthis; species Brenthis daphne. Next base: position 18,656,698 of record OX352483.1, read on the forward strand.
ATTGTAAGAGTATACTAATATGTAAAACCTTAGAATTTGGTTTTTGGCCATCTGAACGCGAGCGGAGCCGCGGGCAGTGCTAGTGCAATAATATGTTACTAAATTAAACTCTTAGTTAAAAGCCATAAGCTAAATCTCACTGAATTCCAGTCTATCTAAATCATCTAGGTCACAGACGTAACCTCTTATCGTAAATCTTATATAAAACTATAAACTGTTACGTCACCAACATATAACGCAGATATAAATAGTGCACGTCCCGCGTGCACGTGGCTGCGAGGTTGTTGACTTATCAGTATCGACATATGAGGCGTTTATTTTAAGTTCGATACAATATCTATAGCTTATTGTAATGGTTCTCGTTATAAAAAAATCTAAAATATCTATTCTATATAATATAATAACGAAAATATCAGTCTAATAATGTAAATGCAAAAGTATGTGGGGGTATGTGTAAGTTTGTTAGTCATTCACGATGAAGCGATTTGGATGAAACTCTGTATACAGATAGACCATTTTTTATGTTAGGAAATGTGTTTACTCATACCATCTGCATACATACAGGTAGCTATGTGGGACTCACCGGCTAGATAAGTTCCAGGAGCAGCCCACTTGGTACACTGTCCATCAGTGTGCCTCGTGGCTTCACACCCGGCTTGATTGCCGCACGCTAATGAGAGTAATATGAAGGTGATAGTACTGAATACTGATGCATTTTACTCGTAGCATTTCTAATATCATTAACATAGACACATAGATCTAGCTTACAATAATCACGTTCTGATTCAGTTTTCCGCCCCACAAACGTAAATTTTAAAATAATTTGTCATGATACATATTTAAATGTGAATCAAACCACTTTGAATGAATCATAATAGTATAAAAGAAAGAGAATTCAATTACGAAAGTTAAGATAAGATGTATCCCAAAGATGTGTCGGGATATATTTCAGTAGCTTATACTTTATCATTATTTAATGGGTTTTACTAGCGATTCACCCTCGCTCCGCTCGTTTTCGTCGTCCCTACTTACGTTTTAATGTTTAGTATAGATTTCTCAGAGTTGAGATATTTTCGCGCAGAAAAAAGGATCCTATAGGTATGTTGACCCCGGTAACCAGCTACCATCATACCAAATTTCATCAAAATCCTTCCAGTGCTTTTTCCGTGATGCGGTCATAGACAGATGAATATTGTAAAAATACAGATTTGGCCTCTGTATCGATAATAATGAAAAATAACTATTTCAATAAGATTGTCTAAAAAATATTTAGGTAATGTACAGATTCGAATCAATTAGAATTTTATTATATGTATAGAAGAGATTGAGATAAAGCAAATAATATTACTATGTTATTTTGGAACGTGATTTTATAATGTGTTATTGAAATTTCGTCTTTGTCGTATTCATATATATATATATATATATATATATATATATATATATAGTTATATTGTTACATTGTTAATTTTTCTCTTGGTGTTCAGAGAACTTATTGAATTGAATAGCGGTAAAAACATTAACCATAAACATAATTTATTTAAATTAAAAAATGGTAAAGAGTATATGAAATTCAAAACGTAAATAGCCTAAAACCACATACGAGTACGACTCTACATACGACTCCAGAGATATTTCTATGTGACATACTTAAATAAAAAAGTTAAAAAATTTTACAATGTCGCTAGCAAACATGATAATTTTTGACAACAAGCTTGTCACGTTTAGGTTCTTTGCGAAGAACTTTTGCAGAAGAACTTCGCAGAAGAATTTTTTGATTCGATAGCATGTCTCGACCTTTAGAATATAACAAATAACCTAAATTTATAGAAGATAGCATTATTTTTCGCATAATTAATTTTAACATTTTTTGGCAATGAAAATAAAACAGTTGGTTTTATAGATTTTTAAATTATATTTCAGACTTCTCAAGTAAAATGTTTATTTAAAGCGACATTATTTGACTAAATAAAAATGAAGGTAGCAATTTCCTTATTCAAAATCACTTTGTGATCATTTATTATAAAACTAGTTTACGACAACACAACATTAAGGGTGATCAAGGATAGCCAATCATATCCCAGGATGTAATCTATATCCATACCAGTTTTTTCGTCGTACGTAACGTAACATACACTTAAAATAACAACCATATAAATTGTAGTCACTTTTTTTTAAAGTCGGTTAAAAAGGCGCTACATACAAGCAATTTTAAAACCGAGTAAACATAAAGTACTTTGTATATATTATTTTTAGATAAGAAGTAGGTACTTAGGCGACTGAAATACAACACACTATAATCTCATACTACAACGAGGTAGTTGAACTCTATTCTCTGAAAATATACCATATTTTTAGATTTATTCATTATGAGATGTCGACACTGTAGTTGTTAAAATATCTTTTCTCTCCCACATTCTCTAACAATAATGATGATACATGATAAATCAAACAAATTCTAAATAAAAAGAACTCGATGCTCCTACAGGGCTCTAAAAATATTTTTGAAATAGCATTCCCCGCGGCTCCGCCCGCGTTCAGATGACCAAAAACCACATTCTTAGGTTTTACATATTAGTATACTCTTACATTGCAGTTTTTGTATTTTTTCTCAGAAATGAGATATTTTCCCGCGGTAAAAAGTATCCTATATGTTGACCCGGATAACCAGCTATCACCATACCAAATTTCATCAAAATCCCTCCAATGGTTTTTCTGTGATGCGGTACAGACAGACAGACAGACAGACAAGAATTAAGATAATAATGTTTATTTCAATAAGATTTTCCAATAAATATCTAATGTACAGATTCAGCTTAGTTACAATTTTATTATATGTTTAGATTAAAAATACTCTCTTTTAAAGAATATTGAATATCGGTTGAAAGATGATGAAAATTTTAAACAACATCAAAATAAATTTTATAGTATCTACAAGATTAACGGATATTACTACATTTTAATGTCAAAAACTTACTTGGAGCTTTACTTACTTATTTTTTTTTTCATAAATAGCTTATCTACTTATAAGTTATAATAGAAGCTTTCCGCGGCTTACTTTTTTAATATCTCCTTTCGACTAATATTGTGTTCTATGTGGATTTTAACATTTTTTTCAACCCTTTAGGGATGAATTTAATTTGTTTTAGTTTCTTAGTAGTTATATCTCTATATGAATATATAGTCAAAGTTTAAGCTTTATGTCTTAGGTGTAACAGATTGATTTGTACAAGTAACTTTATATTGTTAGAAAGCGCTCATAGTATTGATTGATAGGCAGATCTACACAGTTCATGTAACCACTCCAGACACCTGATATATGACTCACGTTAGTAGCAACCAATAAAGCTAACCGGCCACATTTCTAAAAACATTTTTTTATACTCGTACATATAGAAAAATTACACATTTTTATAATAATGTAAAAACTGATTTTCATTCAAATACTTATCGGTATATAGGTATATAGTTCCTTTGCCTCAATCGAAAATTGAATCCACGATATACGAGTATAAATTACGTTTCAACCCACGATGGTATTTAAATTAATAAATCTCATATCAGCCTAATAAGTTACATACGCTTTTATTAAGACAACAATTATATTCATTTGAATACAGTTTAAAATTCTGTTAGTCTGACATATACTAACAGATAAATATTATAAATGTGAAAGTTTGTAAGTATGGATGTTTGTTACTCTTTCACGCTAGAACGACTGAACAGATCTGGATGAAATTTGACACAGAGATAGATTATAGTATAGATAGGAGTGGAATAACACATAGGCTACTTTTTGTACTAAAATATGTACGGCTCCTGTCGGATAGGTTTGTTTTTTTTTTCCTAGAGGCGAACCCGGGCGAAGCGAGGGTGAGCCGCTAGTACTATATTATACGTATTACAAGAGAAAGAGAGGGAAAAGACTATACTAGATATATTATAAGACTAAAAAAATTAAATAGATTTTTCTTTTTTCAGGTAAGTGAACCAAAGGTCATACGGCATACCCTCAAATATTCAATACGTATAATATAATATGAAGATCTTACGTAAGTATATAATTATTTAATTTACTCTGATCGATTCGATGCCAATACTACAAGAGTACTATTAAAGAGCACGCTCAAAATAAACACTTGAAAAACGTGATACAGTCGCTGTGCCGTCGCTGCCATCTAAATATAAACAAAATGGGAAAGCGTCTCGATTTGTAAGATTTATATAGACATACTGTTCTTAGGAAAAGAGGAAGAGGAGAAGAAGAAGCGATTAATTTTATTTTGTTATTTAGTTTCTAACTAGCGACGAACCCGAGTGAAGCAAGGGTGAGTCGCTAGGTTTTTGAATTTCTCGGTTATTCTGTACTAAATATGCATGTATTATACACATAAATTATAAACCTTCCTCTTGAATCACTCTATCTATTAAAAAAAGCCGCATCATAATCCGTTGCGTAGTTTTAAAGATCTAAACATACATACGGACAGACAGACTGACAGACAGCGGGAAGCGACTTTGTTTTATACTATGTAGTAATGCTTCTGAATATTCTTTACAATATATTTAAATTTTATATGTTATTGAAATTATTTACCACATATTTTGCGTTCGAAAATCAATAGCAAAAATGGGACATAGTAAAAAAGTTAGCATACATGCATATATATTATTTATATAAATATCTCGACTTTATACACACAACGTGTCTCTTAAAGCCACGTGGGACACGTTTTGCTTGTTTTTATTTTACACCAAGTTTGTAAATTGCTGTGAAGTCCCTGTAATATTTACACTATATTTTAAATTTGATTTTTTTTTACAAGTATGTACTCAATTCCTTCGGGAGCTGATGTAATATAGAACACATATTGCTCCAGGCAATGCATGCTGGAAATATTCTCGTTTCATTTTTATAAAACGGTGACACACATTTCAATATAATTTATCTATACATATAATAAAATTCTAAGCCGAATCTGTATATTAAACATTTTTTGGAAAATCTTAATGAAATACACATTATTATCGATACAGAGACCGAATCTATAGTTTTTAGAATTTTTGTCTGTCTGTCTGTCTGTCTGTTACCGCATCACAGGAAAACCACTGGAGGGATTTTGATGAAATTTGGTATGGTGATAGCTGGTTATCCGGGTCAACATATAGGATACTTTTTACCGCGGGAAAATGTCTCATCTCTGAGAAAAAATACAAAAATTGCAATGTAAGGCCATACTAATATGTAAAACCTAAGAATTTAGTTTTTGATCATCTGAACGCGGGCGCAGCCGCGGGCAATGCTAGTACTTATAAATAAAATTGTAATGTCTATAATTTCAATATGCCTGCTAAAGCAACTTTTAGAGTATTCGTCATTGGTAGATAAAAGATATAGGCGAGAGAGATAAGGTACTAGATTTCACTCCAGGAAATAGAATAGATTTCTGCAGTAGAGAAAATGGAAGAAACTACACTTTTTGTTATGCTCACCAAAGCTTTTGTGTAAATATTAAGTCCATAAGATAAAACTTAAGACATTGGATTCACAATGCTCAAATTAATTTTGTTAATAAGTATGAGTAAATAATCATAACATTTATTGACTGACATAGAATAATATTACAATTTATTGTCATGTTTGATCTGTAAATATTTGAATTCTGTCACTCTTGAAGCGTTGTTTTCAGACGAACAGTCCTCGAGATCTCATTGTGTTAATGTAACCCAACATTTTGTTAAGTAACTGTTTCCATTGATTCCTATTTGACTTAATATATAAAAATTGGCAGGTTATATATATATATATATAGCTTCGCTCGGGTTCCCTGGCTTCCCTGGCTTGCTTCCCAATATAAAATTTCTTCCCCATTTTTACACCCTTAGGGATGATTTCTGGAATAAAAAGTATCATATGTTCTTCAAAGGGTCTCAAACTATCTTCTTTTCCAATTTTATCTAAATCGGTTCAATAGATTCAGAGATTACCCCCTACAACGTCACAAACTCACAAACTCATAAACTTTACCTCTTTATAATATTAGTATAGATATAGTATAGATAAAAGCTTCATTTAAAAAAAAACTATTAATTAATTAAATCGTACACATCGCCCAAACAAAAAAAATGCACCATTTTGACTTCTATTTTAACTTAGAATTTACTATTATCTGTTTGTAATCCAGTATTTTCTCTTTCTTTCAATGCTCTTTGTCAGCGTCGTTCTGTTGATAAACTTAGAGCATTGTACCTATAGCTACTACTAGACGAGTGCAATGTCTCTGTTATCGGTAACCCTGTAAAAACTACCTATTACCTAATCTATTATATCATAGGTAAATATTATTTTAAAATTATACTAACAAAATTTACTACTTCAATTAATTTAATAAACAAGGCAATCAATCAAAAAACTACTTAAATATCTTAGAGTAATATCTGTTGCCAAACTGACGTAGTATAATGGTAATACGCCGTGTGATGTAACTTTACGTACAGGCAGAGTAAACAACTTTGTTTTATCTAACTTGGATACGAATTGAAAGCTTCCCCTCCTTTTATTAAATGTTAGGTGTTTTCGTTTATTTTATTAAATAGATGTTTATTATTAAGCCACATTAAAAATAAAATTTATATTATAACTAGTCCACTCTGGACTCTCTTAGGCTCTAGCTACACTATCATTAATCATAACTACTTTCATCAGTTCTTTATAAAGTGCCAATAAAAAATAAGCTCAACGGAATTTCGCTGGGCGTTACAAAAAAAGTGTTATTTTACAACAGACATCCATATAAATAGATAAACATCGATTCTTTTCTGGAATTTTTTTTGTTCCTCCCTTACACACGGCAATTTTCAATTAACTGTTCTTGTCTGTTAGGTAATTGTCATGTGTTGACAACTGTCTTAGGATGTATAAAGCATGCTTCAGACGTGCTTTTTTAATTATTAATGTTAGTGTAATGACGTTACACACTCTCCACTTCTCGACAATGTACAAGAATTACTCATTTAATATTATAAGATTAGTGTACAATGCGCAGATATACATAGATATAAATTTCGACATAATTATTCTATACATCAATTACGTAATTTTCTAAGAAGTAGAATAGGTAGGTACTTCAGGTATCATTTCTCTTTTAAATATTGAATGCATAAGGCATATTTAATAGCTATGGTGGTTCGTAACCGGTACATTACGTTTCATGACCCGTCTAACAACTTTCCTTCGCAAACCGATGACTTGTGTTAGATCTTTGAGCTTATTATTTGCTTCAAGTTAGTAATTCTTAGTTTTTAATTAGGTGTTTTTATGATTTTTTCTGATATAACTTACTGTTTTTAGCAGTAGACTTTACTTTTTTTCTCATTTACATTATACAATTAAATAATAAAAAAAGGTTGAGCTGGTTTTTGATACCACACGGTAATACAGTATTATGTCGATGAAAGTCGCCGATGTGCTTGTTCAGTATAAGGAATTTTACTTAAATCCATTGACCATTGCTCACGGATATTCTTCTCTATACCAGCAGCTAGAAATTTGAGCTCTTTAAACAATGAAATTTCATTCAAAGTAAGGGCACTTGCAGTTGTATACAGAAACTAGTACTCAATATAAACAGATTTAATTTGGCTTTTGTATTATATTACGTCTCAAAGAATAATAGTGTACAGATAGAGATATTTTATTTAAAAAGAAAACTATTATAATAATATACAACAATTATTATAACAATGTTTTGGCGTGGCTCGACAGTTCTCCTTTGAAGCTATCGCTTGTTAAAACTTCTCACTTGTCAAAGTCTGTTCTCACTTTTAATATGATACTTGTCTGTAATGTTATCGCTCTTTACGTTCTGATAAAATAAAGGCTGTTGCTATTCGTACTAAAATAAGGACGAATAAAAAATAATTATTTTTACTTTAATCGGACGAATAAAAAATATGTTATTCGTCCGACTATTTTCAGTTTGTTTTTTTGTTTTCTAATATAAAATTTTTAGGTACACAAGAAAAACACCTTAAACTACCGATCTGGAAACTTATTATTTTAAATCCCAACACTTTTAACATAAAAGTTCAAATTTTTTTATGTGTTAAAAGTGATTTTTATGTGCGGGATTTCTGTATGCAAAAAAAATAACATTAACCTACTGAGCTGAGCCGAGGTACTTATTCTACTTACTTATTTATTAGTCTATTTGTATTCGTCCTTCTTTATAATTTATATATTTTATAAAGGACGAATAAATTTTTTGTGTTCGTCCTATTAAAGGATAAATAGACACTCCGTAAAATAAAAACTAATAGTTGAAAAAATTTTATGATCGACTAAATATATTATTCAAAGAAAAGGTGTTACTAAAAGTTTTAAGAGTGACCTGGTGTAGAAATTTTTATAAAGATTTCCGTTTGTACCACAAAAAAACCACATTTTTTGAATCATTTACGTAATTAATATTAATTAGAAAGGAAGCCCTATTCACTAATTAACTTCGACCTCGTAATTGGTACAAATTATCAAAAGACTACGAACTACGAAGAATCCATACAATTTAAATACTAAGCCAAACAACTCTACTTTTAAAAAATATATTTCAACTTACGTTACGTAAAGTACAAGTTTCTTCTTTAAGGCAGTAGTAGCCCAGTGGTAACGTGCGCGCTTGGGAAACCGAGTGAAGCGAGTTCAAATCCCGAGTCTCACACCTCTGATATTATCACGTGCGAATCATTTCTAACATGATGTCTTACGGTGAAGGAAAATATCGTGACGAAACCTGCATGTCTGAGAGAACTAAGCCAGTTTTCAAAAGACATGTGAAGTCCGACTTGCCACCGCACTTGGCCAGCGTGGTGGACTATGGCCTGATCCTCCTCGTATTGAAGGGAGGCCCATGCCCAGCAGCGGGACGTTAAAAAGATGCTGATATATACATACAAGTTTCTTTACTTTTGATTTCTAGAGCAATATTGAGTGAAAGTTGGACAAGCTTGTACCCACCAACATATATTTTTCAAATGTATGTCTGACATATATTTTTATCATGTGATTAGGTGATAAATTGTAATATGATTTGCATTAGTATAGATTTATTTTATTGCATGGAAAGTTATCGCATTTTTTATATAGTTACATTAAACAATTTTTATTTAGTTACCGATTTTAAGTGTCCTTATTCTGTGATAAATCAAAAAATAATAAAGAATATATTAAAATATGTACAGATATATCTTATGATGGCTATTTACTGTTATACTTATTAAATCGAAGATCTAAAGTAATATTAGTTTATATTGTTCCAACCTATTTTCGATCATCGCGGCGAATCGTATTAGCTAAACATCTACGCAGGAGATATTATAAATACTAGTATATGGGCTCGCAGGTGCACTCATATTGTATAATTCTCAAAGTCAGATGTGACAGGGGATCAGGTGTAGGGTCGACATTTATAAGGTGTTCTTCAAGATAAAAATTTAATGACAGTGTAAAAATAGTAATTGTTAATTATATTAAATAACTTAAACTATGTATATATATACTTTTTCATCCATACTAATATTACAAATGTGAAAGTGTGTTTGTTTGTTTGTCCTTCTTTCACGTCGAAATGGAGTGACGGATTAGCGTGAATTTTTGTGTGGGGATAGTTGGAGGGCTGAAGAGTGACATATGCTACTTACCACTTTACCGCCGGAGATTATTTAATTCCCACGGGAAAACACGTTATAATACAATCCAAAAAATATTTATGATCAGAATTACTTGAAATTTGATATTAATGCTCTTCGATAAAATGAATTAAATACGTGTTTTAGCATTTTTCGAAATTAATTCTATATACGGGATGAAAGTTTGTATGAAACCTATCTTTTTAGAGATTTTTTTGTAGTTTTAGCACGACCTAATCCACGAGTTCTGCTAGTTCCAAATATATCCGAAAAGATTTCGTTTTATTTAAAGATAATAAATATTCGCGTAAATCTAAGAAAATATTAAATTTTTATCAACACATAGAATTATAAGGAAAAAATAAGGTTGTTGCAAGCCTAACTTTTTATATTTCTCTGTCGGTTGGTCATCAAAATCATTAAATAGATATATTCAGTTGAGATTTTATACTTTCTCTAAGAGACGCCAGCATGATACAGTTAGCATTCTACTTTTTATAATTCTCTATTACAGTATTCTTTGTTGCTTGCTTTACATGCATGCATGTGCGTGTGTATATGTATATATACTTATTACTCGTAGCATTGTATTGAAAATAAATATATAAATTTTTTGAGAAAATTTTTGATACTAGCATTGCCCGCGGCTCCGCCCACGTTCAGTTGACCAAAAACCAAATTCTTAGGTTTTACATATTAGTATACTCTTACATTGCAGTTTTTGTATTTTTTCTCAGAAATGAGACATTTTCCCGCGGTAAAAAGTATCATATATGTTGACCCGGATAACCAGCTACCACCATACCAATTTTCATCAAAATCCCTCCATTAGTTTTTCCTTGATGCGGTATCAGACAGACAGACAGACAGACAAAAATTCCAAGCTAATGATAAACTCTAAAGCGTGGTGACAAACATTCAAGGTGATATTCCATACGAAGAAGAAAAGGAACACGATATTGTACCTTTTCCCTAACGTAATAAATATGTTCATGTATGAACCAAATATAAATAAATGAATTTGTCAGAGATTTCAATATTTGATTTTTCTAGAAGGAAAATACATACTTTGAGGAAAACGTGAAATTTATAAACCATTTTGCGCCGCTACGCATAAATATGTTTCGCCGAAATAAAATCTACATACGCATCTGAAATCACTTTTGGGGATAAACTTAATTTTTTCAGCAAAGAGCTTTTAAAATAATACAACTTTTTTTTGACGATAGTGATTTATTTGCTTGAACTACTTATATGGAATATTTGATTTGTAATCTACTTTTTCACAAATTATAGCACAAACAGCCTAGCAATTTTGAACTTAAATGAAATCGAAATCAAAGTATATTTTATTCAAATAGACTTCTATCGTACTTGAAATTGCGAATTGTCAATTTTTACATTTATTAAATATCAGTATTGTAAGTCTGTGAGGAAGCTCTAAAAGTATTGTAAGTCCGTGAGGAAGATCTATGATGCTAAAATATATTGAAACTTTAAATATAACCTTGTTAACTAAGTTAAACAAAATGAAGTACATATATCCGTCCAACATTAACATTGTAAAAAAGGCACTATCAGACCAGGAAGCTATTTACAAACAAAACAGTGCACAAAACGAAGGATACAATTGGACCCAGTTATGCAAAAAACAGCCATGTGCATAAAAGTACCAACAGAGTTATAAGTATTTTATTATACAAAATAAAATAATTATAAAAAATAAACAATACTTATATAAATATTGTTCAATTTTAAAATAACCAGAAAAACAAAACATAACCCAAGTGCAACTAGCGACAGAAAAATGCTTATAACTCTGTTGGTACTTTTACGCACATGGCTGTTTTTTGCATAACTGGGTCCAATTATGTTCCTGTGATACATAATACGAAACCAAGCCACCAGATGCAACACTGACCGCAACGTGGTACCCGCAGCATCCGAGGAAATGCGCCTACTTACTTTCCTCCGCATCTAGCTCTACATATCGATTCTAAATGTAAACACCAAGTATCTATAACCAAAAAATAACCCTGTTTATAGTATATTTAAGGTTGAATTTACAATGCAGAAAATTATATAGAACACTCTTAGAGCGTACTATAGCGCTGCTTTGGCTCGTCACCGTCAGTCGTACGTTGACTGTAGCGTGGTAGAGTCGTGTTGGTGTTTTCTCGATTCATGTAGTGATAAAGATGACCGGTGTCGGTGAATATTTAAGTGTGTAAGGTGATGCACTGGTGTCTGGATTCCGCGATGAAGGGTCAACCGGTCTGGTAAGTGCATTAGAAAGCTTTAACTCTTGTTCCCGATTAACAAAACATAGTATCTACTTTATTTGATAAACATTTCTTAGAAATTCTTTCTTTTACAGTATTATAAATATGTTTTGTTTTAATAAATAACTTTTAAAGATTGTATTTAAAACTCTATATTTCTAGAGTCGCTTTCGGTTTGTTACAGACGTATAAATGATATAAATAAACGAAACGAGAAATGCCTCCCGGTATAATTTTTGAAATAGCAGAAAATAGCTAAAGTATGAAATTTTTTATTAGTTTTACATTTTTAGAAGTAGTTAGATTTAATGTGGTTTGTAGCTTTATAAGATAGATAAGAGTAATAGTATAATGTATGTTGTGAAATAAAACTTTATTCTAGAGTCCTTCTTTATAATATTTATATTTTTTCTCTAAGCTTGCAATAAATATTTGAAGGCAATATAATAAATTAGACATCTCTACATTTTTTTACCTAAAGTTTGATCTACAGTCTACACAATATTTGTATTATATTGTATTTAACAATATTTGTTATTGTTTAACGTCTCAGAACAGTTTGTCTATAATTATTTGATATTTTAGAAGCAAGATCAATTTTCGTTATTATGTCGGTAATAGAAGTTGGATGGTAGTATCTAATTATAATAATAGCACCGTAATTTTGATTATATAGAATGAATATATTATAAGATATGAATTAATCATTCAATTTTAACGGAAGCTTTATTCGAATTATCTAGTTGAGAAGTAATTTATTTATATAGGTACTTATAAAAAATATTACACACTAGCGACTCACCCTCGCTTCGCTTGTGTTCGTCCCTACTTACGTTTTAATGCTTAGTATCGATTTCTCAGAGATGAGATATTTTCCCGCTGTAAAAAGTATCCTATATGTTGACTCGGATAACCAGCTATCATTATACCTAATTTCATCAAAATTTCTCCAGAGGTTTTTCCGTGATGCGGTAACAAACAGACAGACAAAAATTCTAAAAACTATAGATTCGGCCTCTATATCGATAATAATGTCTATTTCAATAAAATTTTCCAAAAAATATTTAATATCTGTATTCGGCCTAGTTAGAATTTTATTATATGTATAGGTTATAATAAGATTTAGTGCCTACATACTCATACAACGCAAAACATGAAAACTTGGGTTAAGCAATATATGTATTTTGGACACTCTATGGACATAAAATGTAGTAATATTATAAAATCGTATTTTTAAATGCTGTCGAACGGTAAATTATGTAGTTTTAGTTAACTGGTAACTAACTGTCACAGGCATAAATGGGCTTAACGTTTATTTGTCTCTACAAAGTCGGCATTTAAAATAAAAAAAAATTAAAAATGCTCTCATGAAAATCCAAGGTTGATCGCTAGTTATATAATATTATATATTAGTCGGGGTGTTATAAGTTTGACGTGTCTATGTGTGTATCTGTCCGTGGCATCGTATCACCCGAACGGATGAACCGATTTTGATTTTGCTTTTTTTGTTTGAAAGGTGAATTAGTCAGGAATGATCTTAGCTATGTTTGATGAAAATCGGTCCAAGATGGTCGGGGTCTTTTTTAATTTTTAACTTAATCTTGCTAGATAGAGTAATCACCACTAAGTGTAAGCCGATACACTCTAAATTAGTTAGTTAACGTATTATATCGTATATTGTATATAATTCGCCCCATCCCATGTGGTTAATATTGGTTAATTAAATGGACTCCATTTTTATCGTTCGATCACCTTCATATACTATGTTAATTAATTCATAAAAAAAGTAATAGGTAATCGTGAGATCTTTTCCATTAACTAATTAATATAATATATAAAAACGATAAATAATTGAAATTAATATATATGTAAACCGGTTAAAACTTTCATTCAATATCAATAAAATACTCGTATCTTTTTGCAGTCATCATTACATATTGAATTTAAATATAAATAATGCGGGAATCGATGATAATGTTTCCACAACAACTTCCTATTGTAAAGGAAACTTCCCAAGTAAACACTTGGGCGGTGTTTTTAGAAATACAACCCTTAATGAGATATAGGCTGAAATACTCTTTGATATATCAAAATTTTAAATCGGTAAAGTAACAGATATGACTTACATATAAATTTTTATTACAAATAAAAAAAATCGTTTTTAGATTTTGCAATCGCGCAATTATAATTTTTATAATGCTTCATTGCATGTATTTTTTACTTTTATTACTTACTAGCGACTCACTCTCGCTCCGAGGGTTCGCCCCTAGTTACGTAGTTACTTACGACGAGATATGACGATAGATACATGTTGATCCGGATAGCCAGCTATCTTCATATCAAATTTCACCAAAACCTCTCCAGTGTTTTTCTCGTGATACGGTCAGAGACAGACAGACAGACAAAATTTTTACAAACTATAGATTTGGCCTCTGTATCGATAATAATGACTATTTCAATAAGATTTTCCTAAAAATATTTAATGTACAGATTCGGGTTAGTTACAATTTAATTATATGTATGGATATATAGATTTTAGAACTCAAAATTTTAATGATTCGTAGTTAGATTTATTCATAGACTACGTGGAATTGCAAAAGCTTATATTTTTACCTGTATTTAATTGAAACTCTTTTTAATTTGTTTCGTTCACGCTTAAAAAGTTTGAAAGGGGCGTTTACTTTTGTAAAGAAGTGTACACGACCTTTGCAATTTAATTTAAATTTTATTGACCTCGTTTGCTATTTTCTTCTCTCTGCAAATTAGTCTGAAGATAAAAAAAGTGGTTTAGTGTTATTTAATGACTTTAAGGTAAATTGAATTCAAATTGTAACTATTCAAAGTAAATTTTTTGAACGATCTTTCTTTTTTTTAACATGTAAAATTATTAAAATTGATGATTGTATGTTATTATTTTCTTTCATCAGTCAATCATTATTGAACGAAAATTTCATCATATTTAACTGTGATCATTTTTTTAGTGTTTTCGCTATTGTAAAATAAATACAAAATATAATATATTTCACATATTAGTCCAAAGTGCAAAGTTCTAAATATATATTTATGAATTTATTTACTTAGAACATTGAACTATAGGCATGCGTGCATTTATGCATATACATACAGGCTTACATACAGACTTTGACAGATTATAGACACAATTTAACTTATGTCGTTCTACTTCCAAAACATTTATAATAAAAATAAAGCTTTATAAAACAGAATGTACATAATTTCCTGTTCGTCTCCTACTTTAACTTACGCTATATTTCATGTAATCGAATAAATATATAACGAAATTGTCGATATCGAATAAAATAAATGAATATCGAATAAATATAAATCGAAAATTCAAATTACAAATGTTGATGCGTGACCATTTATTTGCATGAAATTTAGCACTCAAGAAACTTCGTACACTACCAAACCTGGTAGCTACCGATTTATTTTCTTATTATGAGTTTTTGAACGTCTTAGGTAAGACTATATGAGAATTCAGAACTGACTGAATTATAAGGTTTAAAATTTTACTAATATACTAAGCTACTAGCGGACCCGACAGACGTTGTCCTATCTACACGTCTTTAATTTGAAAATTTCAAACTTTTTTTAATATATTATTTTCTATTAAAAAAATTGTGAATTTAAACCATTCCCAGATCCCCTTGAACACACACAAAAAATTTCATCAAAATCGGTCCAGTCGTTTGAGAGAAGTTCAGTGACATACACACTCACAGAAGAATTATATATATAAAGATATAAGTTTGTGGGCATATATGTATAGTAGTGTAATACTTCTGAATCTCTTATAACAATCTCTTGTAGGGTTAATAGATAAAGTTGATTTCATCTTCCATTTTCTATTTACTAATTTAAAATTACATGTGAAATATTTATAAATATAATTTTAACATGCTCTACATATTTTTGATTACTTGAATAATACATTGGATATTTAAAGCTGCGTCTTTGAAATTGTGCCTAAAGTATAATAATACGTTTATGTAACCTAATTAAATTTGGCAGGTTGCCTGTTTTACTTCAAAATATATATTTAACTTAGATATAATAATCTCATTTTTTATCAAAAAAATATTAAAGTTTCGATTAAAAATACACCTATAAATGTAAACCATCTATAAGCAATTTGATGTTTCATCTCATTTTCAATAATTTAACATATGTACATATATATTCTGATTTTTAACAAATTTATATGTCTATTATTCTTGAAATTAGGTAGGCATCAGATAATTGAACTGTATGCAAACGTAAAACTAGCAAACGTAATAAATAATAACTAAAATATAACTAAAAATAATAATGTTGACATTGTATGTATGTATTCAGCCCTTTTTAACGTCCCACTGCTGGGCACGGGCCTCCCTTCAATACGAGGGGGATCAGGCCATAGTCCACCACGCTGGCCAAGTGCGGGTTGGCGGATTTCACATATCTTTTGAAAACTTGATAGGTTCTCTCAAACATGCAGGTTTCCTCACGATGTTTTCCTTCACCGTTAAGACAAGTGGTAATCATGTTGGAAATGATTCGCACATGAAAATATCAGAGGTGCGAGACCCGAGATTTGAACTTGCTTCACTCGGTTTCCCAAGCGAGCGCGTTACCACTGGGCTACCACTGCCTTGTTGATGTTGACATTACAATAAATTAAAATTAAATTAAATATTTATATTCCTGTACATATGTACAATGTACATACAAATACAATGTATTGTAAATGAAGTTTGAAATAATAAAATATGTATGTATATACATAAATAAAATGTGTACTTTTAAATAATGACTGACATTTTTATTATCAGGTGAAAGCTACAATTATATGACTGCATAATGCATATAGAATGAAACAATGGAACTGTATTATAAAAACTACTGTTATTTTTAATTTATGTATCGGTTTATCATATGACAAAATTTTACCTGATAACTACTCACTCACCTTTGCTTTGCTCGGGTTCGTCTCTAAGGACGTTGTAACAGTTAGTATGGAATCGTTAGACTATATATTATAATATAATATATAGCCTATAACCTTCCTCAATAAACGGGCTATCTAATGCAAAAAGAATTTTTCAAATCACATTAATACTTCCCGAGATTAGTGCGTTCAAACAAACAAACTCTGTCTATAATATTAGTATAAATTGAAAATTTTTTTATTAAGTATAATATTTATTGAAATACTCAAAAATCCAAATAACGGTTCTATCCTGTATTGACACATTAGTAAAGTAAATTATGCTTAACTGTCACTAATAGAAGCCATGATCAAATAATAAATTCAGACTATTTTATTCACTGATCATTGATTCCTCATAAATTAAGAAGAGACGAAGACCTATAGTAAATGGCTGAAAGAAATTCGGAGTTCTTATCTTTATACATATTTCTAAACTGACACTAAAGAACAAGGTCTATTGCGTACCTGTATGCTCTAAAGAAATCGAAACGTCCGGAAAAAAAATCATAAAACCGATAAAATAGTTTTATTCAAAAAAAGCTCGACACACCCGGGATTAATAAGGCCATATGAGATGTAAAGAGTAATTAATACTGACATATACCATGCGTATTATTAACACATACTGGCATAACCTGGTTCAATCAGTCTCGTTCCATTTTCCTAGTTTTAAAATTATCACCTTCTGACTCAATAGAAAAGGTCCAAATAAACTTTGTAACCCGAATTTTAGAGGCAATTGAACTATAGAGCGTAATTAGAAACGGTTTGTTTAACGGTAAAGTCTTGCGTAGAGTAGAACTAAACATGTCAAAACAATAAAATTCATTATTATTACATAATCTTTATTGGTGACAGTGGTAGCCCGGTGGTTACGCGCTCGCTTGGGAAACCGAGTGAAACGGGTTCAAATCCTGGGTGTCGCACATCTGATATATTCATGTACGAATCATTTCCAACGTGATTACCACTTGTCTTACGGTGAAGGAAAATATCGCGAGAAAGCCAGGAAGCAGTAAGTTTTTGAAAGACATGAAGTCCACCAACCCGAACTTGGCCAGCGTGACGGAATGTGGCTTCATATTGAAGGAAGGCTCGTGGCCAGCAATGAGACGTTAAAAAGGACTGAATAGTTTTATTTAATAATGTAAAATATTTGCGTAAATCTAAAAAATGACTTATTTATTAAAATATTTCATATAAAACAATTATTATTATTATCAAGATCTGAAAGCAGTTAAGTTGTAAGTTATAGCAACATTGTAAACTACGTAACATAATGTTTGTATTTAGTTGTTTTAGTTAAAAATATATTTGCCTAGCAACGACTTCATAATAAATATATAATCTATACATAATATAAAATTCTAAGTCGAATCAGTACATTAAATATTTTTTGTAAAATCATTGAAACATTTATTATTAATGATACACAGGCCGAATCTATGTATAGTTTTTAGAATTTTTGTCTGTCGGCCTGTCTGTTTTGGGGACGCATCACGAGAAAACCACTGGACAGATTTTGATGAAATTTTGTATAACAAAAGCTGGTTATTCGGGTCAACATGTAGGATAATTGAAATGTACCTACTTTTTACTACGGGAAAATATCTCTGAGAAATCTATACTAACCGTTAAAACGTACCTAGTTTACGAAATAGTAAAATCTGTATGATGGCAAATAAATTTAAATGACATAGTCAATTTTATTGTGTTTATTATTATAAAATGCTGCGTTAGGCAGAATACAAAAGGAATATATTATTGTGCTTATTATATCGATAATCATAATTTCGATAAAATTTATTACTAAACAGTATTTATAATCTGTGCCAAATCGTCTTCGTAGTTGTTTACACGTGATGGCCGAGATACGGTCGCCATAGAGTCATGAGTCGACGAATTTCTCGATTTTCTAGGTCATGGCAAGAATGCCTACAGATCAATCGATTTGAGAGCGACTTTTCATAGCCTTTGTAACTTTCTTTTCTTATGCTCTACAATAGTGAAGTGGGAAGGAGTTGAACAAGTATCTTAACGTAGAAAGTCAATCGATGTAAAGTTGATTCACTTTTGTTGTATAAACTGTTAATTGTTTTTAATTAAAAATAAAAAAAACAAACCTGGATGATAATTTTTTTTTCTTCCATATTGTTATTAAATTTATTTAAAAAAATCTAACTTATAAATACATTTTCTACTTATACATACATATACCTGGAAGTGGTAATCAAAAATTTATGTCACATAGCGAATTGCTTCTCTTATGCGCATATTTTTGAAGTTGTTATTACAGATATTACGAATAATATTTCAATACAAAAGTGCATGTGAAAATTTATTAAAATAGAATACATTTTAAAGTCATAATTAAATATTTTTACTTAAAATGAATTTTTGAATAATTTATAACAAATTTCGTCATAAAAAAATTATTGTACTACCTTATATTTCAATTTCAATTATAAAATAAGATCGCTAATTTTCAAAACGTGACTTCATTATTTAGAGCACGAATTGATATCGATTAATTTAATAATTAATTTAGAAATTATATCATTTATTTCATATGAATTTTCAAATCATATTTTATAGTAACCAAGCAGAATGTTTTTAATGGTAGGTTACTCGAAGTACTGCATAATATTATGTGAGTCGTGCTTTTTCGTTTTGCTGTGCAAATATACATTCATGTACTTCTAAATTTAACCAAATAAGTCTAAAATAATGAATAATACTTTCTCAATATTCAAACGATTTTTATAAGTATAAATGAACTAGTTATTGTCCACGGCTTCTCCTAAGATAACCTATACCCGGCCGCATGATGCAATCTGTGGCGATGCCAAAATGAAAAGTTTCATAGAAATCTGAACAGCGGGTAATTAAGAGAAGATAAAATATTCATTTAAATATAAACTATACATACAATAAAATTGTAACGCTACAAGTTTATAAATTAAATATTTATTGAAAAATCATATTTTGTGTATTAAAAGAAATATCAATTAATATCAAAATGTTTTAAAGTTCTCGACATCAATTCTTTTTACAGTACAGGTATCTTCTGTAAGATATTTATATATAGTAACATATTAAATACAAGCGAGCAATGCATCAGGTTGTGGTCTGTGCAAACCAGATCAGATTGAAAAGGTCGTTGAACTCGAGTTTTTCGGTATCGCTAAAATCATGTTTCGTTTTTGCCACCTAAAAAATTTCATTAAAAGCAAAAAATATGGAGTCACAGTATAGATAACATCAATTATTTTTACTTAAACCATTCAGCTAGAATATTCACAATAAACTGTTAAATGTTGTTATAATGGTAATTTATAGAGGAAAAAAGATAGAAAAATAATAATAATGTTGCCAAAAACTACGAGTAAATAACACTAAGAAATGCTACTATTTGTGTATCTGTATTATTAGAAAAGACTCTCCTTAATAAATAATAGAGTTTGTTAGTATTATATAAAGTATTTTTAAGTAGCATAAGTTCATTACTATAACAGCCTTGAAGTATATACTTGAGTGCTAATGAAAGTTTCTATGTGGAAAGTGATTAATCTGCTATTACATGTAATTGCGATCTCCCAAGCAGTTTATATAACATATGAAGTAACAGGTACAAATAAATATTTCAAAGTAATAGAGACTATTTGTTAACACGCAATAGAGATACAAATTATAGGAAATGTTAGAGAATGCCAGTTAAACTTAAATCTATTATGATATATATATTTTAAATAAGTATTATGGATTTTTAAAGTTATATACTTCTTTTGGCGCACTATGAAAAAAATAATGAGAATAAATTTTTACGATGCGCCAGATTTAGATTAGAGTATGAAGTTAGTCGTTGTGCGCTATGGTGTGAAGTTGTTTAATTTCCCTTTAGTATAGTGTGATTTCTATATTCAAGATATATATTCCGGTATTTCTATGTTCACAACACGTGTTTTATATCGATAAAAATATAAATTTTTACAAGCTTTTATATAGTTTCACCTATCCCTGAGTTTTTTCTTTAATCAAATCTTGTAAGTTTTTGACCCACTTCCCAGATTTTGAGCTGAAATTTGGCACACACGTTTTGTTCTCGTGATAATGCATGACTACCTAAATATCGCCATTTTTAATTAATCTAATATGGTGGACGTTACAAAATGGCGATTTATCATTTCCAGTGAGTTTTATGATATGAGCGTAAAATGAAAGGGGTTGACGAGCGAAAGACAATAAACACAGTGACGTCATTATAAATCCAATATGGTGGACTCCCAAAAATGGCAGACTGATTTTTTTTATGCACCCCTATTATATGGATATCAAATGAAAGGGTTTCTATAGAAGAACACGGAAAAAATTAAAAACGCGAAATAATATTAAAAAAAACAAGCTTTTATTTAAAAATATACTCTAAAAAAATAAAGTATTATAGCTTCTTACGTGCGGATCTAGTAGACACACATTTTTAAAAAAAAATTATCTTGATAATTCTTACGATACATCCTATCCTACCCAAGAGGGTAAAATAATTTATTACCATATTTTTATCCCACGTGGTAATCAAAGTCATGATTTATCATCATAGCACAATAAATGTCAAAGAATCTGTTACCTCTGACGTAATTGTTAGTTTCAATTCACATTATCACAATGCAGTATGAAGCGACATTGCCCTAGAACTTTTTATTGAACTATGAACTTCCTTTTCTGATATTTGCTTTATGCAATAAATAATTATGCAAAAATACTAGTACTTTATATGATAAGTAGACAGTTGTGTATAAAATTTAAATAAATTTGCATCTATGCATCGTGATTTATAACTCCATTATTTTTTTGCGCTTTATACTTACTCGGCTAATTATTACTTTGGTACATAAAACGAATCAAATATATCGAGTGTAGTGTATCAACTATCTGGTATCCGTAACACAAGCCTCGTAACTTACCATGGAACTAGATGGTGCTATGTGTTAATGTGCCAACATATTTATTTATTTATATTATTTAAATATATATGTTAAACGTTAAAAAAATACAAAAACTGCAATGTAAGAGTATACTTATATGTTAAACCTAAGAATTTGGTCTTGGTCATCTGAACGCGGGCGAAGCCGCGGGCAATGCTAGTACTTATATAAAAATTAGATTATAATTTACACTCAAAATCTTATATACAATTTTTTTTAATTGTTGTATCTTTTAACGACACACGGCCTTTTTCGACACACTAATTATATGTATATTTCAACTACTGAATAATGTTAATATAGATATAGATATATAAATCTATTTCTAACCGACTTCCAAAAAGAGGAGGTTCTATGTTCGTCTGTAAGTATCTTTTCATATTTAATTTCACTTTACAGTTACTGAAATGAATTTTAAAGAACTAATATATATTTTTTAATATTGTGTCTAAACACAATTCTACATGCAATTTCATATATACAGATTCGAGATTATATATAAATTACTTTAAATTGCTGCTGTTACTTTTGATTTTTATGAATGCTAGGAAGAGATTTTACTAATTACGCTAAATTCAAAAACTCAGCTATAATTC
The DNA here is from genome assembly GCA_947093115.1 of Brenthis daphne. NCBI lineage: Eukaryota > Metazoa > Arthropoda > Insecta > Lepidoptera > Nymphalidae > Brenthis > Brenthis daphne. The sequence continues at coordinate 18,679,229 of OX352483.1, forward strand.
TGTAATAATATAATCGTAGCATGATTTATGTATATTAAAAATAAGTGGAGATAATCTTGATTTGGCTGAAGTCCAACCAAATTCGTATGTGGCCTGAATTATCCGCAACAAATGCATCGCATTGGATATATTGTGGTTATACTTTTTTATCAAATGGAAAAGGCATTAATCTAAACATAAAAAATATTATGACCGATATGGCACAATAGCTAGTTTTCACTAAAGAACGGGTGTTGTACAGTTATTACTTTATCGAAGCAATAGCAGATCGAAAGTCGTTATATAGCTTATGTACACGGGGCTCTTCAAGGCGAGCGGTCAGGCCGTAGTACACCATGTTGGCCAATAGCGGGTTGGCAGACCTCACGCGTTTTACGAAAACTTGCTACATTCTTCTCACGATCTTTTCCTTTACCATAAGGCAAGTGGTAATCGTGTTGAAAATGATTCATACATAAGAATATCAGTGCCAGACCCGAGATTTGAACCCGCTTCACTTAGTTTTTCAAACGAGCGTGTTACCACTGGTCTACACAGATTTATTATTAGAAATAATAATAAAACTGTTTATGTTTATGTATTTTTCACCAGTAATCAAAGTAAATATTTTAATATATATATATATATATATATATATATATATATATATATATATATATATATATTACATATATATATATATATATTTATATATATCACGAATGTGAATTGTGAATAATTTATGCCTATATATTAGGCGCGCTTGACTTGATAATATGCGAGCGTACGTTAAAATATGAGTTCTACACAGCAATATTTAAGCACGTGCAATTTTAAAATAAATTGAGCACTTGTTTTGCATGGCTCGGTTTAACTCGAACAAGGAAATATCATTTATGTTAATTAAAAAGGTAAAAGTAAATAAAATTATTTTGTTAGTACCTATCCATATATTTTTTTTGGTGTTAATTTTTAAGGTCAATGGTCACAGGGTTGATTCCTTCGAGGGGTAATTAAGCATATTTATAAGTATTTGTCTTTAATTAAAATATGAGCATTCGGTTAGAGAAAGTATTCATTGCGAGCAAATTCTCTAATCCAACAGTGCTTAAAAATAATATTATATATATTATTTATTTTAACTTTCAAGGTATTACCTGATATTCCCATTTACTAGGCTTGCATTTCTTGCCAGCTCCTATATACATATACACAACGATTGCGCGGTAGATACCTCATAAACTACCTAATCGTTGCACTGGTTTTTGTGATTATAAATATAAAAATTGACGAATCAGAACTACTGCTAACATTCTCTAATTAAAATAGACATTATTATCGATACAGAGTCCGTATCTATAGTTTTTAGAATTCTTGTCTGTCTGTCACCCCATCACGAGAAAATCACTGGACAGATTTTGATGAAATTTGGTATGATGAGAGCTGGTTATCCGAGTCAAGATATAGGATACTTTTTATCGCGGGAAAATATCTCATTTCTGAGGAAAAATGCAAAAACTGCAATGTAAGAGCATACTAATCTGTAAAACCTAAGAATTTGATTTTGGTCTTCTGAACGCGGGCGGAGCCGCGGGGAATGCTAGTATAAAATATAGTTTCAGTTTAGAAGAAAGAGAGATCACAATAGTATAATATAGCATTAGAAATTAGGCATAGAGTAAGTGTTCTTTGCTATACATCTGTAACGTTCATATATGATTTAACTATGCCTTTAAGTTATTAACCTAAATATTTTTATTACCTTAATAATGAGCAACCTCAGCGAGAGCTATAAATCTAGGAAATAAAGGAGAAAATAGTTCTACAATAATCAAATGTGCGATTACATTAATATCACGTATAAAAACTTTTTAACTAAAAATAAAAACCGACTTCCAGGCACTAAAATGTAAAAAATAACTAAACGGAGGTTTTTATTTAGAATAGACACCTAATCGGATATTTTCGAAGTCGGTGCCAGCCGATGCAAAGCAAATCTTATATATTTCGATACGTAAAATACATATTTACTTATTAGATATTTATATCTTAAAATATTGTAGGCTGGCTAGGCTTTTTGGAATTGGAAGTCGGTTAAAAAGGAAATATTATTGGATAATATTGAAAGTAGAATATGAAGAAACTCTCAATTATAAAAGTTATATCTGTTTTAACCGATTTCATATTTTGAAATATGGAGGAACTAATCAATACATGTATACGTATGATATTCTCGCATTCATGTCTGAGAATTCCTAACTAGTTTTTAAAAGACATATGAAGTCCGCGAACCCGCACTTGTTGAGCGTTGTGAACTATGACTTGATTGGTCTCGCGTTAAAGGCGGGTCAAGCCTAGCAATGGGATGTTAGAAATAAATTAGATAATACGTTAATAACGGCTAAAACGTAATTATTACATGGAATATACGGAAAGTTGCTAAGAAGATAAAATAAAATCTTCATCGAGAAAATCGAAGTCGCTGTAACAAATGAGAATAAGTTTCATTTTATTATATACTAGCGGCTCACCCTCGCTTCACTCGGTTTTGTCGCTAGGTACATTTTAAATAGATATAAATAGTTATTAGCCAGCGTGAGCCATATATTTTTTTTTTTTTAATAATAATGTTGACAAATATTGACATTAATATTTATACGATTCTAATGTCACTCAATTGCCATCAATGTTTTGCCTTCCCGGAACCTCTCCACTAACATTTAAACTTTATGGTATGTTATTAAAGTTCAAATTGACTTTTAAGTATTATTACGAATCTTTTGTATGGGAGTATAGAAAAGTGTTTTTTTAGACTTTTTCAGGCAATTTTTTTAAATTTTTCTCCCCGTAAGAACTATCCTCGTACTTCAAGGAATACACTAAAAAAAGAATGAGCGAAATCGGTTTAGCTGCTCTTGAGATTTGCGCTTACCAACACATTCAGCGATTCATTTTTATATATATAGATTGACATACCGCAAGTGTCGCAAATGTCATGTCAAATGGCATAAATATGCATTGATTTGTAGTACCTGCTCGAACAAAAAAAATCTACAAAATCAACAATGTCGTAGATATTTTTTCTTTATTATTTATTCTTTATTGCACTTAAAATATGATACAGAAAAAAATAACAAAGTAAACATAGTTCACAAAGGTGGATTTAGCTCTAAAAGAGATCTCTTCCAGTCAACCCCTGGTTGTGGAAGAAGATGTCAGCGGGCAATATAGTGCAAAAAAATATACTAAATATATACTAGAAATAAAGGTAATAATAATCACATATACATACATACATACATATTTTTATACATACATACTTATTTTTTTCATGTTCTCGCATCATGTATTTTACATATTTCAAATATGTATATATTTTTATAAGATTGGTTACGTAAATCTAAGGTTGAATATATTTATCGTTAGCAGAGATATAACTTTTGGTCCTATTTGTTTAGAATTTACCTTATCCTTTGATAACGAACAGACAACTGTTCACAGGTTTATCTTGTTTGTTTGCTAATTCTTGCGTGCTTCTTGTCTTCTAAATATCTTGTTTACTAGCGAATAGTCAACAAAGCTGATAAATATGTTAAATTAGAGGAGATGGTGATGGATTATTATTATTTTGTCCCGTAAACATAATCTAGAGATAATAAAGTCTGCCGAAACCTTAAAAATATAAATTATCAAGTCTTAACGAAAGGTAGTTTGGTATATGAAATGCTTCCTATCTATCTTAGTATTATAAAGAGGTAAAATTTTGTATTTTAGTTTATTTGTTTGTATCAAATAGGCTCCGAAACTACTGCGCCCATTTATATTAAATTTGATAAGAAGATAGTTTGAGACCCTGGGAAGGATATAGGATAGTTTTTATACCGGAAATCATCCCTTAAGGGGGTGACAAAGGGGAGTGAAAGTTTGTATGGAGAGCAACCTAATAAAGAACCGAGCGAAGCTAGGGTGAGTCGCTAGTTGGTTGTATATTAATGCAAACTACTTCTTATAATTATGTTATACAAATAAAAAAGATTTTAATTAAATAAATATAATTAATAAATAATATTTAATAATTAAATAAATATAATATGTTTATTTGCTACAATTTACGGTCACATCTCAGGCTGCCACGGCTTCGACCTTAACTTATAGCTAATAGGAAAATGGCTAATTTCAGTCACACGATACTAACTGTTCTTTTTGCACGCCATGTCTCCACAAATCGACACTCTATTACAGACAAAAATATGAAGTAGTCTTAGAAAGTCTAACCTTGTTCTTAATTCAACAGCTTATATAGAAATCCGTAAGGGATGAGATGTTAGAAGGTAATGTCTCTCACAATAGGTATATTTTGTCTGTTTTCTTACATTTTACTCTAGTGTTCTCCTATTGATACTCGATATTCGATCATAATCATTATTGAAAATATGGGAATTTTTTTTAGAAAAATCTTATTGAAATAGAATGTCTATTATATATTATACTAGCTCCGCCCGCGTTCAGATGACCAAAAACGAAATTATTAGGTTTTACATATTAGTATACTCTTACATTGCAGTTTTTGTATTTTTCTCAGAAATGAGATATTTTCCATCAATAAGATTTTCCAAAAAATATTTAATGTACAGATTCGTCTTAGTTACAATTTTATTATATGTACAGAGGCAGAATCTATAGTTTTTAGAACTTTTGCCAGTCTGAGCGAGGATGAGTTGCTAGTATAAATATATGCAGGTAGATAGATGACATATAATTTCTAAAAGCAGGTGTTACCAATTCTAGTTCACCTTATGGCGTGTCTGAATAGCAATTCGTTCTATTTTAATGTCATTCACACGCACTTTGGTACTTTTTTAATAAAAAATGTTTATTATAACAGGTGAAAATAAAAATATACGACGACTTTAAAGGCGAGGAGCGAAGTAATTAATACGTTCACTTACTTTAACTATACACGTCAAAGTTATTACGTAATTATATCCATTGCATCTTTCTCCCGACCTATTCTTATATTATAGCAACGGTCTCCAATTGCAAATGCTAATGTGAGACTAATTTATAGTTGGGTCTCACGTAGGATAAATAGATTATAATTATTGTACTGCAATATTGTAAATAAATATTATTTTAAAAGAGCAACTGTTGAGTTTTTTCACCGGCTCCTTTCAGCAGTATATATCTATGTATTAAAATACTGACATTTAATTTAAATTAAAAAAATAAATAAAAGATGACGATTCAAAGGTACCTATAAAAAAAATGAAAACAATGGCCAAAATAATGAAAAATAAAGGATTGAAACAATAAAGAAACAAACTTTTTATAAAATCTCTTCAATTCCATTAATTAGCCATTTTTAAATCCTTTGTAAAGTTATGCAATAGTTATGAGTACGCTTACAAAAATTCTCATCAAAAATTGATAAAATATGCGTTCAACTACTCTTCATGACAAAACAGTCCGAGATAAAAATATTCAGCAATACAATGTACTTACAAGGCAAAAAATATTCTGTACGTTCGTTCTATGTTGATTCTGTTCAAGTCCATCGATATTGCATCGATGGTTTTAAGATTGCAACTAAAATTACATCAATATATGTACATTATACGTAGAGCTTTCATTATAAAGTGAGAATAAGGTATAAACTCGTTGGAACTGAAAAAGTTAATACTGGCTGATAAAACTGGCATACTGATTAGATTTAAAAATAGTTTTTTTTTTAATATCTGGTGTTTTTTTAAGAAAATGGCAATCGTTTGTAGTCTGTCGTAGCTGCCAAAAATGGAAAAAAATAATAATTGCGCGCGCTTATTAAGTATCTCTGCTTGAAAAATTTCACTACGGAATGAGTTAATCAAGACTTAGGTCATGATACTTTGGGAGCAAATGCTCCACCGTATTCTACAGTTACACGTTAGTGAGCGGAATTTAAACGTGGAAAAACATCCACTAAAGGCGACCCTCGCTCGGGCCGTCACACAACGGCAGTGACCGTAGAAATGGTAAAAAAATTGAAAACATTGTTTTAGCAGATCGTTGTGTCACGGTATGTTAATAATATAAGAAACTAATATTTAGAATGGTAGTGTGTACCTATAGCATTTTACACGAACGATTGGGCATGAAAAATTTATTGGCGCACTGGGTCCCTAGATTGCTTACCGATGCACAAAAATAAGCCAGCATTTCTCGAGCTTCTTTGGAACCATGAATGAAACGTGGCTTCGATGAAGCAGTAGTCGCTGTAGTAGAGGAATTTTTAGGTGCTCAGGATGAAGAGTTTTTAAAGAAAGGAGCATGAACGAATTAACCACAATTCGTTAATGGAAAGGAGTTTTAAGCTTAAAAAAATATTCCAACTGTATTGTTGCATATCAACTGTGTATTGCTAAAAGGCGACTATATCGAAAAATAAAATAATGTTTAATTAGTTACCGTCAACATACTCATTCTCACTTTTCATGGAACGCCCCTCTTATGTAAATGCCAAAATTTGTGAATTTCTTTACTCTGAAAAGATTGAGGTAATTTGAGTGACTTTTTTAACTGCTTCTAATACATATACACTGTACATAATATGCATTATCATATTTTAATAATTTCCTCTACAAACAGCTGATAATGATAATTTATTTTAAGTATAGTGTAAAGTTAAAGTGGCTAGGCAACGTGAAAGATCAAAGATAGTATCAGAAATAGATAACTTTGAGAATTGCACTTTTTGGACCATTTCCAACAGTTTAATTGTATGCTGTTATATCATAATAAAATAAATAGCTTATGTATTAAATTCAGAACTAAGAGGTAAAATAAACATAAGAACAAATTATGTTAGTGCATCATAAAACGAAAACGACTTTAACTAATTCTATTCGTCTTACTTTTCAACCGACTTCAAAAAGGAGGAGGTTCTCAATTCGACTGTATTTTTTTTTTTATGTTTGTTACCTCAGAACTCCGTCATTTATCAACCGATTTGGACAATTTTTATGTTGTTTGAAAGGGTATACTTCCAGATTGGTCCCATTTAAATTTCAAAAAAAAATACCACCCCTAAGGGTGGAAAAATAGCTAATGATGAATTTAACCTACTTCTAATTGTCATATTAACTTTAAATTTGCAAGTGTTTCTATTTCCGTTGATAGTACAGTGGTTCGGTATTATTGACCTGATCTGATGGTAAGGTCACAAGGTGGATAGGTGGAACTCTTCAACGGCTAATAGTAGATACTTTGAGTTTGGGCTTATTTTGTTTGATTTGACAAGCCTAACACGTTAGAATGCTTACTTCGCTACTACTGTGTACACTAAAAAGGGAAAAATAAAAACTTTTTAACAAAAAAATAAAACCGACTTCAAACAAAAGCACTAAAAAGTAAAAATAACTGATTGGTAGTTTTCATTTACTATACATACCTAATCAAATATTTTCGAAGTCGGTGTGCTTTGGCTAAGTAATTAAAGCCTACCTATTAAATACATACCTAATCAAATATTTTCGAAATCGGTATCAGTCCATACAAAGCAAAGCACACCGACTTCGAAAATATTTGATTAGGTATGTATAGTAAATGAAAACTACCAATCAGTTATTTTTTACTTTTTAGTGCTTTTGTTTGAAGTCGGTTTTTATTTTTTTGTTAAAAAGTTTTTATTTAGATTTACGCGAACATTTGACATTTGAAACTATCTTTTCAGATTATTTCGCGGATTTATTTCGATTTTTGGATCAAAATTTGGATTATTTTTGTAAAATTGTGGGTAGGCACTGTCTGTAACAAGTACCTATATAACGCCTTTGAGACGTCTAAAACCTTTCCTCCCATGACGATGATTGCTGTAAAGCATTCGAAACGTCGGAACCTAAAATCCGAAAAGATAGTTTTATTTAAAAAGTTTTATTTGATAATTCTATTTGTATTGATCATAGGGATGGGGGACATTTATTATGAAAATTTAATCTAAAAATGGGATAAGTTATCATTAGACTCTTTGCAACTTTGAAGCCATAAGGAAGCCTTATAAAATAAATAAAAAATTTTACAACGTAAAAACTTTTAAAGCCCATAAATTAAAAGAGTAATGTTAATGTCGCTTTATGAACAGTTTTATATTTTCTTGATTTCAACATTTTAACTAAACGAATCGATACTTAATTAAGCGTTAATTATTGCAGTTGGCAATAACTAGAAATTAGGTTTAAATTGTTTTTAGTCTTCGCTCGAACAGATATTAAAACAACATATGATTTGTAACCTCACCTTTTGACCTCTTTAGACTTTTATACTAGTTTATAGTTACGAGTAGAACAAAGACATAAATAGTGCACAATTTCGTTTTATAAACGTTCGTTATATAAAACGTCTACACCACTATTTACATAAACTGAATAATTTTTTTCTTTGTTTATGTTTTTTGTTCAACCACTCAATTATTATGTTAATATTTGCAATAAAATTATCTAAAAAAATCACTAAAAAAGGGTGACGTCATATGAAAAATAACAATAAAATGACAAGTATTTCTGTAATGTCACATAATAAATGTATAGCAATTGCAATACGATACTCGAATGTATTCGGATTTCGAGCTTTATAACGAGATTCCTTCCTAGCAAGCCCCGTAAATAAGAAGACTGAGGTTAAATAAGATCTTATCATTATAGGACCCGGCCCTGAATTAAATGGCTAAATCGAATGGGCGTTTATTATTAATGATATTATGCCCTCCTATAGCTGTGATATTGTTTTCGCTTAAGCTAATTGGCAATTATTTACAGCATCACTATCTGATATCCACTAAAGTGAAAAATTGTAAGCCTTAAAAGTACTTTAAATCACTTTTTTTATACCATATATATAAGTGTCAACGATGTGGTCTGCCTGATAAGATATGCCTGATAGTATACGTGTTACTAAGGCTAAAAGGGTAAGAGGAATAAAGAGCGAATAATTCAATAAATATATTTCTAGTTTTTGCTTCTAGTTATGCTCGTGTAGTTAATTCATCAATAAAAATAAAACCTATTATTTATAATATAATCTATTTCGATTCCGAATTTTCTTAAAATCTGTGGCTGTGCTTGTTGCTTCTTTATGAAAATTGCAACATAAAGAAGTAACAAGCATAGATACTAATATCATAATATAAAAAAAAACTACAAGAAAAACTGGCTATCATTGATTGTCAAACTTTCGCATTTATAATATTAAATAGCAACTTACCCTCACTTCGCTCAGGTGCGTTTCTAAGTTTGAATGGACTAAAATAGAAGACAAACGTCCAACGGTTTTTTTTGGACCAGGAACTTTCTCAGGTGTATACAGTTTTATCTCCACGTTTTACCACAATTGGATCAATGCTTTAGGAATGCATAGAGGACAAACATACGAACATCCATTTTATAGTTTGGATAATTACAATTTTCAGAAGCAAGGGCTGGTTGCTAGTATGATACCAGAAAAATTCAAATTTGAAATCATAAGAATAAGAAGTCATTCATATTTTATAACCATTGAGTATTGAAATGTACCAATAAAGTTGATTCTGAGCCAGATCACGTTTACTGTGAAGCAGCTTTGCGGATTGGAAATTGTAAATGCCAATCAGACGGGTCATTGATTTTTGAATTGTAACTTGAGTATTTTGTAAAAAATTTCAACACTAGTTTTCACTCGCGGTTCTGTTTGCGTAGTCCAGCAATCAACGTAGTATTTGTAGTAAAAGGCCGTCTAGGATATAATTATAAGCCATTTTATGAGTATATCCTTTTTTCAATTAAATTGCTTGGAGCAGGTATAATATGTGTAATAAAACAACACACATACACGCAATCACTAACTTACCTGTTTATAATATTAGTGAATAAAAATATTTTAATACGACTTTACTGTGAGAGAAATGTTTATATGTTGCTCCTAATATTTCCCCCGAGTAGGAAACTTAAATATGCGGCTTCTGGTAAAATGATCGAAATTCTATGACAAATAGTATACATATATTCCATTAAACAAAACTAGCAATTTATTCAGATGCTCCTCTAGATGCCTAATAGTATATCATTCTTCAAGTCATAGTTTAGATATCTTTACACTGACATGGATATGGACGACATGTTTGGCTCAGTTTGTAGTGAAGCTACTCGCTGTGCCAGCGGTCGCGGGTTCGAATCTCGCTGGGGGCAATTGCCCCTAGGGCAATCACTTGTACGCTGAACACGAATGTTTGTACTCCAATCATTGGTGTTTATATTTATAAGTATTTAAAGTTTTATATGTGTAGTGTATCAACTATCTGGTATCCATAACACAAGCCTAGTACCTTACCATGGAACTAGATGGTGATGTGTGTTATTGTTCCTACATATTTATTATTATCTTTAACACTAAATTTTATCCAAATCTGTTCATCCGTTCCAACGCGAAGGAGTAACAAACATACACACATACAGCCAATAGAAAAAAAATGTGTTTACTTATCCCACACCGCAGTAATGAATTGTTCTGTAACTCTTGTTTAGTTAAATAAAATCCTGTCCCAAATGAGATCCTAAGATCGTACATTACATAACAACCTCGATTGTGACAAGGGTTGCGAATATAAGTCTTTTCGACGTTTGACCCAGTAATATGTGCTAAAACAAATTTCTTTTTATCAATATATAAAGATATATCGATGTAAGTTAAATAGTTTGTTTCTTAGAACAATTTTTTGTGGAAGCAGTAATATATGTATTATGTATGTATGTTAATAGTCGGTATTATATAAAATTTGAATCTATACATCTATACATACTCGTATAATAAAATTCTAAGCCGAATGTGGACATTCAATATTTTTTGGAAAATCTTATTGAAATAGACATTATTATTGATGCAGATGCCGAATCTATAGTTTTCAGAATTTTTGACTGTCTATCTATCTGTGCCCGCATCACGGAAAAACCACGGGAGGGATTTTGAAGTACACTTTTTATTGCTGGAAAACATCTCATCTCTGAGAAATCTATAATAATCTAAACGTTAAAACGTAACTAGGGACGAACCCAAAAGGAGCGAGGGTGAGTCATTAGTCTGATATAAGATATAAAATAAAACATTTTTCTAAGTTTTCCATTGGCTACATAGATTGTGAAATATCAGTTTGTCTAAGAGACTGAACCTTTAATATAATAAATGCTTAATTATATATTTAATATCTTTCACTTACATTTAGTGTTCTATTTTAAGGATCGTTGGAATTGTTCATGGACATTCTCTAAACTCATTAGCTGGAATTGAAAATCGATATTTTGTAACTGTCTTTCAGAAGAGTTTATATACAAAAAGAAAACTTTAAAGATACATAAGAATATTTATACTGACGAGTACTCTAATAATATTACTGTACGTATTTTAACTGTTATATTAAAATTAAATGAAAAAAAATTTAATCTATATATGCTAAAACACGTGTTTTCTATGAAATCATAACAACAGCCTTTGGCAAATATCTCAGGGGCGAACTACATATACGGCTTCAGAAGACTGATAATAATGTATCAGTGTTGAAAGCGGTCAAGTAGAGCTATAAACTAATAGGATTTCTAGTGTTTGGAGGCCTCTTCTTTATAATACTAATTAGAATGAACATCCATACAGATAAATAAAATTTAAGTGTCTGTTTGTAATATTAAAATAATAACTTTTTACTAAGTGCATATATTATAATTAATTATGTACGATACTTATACAACAACACAATTTTTATTTTTTTGTCTCTCTGACTGTTCATTTCTGCTAATCTCCAAAACGGCTGGATTGATTTTGACGTGACTTCCACTGGAAGATAGCTGATGTTACCTATAAAGAGTAACTTAGAGTACTTTAGTTTTAGAAGAAGAATTAGGTTTTCAATAAAAAAAATCGTACCTAGCGAGGATAAATTGCTAGTCTATAATAGAAAAATGAATCGCTGAATGTGTTGGTAAACGCAAATCTCGAGAGCAGCTGAACCGATTTCGCTAATTCTTTTTTTCCTTGAAGTACGAGGATGGTTCTTACGGAGAGAAGAATTTAAAAAAATGCCTGAAAAATCTAAACACAACATTTTTCTATACTCTTATACAAAAAACTCGTAATAATACTTAAAAGTCAATTTGAACTTTCATACCATAACATAAAGTTTAAATGTTAGTGGAGAGGTTCCGGGAAGGCAAAACATTGATGGCAATTGAGTGACGTTAGAATCGTATACATATTAATGTCAATATTTGTCAATATTATTAACAAAAAAAAATTATATGGATAACGCTGGCTAATAACTATTTATATCTATTTAAAACGTACCTAGCGACAAACCCAAGCAAAGCGAGGTTGAGCCGCTAGTAATTTGATAAAAGTAGATTATTTAAGTCAATCCTACTTGACAATATTTAATGTTAAGAACTACGCATAAAATATAAAGTTCAATGAAACTCTAGTTTAAGATGATATATTTAAAAATATTGCTTTCTTTTACTCTACAAGTACTTAAGTCAAAAGAAACAAGCTGTAGTAAAACTTACTATTTACGAATATATTTTTAACGTGTCAGTATAAATCTATGCTATTTGCACGATTATAAAAGCAACCAAGCTACCTGTTTCCACTTTTTGCACATAGTGTTATAGAGCTCAGTATAATGTCGGCCATTGCCGACCATTATATTAATTGGGGGCTTTATAGCGAAATTCCAAGCTTCCAAAAGCGATCTCCTAAAACATTTACGAAATAGCCATCGTTTTGAATTTCGGACAAAAACTTTTATAGCTTTTAGCATTTTGTTGAGCTTTTAGAATTTTAACCAATAACCTACATTCGAAGCTTTGATCCTGTTGCTATTACTAATTTAATTTTCATAGGTTTATCAAATATATAGTCGAATTTTTTCTTCCGAATGTTTCATTAGATAGTATGCAAAAACACACTCTTAATGTGTAGTTTAGATAAATAAAGTAAATATTTAATATCGTATAAATATTCTGCAAATTAATCTGAAGATTACAAAACGTTCCACTAAATAAAGTCTGTTTCTACTTCGCTGCTCGACAGGTCGTGTGTGTAAAAGGATAACGGTGTTCGAAATGTATGAGAATCGGTAAATTGGCAGAACTCGGAACGATGTATATTTTTTATATATTTTGTATCAACTAAAAGCTCTGCATTACCTTTGAAAGTCAAAGCTTATTTGGATTATTTTAGACAATAACATATATATTATATATATAACATATATTTTTCTCAGTCTGATTAATATATACTCTATACGAGTATATACTCGGTATACCTATATACAGTAAGCAGTATTTTTATTCCATTCAATTCTTTGTTAATGGCTTTTAAGCGTATGTATAAACTAGAATTGCCTGCGGCTCCGCCCGCGTTCAGATGACAAAAAACCAAATTCTTATGTTTTACATATTAGTATACTTTTACATTGCAGTTTTTGTATTTTTTCTCAGAAATGAAATATTTTCCCGCGGTAAAAAGTATCCTATATGTTGACCCGGATAACTAGCTATCACCGTACCAAATTTCATCAAAATCCCTCCAGTGGTTTTTCTGTGATGCGATAACAGACACAGACAAAAATTCTAAAAACTATAGAATCGATATCTGTACCGATAATAATGTTTATTTCAATAATATTTTCCAAAAAATATTTAATGTACAGATTCGGCTTAGTTACAATTTTATTAGGTATATATATATATATATATATATATATATATATATATATATATATATATATATATATATATATATAGATGTATAATGTAGGTTAAATGCTAAAAGTTTAATATATCATTATAATTTTCCTTTACAAAGGAAAGAGCCTGAAGTATTCACGCTACAAGTAAATATTTCATATATCTTTCTCAATTAAAACTAATTTCAAACTTCAGACGCCCAAATATTCCGCTTCCATTTTTAAGTGAATAACTTAATTTAACCTTTTCGCACTAACACTGAAATAAAACCGTTCTTTGCAATGTTGTAATTTACGCTATGATTATGAGATAGCCGGTATGAATTGTTTTTTTTTTTATTAAAAAACCTTAGTAATACTACAGCAAAAGCATATATTTTTATATGTTAAATTATTTTTTTTTAATATTAGCCACTCGTCAAGGTTAATAATATAAACTCCTTTCGATTATAGAAAAAAAGTTTCTTTAAAATCAAAGCATAATTAAATATACAGTCAAATAAATAAAAAGGATGAACAATACAGTAGTTAATTGCCAACATGGTTTTTTTTATTAAACAAAATGTTTCTTTAAACCAACATTAAAAAAGAAATCAAACTTCGATTATAAATTATCATTCTATCATGGTATCGACTGTACTTATTTAATAAAATACAAGATGTAAGAGCAACAAGAATACGCTTTATCGGAAAAAAAAACAAATTTTTTTTTAATATATTGGCAACTCATATTTTATTAAATTCCTTCCAAAGTCCTTTCTCAAACACGGTACTTAATTTTAACTTCTGTCAGTCTTAAACGCTTCCAAGAGCCGTTTAGATGTCAATAACCTTATAGAAATTGGGGTACATTTTGTTTAGCTTCAGTATAAATCATTAGCATGTTCATTGTACAAACTTTGGGTTTGTCGAAACATCAGTGGCCGCTTTGTATAGATAAATTAACAGAATGAGGTTATATATATTAGTATTTTATAAAGATACTATTTTTAGGTTAAAATAAGGGAAAAAAATATTATAATTTCCATATTTTTGCAAAGATATTGATAAAAATATTGCTTTTCTACTCACAAAACTACGCTACGCTAAATTATTTAGTCCAGCAAGGAATAATATAAATAATCTAAATATAAAAGTTTTTTTTTAAATGTCTTAGCAACTCACAGATAGCATAGATCTTGACCCTAAAGCTATTTATGTCCGTGCCCACTTAAAGTGTTATTTAGAGATACGCTTTTATAGTATATAAAAAAATTAAAAATTGACAAAAATATAGTTTTCATAGAAAAACTACAAACAGGTAATAAATAACAAGATGACATTAGATAATGATAATCAATATCTAGCAAACGATTCCCGCCATTATCATTATCATTTTAATGAACCGGAAGTCTCCATTAACAGAGATGAGCGGATATTTTGCGTGCATGCTGCCATTTTATTTATCACATTTACGCGGGAAATGGGTGATTATAATGTCATTTAGACGTTTGAATTTTGTAAACCTTTTAAAGCAGGTAAGGATACATTAGAAAGATATATACAAATCTGTGATAATATTTTTATCTCTATAAAAATGTAGTAGTAAAATAACATTGGCAGTGGTAGCAAAGTGAAGCGGTTCAAATCCCGGGTATCACACTTCTAATATTTTCATGCTTGAGGCATTTTCAATACTTACTTGTGTTACGGTGAGGAAAAACATCGTGAGCACCCGTACATGTCTGAGAGAAAGAGAAGAGAAGTCCGCCAACCCGCACTTGGCCAACGTGGTGGACTATAGAACCGTATTGAAGGAAAGGCCTTGCCCAGCAGTGGGACGGTAAAAAAAGCTTAATATAAAGTAAGATAAACTTCAAATATAAAAAAAAACTTAGGTACAGGTAATTAGTAAACACAGTCATGATCTTTCTACATATAGTATTCTTGTCACGTTTAGCGAAACATATTCTAAGTGGTAAACAGATTGACAGAGTGAACTTTAGCTCGTGCGATTCGTAATCTTCTTATAAATCACGTGGACACGTGTTTGAGTCTTGACGCAGCATCACCTTCTTGTTTTACATCATGCATTAGTCACTATTAAATAGGTTTAAAAAATAATAGACTATTCTTTATTACACTTAAAAATGAATACAGTATAACTTATCGCTAGAAGAGATCTCTTTCAGCCAACCTATGGTAGTGAGAAATGAAGCAGGTTAAAATCGTGCAGTTGTAGTCATATAAATAATATATAGATACTCAAAAATAAATAGCTAATAAAATATTATATATACATAATACCATACAATATATATACATAAATACATATCTATAGAACACAATACATAATAATAGTAATTAAGATAATTTTGGATTTGAGTGAGAAGGTGATGTTTTAATTTCTTTTTAAAACAATGAATAGAGTGTAATCAGTATTTTCAACAATATAATAATATTTTATTTAAAAGCAATATAAAGCGATTCCTGTACAGAAAGTAAGATATAATAATCTGTATTATAATTTTTATAATACAGCAAATTATTTCGAAGAAATTAATACTTATTTGTTAAAATATTAACAAGCTTAAATATATGTCAAATTAAGTGAAATATAAAATTGCTACCACGTTCGTGACGCGTGGAGTTATAAGTAAGGATCGAGGTTATAAATAGCACATATTATAAATTTATTTTTAACAAGAATAATTTAACCTATACTAAGGATGAGTCATTTTTGTGAACAGCATTTGATTTATACTAAAAGTTTTGGTTCTTTTAATAGCATAGAAGTATTATGCATTAAATAGACAAAATTGTATTACTTAGAGTTAGACATAATTATATAAAACCATAAACAAATATTAAGGCATAGATAAATAAATATATAATATATTATTATAGTCATACACACCTAAAATATACGTAATAAAAAATATTTAAAAATATTGAATTTTAGACGATTTTTAAGGGATTTTGATGCATTTTTGGACAAAATGGATGAAAGAGAAACATATTTATTACCTACGCAGTAAAACCAAGCCTTTAAACCTTTCAATTCATATTAAAAATCAATTGTGCACTGTCACGCTCGTTTTAATTTATTAACAAGCCTATATTCGTACCTTTATTACTTAAAATATACAGTTATAATTTTACGTAATCTATACTAATAATATTTAGATGGAAAGTTTGTGATATTGTGAGTTTGTGAGTTTGTGACTTGTAGGGGGTAATCTCTGGACCTACTGAACCGATTTAGATAAAATTTGGTAAAAAGATATTTTGAGACACTAGGTAGGACATAGGATACTTTTTATCTCAGAAATCATCCCTTATGGGGGTGTAAATGGGGATGAAAGTATATATGGGGAATCAAGCAAGGGACGAACGCGAGCGAAGAGAAGGTGAGTCGCTAGTTAATAATAAACTTATTTCTTTTATTATAATAAAATATGGGATTTTTGTCGAATAACCGGTAAGGTCTACCTAATTCATAATTACAATTCAATAAACATTGAAACTTAATGCATTAGGTTTTGAATGATGAATAAAATAAATTTTAAATGACAATTTTGACAAACTGGGTTCTCCGTTTTCAGAAATTAGTCTGATAATGTATGCTACTATTTCGATACAGACCGGTTTTTTGCATATACCAGATAAAATTTGAAACCAGACCCAAACCCACACCTTGCCATACATAGGTACAGAATAATAATAGTGCGGTCGATCGTACAATAACCCGTCGGAAGTCTTATTGGGAGTAGCGGCTATTAAGTGTTGGATGACGGTACACTGCGTTTTCTCTAAAACGTCTGGAGATCAATACATTTTGCATTTGTACTTTTAGGATTACGTTTAATAGTACTAATATAAACAGCTGCAGATCGATAGTTCATAGGTTTGAGTCCCGAGTCAGGCAATAGTTATAATATGTTATATTTGGGCTTTTCTGTGACGCAATACTCACAATTACTAATTTTGGCTAAGTTAAGAAAAAAATATTGTATTAAATATACGTCTCTATATTATACTAATAAATAGTGCATATTTATTTTTTTCAATAACGTTGTACGTATTTATATTGCTTTCTTAAATTTTAACTAGCATATATCTACTTGTAAATTGTAAATACAAATTGACGTCGATTCGACGTAATACAAGGTAACATTACGTAGGGCCATGTGACTAGATTCAGTAAATCTTGTTTGCATTGTGTTATTTTTCATTATACATATACTAAATAGTATGCATATGTTAAACTAGTTTTCGTTCACGGATTCGCTTGTATAATAGATACATCGATAAAAAGAAACATAATTTATAGGCCGTTAAAGTATAAAGAAATAACAAACACTCGCAACTCACAAAACTTCATAATTTAGTTTTTACTTGCTAGTATTATAGATTTTATGCTCAAAAATTTGTGGGTTAAATCTCATTAGTTCGACGTTCTTAGTATATAGTATGATTTTAAACGGAAGGGCATATAAACTAAAAACGCTTGGGAGACTGAGTGAAGCGGATTCGAATCTCGGGTCTCGCACCTGTGATATTTTCATATGCGAATCATTTTAAACACGATTACCACTTGTCTTACTGTGAAGCAAAACATGAGCACCCCTTCATGTCTGAGAGAATTTAACAAGTGCTCGAAAGACATGTGAAGTCCACTAACCCGCACTTGGCCAGCGTGGTGGACTATGGCTTGATCCCCTTGTATTGAATGGAAGCCGTGCCCAGCAGTGCGATGTCAAAAAGGGCTGCATACATATAAACTAAAAAATCATAATTTAACAGAAAATAGACTATTTACAAATAGTATACACATATATAGTATATTTTTCTTATATCCGAAATTCCTCATCATACATATTAAATTGACGACTTCGAGTTGTTATGTGTTAGGTAAGAGCTGTAAGTTCTGATGAAAGTTTTCACGGTCCAAAGTTTTCGACAACAGCTCCGAGTGCAGTTATCGAACAAAACTACTTGAACAATACTTTGATTAACGTAAATATATTGTATATATGTATGTATAATGTATAAGTTCAATATATACTATGAGTTAGGAAGATTTATGCATCGTTCTTCATAATTTATCGCATTTATAAATAATTAACTAGCGACTCAACCTCGCTTCGGTCATGTTCGTCCCTAGCTTGCTTCCCCATACAGACTTTCATCCCCATTCACACCCCCTTAAGGGATGGTTTCCGGGATAAAAACTGTTTCACTCACTCACTTTTCATAAGATGAGATTTAAAAAAAATCTTATTAAAAGAATCTTTTTATTTTCTTCTATACAACACTTGTTCTAACAATAAAAAACACAAAAAAAGATCTATGCAATTTGGTGCAGTTGATCTAAAGTTATGCGTGTACATACATTGAGGTGATACATTTTTATTTATATAGATTGATCGACCATAAAACAGAAAGAGTTTTTCTATTCGAGTGCCTATTAATGTTCTTTTCGTCGTGTCTTTGTAACGCGATTATTAAATGATTTTTTTTAAAGATATTTAATCCCACTCCTTCGAATAAAATAATCAATTATTTTAAATATTACACACACACACACACACGAATATACGCGCAGACGCACATACATATTTCACAACCATTTCATACCTACTCTTCTCTCTTCTCTACTTCAACTTTATAGCTGAAAAATCAATTAGGTATGTATCTATTTTAATATCAAAACTCGTTAAAAATGACCCACACCTTACAAAAACATTGTACAGCGACCCTGTTCCAATTTTCTCAACGTTGTCAGATCTAAAAGTGCCCTATTTCTTTTCAT
This sequence comes from Brenthis daphne, assembly GCA_947093115.1. Lineage (NCBI taxonomy): Eukaryota > Metazoa > Arthropoda > Insecta > Lepidoptera > Nymphalidae > Brenthis > Brenthis daphne. Next base: position 18,698,740 of record OX352483.1, read on the forward strand.
AGCTTGGAGACTGACGATTTAAAAAAGTGACATGCGACCTAGCTTTTGCCACATATGTAACTTGGGGTTATTTCTTACTAGTTTGTTCGAATTAACTTATAAGCTATGAATAAATTAGTGTTTGAGCCAATGTAGTAGTATCTTTATATTTAACTAGCGACTCACCCTCGCTAGCTAGCTTGATTCCCCACACAAACTTTTATCCCCATTTTCACCTCCTTAAGGGATAATTTTCGGGATAAAAACTATCTTATGTCCTTCCCAAGGTCTCAAACTATCTTCTTAAAAAATTTCATCCAGAGATTGCACCCTACAACGTCACAAACTCACAATCTCACAGACTCACAAACTTTACCTTTTTATAATATTAGTATAGAGTAGCGACGTACCCTCGCTCCGTTCGTGTGTCCGTAAGTGCCTAACAGCCAACAGAGCAACTAAACGACCTATTTTGTTCCGACTTCTGTAATAAGATTGACTGAATTAGCAAATTGTAATGTATTGAATTTTTTATCTAGAAAGTCTTTATATTATAGACATATTATTTATATGTAAATATCAAATATTAAAATATATTTAAGTATAGATTTATGTGCGCGATGTATACGCAGTTTTATCTGCGTGTAGTTTCATTTAGACGTTATATATAATTTTATTTATAAATAATATTGAGGTATTATGGTAATCTTTATATATATAATTCTTCTGTGAGTGTGTATGTCACTGAACTTCTCTCAAACGACTGGACCGATTTTGATGAAATTTTTTGTGTGTGTTCAAGGGGATCTGGGAATGGTTTAGATTCACAATTTGAATAATAATTTTCATCAAAATGGTCCAGAATGTTTTAGCTTATTAAAAAAAGTTTGAAATTTTCAAATTAAAGACGTGTAGACAGGACAACGTCTGTCGGGTCCGCTAGTAATTACATATAATGACAATCATTCTTCACTTATAATTGTCGGGACGTTAAAAAACTTCTTATGTTTTAGATATATTTTCAATCTAAAGACATACATAATTTCCTTATAGTATAAAACTTTCAGGTACAATCACATTTGACTATGTAGTTACGATCGATAGCTGCGGCTTAGAATAAATTAGACGTTTGTCTGCTCAGAATCGCATAATAAATAATGTTTCACGAGACATTGAAGTAAAAGTACTTAGTATTTATTAGTGAAAAATGACTTTCGCAAATTTAGATTTAGCGGTAGTCATCTTTGGAGAAAGCAAATAATAAAAAAAATTAGAAGCATTAAGCGACAGTAAGTATAGGATGGCATGAGTTAAGTATAGTCCATATTACAGGAAATAGAGCGTAATGCAAGCTACTCGTACATATCGATAAATTAGGAAATCAGTTGTCTTTGAATTATATCCATACATATAATAAAATTGTAACGAAGCCGAATCTGTACATTAAATATTTTTTGGAAAATCTTATTGAAATAGACATTATTATCGATACAGAGGCCGAATCTATAGTTTTTAGAATTTTTGTCTGTCTGTTATCGCAGCACGGAAACACCACTGGAGGGATTTTGATGATATTTGGTATGATGATAGCTGGTTATCCGGATCAACATATAGGATACTTTTTACAGCAGGAAAATATCTCATCTCTAAGAAATCTATACTAAACGTCAAAACGTAAGCAGGGACGAACCCGAGCGAAGCGAGGGTGAGTCGCTAGTCTTATATAATATTCAGATTGAGTTGTATCTCCTGCATATATAGAAGATCTTTTTTTTTCCTACTATCTATCTATACTTATTATAAAAATAAGTCCCCCGGCCGCGTCTTTCTGTCCTCCTGTCTGTCCTCCTGTCTGTCTGTACGCGATAAACTCGAAAACTACTGAACGGATTTTTATACGGTTTTCAACAATAGAAAGAGTAATTCTTGAGGAAGGTTTAGGTATATAATTTATTATGCTTTTATGTAAATTAGCTGAAATACGGCGACAAATGTTGAAGAGGTCGCAAAAAATCTCGCCAAATGGGAACTTTCCACGCGAACGCCGCGTAAACTAGCAAAGATACAGTTAAGTAATGTACTAGAGAATTCAAAATCTATAAAAATGCTACAAAAAAGTCCGCGATAGCATATCTCTATCTCTTACGGTTGACTTACAATAACCACTTTTATGTTAACATTTTTAATTAAAAACATTACGTTATTTTCAAAGTTATTTTCTTTAGTTCGGTATTAATCCTTATCCAAATGAATATTTTAGTTAGCTTAGTCATTTAATGCAGATTAAAATTGCTCTTTACACTAAATCAATCAGATGAATAGTTTTTGAGATATCGTTGTTAGAAGTAATTAGTAGCGAAACATTTTTAATGCTTGGCGAGCATTGAGATGCCTACGGCGAGTCCATCCCCTCTGCCCCGCATCGCTCGACCGCCTGCTCAAGCTATATAAACCGGGCGATGTAGCGCGCGATCCTAGGATACTTTTTACCGCGGGAAAATATCTTATTTCTGAGGAAAAATACAAAAACTGCAATGTAAGAGTATACTAATATGTAACACCTAAGAATTTAGTTTTTGGTCATCTGAACGCGGGCGGAGCCGCGGGCAATGCTAGTATAGTATAAGTGGCGGTAGTACACTTCTGTTCCACGGATAGTCCCGGGTTCGATCTCTCTGCTTGGTAGCACGTGTTTCTTACGCTAGTCTTAATGAGATTGACTGGCATGAACTATCTCGTTCAGAGGGTCTATTATGAAAACCTTCTTAGGTAATATAATCAATCCAAACTTCCCTAAGAATTATGTTTTAAAATAACAAAAAGCCATACTATGTAGTTGAAATTTCATTACAAGATCATCCAGATATATTTTTAACTTAGGCATTATCTATAAACTAATTATCCCTTTAGTTCCGAAAATCGATAAATAACAAAACTTTTGTATCTAACCGTCGTTAGTTCCTCTAATGAAATAAGTTTATCTCTTGTTTGTTTCGAAGAAAACTGGTGAGCCTCGTTGTGATTACAGAATAAAGGTGATTATTATACCTATATTATATTTGTATTATATTAGCATTACGATTAATAGGTATCATAATAGTTTGTAATGTCAAAATGTTAGCTTTTTACTAAATGCATAAGAGATTATTTAGAATAGGTACTTATAACAAAAACACACATTTTAAAATTTTTATCCGACTGTTTGTTCCGGCTAATGTCCGAAATGGCTGGATTGATTTTCATGGGACTTTCATTGATAGATAGCTGATGTTGTAAGGAGTAACTTACTACCTACCTAACTACGTAGTATCTACTTGTTTAAAAAAAAGTATAAGAGGTCCGCTCAAAAAAATTAAAATCTAGGGACGAACGAGGAACGAAAGTGGCTAATAGTAAAATAAAGGCTTAATTTAAAATAAATAGATAGAACACATTCACTTTCATTAAAAAAAAACTTATTTGTCGTATTTTTTTTAAATAAATTATATTTCATATTTTTTGTGTTACGATTTTACAAAATTAAATTTTGTCTTAGCGTTAAGATCAGAAAAACATTATAATTTATGTACTAATCCTGCTGTATCAAATTGTTCTCGGGAAGTTGTTATAACGTTATAAAATATCACTATGGAAGCGTCTAAGCAACAAAGCGAATTCACTATAATAATATATAGTATACTAGCAGAACCCGCGGCTTCGCTGGCGCTAAAACTAAAAAAAACTCTTACCCCTTAAAAAATTCTACCCCCTTATAGGATGAATTACGAAAAATGCTAAAACGCGTATTTATTTAATTTTATTGAAGAGCATTAATATCAAATTTCAAGTAATTCCGATCCTAAACATTTTTTTGGATTGTATTATAACCTGTTTTCCTGTGAGAATTAGATAATTTCCCGCAGTAAAAAGTAGCCTATGTCACTCTCTAGCCCTCCAACTATCTTCACACAAAAAAATACGCCAATACGTCTCTCCGTTTCCACGTGAAAGAAGGACAAACAAACAAACATTCTTTTACATTTAAAATATTAATATGATAATATGTGTATTCAGACCTTTTTAAAGTCTCACTGCTAGGCACGGGCCCCCCTTCAACAAAGAGACAATCAGGCTATAGTCCACATCCATGGCGAAGTGGCGGGTTGGCGGACTACACAAACACACTTGTCTTTAGTGAACTTAGCAGGTTCTCTCAGACATGCAGGTTTCCTCACGATCTTTTCACTAAGCGAGCGCGTTACCACTGGGCTACCACTGAGTGTAAAAGTATAATTTTATGTCTATTATACGATTCATGTATAATTTTTACGTCACTGCTAATGTTCAAGCCAAATAATAAGTATAAAACTAATATCAAAGCTTATGATCTATGTTTAAAATTAAATTTAGTCTGTGTAGCCGCTTAGCGGGTACTATTTTTGTATCGTCAGATCGCCATCTGACCTCTGCAATGCGACAAGGATGGCCTTAAACTTATTTACTTTAAACTTAGACTTAACTTCTTATAACTCAATTTATTAATTTAAAAGAGTTATAGTGAGTCTAATCTGTATCCCTGTGGTCTAAAATTGACCACAATCACTATTGAAAATTTGAGTAAAACAAACATATATGAATAGAATTTACCTAATTTAATATATATATATATATATATATATATATATATATATATATATATATATATATATTTATATAAAAGGATGTCCCAACAACGGACTTAATGTATTTGAAAAACTCTTTTATAAATAACTCATTTTTCATTTTTTTTTCATTTTTACAGTTTAATTATACACGGTCTTGCCTAATTGAATGTATAAAGTTATTTCTAACTGCAATATTTATTTAATTCGCAATAACTATGCGCCCCATCGATTTGGATAGACTAGAGGTAGTCTTCGTCCTGAGACACACTAGGAAGCGGTCGGTTTCTCCCGGTACTTCCCTGATTGCAGAGTGGACTGCAGGAGCAACCATCTGGTTGTTGTGGTCTGCTTCGGCAGCCATTTCGGCGTCATGGTTAAGTGCTATAGTAATTCTGCAGTACCACATGAAGACGGAGAAGGTTCTGTGTGCTTCAGTTGGTAGTACTGGCTTTCTAGTATGTATCCTGCATAACTATCTGTATATATACATAGACATGGTATACATAAATGCATTTGTTCGTTTGGTCTAAACAATTAGAGCCGTCCGCATCCACAGAAATCTAGTAACTTTAAACGAGGCATTCAATGGGGCACTAATCTATATCTGTATACACTTTGGTGGCTTCTATAAATCATGAATACTATTAGTAAAATCACATTAAACTATACTAACGCGATATTCAACTATAGAAAAGTATAACATAAATCTCTTGTGAATCAAATCTGTGTTCGATACAAGTTGTACATATCCCTAATTTACTAATAGGCCAAACACATATTTAATTAACTTAGTAGTTAAATATCTATTCGATTTGTAACTATTACAGTTTACATCACATAGGTACATCATTTGAAAAAAGCTTTACATATTACTCTGCCCCAAGAAAGACTTCTAGGTGTTTAATTTTAATTAAAAATTTGACGATAGCTCTGTGTAGCGACCCTACTTGCTGTGCCAATGGTCGCGGGTTCGAGTCCCGCTGGGGGCATTCGTTTGTATGATGAGCAGGAATGTTTGTACTCTAGTCATGGGCGTTTATATTTATATTATGTATGTATTTACAGTTATATATGTGTAGTGTATCAACTATCTTTTTTTTTTTTTTAACGTTGGGAAATGCATTTACGCACGAGGTGTGGGACTCACCGGCAAAGCCAGTACTACCCACTAAAACCCAACAAAACCTTCCCCCGTCTTAATGGGGCGTCGCAGGATCGCTTACGCATTCAACTACGACGCCCCGGCGGCAGGTCTGCCGAAGCAGACCACAACAACCACGGGGTTGCTCCAAGGTCCACTCTGCTATCAGAGAAGTACCAGGAGCAACCCGCATGGTACACTGCCCTCCGAAGAGGGCACCTCCCACCGCCCACCGAAGTGGGCCACCTCCCTGTGCGTTTCTTGCCTTCGCGCCCGGTTGGGTTGCCGGGCACTACTGACCCCCCCACCACGACAAGGTGAACGCACGTTGGGGGGGAGTGTATCAACTATCTAGTATTCATAACACAAGCCTAGTAGCTTCCCATGGAACTATGTAGATGGTGTTGTGTGTTAATGTCCCAACATATTAAATGTCCAAGCATACTTATGTATATAGTATTTGTAATTTAAGTTTTGTATATTAATCTTTTAACGAAGTAAAATACCCATTTAAAGATCCGGTAGAATATTATTTATTAAATATTATTGTACATCTTTTTTTCCTTTTAAATATCTCTTTTAGCGTTATAATATTAATTCAGGTACTTTATAAAAGTTATTTAATTCATCATAACCATAAATCACTATAAGAATGGGAAAACCAGTAATATAGAAAAGCTGAAAAAATCGTATTTGGTCCTAAAGTTTTGTATTCTTATCAAATATTAGCATTAGATTAAGTGACAGTTACTTGCCAGTTGGCACTCTATCCTTTCTGGTGTAACATTAGGGATATAAAGCAACGAGGCTTATTTTAATAGAGGCACGATTTCTAATTCAGTTACTATTTATTAAGTTATTTTTAGCTTATATGTATTCAGCCCTTTTTAACGTCCCACACAGCTGATCACGGGCCTCGCAATACGAGGGGTATCAGGCCATAGTCCACGCTGGCCAAATACGGGTTGGCGGACTTCACATATCTTTTGAAAACTTGCTAGGTTCTCTCAGACATGCAGGTTTTCTCACGATGACTACCTTCACCGTAATTTTTTTCAGCTTTTATGTTTTATTGTAATTGTGACACGTAACATATAATTTCGTATTCTTATAAATTAAAGAGATATCTATTTAATTATTTTATTAAAGAAAAACAAAAACAGATCTATCCCACGGGAACCGTACATTTTTCTGGGATAAAAAGTAGTATATGTGTTATTCTGATGTATGAGCTATATTATTGTAAAGTTTTATTAAAATCCATTGAGAAATTTTGGCGTAAAGGAGTAACAAACATCCATACATCTATACATCCAGATATCCATACATGCTCATAAACTTTCGCATTTATAATATTAGTAGAATTATCATTATAAATGAAATATCCCATTATATAAAAAATATTTTCAATTAATTGGTTCAAATAATAACATAAATAGAACTATGTGTTTTATGATAAGATTTAATTCTGTAAACATTAACTTTAATCACAGTTTTAATGCGAGTGGGCAGGACTGCATTTACGCCATAAAAACTATTTACGGCTGCGATTTATTAATCCTCTATTTGCCCTAGTTTCCTACAGAGATGAGCGAATGTGGGACAGGTTTGTATGAAAAAGGTTTAACCAGAATTAAACAAATATCTACGTCCATATAATTTTAATTAAGATACAGGGTAATATTTTTTAAGGCATCACTATTGTTCAAAATCCATACTAATATTATAAATGTGAAAGTGTGTTTGTTTGTCCTTCTTTCACGTCGAAACAGAGTGTCGGATTGGCGTGATTTTTTGTGTGGGGACAGGCTATTTCTTACCGCGGAAGTTTATCTCATCCACAGAAAAACACGTTAAGATACAACCCAAAAAAATATTTCCGATCAGAATTACTTGAAACTTGGTATTAATGGTCTTCAATACAATTAAATACGTGTTTTAGCATTTTTTGAAATTCATCCCACAAGGGGGTAAAATAGGAGATGAAAGTTTGTATAAAAACTACAATTTTAGAGTTTTTTTTTGTAGCTTTAGCGCAAGCGAAGCCGTGGGTTCTGCTAGTATAATTACAATTCACAATTATATTTCAAAATCAATGTCAACCATTTTTATATAACTTCTTTCTTAATTAAACTTGAAAGTAGTACCTAAAAAGGAGCATATTTATGAATAACTTCAAAAACGAAATAAAAATTTTGTGTGTACGAGTATATTGCTTGATATCTTTGTCAATTATTGTGAATCTAATTTCATGATTTTTATAATGAATAAGTAGCATAGATAATGTAAATTTCAATAATATTTCCACGTAAAGGGTAATTTAAAGCCAAGCTATTATTGAATTTTATTCTCCACTAACCAAAGATATACGAATATGTATGTACGGCAAGAGAGAGAGGCGAGTTATGTATATTTGCTTGGGAATCGATGTCGCGATATACGATCTCACAGGAACACTTACTATTGTTCTAACTTCACGCTATCTTTCTTGCGACATAAATAGATAAGTATTTATAATTTATAATAAGCATATACTCGTACTCGTAATATAAAAAAGCAAAAGAGATAGTAATAATAAAAAATATATAATACAATGATGACCATTTGTGCTGGGAGTCAAAGTCAATACAAAATACGTTTTTATCGTATAATAAAGAGGTAAAGTTTGTAAGTTTGTGAATTGTGAGTTTGTGACGTTGTAGGGGGTAATCTCTGGATCTACTTAACCGATTTAGATGAAATTTGATAAGAAGATAGTTTGAGACCCTGGGAAGGACGCAGGATGCTTTTTATTCCGGAAATCATCTCTTAAGGGGGTAAAACGAGGATTAAATTTTGTATTGGTAAGCAAGCTAGGGACGAACCCGAGCGATGCGAGGGTGAGTCGCTAGTTTTTAATAATTACTCAGTACAATATTCGATCTACCTCCAGTTCAGGAAGGAAATACCATAGATCTGAGAAAAAGTAGCGTAAGCAATTTAGCGTGACTATTGATCGTTTTTTGATATTTTTTTTTGATAGTTGGCAAACCTTGTTATTTTACGGGTGGACTGAGCCCGTGACCGCTGCCAATAGGAAACTTGTCATACTTCATCACGACAGAAATCATTTTTGACACTTTGTCATTTAAAAAAAAGTATATCTGAAATTTAAAAAAAATATCATTAATATTACCATGTATGTAAAGACTTAGGTCGATAATTTATCATTTACATAGAAAACACAAATTCTTTGTAATGGCTTCCTTATCTTATATATTGGAGCTTTAATGAATTCTTAACGACACATTACATTAAGCAATAATCTTTACTTTTTTATCTTTATTTATAAGAAGAAAAAAACAATGAAACTCAAACATATTTATAAAACAAATTTGTGGTTTGAGCTTTGGTATTGTGTAAATCTATACATATACATTTTTGGTATTGACGAGACATATAAATATAAACACCCATGACTAGAGTACAAACATTTGAGCTCATCACACAAATGAAAGCCCCCAGCGGGACTCGAACCCGCGACCGCTGTCACGGTACTTTGGATATAAACATTGTCTTGTGATTCTGATTTTTTTTATCAGTATAGCATATTATTTCAGCATCTTATTTAAAGTACGAGCAATTCTGTTTTAGCTTTTTCCTCTTTATTTCTATTATTAGGTACTTTATTTTATCTATCTAATATATAAAATTTCCATGTCACAATGTTAGTTACCGTACTCCTACGAAACGGCTTTACCGATTTTTACCTAATTTTATATGCGTATTCAGTAGGTCTGAGAATCAGCTACTATCTATTTTCCATACCCCTAAGTGATAAAGGTGGCCCACGTTAGGAACGAACCCGAGCGGAGCGAGGGTGAGTCGCTAGTATTATAACTATATATGTTACATTGACGCTTTTAGTATGCACTTACAATTTACATTACTGAGTAAAATGATGGCAAGAAATTGATGAGATATAAAAAATAGCATTCATAATATTAAATTAATGTTCCACAATCCTTCCTATTACTACATATGTATTATATTTTATTGTTAATTAATATTAATAACAGTAAATAATTAAAATTATTAAAAAATATTAATAGTATGTTATATTATTAAGTAATATTAATAATAATAATTAATAAACCTTCAAGTTCTTTATTACATAAAAAAATTGTTGATATGAAATGATTTAAGAACAATTACAATATAAGTCGAAGAAAGTATAATTACAATCTAATATAAGCAGGTTATGTTTAATTATATAGATTAAAAGCTTATATCACTATTAAAGAATTGACCTGAGGTTGAGTCGTGTGTCCCTAAATAAAGCTATCAGCATTTTTGGTCTCGAGCTTTTATACGGATTCTTATATCATATATCTCACTCTATCCCCATAAAGCTTGCATTCTGCATTTCACTCACACGTGAGGTACGTTGAACCTGTTCCTTTTCCGCTCCGGCGCAGTTTAGTATTCGTTACGCCTTTTGTCCGCCATAGTCTCATTAGCTTGTGTATTCTTCAGTAAAAGATATAAAATTCTCGTCCAAATTAACCTACATTTTGAATAAACGCGCCATCCTTTTTAAAAGCGGAAAGGTCTTGGCTTACTTATGCAGAATTTAAATGATTACTGTTATTATAACGGTGTTTTAAACAACTACACTCTAGTAATTATTTTTTAAAGATAAATCGAAACCTATGCGTGTGCAGTATCGATAGTAAATTCACTCACGCCAATATTTATTCCACGAACATTGTATAGTAAATTAATATATGATTGAAATAACATATACGAACGTGGAATCTATACTAATATTATAAGCCGGCAGATTTTGTTTGTTGGAACGCGCTAATCTCAGGACTTAGTATCAAGTTAAGTTTAGCATGATGATATAGGCTCTATATCATCATGCTACTGCCCAAAGGAGCGGAGTAATATAATAAATATATAGTCTATCTATTCCATACTTACCGTTAAAACGTACCTAGGGACGACCGATCGAAGCCAAGGTGAGCCGATAGTATAAAATATGAAACAACAAAAAAATTATATAATCAAGTTGGACTGATTTAAGACCTATTACAATAATACTCGTCTGACATTTTTGTAAAAAAGACAATAGAACACTTCTTTCGCGGAAATGCATTACTTATGAGTCATAATATCGTATTTTTTGTGAAATAACTAAAACATATTATAAAGATATCAAGGAATGAAGATTTTATTGTTTTAGTATATTTTTTTATTATCTAATTTTAAGTTACACAAATGACGTAAATTTACGAGTTGCGTAGCAAAGTTGACAAACAGACGTGCATTTTTGTATTTATTTTTATGTAATACTAGCTATTGTTTATATTTCTGTTTAGTCCATGACTAAATATGAGTGAGGATTCAAGTTCCATTTTGATAAATACTCTGCCTGGATAGTTTATTTATATATAATTGCTCCATTTTGCTATAGATAGTAGCGTGATATTGGGTAGTCTATAAACGTCTCAGCAATGCAAGCTATAAAATGAATTATAAAAGAAAAAAATACTTGGTAGTTTCCGGGAATAATGCGCTACAAGAAATAAACAAACAAGTATTTAACTTTATATATATTAGTATAGATTACTGATCGAATTTATACTTATCTAAAGTATATTTATATTCTGTAGTTATAGCTTTAATTTATATTATAACTTGTAGATTGTAGAATGTAGAACAAAGGTTCTCAATACAACCCATCTAGCTATTCTAGTATGGGTATAAATAGTCGCACAAATAGACATACGTAAAAGAATTTGTTTCTTTTTAATTAAAAAAAAATATCTCACATTTTTATATTTTTTTTTTTAAATTTTTTTCCTTAAAAAATAAATGGCCACATAACTTCGTACAAGCTAAGTACTTCTAAATCTTACTACTATATAAATGGGAAAGTTTGGATGGATGGATACTTGTTACTCAAGTACGTCAGAACGGCTTTACGTATCTGGATGAAATTTGGCACAAAGATATAGTCTGGGATAGTACATAGGCTACTTTATATCCCAGAAAAATTTACGTTTCCCGTGGGATAGATTTGTTTTTGTTTCACAACACAACACATATTAATTTAAAAAAAGTAGATGTAGTAGTACAAAGTGCGAGGCTTGTGGCCTCTGACATCACTTACATCGTGTTTATCTCTATAAATTCTATATTTAAGCGAGTTATGCTTGTTGGCATTCATTGGTTTAACAAGAAGATTAACCATAACTCTCTGGTAAATATGTGAACAGTTCGCAATCAGGAAGCTCCCCAGCAAACAAGTTAAGAGTAAGTGCTCCATAAATATTGGTTATAGTTTATTTAAATTGTTTGGAACATAAAGACTTTGTAAACTCATAAAGTTAAGTAATATTATGGCGTTTTATCTCGGAAAAGGAAAAATGAATTCAAATTACTATATATACTTACATAAAATTCAGCACTTCTCACTTTTTCTTACTTGAGTTAAGGAATTAATTTAGTTAATTTTTAAAGCGGTCATGATTACCAAGTTTTTTTTGTGTAATTTGACATATTTTTATGCACACTTTAAATAATATTTATAGTTAGAGAGATAAAATAACATATACTTTATGTGGATTAGAATTAAAGAGGTCCAAAGTCTTTGTAATTGATAAGGCAGATTCGCATTAGTGGTATTCAAACCCGCTTAGACTGCAGAATTTGATAGAGTAAGAAATTTGTAGGGTAAAAGAGATTATTTCTTGGGTAACTAGATGAAAATTTACTATGATGTAATTATACTATACCGCATAAGATAAAATTGAGTGTCAAAGTTAGTATAAATTATAACTTGCGCAATGCGGGCGAATCCGTGAGTTGTTATATAAATAAACAAAAACATTTTGTGCGCAAATAATAATGAAATGTTACACATTGAAAATATTACGTCACAAGCGTTCGAATACCTAGAGCTTTGTTCATCTTCCCAAACTTTCTCTCATGGGAAAAATACAATGACTCCTTATTTATTATTTATACCTATGTTGAAACCCCAAAAACTTAACCAGAACTTTTAATTTAGAGACTTATGCTGTCAATATAAATATTTGTTTCATTTGCACGGGTTATTTTATGTGCGAATCATTTCTAACATGATTACCATTTGTGTTACGGTGAAGGAAAACATCGTGACGAAACCTGCGTGTCTTAGAGAACCTAGCAAGTTTTCGAAAGACATGTGAAGTCCGCCAAGCCGCACTTGGCCAGCATGGTGGACTATGGCTTGATTTGAAAAGAGGCCCATGCCCAGCAGTGGGACGTTAAAAAGGACTGAATACACAACCAAATAGCTAGAATATTGACTTGTCATTTAGAGCAATATCATTTGTTGAGCTGTACTCTATCTGCCATAATTAATTAAAAATGGTACAATCTTCACAATAGTCATGAATAGTTAATGAAGATCCGCAATGAAAAGCTCTCAAACAGTTAACATTCAGTCTAATAGTATTTTATGCATTCAGTGTCATTTGACAGTTCTAGAGACTACACTAGCGCCTCTCACGGCGAATTCTAGCGCTGTAGTGCCTCATAACAGAATCACGAGGACTTTTTCTTTCTTTAATGTCAGTTAAAAATATATTACACGTGTCAGGCAGCTGCAGTTAATGATTGAGAATAGTGGTTAAAAATAGATTTTTCTTTCGCATCGACGTCAAATAATGACTCAAAATGTTTTAAAGTTGTAGAATTGGAGCCAAAAACGTCATCTAAGGTGAACTCTGTCAAAGCTAACATACATTTTTTGCCAATTCTCACCAAAAGTTACGATTGCTAATTTAATTATTATTCAGTTATTTGATTTTGCTTTTATAAATATGATTTATTTATTGTTAGCAACACTTGACATTGTTTTTTTATAGATTCCGTCATAGTATTTCGTATTCATTTATTCAGGAAAAGAGAGAGAATAACATCAAACAATATTATTTTACCAAGAAATGTTAAACGAACCTTGCTGTACTGTAATAAAATTACAAAAAATAGTAATACTATTATTTTCTTTATGACTACCAATAAACACAAAAAAAATCCTGCATTTAACTTGACATTGACTACATAGACTTTCTTCAACTGGAACACGCCTATAAGTAATTGAAGTATTTCAATAAACAATGGAATTGAATTGAACTAAAGAGATTAAAAATTATTAAAAAAAAACACTACATCGCCTTAACTAAACAGGATACATTTGTTGATCGCGTCCTTTGTCGTTCATTGTGGGGGACGGTCTATTTCTGGACGCCAGCTCTCTTACTAATGACAGCAAATTGTCCCCTGCCGACAAACATTGTATGATTGTGTATGGTGGAAATTTTTCCATGATTCAATAATTTAAAATGCTTTATTTCTTTATGTTTACCAAACTAACCGTGTTACCGAGACCGGGAGAGTGGGAAATAAGGTTTTTTAAATTAATTAAGCTACTGACCTAATTGTTATTACGAATGGCTAAATTTTAATTAAATTTTTGAATTCTTTGCTTTGCTGGACGTCGCAAGTTTGATTCTTGGTTTGGCATAAAAGTTTATAGATAACTTTTGCAATTATAAACCAAGCAATTGGACTTTAATTCCGATTATTATTTAAGAATATTGGATTAACAAAATGTTTAATTACTGTATTTCGTTAATTCCTATATTTAAGCGACGAGAACAAATATGAAATGGGCTTTGTCAGAACTCTGTTTAATTAGTATCTATTATTCACGTTATAATTTGTCTGACGCTTTCTCTTTGCGTCGTCTTGACGATAACATACCCCCAAACATCAATTATATTGAATACACAGTCTTACTTCTAAACATTACTATATAAATAAATTCTTAATGTTCGAAATATTTTATTATTCAATAAACACTTATGTAATAGTACTTACAATAATTAATTTACATTCAATACTAGCGACTCGCTCGTTTTCGTCCCTAGGTTGATTCCCCATACAAAGTTTCATCCGCATTTTCACCCCCTTAAGGGATGATTTATGGAATAATAAATATCCTATGTCCTTCCCAGGGTCTCAAACTATCTTCTTACCTTACCTACTACTTGTGATTTCACCCAAATCGCTCCAGTAGTGTTTGAGTTTATTCGTTACAAACATACAAAAATACAAATCTTTCCTCTTTATAATACTAGTGTAGATTGGCTTAGTACTTACTTATCATTCATATTATATAAAATATTTAAAAAATTTTTTGGATCTAAATGTACACACCGCTTATAATGCATACGCAGAGCTTATAATGTCTTTAATTTTATTGTAAATGACAAACATGACATCGTTAAAATTTTACTAGAACGTTCTTCCAAAGTAACAACAGACAATGAGATGATAATTAACCAGTCCAAAAGAAGAGAGGTGTTGTGGTACACCCGGCAGGAACGAACTACCTTTCGTTGTCTGCCCTTGGCTTATAAATTGGATCATAAAAATTTTACGAGTACTAGGGTATCATAAACATTAAGCAACGTATATTGTAAATGTTGAAGCTCATCCTAGATATAACTTATGGTCGCCTGGTACCTCATGGAATGTCCATTATATATTATGTAGGGCCCCGTCATAAAGGGCATTTGAACTGCTTACTACATACATTCCTTAACACGTATTATCGCCTGGTACTTATAATGACATCACATGGGGTTGCTCTTAGTAAATAATAAAAAGTGTCGTGACGTCGAAATGTTACATTTTTTTTTGTCTACTTCTTATTCTCCAAGACGAGTATAATAGCGATAAGGATCTTCGTTCCAACAATCATACCAGAATAAAAACTAAAAAATATAAATGTCACGTATATATTGAATAAAATATTTTTTCTTAAAATATATATTTTAAATTTCAATATCCAAAATTTTAAAAGCCTTGACAAGTAATCAACTCAAATAGCATGCTACAATGGAGCGGATCTGCGGACATTTATTTACGCTCACTGGATCGGAAACGTTACGGTAAATCGAAGCCAACTGTTAGGACGGTTATGTTGGTAAACTTGTTCACATTATCCCGCAACGATAAAACTTCTACTTTTATACAATAAATTAAATTTCCGAATAATCAACAAGTATTAGAAGCCAAGTAATACGTACTTCATTCAGACCAGCTTTAAAAATCTTTTTAAACTAAAATCGAGTGCATGTTTGTTTTTGTATGTATTCTACACGATATTCTCGATTTAACGGTGATCTCATATAGATTATAAGAAAAAAATTTAAAGTTACTATATTCGTATATATACCTAATACTTTTTTCGATAAAAGGTAAATTATTTATTATCGTCATGAAATCTGAAATTCAATAACATTCTTTGTTTAAAAGTTTCCAACATAACAGTTGAGCTTTATTTCGTTATCGAGCATTGTAGAAGACATAATGGACTGATGACAAATTGATCGGTAAAATTAAATTACAGTTAATCTGTTACATCAATTTGAAGTTCTTTGTTGATATATTTATACACTAATAATATCGATATACTCGTATAAATAGAGGAAAGACAAAAGATTTTTTCTCCCCTCTTTGTCAATCGATTTCCTTCTTTTTTTTAAAAAAAATGTAAAATAAATATAAATTCATATATTTAAAAAAATGTAAAATGTAAATTCATATATTTTTTCATCAAATTTTGTAAAAAAAATAAAAATAAAAAAATACCTTCTATTTGATGTCATTGACATTCAAAGTATAATGTATTACGACATCAGCATAATGAGGACAATTTAAATTCTCTCTAGCCCATACTTATGTATAAAACAATGAAGCTTTCTGTCGGATTGGAACCATATAAGCACGTTAACACTCCGCTTTAATGGATGATAAAATATAAGAGCGTCATAACTCTGAAATTGACCAAAATAAATAAAGATCATAAATTTTGATTATCACATACCAATATTGATAAAAGCTCTTTGAATTTATAGTAAATAAATTCAAAGAGATTTTTATCATAATTTCAAATAAAATTATTTATTACTAGCAGAACCCGCGGCTTCGCTCGCGCTAAAAGTACAAAAAATCCCTAAAAAGATAGTTTCATATAAACTGTTATCGTAAAAGTAAATCGTTGGAACGTTATAATAAACGTTTTAACGACATTGGCTCAGTTTGTCGTGACCCTACTTGCTGTGCCAGCGGTCGCGGGTTCACGTCCCGCTGGGGGCATTCATTTGTGTGGTGAGCATGAATGTTTGTTCTTCAGTCATGGGTGTTTATATTTATAAAATATGTATGTATTTTAAGTCACATTTGTGTAGTGTAAAATCCATAACACAAGCCTCGTAGCTTACCATAGAACTAGATGCTGTGTGTTAATATCTAAACATATAAGATAAAAAATATTAGAGACCAAGCCAAACATAAACAACGATTATTATAATTATTTAAATAAAAATCACTAATTTTAAGCATATAATCTGATATTGTTTACACATTTTGATGATTTATATAACCTAATTGGATATACAAGAAGGATTTACACTAGCGTTACTAGAATCTACACAATCAGTCTGACGCTTTCTAATCCTCTATATAATTGTTACTGCGTCAACGTCTCGCGTAGTTTCGATAAGATTAAAGGTCGTGATAGGCATCAATCTTAATTGTTCTCTGGCCTATTCGGGAATGATAATAGCATTATATAATATCAATCTGCTTGAATTACGTCTTTTAGTAGTTTATTGTTTTTTTTTTTCGTACCGTATACTATTCATTTTTCACTGGTTTATCCTTATTTATGGGATT
Source organism: Brenthis daphne (assembly GCA_947093115.1). NCBI lineage: Eukaryota > Metazoa > Arthropoda > Insecta > Lepidoptera > Nymphalidae > Brenthis > Brenthis daphne. The sequence goes on from OX352483.1 coordinate 18,716,281, forward strand.
TCATACTGAGATACCATTATCATTTCAAAGATTGGATTAATAGAACCTAGTTTTAGCACAGACTATAGATAATAAAAAATACTACAGATTTCATATCCTTAGTAAAGCGATTACGAAGAGAAAATTAATTAATTAAATGGAAAACTTTTCTCAATATAGTGAGATATTAGAATATCTATTTTATTATAGCAATTCTCTAGTTTCCAAGTCCATTTATTATATTCATAGACACAGGTAAAATATTTTCTTAAAAAACATTCTTACAAAATTTTATATTTTATTATATATTTAAGTATATATTTTATACAATTAAAGTTATCAGTGTTCTATATGCTAACAACGTTTTTCCTAACAATGCTTTATATTATTATAGTACTAACGTTGAAGATCACACCGGAAGCGCCATTGTGACGTTTGAACTTCCTTTAAAAATCAATAAACGTAGTTGGGTACAGTCGGTCCCATTCTGAATTTAAATAATAAGTGACTGTGCGGAAATATATCTTTTATAAGGAAAACTTAGGCAAACGTTAGTAGCATTATACAAAATGATCTATATAAATAAAAATGTAAATTTATGTGTGTAGAAAATCTCAAACTACAAATTCAAATTCAAAATATTTTATTCAGCATTAAATTATTACAATTTTTTACTGAACGTCATGAGTCTACTACCAGTTCGGAAAGAAGAAGCCTCAAACCTGAGAAGAATTGGCGAAAGAAACTCGGCGGGACTAAGTTCGTTATCTTTTTTCAAAGTAAAATTATAATTTACAATATTTCTATCAAGTTGAAGTAGCCTGGAGGCGATCATTTCATTCCCAAGATGTGCCATCTTCTATAAAATCATTTATTGTATAAAATAGTATTTAGCACACAAACGTTCTTTAACAATTTTTTTGAATTAGGCGACAGAAGCCTTTTGAACATTTTCTGGGATCCTGTTGTACAAGCGTATACATTGTCCATAAAAAGAATTACTGACTCTGTGTAGACAAACAAAATAATCAAAGTCGACTAAAACATAAGGTCTTCATTAATTTCTTTAAAATGTTGACACAAGTTTTATTACATGGAGAAATAAGGTTTTAATGCTATCTATTTTGATATAACGCGATACCAGAGGGCATTGCAGCGAACAACTTGTACTTCGTTAAACCAACTGCGATAAATCTGGTGCACATATACCCTAAAATCAGGTACAAATAAATCAGTTTAGGGTATTTGAGAACGGAAAATATTTTCGGGCTATCCATTTTGCTGCCATCACTAGATTAAGCCAGGAGCCATAACAACTCGTAACCGGACACAGTTTAATAATAAAAATTGTATTTCGTTTGCGACAATAATTGTCTTGTATATTATAGTATATACATATATTGTACATATATCTACACAAAACTATTTTAATTTTATCAATTTTGGTTGCCATAACCATTATTTAAAAAATTCTGTTATTTAATTTTGTACAATAATACCATATAAAAGAAAATAACGTGTTATTCTGGTAGCATAAATTTTATTTTTTTTAATTGGACAAGACAAAGAAATCTTATGTTGTTGTTTTTACCACTTGCCCTTTGAGGGTTATACTATTTGGCTGCTCTATTGTATTATAATTTTATTCCTTTTTTGTTCAAGCAGATGCATGTTGGTTACTAATTATCAAATTACTGAATGAATTATTATTCTGTAGCAAGGCTATAAAAAATGAAATTTTTCATTAAGTCAAGAAGTATTTAATAAGCGCTTGGATTAGTGGCAATTTATCCGTCTAATAAAATCTTGAATTTGATTAAATCTTTCTAAATACCTACATATATAAAACAGAAATGAGATTTTTTGTTCGTTTGCTCGGAAGCGGTAATCTCTGAAACTACTAATCAGATTGGATAACTTATCTTTGTATTATATAACACATTTATCGATGACGGAAGACAATCTAACATCACTTAGGAGATAGATAAATTATGCTAGCCGCGGGCAAAGCTAGTCAATGACTAACAAGTACCTATGCCTTTATTTTAAAGTAACGTTAGCAAACAAAATATTTAGTTATTCGATTTTGATTTCATCGTAGTATATTATTAAAGCGAAAATTTGAATGAATGATTGTGTTTGTTACTTCGCGCTGTAATTACTTAAATAGAGTGAAATTTAGACATTAAAAATCTTGTACCTTTTCATTAACGTTGGGAATTTCATTTACACATACCTACCACCTGTATATGCATGTGGTTATGTTGGGTTCATCATTGGCTAGAATAGCCAGTACTACCCACTATACCCAAAGGAACCTTCCTCATCTTTTAATATATCTTTTAATATAAAATATATCTTTTAAGATGCGTAAGATTCCGTTATGTAGAATATATAAGAAGATATTAGCATCCTGGAAAACAACAAGCTCGACTTTTTACCTATGACACATACGTGAGAGATGCCGTTGGCAAAAACTAGTGTACTTGTTCTTAAACTAATATATTGTGGATTATATTTCAACTTAGCCAACATTTTTAATTTGATACACTAACATATAACATAACATGTTAATTTCACTTTTTCGTATTGATTACCGTCTGCACTGAAGATGCTATTTTTAACTGCCTAGGTGGCTTAGTGGCTGGCATGTATGGTTGTAGATCTGTTCCTTGTTGGACTAATTTTAATCTTTGAGTTTTACTGGTAAGAAATTCTCAGTAACAGCCCGGAGTTAGGAAGTTGGCGGTGTGTCACCACCGTGCCACGGAAAGCACGTAAAGCCGTCGCTGCTGAGTATTAACTTAATACAATTCTGTTGTTAATGGCTTTAAAACCTGCCATTGGAGCACATATTACTTCGCCAATGTCACGTAGAATGGAGAAGACATGGAGGAGATTGGTCGGTGAGTGTTAATTCTCACCGGTCGTGTCAAAGTAGCGTCCCACCGAACATGGAGAGTGAAAATAGTAAAAATACGCACGAACACTTGTGTAACTAACACTTGTGCTTGTGTTATAAAATAGTACCTATTAATTTTCGTTAAAAATTCATTTATTATTTAAATGCCATTATGACCTACCTCGTACTTGCTCTAGAGTGCAAATTTCTTCATTTTAAAAATATGAGGAATGCGTCAATTGGTCGTGTAAATATGTTGCTGGTGCCAGGTGTATTAATAATAAATTGTCATGTTCTTTCTGATGTTGTTTTCAACCGACTTCAAAAAGGAGGAGGTTCTCAATTCGACTGTATTTTAAAAAAAAAACAAAATTGAATTATTCTTATTCAAAATATATAAACTTGAATTATTGGAAGGACCTCTAAATACCTATTTAAAGCTTAGATATCTCTGGCTTAAAAAAACGTTATTTACTAAGCTCTTTTTATTTAAGTTTTCAAACAAATTTATATTAGCAAATCGTGGAATATTATTGACATGACGTCAGATGAACCCAGTAGCCATAAAGAAAAGAATTGAAGTAAAAAACAAAAACATATTATAGGTAAAATCATAGTATTTTAATGAATATCAATGTACCATTCCAAAATATATCCGTAACTTATAGCAAACAGAACTATTTAACTTTACGGTCTACCTGTTATTAATAAAATCTCGAGGTTAATCTCGAGAAGTTTTGCATAAATTCATGAAACGGATAAGAATCCAGCTTTTTATCATACATTTACGATTCTGTAGTTTCTCCATCAATATTTCCTACAATTACAAGGTACATTGATTAAGAAGGTCCTTTATTTATTTAGAAAAATACCATGACCTTTTTAATAACACTTAAGGTGTACATACATATTATGTAAACTAATCGATTATACACTCGATAGTCCATTATCGAAATGATTATATTGTCGATTACTTTGTCGATTAATCTGATTGTAGCCGCTAGTTATTACCACTGTACCGATATTCGTTTAAAGATAATTTCACGAACATAAAGCAGAAACGACAAACGAATTATTTTCCTTGCCGCTTTTATGAATGTTAAATGTACCATGTGAAGTTTCATACAATCGGTTATGTAGATTGAAAAACATAGCTTGGGCTGTCCGTAGTATGTGGTCCTATACATAACAAAGGTCATCTTATGTGGTTGCAAAGTAATTAATAATGCAGAACCAACCCACGTGCAAGTTCACAAGCAGATGCGTAATAAAATAGCAAACTCTCACAGTATCGAGGTACGAATGATATAACATACAGACCTATGTATTTATTTCCAGCTATTTTTCTATTTTTCCAATTTTGCTTTCAGTAACTTTGCCTCTACGAGCCGGAACATTTCAAGCATTTTTATAACATCCGTTGGGCAAAAGCTTATAACTTACGTAAAAATAAATCGTTTTTTTACAACATATTTTTTACATGTTAATATACTATGTACATATTACACATATTATAGTGTTTTTTTTTTCACACTATAGTATCTAAAGCAAAGCTTTTTATGCTACCGAGTTATAGGTATGCTCATTTTGGAGAGAGAATCTCAGTAAAAACTAAAATTATACTCAGGTCTAACGTCTTATCGTTGAGAACTTGTATGGAAATCAACTTTATTGAGTGAAATTTATCATCTGAAATATAATTTATCATTTTTCGATGAACTCATCTTGTTTAATTCTTTTCATCTATATCTATACATATAATAAAATTGTAACCAAGCCGATTTTTTGGAAAATCTTATTGAAATAAACATTATTATCGATACAGAGGTCGAATCTATAGTTTAGAATTTTTGTCTGTCCGTCTGTCTGTCTGTTACCGCATCACAGAAAAACCACTGAAGGGATTTTGATGAAATTTGGTATAGTGATAGCTGGTTATCCGGGTAAACATATAGATACTTTTTACCGCAGGAAAATGTCTCATTTGTGAGAAAAAATATAAAAGCTGCATTGTAACAGTATACTAATATGTAAAACCTAAGAATTTGGTTTTTGGTCACCTGAACGCGGGCGGAGCCGCGGACAATGCTAGTTCGTTATAACAATACAATATCGTCGTGACATCTCGGTACAAGCAAAGTGTAAGCTCCAACAATAAATATATTTAGCAGCTATTGTTACTATCCACGAACTAGACTATTACTTGTACATATACAATATATATGTACATATACATATGTAGACATAAGCGTTTCACGTCGAATGAACACAAAAATATTCCATTCGTAAATACTCATATTATTCATGTTTTGGTAAATTCTGTGATGGTTACTTTTAATTTATTGGACGCAAGAAATTATAATATTATATATGTAGAAAACACAGACTTTATTGAAATTTACGATCACTTTACGTTGTTGGAGGTTGTCAAATTAAAAATTTAGGACTGGGATTCGTAGGACTCCGTGTAAATCTTATTTTTATGTGATAGTTACAAATGAATAGTTTTCAGTATTCTATTATTTAATGTAAAACCACGCTTTTCGCTACTATATGTGACAGAATGAGTTCAAGAGGCAATATTACCTTAGTCCTCATAGTGACAAAGCATCTGCGGTTCTGCATTTTTTGATAAATAAAACCTAAATGTATGAATCGTAGGTGCTATGGGCGACAGGTACCGCTTTCCATCAGGTGGACTGTCTGCTCATTTATCACTGAGCATCATAAAAAAAAAATTTTTTAGGCATATTTTTAAAATCATGTGAGTATAGCGGGGGCTGACCGCTAGTTAAATTTAAAATAATTTTCACTCTTCTTCGCTTTAATTTTCACTTTACTTCTATCGTCACCACATATTTCAAAGAAACAGAGAAAATTCTATATAATGACTTCAATATGTATAAATAAGACTACTTTATCAGTATAACTTATGATAGAGATAGGGGTGGTGGATATATAAAAAAATTCTAACTGAGCCGAATCTGTACATTAAATATTTTTTTGGAAAATGTTATTGAAATAGTCATTATTATCGATATAGAGGCCAAATCTACAGTTTTTAGAACTTTTGTCGGTCTATCTGTCTGGGAAAGCATCACGAGAAAATATCTCATCTCTGAGAAATCTATATATACTAAACGTTAAAACGTAACTGACACGAACCCGCGCAGAGCGAGGATAAGTCGCTAGTATATATAAGATATATATATATATAAGATATATACTTGGCACAACTTTTAGTGACATTAAAGTAGCCTATCTCTATGCATAAATCTATCTAATTTTTAAAACGTTGCTGCGTAATACAAGCAATAACCAATAAACTAACATACTTTCGTATTAATATAAAAGCTTCGTATTTTTAAAAGCTTTTTATACTGTATTGTAGATTACTTGATCTTTTTTATAAATTATTATTTTTTGAAATCTAATCTAATCTAATCGATGCATGCTATCCATATTTTTTTAATAATATCATCAATGTGAACAGTTCTGTCTGTCTGTTTGGTATTTTTTAAGATTTTACCGCTGTACCGATTTCGATGAAGTTTGGCAATGACATCTATGTCGTGTGCAGTTTTTTCGACGTACCGCTTACAAAAATTAGTTCCTTATAAATATACTTTTACTCAACTTTACTTTTGTTTATTTTTTTTAACGAAAATATATTTTAATTATTTCTTATTTTATATAAGAATTATGTAAATTTCCATGAAAATAACAAAAAAACATAATCTTCTATTTTTCTCACTAAACCTTATTACGTATCTTTTGTTGTTTCATAAAAAATGTTGGTCGCAGTAGAGGCTTTATTTTTACAATGGCATGCTATTAAAAATACTTTTCCATGTCAAAGTTTTCACAAGCGAAGTAGTACGTGTCAGTTGTTTGAAAAGAGCAAAATATTTTAACTGTATCTAAAACGAAGAATATTCTTAAAAAAATTTGTATATATAAATAACATTAACCTATACATTATACATACAATAGAGGCAATGGTAGCCCAGTGGTATCGCGCTCGCTTGGGTAATCGAGTGAAGCGGGTTCAAATCCCGGGTCTTGCAACTCTGATATTTTCATGTGCGAATCATTTCAACGTGATTAACACTTCTCGAAAACATCGTGAGAAAACTTGTATGTTTGAGATAACCTAAGAAGTTTTCGGACATGTGAAGTCCACCACTTAGCCAGTGTGGTGGACTATGACCTGATCCCCCTCATATTGAAGGGAGGTCCGTGCCCAGTAGTGAGACGTTAAAAAGGGTTGAGTACAATACAAATAACATATTATACATAGATAAGCATAAAAAAATACTAACCATTCCACTGCGAGTATAATATAAATATAAAGCTTCTTTTAGATTTATTTTGAAATTGATTTTTATTACTGAATTCTGAGAAAGAAATCGTAAAATAAAACTGTACTGCATTACAGTGAGCGCTACAATTTTTATCACTGACGCGGTTAGCCGTGCCGTTACTTATACTCGTAGCGTAATTTTACTTCGATTTCATCGATAGATTTAATATAGATTTAAAAGCTGTAATTCATTTTAAATTAAATACGTATGCAGCTTAATATATTAAATAAATGTATAGCTTAAATTACCAAAGTACAATTTCCCTAAAAATATAAGAGCAGCTTTAGTGATTATTACAAGAAATGGGTCGAATTTTATGTAATAACGAAATATTTCATTATATTACACATTTATTAGATGTTGTTAGATAACATCTAACTTAAACTGATTTTTGTTGGCTAATCTTGATAATGGTAAAATAGAAAATTATTTTTTATTAGGTATATATATGTTTCATTCGTCATTTGCCTATTATTATATACCTACTGTAAATAATTATATTCATTTGGATCGTTTTATGTATATATTGTAATTTAAATTATAATTTTAGATAACTATCTCCAGTCATTTTTTATATTATACAATTATAGAGGGATATCTGTCTTCCAAACTTCCAAGACGATTTTAAATATTTTTTTACTAAAAAAAAAGAAATATTTGCTTAAGTAGTACAAGTATCCTTATATATAGTATAGTATGTATCCTTTTTCTTGACATACCTTAAAAATGGAGCCACGGGCAAAGACAAGTATTATATACAAATAAATATCTTTACCGTCATATTCTTCACGTTTCAAGAGTTTTACCTATATCTTTAAAGTTTTCGAAAGATCGTCTCCCTTTATAAAACTTTATTGTCATATCTATATACATAACCTATTATTATTTATCCAAATATACAGCATATAAGTAAGTGGTTTTACTAATATCTACGTCTATAATGCTAGTGTTTTTATATTCGCATATTTATGTCTAAATTTGTATTTTCAATTATGTTTTATATACAAAAATATTATAAAAATATATTTTCTATTATATAATTAATGAATTTCATTAAATAATTTTAATTAGCTATTATTCAAAAGTATAATAATCGGCCCTATCTACACCCACTGCAAAGAAACATTTTTGCTCAGTATTGATATAATTAAAAGTAATGTCAAATTTGTAGGAATTGAAGGAATTCTTTAGAAACTACTATTTGTTAGTTTTTTTTAAATAACAATTTACTTCCCCCGCTTATCAACTACGTAAAGCCATCAAACAACTATAAATCAATCATCACATAAAAACAAAGAAATCGTAAAAGTGCCAATTTTATGAAACAATGTGAAAAGAGTACGAAAATATCTTGCACTACGGATCAAGGCTGACAAACTATATTAAACTGCTCATGCCAACAGAGAGTGTAAGATATTGCGAAACATAAATTGCTATTAGTGCCTTATATAAGACTTATTTTATCCCAACCCCATTCCTTTGTGAGAAAGTTGCTTCTTAGATATATAGTAGATAATATTAGATAATATATCCCTACTTCATTTACTACCATATAATATCGACGCTTCGGGGCTTATTGTTAAGCAAAATAACATTCTACAAACATTGATAAGTAGAAATCTAAAAAAACAATTAAATATTATGATTCTCTCATATATTTTTTTTAATTTCTATTTGTAAGCGATTATAAAATGTCATCTTGGTTAGACCTGCTGCAAAGAACAACATTGTGCTTAGTATTGAGATAATTAAATACGAAAAAAATAAACTTGTAACTGTATTTAAAGTCTAATTTCTAAATTGTTATATACTAAATTGCAATGTTGTTCTATGCAAGTATCGTTACGTTAGATGGTGGTACCCCCAATCGAGCTTAGTCATTATCAATCTGGGACAAACATTGGTATAATCAATACAAATCAAGTGAAAGCGTCTCGATACGAACGAAAAACAACTCTCTATAGATAGTCTATGGAAGAATCTTTAAGATAAACAAACACGCTTTAACTTCTGCTATGCTTATTATCTATACTCTTCTTCTTTGTTGAAATAACAATTCGAAAGGTTTCCTGATTGTATGTATATGTATGTACGTATCTCATTAAAATATTCGAAATATTTAAAAATTCGCACTTGTAAAATAAATAGGTAAATATGTTGGGAAATTAACACACAGCACCATCTAGTTCCATGGTCAGCTACGAGACTTGTGTTATGGATACCAGATAGACATATATAATTTTAAATACATACATATTATAAATATAAGCACTCATGACTGGAGTACGTTTGTACTTCGCACTTTCGTGCTCATCACACAAACGAATGCCAACTAAGCGGGACTCGAACCCGTAACCGCTGGCACAGCAAGTAGAGTCCCTACAAATTGAGCCAAACGTGTCGCCAGACAAAATATATTAAATTCACGTGTGAATTTAATATAACATTTAAAATTGAATACAAAACACGAATACAAAAAAAACTGTACCAAACACAATTTAGATAAGTGCCATTCGAATGAACCGCATTTCTCTAAAATTAAATTTCACATGTCAGGCCGTCATGCCATTGTCCATCCTACACTTTATGCAATTTCCTGTGAGCATGTTCATTGTTGTGTCTGTAGTCAATAGTGTCAATGCATCGATGTTCACAAACACGCAGACCATTTCATCGTCTCAACGCTAATTATATTATGTAAGACATACATACCTAGGTGACTAATATTTTAAATTTGGTAGAATTTTCATAAAACTTTTGGCTTGACTTTGACGTTACTAAACTTAGTTTCTAAGAATCAAAAGGTCTTCAAAGAATATACCTATAAATAGAACTGTACCTAGACATTGAATTATAGACGAAATTAAAGTATTAGCTTTTGACAAATGAAATATATGAGACACATCAAATTTAATCAAAAGAGTCAAAATCTGTAGGTTTTATTAGTTTACCCATTAAAGAGTTCCACTATTCACCTCCTAGCTCCGACATCAGATCACCTGAATGGTATCGATTAATGATTATTATATCAATTTTAACCGATATAAAAATTTAATAAAATCTGATAAAAACGTTAACAATATCAGTTTTCAACAAAATAACAGTATATTCTTACTTTATGGGTTAACATATTCTATTACAGTGTAATAATTGAAGTAATTATTTCAGGACAACGTCTCCCCCCGGAGAGCCGCTAGTTCGAGCTCCGGCGGGCAAGCCGCGATGTCCACCAGCCATATCTCGACTTCGAGTGGAGAAGGTCGAGGGTGGCCTGGCCGTGGCCGGCGTGGTGGTCGCCGCCAACTGCCAGATCATCCTCCCTATATTCGGGTTCCTGTTCATGCTGGTTGGATGCGTGCTTACTGGTAAGTTTGGATATTGAGACAATTCATTTTAATTACAGGAAATAAGAAACAGATTAGTTTCGCTATAGGTGGTAATATTAATTTTTAATAAGTACTTAATGATTAATTTTAAATACCAATCAGTTATGTATTTATTTTTTTTATTTATTTTTTTATACATTGTATAGTGGTGGCAAGCTTTTTCTATGTGCAAGATATGTGAGGAAACTTGATTGGCTTTAGGGTTACTCTTATAAATTTTATAATAAATAAAAGATAAGCAAATAAATAAATAAAAGGTGTGGGACCACATACCTTGTAACTGAGGGTCACAAAAAATGAAACCCACAAAAGCGTGTTGTCAGTGGCATTTCTAATTAGCTTTAAAATTCAAATATGTAGATGTTTCTAAGGGTTTTTTTGTTCAAGCCAATAGTTGCAGACTTATATGCTTCAATTTTAAAGTCGTAAGCATCACGTCAGCATTATATTAAAATTTCATGATTCTAGGTTTAGGCTGTATGTCTGTAAATGAGTCAGTAAATAAATTTAAGATTTTTATTAAAAAGTGTAAAATGTGGCACCATCTAACTTAAGTTTCACTGAAATGTTCTTTAATACCAGATTTAATTACAAAAAATTACCTCAAATAACATAATTTAACATAAGTAAATTTAACGATTATAGCAATAGAAGCTCTTGTGAGTGACTGGTGTCTGTACTAGGTAAGAAATAACCTGTAATACAGATCACCAGGCACTCACCTTTATTAGTAATTATAAATTAATAATATTGAATTAATGTAAACCATAATTATATAATAAAAATAACACTTATATATTATTATTCATATACCAAATTCGAAGTCTCATTAAATCCAGCTCGGGCAGCTCTACATGCGAATATTATGATAATCGAATGAACAACATCCGATTATTTAATCGAGTTTTCGAATTGCATTGTCATCGCTTGTTAACCACTTCATCAATATTAAAATTTTGTTGATGCAGTTATTTTGTAAAAGCTTTAATTTTGCATATTTTAATTTATACCTATAATATTTTATTACCGTAATTGTATTTTGTCCTTTGGATAATTTTAAGATATATAAAGTGTTTGAACTGAAATATCGCTCAGTGATTAAATCTACGCTAATATTATAAAGAGGAAAGATTTTTATATGTTTGTAACAAATAAATTCAACAACTACCGACCGATTTAGATGAAATTTGGTAAGAAGATAGTTTGAGATTTAAGGGGTTAAATGGGGATGAACGTTGTATGAGGAATCAACCTATGGACGAACCAGTGCGAAGCGAGTGTGAGTCGCTAGTTTCTTAAAAAGAAAAATTTATTACAGATAATATACAGTCTTGAAAAATATGCTATTATTAGGCACATTTTTTTACTATAACATTCATTTTCGATGCAAATTGCTGAGATTTCCAAATTTCATTCGATTAGTGATGGCTAAATACCTAAATGAAAATGGACAAGCGTGTTTAAGCTGTAAAATATTGAATAACAAAGGTTTTATAATAAATATCTAAAGCGCTTTGAATTCAATAAGTATTATCTACTAAACTAGAACAAAAGATAAATAAAGGAGGACACACTTTTATCTTTCATATGTTAGGTACTTTTTGCGGCTCCGCCCGCGTACACAATATACGTATCCTACAATCACTAACAATGTAACTATTTTTTTATCGACTTTTTTAATCTACTTTTTTATTAAAAAGAAAAAAGAAAAATATAGTAAATTTATCATTCAAAACTTATCGTATGACAAAAAAATATGTTTTTTTTTTATTTTGACTTGCCTCGCGGCTTTACTCGCGGTAAATGTTTGACGCAAAAATAATAATAATACTTCTCAGTACTCAAATATAGATACATATCTAATTCCAAAATGGCGTTCAGTCGAACGGTGTAGAAATTGATGCGCTAGAGCATCATCTAGCGGTGACTTATTGTGAAATGGACCATAAAGTCAAACTAAGAATCTATACAAAACTTTCGGGAATTTGTAACCTTTCACAAACAAATCTATACATATAATAAAATTGTAACTAAATCAAATCTATACATTAATTTTTTTTGGAAAATCTAATTGAAATAGATATTATTATCGATACAGAGTCCGAATCTATAGTTGTTAGAATTTTTGTCTGTCTGTCTGTCTGTCTGTTACCGCATCACAAGAAAACCACTGGACAGATTTTGATGAAATTTGGTATGATGATAGCTGGTCATCCGGGTCAACATATAGGATACTTTTTACCGCGGGAAAATATCTCATTTCTGAGAAAAAATACAAAAACTGCATTGTAAGAGTATACTAATATGTAAAACCTAAGAATTTGGTTTTTGGTCATCTTAACTACTCGTACTCGTATCTTGCTTGAATTTCTACTGTGAATTTATATACTGTGATTTTTATATTTGTGTAGGCGCAGTGATTGTGAAACTGATCTCTATTTATGAGTTCTTTTGCTTTTACGCGTTCGATTTATCGTGATCGGATAAATTTCTGAAAGAATCATTTTCATAACATACTTAAATAACAGGGAAGGAAAACATCGTGCGGAAACCTGCATGTCAGAAAAAACCTGGCAAGTTTTCGAAAGAAGTGAACCTGTGAAGTCGGCTAACCCGCATTTGTCCAGCCTGTTCACCCTTAAATTAAAGAGAAGCACGTGCCCAAAAGCGGGACCTTAAAAAGGGCTGAATATATATAAATACATATAATTATTTTTATTTACAATTTGTTCCTTCAAAAAGAAAACGATTCTAAAGGCAATTACAATAATATAATTCATGCTAAAAAATAGTTTCGCCGTAAGATCTACAGGCTCCATCATTAATAATATATGAATAAAATAAAATTTCAAGGATATTTCTCAAAAACAATCTTTTTTATTTACTTTGAAACATAGGAACATCTTTAGTGTTTGTTACAATTTATTATATAACTATCTCTTCATCTAACATGGCTAATACATAAACAAACTCGTTTTATTTCACCGCTATTTACACTATTGTTATATAAGAAAATTTACATTTCCGATAACCATAAGAAAGAAGTCATGACCGTGTATTTAATAAATACCAAAAGTGTCAAGAACAATGAGAGTATTGTATTGGAGATGGATTCCATACATAATTCTACCTTTTCTTGTTTAAACAAAAGATCACTCAAAGGTACAGAATGTTATACCGTTGTATTTGCAGGTTTTATCTTTCCTTAATACTAATAATAGAAGTATTATGTCAATATTGCGTATTTACATCTTATAAGGATTTACAAATAAAGAATATGATGGTTATTTATTTCTTCAAATGGCGATGCTTGAAAATCGATTTCTTGTGGAGTCCGATTAATTATAAATGTTAGAATTTAAAGAATCTCTATCGTACGCTACAATTTACTCGATGCTCGACTACTTGTCGAGTTCATCCAGTTTCTAACTGCAGGTTTGAAATGGATATTTAATTCACGACCGATCGACGATTCTTACGAATGAAAACGCGAATTACACATGGTATTACATATAATTGAACTATGAAAATCTTAGATGAACTTAGGTAACCTAGTAACATATTAGTTACTACTAGTGTTGCCAGGCTAAAAACGTCAGGAATCGAACCCGCTTTTTCCGTCGTTTTAATCAAGAGAAATAAAACAATAACTGTTTATAAAATATAAAAAAATCTCTTCAGATATAAAAAGCCTCTCTCTTCTCTCTCACAAATGGTTGTTTCTATGAGCTACAAAAGACGGTCTCTATACATATAATGAGACTATTAAATATAATTTTATAGTTATTGATCTATACAATTATTTTGTATCTACATAAAGTTCTTATCTATTTAATCATAATATCTAAGAGAATAATAATTTAATCTCCATGTTTGTTCATTACAGCGGCGTCGTATCGCGGTTGCGGTGAGAACGAGGAGCCCGATCACTATGCCGCACGGATCGCGTTCACGGGCAACTCGCGTGTCCTTGGTCCTGTTTGTATCGTCGCTGGTGCTCTTATGACTATCGCTGGTAAGATATTTTTGTTGTATTAACTTGTTACTCCTCACATTTCACTAGAAACTTCGAAGGTACAGTTTTTAGTAAAATACTAGCGGCTCACCCTCGCTTCGCTCGGGTTTGTCGCTAGGTACGTTTTAAATATTTTTTATTAATAATATTGACAAATATTGACATTAATATTTATGCAATACTAACGTCACTCAATTATTTGCCTTCCCGGAACCTCTCCACTAACACTTAAACTTTATGGTATGGTATTAAAGTTCAAATTGACTTTTAAGTATTATTACGAATCTTTTGTATGGGAGTATAGAAAAGTGTTGTTTTTAGACTTCTTCAGGTAATTTTTTTAATTTTTCTTTCCGTAAGAACCATGCTCGTACTTCAAGGAATCTTTCAAAAAAGGAATAAGTGAAATCGTTTCAGCTGCTCTCGAGATTTGCGCTTACCAACACATTCAGCGATTCATTTTTATATTATAGATAGATGTGAGGAATTAGCTTTGCTCGGATGCTTCCCTAGGTGCCTACCAGTTACACTTTCTCAATCGTAACAGTAGTAAAATATTAAACGTAAACAAATAATCAGTGACCATCTATTTCAAAAAAAAGGAGATACTCAATTTGTCTGTATTTTTATATGTTATGCGATCTTCTTGATTGTATCGATTTACTTAAATACTTACAGAAACGTAAGTCCTCCTCACTCTTTAGTTCTCAATCCTCATCAATATCTCAATGGTAACCTATACAGATAAATAACTACTTGGGGTTTAAATCTTAGAAAAAAAATACAATTTAAAAAATGTCTGTCTATCTGCCTGTCTGTCTGTTTGTTCCGGCTAATCTCCGAAAGGGCTAGACTGATTTTAACGGGACTTTCACTGGCATCTGCCAGTGAAAGCTGATGTTTTTAAGGAGTAAATTAGTACTATAATTCTTGAAAAAGAATTAGGGTTCTGCTGAAAAAAATATCAAAAATACCTATAGACGCACGTGAGCGAAGCGAGGGTGTCGTTTGTCCTGTATAAATTTATAAATAAACTCCTTCCCTAAAGATGGAATAATTACTTTTTAAATAACTTCAAAATCAGTGTAACGTTTTATTAAAAAGTACTAGCATTGCCCGCGGCTCCGCCCACGTTCAGATGACCAAAAACCAAATTCTTAGGTTTTACATATTAGTATACTCTTACACTGTAGTTTTTCTATTTTTTCTCAAAAATGAGACATTTTTCCGCGGTTAAAAGTATTATATATGTAGACCTGGATAACCAGCTAACACCATACCAAATTTCATCAAAATCCCTCCAGTGGTTTTTCTGTGATGCGGTAACAGACAGACAGACAAAAATTCTAAAAACTATAGATTTCGGCCTCTGTATCGATAATAATGTCTATTTCAATAAGACTTTCCAAAAAATATTTAATGTACAGAATCGATTTAGTTAGAATTTTATTATATGTATAGATTTCTTATTCACAATCATATCCTTCGCACTATGTCCCTTATTCCCAAGAATAATCACATTTATACCGTCTTAAAATTACGCGTACAGTTCCAAGAAAGTTTAAACCATCAATCTTAAAGTATAATTGGATGTCTTCACTACGAGTAAATAACAATCTTATACGCCTGGGCATCAGCTTACACGAGCTCGAGTTTTATGTAAGAAAATCGCGACTAAATTATAGATATTGTTGTTGAAAATTAAATAATATAAACATTTAGTTCGATGATATTCATTATCTAAATCAGAGATTCTCAGACTTTTTTTTCTCATAAACGACTTTCAAAATTTAGCTGGTTCCGGTGGACCCCCTGCAGCTTTTTAACCATACATTTCTACCATATTCCCAAAATTCAACAAAAAATGTGAAGATTCCGTCCGCTGTAGGCCCCCGTCAAGTCTCCCATGGATCCCTGGGGGTCCACCTAGACCAATTTGGGAACTAAGGATCTAGATTATATTATTGTATAAGATTAAAAAATTGCTTAGAACCAAAATTTCACTATATTTATTGCCCTACTTCCTTAACACTCTTATTTGCTCTTATTATCACAGTTATATAATTATTTTTGAGACGTAGTTTTTTCGGCAAAAAATATGTTTAGACTTACTTCTCCTTCGAAAGTTTTTAAAAGTAACTGTATGTGTGTTACTCTTTCACACAAAAACTACTGAACTGATTTACATTAAACTTTACAGTAATATGGCTTGATGATGTTCTCCTGACCGATTCCGGCCACGGCGGCCAATCTCATTAAGACTAGCCAACTGCGCAGGAGATATTATAGTGCACAAGTGTACGCGCAGACACAAGTGCATCTCTATTCCTGTCACTCTCATACTCCGGTGGGACGACCACTCGACACGACCAGTGAGAGTTAAGGCGCAGGACCGACGGCTTTACGTGCTCTCCGAGGCACAGGGGTGAAACACCGCCAACTTCCCAACTCCGGGCGGTTACTGAGGCTTACTATACAGAAAGACTCAATAACTAAACAAGTTTACCGACCCAGGCCTCGAACCCAGGACCTCCGGGTGTGCAGCCGCACATGCTAGCCACTACACCACCGAGGCAGTTGTTCCAATATGGCTTATACATCAGAATATCATATAGGTTATAATTTATAAAGATATCGTAATATTTAATTGAACTACGCGGACCCTAATATTGTATAAGTATGAGTACGTAATAGATACGGAAATAGCTGAGTCGATCTTTACCGATGACGATAACTTTAGTAGTTAAGCGATGAAATTTTCGTCGAGGTGTAATAAATTGAAAATTTCCTCTGCCCGAATGCTGTGAGTTTCGCATGGGGTTTAACCTTATATATGTACTTAAAACTTATGATGCTAAATTTAAAATTAACAACAACTATAATAAAGCCGGCCTAATGCGTGGAACTTATTATGTATGCCACTGTACGAGTATGTACAACTGTAAATGAGTATGTATAACGGTTGAGTGTAATACAATTGTGAAAGGTTATCAATTTGCTATAGTTTGGTACACATATAACAATAATTCTCTTAATTAGGTCGCGATAAGAATGTATTTAATCATAATGAGTAAGCATTTTCTATTAAACTTTATACTTAAATATAGTTTAAATTTTATATAAAAACAACTGACTTATTTTAAACAGGCAAACGGAAGCATACTTATGGCACTTACTAGGTTCTTCTGAGTATCACAGAATCCCTGTATGTGAATTTTAATATAACGTGTTTTCTCGTGGGTTGGATATATTTTTACATAGCAAAAAGTAGCTTATATCAATTTCCAAAACTCCACTATCTCTATATAAAAAGGCTGAGCCTATTAATACAGTAACTGTACGAATAATTTATTATTACTTTTTGTTACTGTATAGTCCGACTGATATTATTTTTATTAGTTCGCCTATATTGATTATTAAAAAAATATAATTTATATTTCTACTTAACAATGAGGAAAAGAGAGGGAGAGAGTGTATGGGCCTTTACAAATCTAGGACCGCCATTTTTAATTTATAACTTTTGAAAGAGACACAAAATGTGTATATTTATGTTGTTCTTATTCTTTCAAAAATTGGAGCGTATCCTCAAAAATTACATTTGACGCTTCCAATTCTTCTGATACTGTTCAACGCCTATAATTTTCGAATCAAAACTGTCACCAAATCTTAAATAACAAAAAGCAATTATGATATTGGGGATTCTGGGTTTGAAAAAAAAAACCTTACCTACTCAACCAACGTTATCCAAGTCAGGTCTGTCACTTAATCAAGAATTAAAACTTATATAAATATATATAAAATATAATCCTTTATATATTTAAATATAAATAATCCATACTAATATTATAAACGTGAAAGTGTGTTTGTTTGTTTGTCCTTCTTTCACGTCGAAACTGAGTGACGGATTGGCTCGATTTTTTGTGTGTAGATAGTTGGAGGGCTGGAGAGTGACATAGACTACTTTTTACCGCGGGAGATTATTTAATTCCCACTGGAAAATACGTTATAATACAATCCAAACAAATATTTATGTACAGAATTACTTGAAACTTGATATTAATGCTCTTCAGTGAAATTAAATAAATACGTGTTTTAGCATTTTTCGAAATTCATCCTATAAGGGGGTAAAATAGGGGATGAAATTTTGTATGAAACCTACCTATTTAGAGTTCTTTTTTTGGTGTTTTAGCGCGAGCGAAGCCGCAGGTTCTGCTAGTATTATATAAATACAAATAAAATATAATTTTTTATCCAGATACTCTAAATTAAAAAAAAACAGTAACTGGATTAATAGTTACTTTTATTCAAAAAAATCATATCAATCCATCGTCCCGTTTTAGTGTGAAAGAAGAATAAACAAAACAAACAAATGAATAAACAAACATACGAACACACATTTATAATATTAATAAAGAGCGGTGAACCTTCATTCACATTAAACTGTTTACAATAAGTTATTTTTCCACTGACCTTCCTGTACTGTACTCGGATATAAAGTATTATTACTCCAGACAACAAACAATTTAAAAAAATTCGTCATTACTTTTCTCGAAATAGTACCTACAAACACAAATGGATAAAAACAGTACACATACGCATTTATATTTGTAACTACTTGTTTTCAAGCGGCTCTCCGGTGGGTGTTAGGGCTGATTTCGTCAATAAAAATAGATTGTGTTTATCAAGGATAGAAACTACGAGTCTGGCTTAGTTACGGTATCTGTTTTTCTTAGATTGGATTTTAGGGAATATTTTTATATTACATATTATGCAAAATTTGAAATCTATTAAACTGCTTGCTGTCCATAGGGAAAATACGCTAGACTCGATTTTGATCGAGATTTTACATTTGCACAGTTGCTTTATAAATAAGTCATCATTTTATGACACTTTCCTAGATTTACACGAATATTTGAAATTTTAAATACATACATATTTTTTTATTCATATAAGCATTCGTAACTTTGGGAGCTAAAAATCAAAATGAAACTAAATACAGAAAAATGGCTTTATTTATCACCCTTTCATTTCTATCATTTCTAAGATTTTGGTTTATTTATTTAATTCAATTACATTTATTATTACAGGTATCGTGTTATGTATGTTGATGCGCGCTGCACAACGCCGCCAACGCAGACTGGCTTTCCACTGCCCCATTCACGGCGACTTTTACCCGCTTAGTCCGCAGAACAGCAGAAAATACTCACGTAAGTATATAACTTATTTACAGACTCGACCTAAAATTTATATATTTACTCGATACGAAAATTACATTTTCAGACATATTTTTTTAAATAACCAAAGCTGTGCTTTGTCGACTAACTTCACAAGAAGGTAATCAACAGCAGCAGTGAAAACTTATACGGCTGTTAAACGTGTTTTTACTATTTTATAAAATAGACATTGCTAAATTAAAAAAGAAAATGTCATATATAAAAATAAACAATAAAAAGCTAAATAAAATATTCTATAAAAAAAATATAAAACAAAAAAGTTAACAGGACTTGAAACTCTTTCTCAAATTGCTCAATTGTCTTATTAAAAACATATCTTATTTATGAAATATATTTAGAAAGATTATTAAAATATGTGAATTACAATTAATTATTACATTGTAACTATACTAAATATACCTACTATTGCTCCAGGTAGCCCAACAGGGCTGTATCGTTTTCTGCGAGGCTGGCTGGGCATGGCAGAGGAGGGAGAGACACCGAGATGCCCACGGTCAGCAGAGCCCGCCTCACCGGCGCGAGCCGACGCGCCGTGCCCGCCACCCTTACCTTTCTTAGTACCTAGCGATTCAGTTGTGTAAGTATCACTGAATTTATATATTATACAAATGCATGTAAAGCTGTCGATCCTGAGTCTGATCCCTCACATCGGAATTTTAAGAGAAAGGAATGGAGAGTGTAAAAAAAAGTGTAAGAGTAATTTTGTGCATATTTTTAAACTATAATACCTCCTGTGATGGTTAGTGTCAATGAGATTGGCCGATATATATAAAGTATTGTAAGCTTTAACTTTGCACTTTTTGATACATTGATGGTATAAAAATGTGAAGTATGGATAAGGTATTAAGTTATTAGTATTGTAAAAAGACGCGCCGTGTTTAATAAGAATCTGAGCGATACAAGGACGGGTGACCTATGAAACATACTACAACATTTTCATCATACAAATTTACAATTAAAAACATTACAATTAAAATTCATTACAAGTTACTTTACGTTAGTTACTTACATTATTGACTTTCATTACAGAGGCATGGCGTCAGTACTCGGAGCGCCTTTAAGTCCTGAACAGACTTTCGGGTCTATAAAATCGCTGGCGATATCTCGAGAGGTCGCTAGCTTCCCGTTATCTAGGTCACCTACACCGCCTCCGTTAAGGTAATATTCATAGTAATTTATTTTTTATTGCCCATAAACAAAACTTAATTAAATATGAAAAAACATTTCCCCTACAATGAAAAATCTACAATTACAATATAATAGCATTTTTATAATTGGGGATACCCATTTTACTTTTAAAATCCTATTAACTATAATTTATTCGATCAATTACCTTTTAGCTTAAAGAAAAGAAAGAATTTCATTTATTTTCAATTTTAGAACGCGATCTGTGCTATAAAAAAATATACAGATACCGTTGAGGTATTTGTTATATTTACTGTTTATTTCAGTATAGTTAGGTACCTATTATGTATTATAGTTCTATGGTAGACACATAATTATTCTCTTATATTATCATATTTTTGTTGAAACAAAATAAATAAAAAAGTAGATTATATAATTATTATTACTTGTACATTTTATCCGTATAAAAGTAACTAAGATTTTTTTTTAATTTCTTCATCGTTCATAAAAAAAATTTAAAGATATAATATAAGCACCAATAAATATTATCTACGGTATTCTTACCCTAGTGATAAAGAGATGACAGGATTACTTTGTACACAATATTAATATATAGGGAAAGCTTTTAAAGATATGTTTTTTATATTAACCCATATACTTATTAGTTAGGATTGTAACTGACTGTTAGCGACATAGGTCAGCGCAATTGTATGTTTGTCTATTGAAATAAGGAATGCTGCCAGCGTGCTGAAAACTCTCTCCGTTTTGGGATATATAACAATAATAATAATTATTATTAATATACATTTAAAATCATAAAAAGTACAATTGAAAAATAGGTAAAAAATTTTTTAAAAACATCTTAATAATATAAAAAAAGCGTGTGTGTACTTATGTACGCACGTAAAAAGTTATACTTCTGTGGCGTAACAGAACAAAAATAGCTAAACATTTCATCCCGTGTGCCACAACTCTATGTTTGTAAAAGGAATGCAACTAACTTCATCATGTCGCTTTAAGCTAACTTTATGATGTCGCTTTTTGGCTGTCGGTGTGCGCGCGCATCATAAAAATTTTACCTTCATAATTTTTCCAAACGTGCCAAAAGAAGTATAACTTAAAAAATCATACGTAACCAAATTAGATATTATTATAGTTTTACTGAAAACAAAATTTGTTTACAAATAAAATTTAATAAGCTTAATCTTTTAATTTCAGTTATCCATCGTTCAAAGACGAGTCAAAGATCATCGAGAATATTCCGAACGCCGTTCCACACTCAGACTTTGACTGTGGGACAGTAAACTACCGAGTAGTAGAATGTAAGCTCACGACTACAGATGAAATAAAAACACACAGTGCTCCACGTCATAGTGTACATACAGATAATAAATATAGAGACAACAAATACTCAGACAATACGCAGAAACAGAGACCTGCCACAGTGTGCATCGTTATACCGGACGGCAAAGGATAATAGTTGCATGAAAGTGTTCAAGTTTTGGCAAATGATTGTTTTTTTAAGAGTTATTAGTGTATAGACGACAATTTTATTTAATGTCGTCCAAAGAGACCATTCCATGGATGTGTGTTATTTTTTTATCTACAGCTATTTTGAATCTGCTCAATCACGTTGGTCTTCCGCTATCGCTTCTGAATTCAAAATTAATGGAACAAATGCACTATTGATAGTAGTATGGTTTTTGACGATGCATTTATCTCTAAACTTTTTGATGCACTTCTGATTTACATAGATTACACAAAATTTGATCGTTCGATTAAAAGTATTTAATCGATAATCTTTATAGTAACTTATCTAAACACAATTTTGCAGTCCCAACCCTTATATTATGAACTTTATAAGATTGATGTGCAAGAAAGAATAACATGTTATATTTCTTACAAATTGTCTGTAATGGCTCATACTATGATATTTGTCAAAAGAACACATCATTATTGTCCACCACTTCAACACTCTTACGTCAAAATATTTAATAGCTTCTAACATAGTTTGTAATATTGTTATTTGTTGGTCACCACGTCTGAGTAGATTGTAATAAAGCATTTCTTCTACTAACTGGATTGAAATTTGCTCAGGATTCACTTAAAACTGCACTAATGCCGCTATCGGGACACGTAGACTGGCAATGATAAATGAATATTCATGAGGTATATAAGTCATAAAATTAATGTGTTTTTTTCTAGAATAATATCGCTCTTTATTTAATGTTGTCAGTCTAGTCTGTGGCGCCTAATTTTGTGGTTAGAACACTTTTCTAGTAAATGGTCTCGTACGATTTTTGGCTCAGTAGAATAATATTGTTCCTAATTTAAATATATGTACTTTATTCATTTAGCCTATCATTTAAAAAGTAAAACGGTGTTGCTAGATGTAGGTCTACCAAAGAAAGGAAATTAAAAAAATAATAATATTTGCTCACTAAAATATTATAATTAACAATAAACTACCAATATTTTTTTATTGAGAAGGTGTTTTTTTTTTACTTAGATAGGCCCATCCTTCAAGCAACACTTAACAACAAACAATATAATAAATATAATATTCATCCTGTTGTAAAATTAGTAATGACATGTTTAGATATAGACCCGAATTGTGATATTTTGTTTATATTGTTTATAGTCTATGGAATGTTTAATTTGACAGTAAAAATTAACCTGTTTTTCTCATTTCATTTGGGGAAGGAGCCAAAAGTGTTGCCAAACTGAATTATTCACGTCCATGAGTACATTTTTGTATCCTTTACTAGGGACGGGCGATTACATATGATTTTAAAACATAAATCCAAATCGATGACTAAGAAAATATCAATATTTTGTTACTCAATTGTATTACAACAGAACATGATTCGCAATAATAGATAAGTTCACCACATTCATCGATATCAAAAAATCATTTGTAAAGCCCATCTCTACTTTTATTCAATAAAAACGTGCTCACAAAAGACAATGTTAAGAATGTGTGTAGCTGTAGGTGCGTAATCATAGATACCTAGGCTAGTTATTTAAACAATTTCGTTTTGTGATGATGGCATTTATTGGCCGTGTTATTGGAGATTAAGGTAATTTTTTATGATAAATAGTTAAGTGCCACGCCTAAGTAATCATATTATATACATAGATAAGCTTATTTAATATTGATAATGTTGTAAGGAAGTGAAAATACAAATTTGGTTAAAAAATGAGTTTATGATTTATATTCCTTTATTACTTACTAGCAGAACCCGCGGCTTCGCTCGCGCTAAAACTACAAAAAAACACTAGATAGGTAGGTTTCATACAAAATGTAATCCTCTATTTTACCCCCTTATAGGATGAATTTCGGAAAATGCTAAAATAAGTCTTTATTTAATTGTATTGAAGAGCATTAATTCTAAATTTCAAGTGATTTTGATCATAAATATTTTTTTGGGTTGTATTATAACATGTTTTCCTGTGGGAATGAGATAATCTCGCGCGATAAAAAGTAGCCTATGTCACTCTTCAGCCCTCTAACTATCTTCATACAAGAAAATCACGCCAAGCCGTCACTCTATTTTGACGTGAAAGAAGGACAAACAAATAAACAAACACACTTTCACATTTATAACATTAGTATGGATATATAATAACATCAATGTTACTATCAGATTGAGTGATCGATATTATCGAGCAGATCTCCTTATGAAACCAGAGGGTGGATATTGGTACTCTTGGTTTTTAGTTAGGTTTTATACGTAAGCCTTCGCAAATTTTTTTCATTATATTCATTTAGAGGATTCCCGTACATTATAACTTGTTGAAAGTATGTTTTTTATTTTTAAAAATATTATCTACCAAGAAATTCTTAGTTGCATATACGCCTGTCATGGAATTACAGTACAATAAAAATATTAAACCGATTTCCAGATACTTAAACTTAAAAAAATAAAAATCGATTTCTATTAACTAAAAAGTTAAAAAATATAGTTATTTATGAAATCGATGCCAGTCGATGAAAAGTAAAGCAAATCTATTTTGATATGCAAGTCACCTACCGGTCTCCAGGTCTAGCCGATTTTAGTCCCAGTAGTTTCTGTCCCAGTAAGAAATGCATTGTAAAACCGTAACCTGAGACACAGGTTTTTAACCTAGTTCAGGTAGGTTCAATTCGACTAAATTCTTGCCGATCCCGTTATTTAAAATCATATTATTTGTTTTAAAAGTAAGTAGTTTATTCTTTGCATAAACACTCCGAGAACACTTGAAGATATGGGGATATATACAATATAATAAATAATATAATATAATAAATATAAATATGTTGTAGGACATTAACACACAGCGCCATCTAGTTCCATGGTAAGCTACGAGGCCTTTTTTTTTGTTGACGCTGGGGAAACCCATCATGGGGACCCTACCGGCCGTCAATGGGTAGGGTACTGTGAGACTCCTACTCACTAAAACCCACAGCGGAACCCGTCGCCGCAGTGCAATGGGGTGTGCAGGATCGCTTGCGCATTCACTACAACACCCCTGCGGACAGCCCGTACCCCGCGGGCCTGCCTCGCCAAGCTACGAGGCCTGTGTTATGGATAGCAGATAGTTGATACACTACACAGATTATAACTTTAAACACAAATATAATATAAATATAAACACCTATAACTGGAGTAAAAACATTCATGTTCATTTCACAAATGTATGTCTCCAGCAGGACTCAAACCCGCGACCTCTGGCACAGCAAACAGAGTCACTACAAACCGTGCCAAACGTGTCAGAATACATACAGAATACATACAAAAATGCCATCACAAATGTTTTCAAATGCTCGTAATCGCAAAATCATAAGTTGTTTGTGCTGGCTTATATATACGAAGGAATAATTAATGAAAACCAACGTGGAAGCTAGTAAATACCGCTCAAATCAACATCTCGTTAAGTTTTTTTAAGACGTTAAGACGTAAGAAGATTTAATTTTTTTTTAAGACTTCATCCAAGCCCCTCGATGATACTTCGCCATAGCTCTCTAGACCTATTATTTTTACCTGAAAGAGTGATATGTGAAAAGATGTAAAATTAGCAAAAAATAACATACGAATGATGAAAAATAACGAACGATGACATTTATATTAAACATTTTAAACTGTCACTTATAGATTTGACTTCCATAAGGTAAGATGACAAGAAATATAATTATTTCGCTGCTTGCTCTTATATCTTATAATTTACTCTTTAAAAAAAGGTAGAGTATAAAGTAAAGCATTACCTCTCTCTCTCTCTCTCTCTCTCTCTCTCTATGATAGAACAAGAGTAACGATAAGTATACATACATATTTTTCGAATACCCTTTTTAACGTCCTACTACAGGGCACAGGCCTGCCTTTAATACGAGGGCGATCAGGCTACAGTTCACCACGCTGGCCAAGTGCAGTTTGGCGGACTTCACATATCTTTCGAAAACTTGCTAGGTTCCCTTACACTTGATGAAACTCACGTTGTTTTACTTCTCCGTAAGACGAGTGATAATCATGTAGGAAAAGATTCGCACATAGAAATGTCAGAGGTGCGAGACCTGGGATATGAACCTAGTTCATTCGGTTTCTCAAAGGATATATATAAAATAGGAATAGCAAAAAAAACTGAAATTACAAGAAAATAATTATTATGATTTCTATTAAATCATTGTTATTATGCGCCATTACATTCTCTACGTGCGCCAGCATAAGTAATTACGCCTTCTAATTCAAATCGTTTGTTCACCAGTAAAGCAAATGTGAACTTGCCAAAATAACCGTAATGATCCCACTCATCCATACATAGATAATAGTATAATGTTTTATTGTTATGAATTTCTATAATAGTATGATTGAGATGGGAACGTAGAAAATACCTATAGATGCTACGTACACAAAATGTAATGTTTTTCACTGTCTAATAAAATAAACAAATTTTATCGTTTTAGCATGCGTAAGTTTGGATTTTTAAAGTTGAAGTTTTAAAGTAGAAAAGAATATTTCTTTTTTAAATTAATTAAAATTCTAAGATATCTATTGTTAACTGACAAGTGACACGCCGGCGTATCCGCCGTCGTGGGGGGATTAATAAAAATTGCTTTATTTTTTGTGATATAGGTAAATATGTTTATAGTGTTGTCATATACTTCATACGGTTTTCAAAGTTTCTCTCAAAAAAACATAAACTTTCAGTTTGGAATATTATATGCTTGTAATATAACAAAAGTTTAATTAAATATTCAAAAGTATGTTTAATTTCACGTTTTCCTATACGCATTAAATTATTAAATTTTCCCTGATAAGTTAGGCCGATATTTCATATACAACAAATAGACAAACGAGAGTTTTTATATTATGTACTTAATATCTGAATTTATATATATATATATATATATACAAAGAAACTGTTTTGTTTTCAAAATAATAACTCACTAAATAAGGCGATGCATTGCAACGAAAACATATCACGCCGAGTCATCAATGTCTGTCTTTTGTACAAAGGAGTTTAAAGTCAATTCTACACACCATACAAAATAGCCACATATTACTCATAATTTCATCTTATTTACAGAAAATAATTTCGTTATCAATGCTTGTAGATATTGAAGTAATTCAATGATTTTTTTGTCTCTTTCTGTACAAGAATATACAAAATTGAAGAGCTAAATTAGTTATGGTTTCATTTTTGACACCCTGAACTATATAATATTCGAAAAGAATAGTACAATTTGGATATTAAAAACGTATAAATATTAAGAAGTATCCTGTCACTGACCCAGTGTAGAACCATCATTTCCTGAGTTCCATCAACCCCAAATCCCGAGAGCGTTCGGGCGAATCACACACCACGCCAACCGGCGACTGAAAACTAAAAATAACTGTACACTGTTCAGTACCGCCGTAACAGCCGCGCGCGACGCCCGCGCAGAACGCGTATCGCAACCATGGCGGAGACTATCGAGGAAACTTACGAGACAGCGGTCACCCGCAAGGTGGTCCGCAAGAGCCTCAAGATAGAGGAGGTGAGGACATGACTGTTTTATGTAATCGGTGACACAAATAACCTGCGCAAGCACCGCTCGATGCCAGGCGCGCACCTGCTCACATAACAGATAACACATTTGACAGTGAACACGGACGTAAACACTGCCGTTATCCTGTATATGCTGAACTCTGTTCGTTATGTCAAAAATTATGTTCCCAAATATTATTTCCGCTAATCGTGTCTCCGACGGTGACAGACGGCCGTTTTCCGTCCGATACCTATTCCGGGAACGCGGGTTGAAAGCCAGTCGTAAACTTCGATTACGAACTCTACCCGCGAAGGTTCGAACGCTGTACGTCAGTGGAGGAAGTGCGCGCAATGCGCCACTTATAATTTGTGGCGATGTAAATAGAACTGGCGGTTGAATGAAAATTTCCGTACCCACCTTGACGCGTGTGCATCGACCTGTCTCGTGATATGGACAATGACCACGTGTGACCTTCCGACACAAACAAACAAACACCACAGATTCAGAATGAACACCAGCACACAGTTAGGTACACACTTGTTTTAAGCAGACCTCATCTAACAGTTCTACACGATACAAGAAACGTTTCTGTCCTCAGTTATGCAACCGTTGTTCTTTTAAAAAAATAGTTGTCGTGTTAACAGATTTAGAAGTTAGAAAAGAACATGGATAAGATAATATTGCGAATATGTGAGAGCCATAGAGTCATTTGTTGTCGCGTTATCACATTCCATCTGCAAACTAACAATGGGTGTCAGTGGGGACTACTGTCGGTTTCCAAAGCGCAAAATCCAATGGAAAAACGCGCCGTGGCATATTTTCGTCTTGGCTCCCATCCTAGTTTATCTGCTACATTACGATGTTTATTCACAATACATATGTGAGCATTAATGTGTGCGTCTGAGGCACTTGTGTTTAGGTCTCTGAAACTCAAAGTAATCACGCAAATATATTGATGAGAATCGAGAAGTCTTCAAGGTGAATTTTGATTAGATTTTGGAAATACGTAATGCATTATTTTCTAAGAATTGTTATTGCTAGAAATTAGTTAAAGATAGCTATAGACATGTATATCGTACGTGTTATCTAGACGTTGAAAGCACAGAGGACTGCCAAATCATTAGTTTGTTTACTTGGCATTGCCTGATTTGTCCTGCACCGGAGTACGCTTATCTTTCTCAAGAACAACCACTGTTACTACAAAAATATAAATGTAATGAATTATTTTTTATGATCTTATCTATTGTACAGTCAATGAGAATTTCTTTTTTAATATACTACTTTTATGTGCGATCACAAAATGCAAAAATTTCAAACATAATATGTATGTATATCGTATGCCATTAGTTGCCTAGTAGATAACCATTTTCACGGAATCAGTGTGAAGCATTGCACCATTAATTTTAGTTTTGTAGTTATTTGTACCGCAGACTGTGTGCTGTTTTTAGTGCAATAAAAAACAAGCATAGCTGATTCTCAATATATTTTTTATTTTATGGTTCCATCCTGTTATGAGATGCTATTTGGTAAAAGTAAAATTTTCGACGACGATTGTGAACTGCGTTTTACTAAATATTCGAATAAAACCGGACATAAATGTTATTATTTACCGTAAATTATGTTTACGCTATGACGATAAAACCTCCTCTAGTCATTTATTTGAAATACTGTCATTTCATATGCAATATTTCATGGGAAACACAAAAATCATAAATAAAGTATAAATACGGCGACCTAATTTTTATCGGCCCTCTGTTTACGTTACATTTGTAATGTTAAAAGCAATTAAACTCCTACGTAAAGGTATTATCGACGTTGAAAAATTTCTGGCACCAAATACTTTGTCGTGGTTTAATATTGTTATTCCAAAAATTACATTCACCCTTGTATATTTTACACAAGATCATCTTTTTTTTTCATCCACGCATATCCATTTTCATAAAATACATCAGTAAAAAAATATAAAATAATAAATATATAATAGATTTTATCTCTTATTATAAGAGATAAAAAGTAGCCTATGTGTTATTCTGATGTATGAGCTATATTATTGTAAAGTTTCGTTAAAATCCATTCAGTAGTTTTTGCGTCAAAGACTAACAAACATCCATACATCTATACATCCTCACAAACTTTCGCATTTATAATATTAGTAGGATATTAGTACGATATATTGTTACTTAACATTTACATTGCCTTCTGTACTCCAAATTTGAAATAATAAAGATCCAACTCTGTTTACGTCTTTCCCCTTATTTAGAGCAAATATAGTGAAGTCTTCGTATACTGTAGTTTTTCTTACCCTAGACCATTTTGTAAGCTCTTACGTTTATATTTAGTGATATCTTTTTATAGTTTAAAGTTAATAATATTTAAGAGTTCATATTAGATAATTGTTTATAATCATTACTCGTTTTATGCTATCAAAAATTTAAAGCATTCTTTCACAATGCAAACATTTACGACCATATGTGTAGCATTTTCTTAAACAAATGTAAACATTTTCTTAAATAAATATCGCCACATTCAAATAAAGGTAGAGTCGATGGCTAACTTGACATAAATTACCAGAACACAAGGCCGCAACATCCCGTCTTAAATATTATATCTAATATCTTAACTAAACAATATAAAAAAATATTTAATTTTAATCTGTACGTTAAAATTGTAACTAAGCCGAATCTGTACATTAAATTTTTTTTGGTAAATCTTATTGAAATAAACATTTTTATCGATACAGAGGCCGAATCTATAGTTTTTAGATTTTTTGTCTGTCTGTCTGTCTGTTACCGCAACACAGAAATACCACTAGGGGGATTTTGATGAAATTTCGTATGGTGATAGCTGGTTATCCGGGTCAACATATACGATGCTTTTTACCGGAGAAAAATATCTCATTTCTGAGAAAAAATACAAAAACTGCAATGTAAGAATATACTAATATGTATAACCTAAGAATTTGGTTTTTGGTCATCTGAGCGCGGGCGGCGCCGCGGGCATTGCTAGTTGTATATATAATAAAATCTGTGTAAAAATACTTACGCATAAAAACTTCTATAGCTGTTTTAGTGACTTGTCATACCGTTCAATATTTTCCACGACAAAGTTGTAGTTTCCGCAACAAAGTAAACATTCCCAGACGAGACGAAGTATTTTATTATTATGTGTAACATTGATATTGTATTTTGAATTATTATTTTAATTAATTTTAATGAGACTTATTATTTTAATTTTGATTTTGAATTATTTAAAATATAATTTTATTTCTAATTAACTAAAATAATTTTTTATTGATATAATCTAAAGTGGCAATTCAAGCGGGAATGGTTTTGTTTTTAAAATAATGTAATTTTGATGAAATTTATAGTTTTTTTTCGATGAGCTATCACTGGATAAATATTTTTTTCATATATTATTTTCATTTACTGTATGTATATTATTTCTCAACAAGAACCACGCGCTACCAACAACCCCTTTGTCTACTCCTCATAGGTATACAGATGTATATAATCCATACTAATATATATACTCATCTATACTAATATTATAAAGAGGTAAAGTTTGAGAGTTTGTGACGTTGTAGGGGGTAATCTCTGGATCTACTGAACCGATTTAGATAAAATTTGGTAAGAAGATAGTTTGAGACTCTGGGAAGTACATAGGATGCTTTTTATCCCGAAAATCATCCCTTAAGGGGGTGAAAATGGGGATGAAAGTTTATATTGGGAAGCAAGCTAGGGACGAACGCGAGCGAAGCGAGGATGAGTCGCTAGTATTTACAATACTTATAATATGACTACTTTTATTACTGCAAGTGGGTCACTTATTTTTACGCTTCTTTTTTTGTGGGATTGACAGAGATAACAGAGTACCGATAGTACTGGATACTGAGTAGTATTTAAACAGACTATAACGAACGTTTTTATGGTCAAAACAAGTATTATTTTTTATTTTTATTTCTTTCGGCACAGAAGCAGAAAAAAATAAAACTACGTATATAAAGCTAAAATATAATTTGAAATATGTTGTCCAATTATATCAGTACACAATATTCAAATAAATATAATTGTACAAACAAACCTAACCAAAAATTTAAAATCTGAAAAACGAGAATGAGCACTTACGGTTAAAACAGAAAACATCCTTATTTATCCAAAAAGTAAAAGACAAAATAATAATGATTTAGGAACTATAATTCATATTTTTTTTGACCCCATTTGTATTTGAACCTGCGATCATTAGCATACGACAGTGCTAATTAACAACTTAACTAGCGAACCATAGATACGAGTATAAGCAACGATGAAAATTTACTACTTGTTCCAGTAACACATTACATTTAACGTATGGCTCTTTTTGACACCTATTTATTGCTATTTTGTTAGCCAATGCCAAAATTAGTGTTCTTACTAAAAGTCATCATGTGAAGCCATTTTTAGATGTGACCAATACTTCAAAGATAATGGGTTCAATCCCCATCATAAATAGGTCATTTGTAGCTTAAATATGTAGGTACTAAAAAGTTTGTCAGTCGTAGATTAAATGTCTAATTATATAATAAATTTATAATTTTATATATAGTCACTAGTATTGAATATATATAGATAATCATAAATTTATTATTGCTTATATACTTTTAATATTGTTTTCATAATAGCTATTATATAATAATATAATATTATTCATATACACATAACAATTACTAATGAAAGATATGTATAGTGTGTATGTAATTAATTATCTAATTATTTAGCGTTAATTAGTATTTTAGAAACAATTTTTTTTGTTTTTCAGTAATTTGGTACCTATTGAATTAATGTTATATTTTTTATTAAAATAAATATTTAATTAATATAAATTAATAAAAAAGTAATTATTATAATAATTTAATTTACATAACAAAAAGTGCAATAATAAAACATTTGCATGAATTCAGAGTACAAATTGCCATTCAATTAGTGGATTTGGCGATGTTCCCATGCTCTCGTACTAGCACGAAATAGAATTACAGCCTATATCGTGTAACTATTGTACATAAATTATATGGTTTGATTGAAACCTTATAATCTTTTACGTTCTGAAATAACCTTATGGTTTACATACAAGAACTATATATATTAAAATTTTACACTACGAGTTACGCTCTAATAAGAGTAAGAATTGATGTAAATTGACCTTCTTTTTTAAGGTATATAATAACATGTCGAGGTTACTGTTATAGAGATGTATACCCACATAATCCATAACATACAAAAGATAAGGAGTACTTCATTTTCAAGCCTTTTCCCTATTTCTAATCTACGGGCTTTGATAAGACGGAAAGATACAATCGTTGACGAATATGAATCTAAAAATTATATTTGAATGATATTTATAGTATTATGATTTTATGATATGCCTAAAAACAATTTGTATTCGTACTTAATTTCTATTTGTGCACGACTATAGAAAGGCATCTTGATTAAATCCGCAAGGAGAGAGCCAATCTCCAAGTCTTCCTTCTTTCAGAGATAAAGTACCTGGGTTTTGATGGGTTCAAGGTTAACTTATGTGAGGTTTTTCTTGTAATATCCATGTTATAGAGGTCTTTAGGGGTTTTGGGGTCTATAATATGAGATCTGACACCGCTATTTTATGCTGATTCAATTAAATAATATCTTAAGTTAAAATAAAGTACTATAATCATCATATTAGTTGGTGTATTAGATAAAATTCGCATGTACTAAGTACCTAATACATTCTTCTCCATAGTGACAGACGACAGTCATTTAAAACTACTATTCTAGACATCTAGGTATATTTTGAAAGTTTTGATAGAAATGATACTTTATAGTTAATACTGAATATTATTTTGAATCCCATGACCACCATCAAATTTTTTATTGGCAGTGTTCGCGTTATATAATCCTTGTTTTCACCATAATACTGGCAGTTACATTTATTACACAGATTTTTTACAATCTTGTTTGCTACTCCTCAAAAATATTCGAGAAGTCAGTGTCTATATATTAAAACTGCTTATAAAGTCATGTATCTATGTAATCAATACATACTCGTATGATAAAATTCTAAGTAGAATCTGTACATTAATTTTTTTTTTTTTGGAAAATCTTATTGAAATAGACATTATTATCGAAACAGAGGCCGAATCTATAGTTTTTAGAATTTTTGTCTGTCTGTCTGTTACCGCATCACAGAAAAACTACTGGAGGGATTTAGATTAAATTTGGTATGATCATAGCTGGTTATCCGGGTCAACATATAGGATACTTTTTACCGTGGGAAAATATCTCATTTTTGAGAAAAAATACAAAAACTGCATTGTAGGAGTATACTAATATGTAAAACCTAAGAATTTGGTTTTTGGTCATCTGAACGCGGGCGGAGCCGCGGACAGTGCTAGTTAATACATATTACAATTACACTTCGCTCTACTAATAAGTAATAACTAAGCAGAATAACATCATTTGTTATAAAGCTTAATTAGAATCCACGCAGTCGTAAAATAAAGCTTATTTTACGTATCATTCGACAACTGCGTCGCGAATAATTGTTTGTTATTTAAAGCTTTAATTCTTCATTGAATCATATAAACAAGCTTTAAAGTAAATATCATATGTGTGTTTTTTTGTTTTATTTATCAGACATTTTACATTGAAAGCCTGCAAGTCTACAGAAAGAAGATATGTATATTAACTAAGATCTCTGACTCCAAAAAGAAGTTGTACATTTTATAAATTTATCTTAGTATTGAAGTAAAGCATCATCATTAACGAAATAATCAAATTAATTACTCCAGTCAATAAGATTAATAAATCACTCACGCGCCACCTGTCAAGATTATGCCAAACAGATGTAACTTTCGCAAACACTCAAAACTTACCAAAATTCCATCACAATCAGATGAACGTTATAAAAATACTAGCATTGCCCACGGCTCCGCCCGCGTTTAGGTGACCAAAAACCAAATTCTTAGGTTTTACATATTAGGGTACTCTTACATTGCAGTTTTTGTATTTTTTCTCAGTAATGAGACATTTTCCCGCGGTAAAAAGTATCCTATATCTTGACCTGGATAGCCAGCTATCACCATACTAAATTTCGTCAAAATCCCTCTAGTCGTTTTTCTGTGATGCGGTAACAGATAGACAGACAAAAATTCTAAAAACTATAGATTCGGCCTCTGTATCGATAATAATGTTTATTTCAATAAAAATTTCCAATAAATATTTAATGTACAGATTCGGCTTAGTAAGAATTTTATTATGTGTATAGATTACAAACAGACAATTATATTTTTATTTTTATTTTCCACTCCCTTGAGAAACCAAGTACAAATTTCGGGTATCGCACCATTGATATTATCAAGTGTGACTCACTTTCAACAACATAGCTATTTTCTAATACGGTGGAAAAAAACATCTTGAGCACATCTGCATCTCTGAGTAATCCGTAATCCTAGAGCAATTTTTTCAGCGTTATGGACTACCCCCCCCCCTCGACCTCCACCCCTTCCCTCCTCCATTTAAAAAGGAGGTCCGTGGTCAGCAGCGGTACGTTGATAAAGGCTGAAATACTACGAATACTAGATGACTAAAAAGTTAGTCTATTTGTCGATCGCAAACTTTCCATATAAGGATATGTGTTAAGACGCAGAACCAAACACAACAGTTGGTCGGGAAAGCTGCCAAATGTGCGATTCTGCCTAATTGACGAGCGGTAACATCTCGTTTGATCGCTCTCCAGCTCTGCTATTAACTCACGTATAAAGCACTCCTCGAAAATTTATCTTATGTGCTACATAGAAACAATGTTTTGTGTTCACTTTGTTGTCGTATACGATCTAAATAACCATTTAAATCATAACAAAAGGAAACTTATGTTATTTAATAGTAAGATTTTTAAAGAAACTATATAGAAGCTATGCCTGAAAAATGGCTTCCTATATAAGGCTTTGTTTCGCTAACTGCTTTATAAAAGCACCTATGTACAATGTACATGTTAAATCAAATATTTTCATATACATAATTATATAATAGTACAAATTGCAAACAAATATCGTCATATTAATCATCATCAAAAAAATTCTTAAAGAATGACTCCGAAGAGTTTTCCCTTTGTTTTTACTGTTGAATATTGAATGACAGCCAATTTAGATCATAAGTTTTAAGTATTGTTCGCGTTATTTAAAAATTGCCATACTTCTTTCCATTAAGCGTAAAAATTATATTCTATGCCAAACATCGAGTTCGGTGTGAAATTGTACCAAATAAATGCAATTTCGCATTTTTACAAATAATTTAGTACGCTAGTGTACGGGAGATACCTCGATATAAAGCCCATGCAACAATCTAATGTACAGACTATCTGAGCTTATATACCTACTGAGCTTCAATAAACTTGGAGTATTTGCAATATAAAAAGGATTTAGATATTTTTAGGGAAGAGAATCAAACTCACTTACAAACATTTATTTATAGTTATTAAATGTGATATTCAGTATGTGTATACGCCTTACAACACTACTACAAACATTATTAGATCCGTATGAGGGTTTCTTGATGGTATATCCCAATAACAATACCTGACCCGATGTATGTACCCGATGGACTCAAATCCTAATTCTGCGGATGTGCAGCCATACTTATAACCCACTAGACCAACGAATCGAAGCTGTTTTTATAAGAAACATAAAAAATATATTATAATATGTACGTACATACTTCTGTCTCTGACAGCATCCTTGATCTCAATGTACGATCGATTTTTCAACATTCCGGTCGCGATGCAATTTTGCAACGTAAATTACCGTGCGTTCGCAATTTTGAGACACTAATTTTACATCGTACGACACCGATACGAGATACATCTATGCCAACGTTATTATGTAATTTTTATTAAATTGTTAAATCTATTTTTACTTAATTATTATAATTAAACATATAAGACTAAAACAAAAACTGTAAAAGTTAGTGCTTTTTGTAATAGTTGAAGAAAAAAAGAAGGAACTAAGAAATTCGGAATGGAAATAGCTTATTGATATTCTATATTAACCCTAAGTTTTTTACAAGCAAAATAGGCTCACAATTGTCGGGTTGCGGAAACCAGCCCGAGCATACTATACCAAGACCCTAATTTTATTTTTTGTCAATATACCGACCACTCAAGTGTAGCCGCAGCCTAAATAGTATCCTAATAAGAAAATTCAAATATATTTATATATGGGGTATTAATAAAATTAATTATGGTCTATAGCTCCGCATATCAATTTTCAGTTTTTATGAAATAAAAGCTATGTTTTTTATCCATACTATTATTTATATGATAAAATGTGAGTTCCATTTCATTATACTCGTATGAGGAATCTCAAGAGATAATTTTTTTTAAATATTATAGGTATACTCGTACTACTCTTCTTAACTTATTCTTTCTTAATCGTTCTTAACTTCTTATACATAGTTATAGATATTTGTCGTTTTGCCATCGAATCGTATGTTTTAAAGGCTCTCCGGCCCATCATGTCAGTTCGACAGCAGCGTCAGATCGCGGAAGCTCGAAGAACGATTTTCGGTGCGGCAAAAATGGAACGGAGCGGATATAATTAAATGTGGACGGACAATTCGTTGGCGGGTATATCGCGCGGTTTCGGTCGGCTATCGCTCCACTAATGTTTAATGCCTTAATCATGTGGACGATGACCCTTAATGTGTATTGTAAATATAGAATGTAAGGACACTCTGTATACACTATACACAATTCAGCTCATTTTCAGTTTGAATTTTTGTTTTTTTTTTTTATGATCGACTGTATATGAATGTCTTTCAAAAATAATGTAATTTTTGAGACGAGTTTTTATAGACTAATTGAACACCATTGATTTATTTATTTTGTTTTTATCTTTACAAAGAGCTGCGCAAACAAAATGAATGTATAATAGGAGTGGAGGAGAAATATATACATATATAATATATAAGTTACTCTATATTCAGATCCTAAGTACGAGCGTTCTTTAAACTCACTTGACACTATCCCACGGGGTTCAATTAACATACTGGGAAAACAAAATTAAAAACTAACTTAAAAGCTTTTTAAACGTTTGTTTTTATAAATTACTAGCATTGCCCGCGGCTCGGCCCGCATTCAGATGACCAAAAACCAAATTCTTAGTTTTTACATATTCGTATACTCTTACAATGCAGTTTTTGTATTTTTTCTCAGAAACGAGACATTTTCCCGCAGTAAAAAGTATCCTGTATGTTGACCCGGATAACCAGCTACCACCATACCAAATTTCATCAAATCCCTCCAGTGGTTTTTCTGTGATGCGGTAACAGACAGACAGACAGACAGACAAAAATTCTAAAAACTATAGATTCGACCTCTGTATCGATAATAATGTTTGTTGCAATAAGATTTTCCAAAAAATATTTAATGTACAGATTCGGCTCAGTTACAATTTTATTATATGTATAGATCTTTTAATATAAGCAAACATCCATAGACAAAACCCAAAAATTATATTTTAGTTATGTGAAGTATTTCTTCGATTCAGAACTTTTTTTATTAAGTTAATTTATTTTAAAGATTAAAAAAAAACTAAGAAAGGGTAACTGCTTCACAGATAGTAATGAAATAGAAGGGTAAATACGACTTGAATTAATAGAGTTAAAATAAAGTACCAGTAGCTAATTAAAATTAATGTAGAACTTGCATCAGTCATCGACCCGGTTTATTTATATTTTATACAATTTACGTTAATTGCACTATTACTTTATAATATTTTACATAATAATATCACGGTATAAAAAAAATCTTAGAAAGTGAAAATATCTAGACAAAATATAAATGATTAAAAATGTACATCCGGTTATTTTATGCAAATAAAAAATAGGAGAAACTAAATAAAATTTATAACTACATATTTTAAAAAGTTAAAACTATTAAAAATAAAATTTAAATAAAATATAATTCTAAATTTAATTCTAATAAAATTTATTAAAAATGTCATAAACTTCTATCTACTCTCATTCTCTATGAAATGCGAACTAGATACTCTACTTTTTCTATTTAGTCATTTTTTTTACTATTTAGCCATAGTTTTTTCTATTTAGTCATATTTTTTTAAATATGATTTTTTTGATGATGATGATGTTCTCCTAGCCGATTCCGGCTACGGCGGCCAATCTCATTGAGACTAGCCAACTGCGCAGGAGATATTATAGTGCACAAGTGTACGCTCAGACACAAGTGCACTCTCTATTCCTGTCACTCTCATACTCCGGTCGGACGACTGCTCGATACGACCAGTGAGAGTTAAGGCGCAGGACCGACGGCTTTACGTTCTCTCCGAGGCACGGGGGTGAAACACCGCCAACTTTCCCGACTCCGGGCTGCTACTGAGACTTACTATACAGAAAGACTCAGTAACTAAACTTGGCCCGACCCGGGACTCGAACCCAGGACCCCCGAGTGTACAGCCGTACATGCTAGCTAGTACACCACCGAGGCAGTTTATTAAATATAATTATCTGTTAATACTATGTTTGTAAAATATACATAAATAAACAAAACAAGTATAATTTCTTAGCCAAGACGTGATATAACTGGTTCAATGGTGACAATGAATTTCGAAAGTCACGTCTTCCTTATTTCCACAACTAGGAAGTAATCATTTGTAATATCTTGAAGATATTACGAATAATCGTTGTATAATGTAACAATAATGCGATGATGTAATTAAAATATACACATTTTATGTTTAATTTTTTAATTTTGGTTAACATTTTTCTAAGAAGGAACCGTGCAGATAAAAAACTATCAAGTCTCATTAGATAATTGGTATTCTCCATTCTCCCATATATTCCATACCAACGCAATAGGTATATTTGTTATATATATTTTAAATTGCGGTGGAAACTCCTAGCTCTAAATTTGCACAATGCCTTTAGTTAACTACTTGTCGCTTTTTCATTAGGAAATAAAAAAAAAACTACAAGTTGTAACAAAATCCAACTTGTTTTTAGGGTTCCGTACCTCAAAGGGTAAAAAAAAGAAACCCTAATAAGATCACTCCCTTGTCCGTCTGTCCGTCTGTCTGTCCGTGTATCACCACTGATTTTCTCAGGAACAAGTGATCCTAGCAAATTGAAATTTATACCAGATACTGAGATCTATAGTCCCTATTAGGTGTATAAAAAATCAAGGTCCTGATTCAACACGATAAAAATATATGGGCAAATTTATATTTTCGTGAAAACTTGTAAGTATGAAAATTTACCTTAATTTTTAACTTTTTTTTATTTTTCGGACTTTTCCCTTTACTTGTGCTGTAAGACCTTGTTTTTAACCAAAATTGACAATTCTAGGTCAATCGAAAATACCATATAGGTTTTGAGTCGAAAACCTATATGGTAGTTCCCGTTGACCTAGAATCACGAAATTTGGCATAAAGCAAGGTAAGCTTACTGCACAAATAGAGGAAAAATTCCAAAAAATAAAAAAGTAGTTAAAGTTAAACAGATTTCCACAAAGTACGGAACCCTCGGTGGGCGAGTCCGACTCGCACTTGTCCGGGTTTTTTTTCGAAATATGTGTATCTACTCCTTTTCAATATTTCAACTACCAGCGTAAGTAGCGTCAGACAGAATATTCGACGTATAGACATAATCAACCTAAATATTCGATTATCTATATCCACTTACACTTTATCTCTTTGTATCTCATGATATTGTCCAGAAGCACAGTAGTAAGAAACGTACAGTCAGAAATATTATTAACTATCTAATATTTCAGAAATAATAAAATATGCACGAAATGTGTATATTTGTTTAATTTAAGTAATTTTATATATTTACCTCTTACAAGCTTTTTAGCATAATAAATTATAAGTACTTTAAAGAACCTTTTAATTAGATTAGTTCCATGAAAGATTATTGATATCAGCAAAGTATTTGTCGTTGAATTTTTACATAATATTTTATTTGAGAAACACACAGTATTCTATAACATAAGTAGGTATATAAGTAAAATAAAATATTACACAAACCAGTTAAGTTTCCACTAATTTAAACATACACATAGAGTAGACAATAACAAAGTTATAAAAGAAAATTAACTTTTAAGAAAAAAAACAAAAGCAATAAAAAAGTTAATATGATAGAAAAAAGGCTTATATAACATGAACCTTTTTCCTCCAGGAAACATACAGACAGACAGGACAGACAGATATATGAGTGTCCTATAGGAGAGTCATATTATCCAAATGTTCTTTATCTACAGAAAACTATAATACCATAGTTTAATTTGCCTTTCCTTGCCAACTTTTAAGGTTAATTACGCACTGAAACAATTTCCGTCAGTCACAAATAGTTATTAACGCCCACTGAAAATTTCAATTAAGCTTTATTTATATTTATTTAACATGTATAATTATACTTGTTATTAATTGAACGTCCTTGAATTATAGTTAACTAGCGGCTCACACTCGCTTCGCTCGGGTTCACCTCTAGAAAAGCAAAAACAAATCTATCCCACGGGAACCATACATTTTTCCGGGATAAAAAGTATCCTTATGTGTTATTTTGAAGTATGAGCTATATTATTGCAAAGTTTTATTAAAATCCATTCAGTACTTTTTGCATGAAAGAGTAACAACTAACAAACATCCATAGTCACAAACTTTCACATTTATAATATTAAGTATGGATTATATTATGTACTGATACAATATACATATATACTATTAAAAATTAGTTTCTTTCTGCATTTGAACATATTTAATACGAAAAGGTAATAATAAAGTATCTTAATTTAAAGTAATATTAATAATTTAATACATGGAATAGCCATATATTAGTACTTGCTATTAATATTGTTTTCATTTTAGTTAATTTCAATTACATTAAGATAATTAAATAAAAAATAGGATGGAATTAAAAACTAGAGCAATTTAAATTATTTTTCAACAAAATAATAATAAGAAATCATTTAATTCAAATAAAATCATGTTTTTTTTTCTTTCTGTATGTTATTATAGACTCGAATATGATACTATACCATCAAAACTGTATGGAAATTGGAAATTGAGAAAGTCTTTCTTCTATTATTAATTATTTTAATAACAAGGTATCACATAGAGATCCACCCAAATGCCAATTCTAGATTGGTATTCTTATAGAACAATACTATGAAAGATTACGGTATGAACTGTAGTTTTAATATAGGGGAATGAGGGGGGAAACCAGATAGGGGGTGAAAACAGATAGTTCCTATTTCATTGCTCCACGTACAGCTGTCTCATTCTAGCTAGTGGAGAAATACGCGCAAACGCTTACTCAGTGCGGTTGCAAATCGCGGCGACGGTATCATCTCGGCGCGTGCGTCTTTATAACGAAATTTAAAAACAAGGGTAAGTTACCTAATATTTAATTTTTTTTAAAGTGTTATCATTAAACTTTTCTGTGTGCTATCATATACAGTTGTATTTTTTATGAAGGAATACATATTTAATCTTTTAAAACGGTATTGGGTGTTGCTACGAGTGTAAACATAACCTGTTAGTTATTACAATTTCAAACATGGTACTTGTGGGGTACAAGCGGACGGGGTGATTTCGACTACCCGGTTTCACCCCGATCAATTTTATATGTAGGTATTGTGGGTGTTTGTTTTATTCCTCTTTTTAATTACTATTTATTTTTTACAGAGTGCGAGCAACAACATGCCAAGAACCTATGTGAAAAAGTCAGATAAGTTGCAATGGTCGGAGTCAGACATGCTTTTAGCCCTAAATTCGGTGATAGAAAGTAGAATGGGATATCTTTTAGCGTTACATAAAGTGTACCCAAAAGTTCAAAAGGCTTTAATAGAGCTGTAGTGTCATCATTTTTTAATGTTTTAGATACCATTTATGCTAAGCATGCTTTGAATCCCACGCAAATTTATTACATGGACGAGACTGGATTGACCTCTGTACCACAATACAAACTTAAAAAAACCAACTTCCAGGCACGAAAATGTAAAAAATAACTAAACGATGGTTTTCATTAAGAATAGATACCTAATCAGATATTTTCGAATCGGTAAAAAGATGAATAATAAAACTATCAGGAGGATTCGGAGTCTTTGGTTTGAGGCGAAAATTACAGTCAAACGAAGTCCACAAATGAATGGTACCAATGCACTGCTTGACTTAAATGGGCTCACGAAGTTGCATCGGTTGTTCAGAGCAAGAATTATTATTTTTTGTATGCAAAAACTGCGAATAATTTGAAAATTTAGTTTTATTGTTAGTATCTGTATTCACCCATAGAATATAAAATACCTATCCGGTTTGACCCATAGGTACGGGGTGAATTCGGATTTATAATTTTTAATTAAAATTGTTCTATTTTATAGTTATTAAGATTGATCTCAAACATTTTCATACCAAAGTTATGCCTAAGGTATACTTAAACATTTATAATATTGATTATCTCAATAAATAGCATAGTGATTTATTTATTGTGTTTTCTTCTTAACTATCCGGTGTCCCCCCACCTTCCCCTACATAAAAATCACAATATCATCCTAGTTCTTGTAAGATGTCAATTCGGTTCCCGCTCGAGACATAGTACATATGTAATTATTATGTACTAACGACTCACTCTTGCTCCGCTCGGGTTCGTCCCTACTTACGTTTTAACGTTTAGTAAAGATTTCTCAGAGATGAGATATTTCCCGCAGTAATATTCTGTAATATGTTAACCCGGATAACCAGCTATCATCATACCAAATTTCATCAAAATCCCTCCAGTGGTTATGTCTTTGAGGCAGTCACAGACAGACCCATAGACAGACAGAAAAAAATCTAAAAACTATACATTCGGCCTCTGTATCGATAATAATGTCTATTTAAATAAGATTTTCCAAAAAAAAACATACAGATTCGGTTTAGTTAAAAATTTATTATATACTAGCATTGCCCGCGGCTCCGCCCGCGTCCAGATGACCAAAAACCAATAAACCAAAAAACTATATAAAGAGAAAAAAATAAATAAGCTATTATATTAATTATTATACTATTTCTCCTTCAAGGGAAAGAGAACTAATGCGTCTTTGTTGTTGATATTTTATACTCAAGAATTGTATATTAACTTAACTAATCTATACTAATATTATAGAGATAAAGTTTGTGAATTATGAGTCTGTGGCGTTGTAGGGAGTAATCTCTGAATCTCTACTAAACTGATTTAAATGAAATTTGGTGAGAAGATAGTTTGAGACCCTGGAAAGGACATAGGTTACTTTTTATCTCGGAAATCATCCCTTAAAGGGGTGAAAATGGGGATAAAAGTTTGTATGGGAAATCAACCTAGGGACGAACCCGAGCGAAACGAGGGTGAGTCGCTAGTACATATATAAAATTTACCTTATTTTTTAAAGAAAGTAAACAATCTGACAAAATCAAGAATAGTAGCATAAACAGCAAATCACGTTATTATTTTTAACTTTGACATTTATTATGGCGAAATCTGTGTACCTATATAATATTAGTCTCAGTATACACTATCCTACTCTAACAACCTCGTCATGACGAAATCTTTATGTTTATCCTGACCTTCCTTAAATATAATATTATATCTATTAGTAATATTTCGCGGTAGTTACTTTGTAAGTCTGTTTGTTCACGTCTTAAACTTAAAATTATGTCGATAAAACAACCAAAACAAATTCCTGAAAATTTCCATAATTAAGTGATTATTGTGTTCGAATAATAATCTTACTAATATTATAAATGTGAAAGTTTAGATGAATCACGCCAGAACGCTGAACGAATATGGATGAAATTTGGCACAGAGATAGATTATTATAGCACATAGGGTACCTCGAAAAATTCCC
This sequence comes from Brenthis daphne, assembly GCA_947093115.1. NCBI lineage: Eukaryota > Metazoa > Arthropoda > Insecta > Lepidoptera > Nymphalidae > Brenthis > Brenthis daphne. The sequence continues at coordinate 18,761,170 of OX352483.1, forward strand.
GGTTCCCCTGGGATAGATTTGATTTTGTTTTTCTAGAAGCGATAAAATATAATAAAAAAATATGTACAACAAAAAAATTTATGTACAAGGCACATACTGCGTATAAGAACTTGTATATATAGTGCAATTCTTATCGCTTAATCAATTTATACCAAGAGAAAGTAAGATATTTTATATTATCAATAAGAATTAACTTGCTATTTTAAAATATATTAATGTACATATAAATCGTTAAACTTTATAAATACAGTGATTCGTGTCAAGAAGTCTGTAAAATGTTAATAGGTTCTTTGACTCGATATAACTTTTTTCAATGTCGTTTAAAGTCATACAAATACTTTTTTTTATTATATATTTAATAGAAAACATATTAATTTACTGATTTATGTGAACATATTAAAATATATAGTACTAGCGACTCACCCTCGCTTCGCTCGGGTACGTCCCTTGCTTGCTTCCCCATATATACTTTCATCCCCATTCTCACTCTCTTAAGGGATGATTTCCGGGATAGAAACTATTTCACTCACTCACTTTTCATATGATGAGATTTAAAAAAAACCTATTTTAGTAAAAAAAAATCTTTTTATTTTCTTCTATACAAAACTTCCTGACAATAACAAACACACAAAAAAATAATCATCCAATTTGGTGCAGTCGTTCCGAAATTATGGGCGTACATACATTTCGGTGATTCATTTTTATTTATATAGATAAAGTATATAAATGGTGTTTTAAAAATATACAATAAAGAAAATAACAAATATACTTAATTATATATACAAAACAAATGTACACTTAATTATTACTGTACAAGTCATGTCCGCGTGGAATAGTGGTAAGAATGCTAGTCGCATTCTCCCGCTGAATGGCAATGTCGATTTTTTGGGCGAAAAACGAGTCAGCTCTTCTGTCACCAGTAGTATGTTGGGATATGTTGGGACATTAACACACAGCACCATCTAGTTCCATAGTATGCTATAAGGCCTTTGTTATGGACAAAGACACATAAACACTCATGACTGGAGTACAAACATTTCTGCTCATCACACAAATGAATGCCCCCAGCGGGACTCGAACCCGCGACCGCTGGCACAGAAAGTAGGGTCACTACAAACTGAGCCAAACGTGTCGTCAAAAGTAAAGGCGATAAGACAAGGTATATGTATTTGTTTTAAAATATTCATATTGTTAGAGACAGGGTTAAAATGTTTAAGCATTTTGGAAGCCTTTCTCTATCTATATATAAAAACTAAAACATTTTATATAAAAAAATCGATATAAACGTAATTACATATTTATTCGAAACTCTCAACTCTTTGAGATCTATGTATTTTTACGCTTACATGAATTTAAATTCACTAATTTAAATTAGACTTAGAATAAATGGCAATGCGCATGTTATTTATAAAGGCTAATAAATTTAATACATTACAAGCAACACGCATTACGCAAAAGTAAACTTTAGAGGTATACTATACATTACGTGCAAGTCTATATATTTTGTGCTTATTAATAATAATTGAACTATTATGTTTGACAAGAGATTAAATGGAGATCTTCATAGTCTCAGAGCAATTGCTAGGTTTAAGTGACACACATACTTATATAGACACACACATACATACAACCTCAGAATAAATATTTACATATACGGAGTCCGCCAAAAAAATGACAATGTCAAAAACAGTAGCGTGATTGTCGATTTTGCCATACAGATTGTTTATTTCCTTTAAAGGATAAGAAAAAATATATATATCTAGGTATTATTTTACAAGTTTTGAGACGGAAATATGAATAATAAAGATAATACTACCTTTTTTGTATTTCAAGCTTTAGTTATCTTTCCCCTGAAAGAGAAATACAACAATAATAGCTTATTTATATATGTTCTTTTACATTATTTTAATATAATCCGTTGGCTATTTTATTTATTAAAACTTATTTACTTACTTAAATAAGACAATATTGTATGGCTTCATGTTTAGTTTTGGAGATTCTGTCTATATTATTCCTTATACAGAGCATACATACATACGTACGGTCATGCAACTCTATATCAATCAGTGGTTTTACCAGCTGTTATATTCAAAATAAGTTTGTCATGGTCTAATTAAAACAACGGTAATCTACTGTTACCTTATTTTACAAATATAAAAATAGGTGCAGTTATTTGACGGAAGCCCAAAATAATGTAGTTTCAATATTGTAATTATTACATAAATAACTGATTGACATGAAACATAATTAAACTTATTGCTTTCAGTTTTGAAAATCCTGTTTTTTTTTACGGAAAAGTTGTAAAAATTGCCTTTTTTCACAAAAGACGCGTACATACATACATACATACATACATACATATATAGACAGACTTAAAAAGTAAAACCTTATCTAAATACAAAATTTGATCCAAACTTATATATAAATATCTATACATATAATAAAATTGTAACTAATTCGAATCTGTACATTAAATATTTTTTGGAAAATCTAATTGAAATAGACATTATTATCGATACAGAGTCCGAATCTATAGTTTTTAGATTTTTTGTCTGTCTGTCTGTCTGTCTTTCTGTCTATCTGTCTGTTACCGCATCACGAGAAAACCACTGGACAGATTTTGATGAAATTTGATTTAATAATAGCTAGTTATCCGGGTCAACATATAGGATACTTTTTACCGCGGGAAAATATCTTATTTTTGAGAAAAAATACAAAAACTGCTATGTAAGAGTATACTAATATGTAAAACCTAAGGATTTGGTTTTTCGTCATCTGAACGCGGGCGGAGCCGCGGGCAATGCTAGTATATTATTATGTATGCAAGAATTGTTCATTTAATTATTATAAGACAAGATTTTATTACTTAGCTCTACACACGTAAAACTGCAAGTAAAAATGTAATAAATATAATTAATTGTACTTTAAAACAGAGTAGAATATACATCAAATATTACAAAGCAAGTTATATAGATTGTTTACGAAGATCTTTTGTCATGTAAGATGAATAAGATGAAAAACGGTGCGGCAACGCGCACAGAAATAGCACGACGCGACGCTTGCGCTACCAATGTCGAGGTGATCTCCTGCATTGTGGCGGCTTTAGAAAATCATCACTACATATTATAAAATAAAGTTAAATTTGTGTTTCATAGGGCTAATCTAAGAAACTACTGTACGGATTTTCATACGGTTTTCACCAAAAGAAATGGGGACTATCTAACAAGGTTATGAGCTGTAAGTTATAAACATTTAAAAAAAGCTTCTAGAGCGTAGCGAGCGTAAGCCACTATTATAGTTAGCTAACTACCAAACTTAACAGTTAATTATTTTAATCTATTTTTTTATGCAACAGTCATGGGTATGCGCTTATATTCTTTCACAATCATTTTCTGTGTTTCTCTAAACTAATTGAAATAAAATATATAGTAATATTTTTATAAAGACTATTTTATATTTATCTATACTGTAGGTATACATACATATAATAAAATTGTAACTAAAACAAATCTTTACATTAAATCTTTTTTTGAAAATCTTATTGAAATAAACATTATTATCGATACAAAGGCCGAATTTATAGTTTTTAGAATTTTTGTCTGTCTGTCTGTTACCGCATCATAGAAAAGCAACGGTAGGAATTTTATGTAAATTTGGTATGGTAATAGCTGGTTATCCGGGTCAACATATAGGATACTTTTTACTGCAGGAAAATGTATCATTTCTGAGAAAAATACAAAAAATGCAATGTAAGAGTATACTAATATGTAAAACCTAAGAATTTGGTTTTTGGTCATATGAACGCGGGCGGAACCGCGGGCAATGCTAGTACATATATAAAACTACAGTGTGCGTGTGTTCGTATTTCTTCTCCGGCTCTATCGAAAGCGTCGAAAGCCAGATTTTTTTAATTTTCCGATCAGACGAGGTCTTTGACAGAATACGTCTGCCTACCGGGAAATAAAGTATTATTTAAATCTATCTAGCCGTTCCCACGCCGTGACACCGTTTCTACACAAAACCGCCTCCTTTCTGTCGCGTAACGAAATCTTAAATATGTGCTAGTGTTGTATCGAAATTAAAACAATATTTATATTACTAAAACAGAATTTTATTAAGGGAAAACGTATGATAAGTTATAATATTTGTTAAAATCATGACATTTTGTTATTATCAAGTGCCCTGATATTGCTGAGAGATCAAGTTACAATACTATTATAGATTTAGGAAACCTAATTTTTTTATTATTATTAGAATAATAAAATAAATATAGGCAAATATTTGATATTTTAAATAAATATCGAAAACGTCAGGAACAAAGGTATAAAATTAGACAGTGACCAAATCCAAAAATATAATTTTAACAAATGACCTATAATATGTTTGTTTATTCATTCGAAAGGCGCTGTGCAATAAATGTGCACATGCTTGCATGTTTATAAGGTCGATATAATAAATTGTACGTACACATAAAATTTCTCAATACCAAAACTCTTTAATTAATATAATCATTCTGATCACGTTTATAATTGTATGACATCTATAATTGGTATCCACTATCAACCAAACACGATATTTGGTTTAAATGAATAACTGTTATTATTCAAAGTACCCGGGCTACCGAGCTTCGCTCGGAGTTCTTCTTGGTTATGTCGTATTTTTTAGATAAAAAATAATTAAAAACTCGAATAAATACAAAAAAAAACAAAAGTAAAAACTTTGTATCCAATCGGGGTTCGAACCCGGACACCTGCGAAAACATGCGTTTTTCCAGACATAACACTAATCTAGATCGATTTTTAGCCCCCAAAAACCCCTACACACCAAACAGCGAAATCGTTATAGCCGTTTCCGAGATTGCCTTTTAAATAAATTAAATAACACTAATTGCGTACATTCTGGCTATTTCCTTTGCTACCCCATCGCTAATGATAACGCAAAAACTCAACTGCAATAGGTATATAACGAATGAAACCAATAAAATACTTCGTTTTCCAAACTGTAATTGTGGAATAGTTAATATATATTTACAGCCAATTAATGTTTATTTAAGACAATTAACTAATCAGGTTTGAAAATACACTTAATCTACATTTAATCCTATTGGTAAATAATCGCCAAGATTAGGATTAAGAAGCTCTAGTATAAACACTAAGGTTTTAGACAAGATTAATATATTTTTTTTTTAATTAAACACCTGTAATTAAATAAAAATAAAAGTGAAAATGGTAAAAATACTAACCTCTTATTCCTCTATTCGCTCTTCGAATGTTGGATGACAAGTACTTTTTAGCGATACATATAGACCTTGAGCAATTTTAACACTGCCACAAGTCTCTATATTATGGCTTATTATTTGCCATCAATTAACGTTGCTAACGTTACGGCTAGAAATAATTGCATCATGCACTGATATAGATCATTTATGGAAGACAAAGGTAATTTTTTTTTTGAACGGACTTCGTAAGTATGCATTCGAAGCGTCGCATCGGGGACCAAAAATTAAAATAAATCCGCAAAATAATCCGAAAAGTTAGTTTTATTTAAAAAGACTTCGTAAGTATTAACTTTGTTAATTTTATAACTATCAATTAAAAGTCATTAGCCGCATTTACGTAAAATTTTACCTGAACATAGCTAAAGTTTTTTATTTTTTTAGTTTTATAGTTTTATAGTTTTAGTTTTTTATTTTTTATTTATTTAGAAAGTATCAGATTAAAGCAACTTATACAAAAATTGTAACTTTTTTTCTAAATTTCAATTCTTACAGTTGTTGCATTGATTAGGTAAAAAGACGTAGTATTAGTTGAAAATGGATGAAAACAGAAAAAAGAAAACTCGAAAACCGCTATTTTGTTACGTTGACAGAATTTTGACGTGCAGGTTGAATCACCACTACCCTGCAAATATGTAAATTTCTTTCGTTCTATACGTATAATATTCCTTCCACACCCAATATCTGACTTAATATTATATATCACGTTTATGATTAAACTAGCATTGCCAATGACCAAAAACCAAATTTTTAGGTTTTACATATTAGTATACTCTTACATTGCAATTTTTGTATTTTTTCTCGGAAATGAGACATTTTCCCGCGGTAAAAAGTATCCTATATGTTGACCCGGATAACCAGCTATCGCCATACCAAATTTCATCAAAATCCCTCCAGTGGTTTTTCTGTGATGCGGTAACAGACAGACAGACAGACAAAAATTGTAAAAACTGTAGATTCGGCCTCTGTATCGATAATAAAGTCTATTTCAATAAGATTTTCCAAAAAATATTTAATGTACAGATTCGGCTTAGTTACAATTTTATGATATGTATAGATTAACCCTGTCCGAGTTAGTTTAATTTAATATTAATAAGTCTCACATTCAAGAAGCGCGACTAATTTGACAGTAAAGTGACTCGGAGGTCAATGACACATATGACTAACTTCCTTTAGGATTCAGACCTAAAAATAAAACTTATACAGATGTAAAATGAAAAAATAGACCAATATCCCGATGTAACATTTAAACTTAATTTTTTAAAACTGGAACGATGCTCTAAACTATAAATATTTATAATATAAGAATAAATCGTTTCACATCTGATCATCCATATATTATAATGTGGATGGAAACTAATGATATTTTAGATCTGGAGTCCGATTAAATTGATCACATTTTATGGAAAATATTGGATAGGTACTTTTAAATGTTTATAATAAAAAAAATATTTTGTCTCACTTGCGGACTATCCTGCCTTTGCTCAAATGTAAAGTGTACACATACATACATACACAATATTGGGTTATTTGTAGTTGATATAATCCTTGTTGGTGTTCGTCGTGGCGTGGGGCTCAGTAGTGCCCGGCAATCCAGCCGGGCGCGAAGCCAAGAAACGCACAGGGAGGTGGCCCACTTCGGTAGACGGTGGGAGGTGGCCCTCTTCGGTGGGCAGTATACCATGTGGGTTGCTCCTGGTACTTCACTGATAGCAGAGTGGACCGTAGAGCAACCCCATGGTGTTGTTGTCTGCTTCGGCAAACCTGCCGTCGGGACGTCGTAGTTGAATGCGTAAGCGATGGATGTGGGAAAGTTTTATTGGGTTTTAGTGGGTAGTACTAGCTTTGCCGGTGGGTCCCACACCTCGTGCGTAAATGCATTTCCCAAGGTTAAATAAAATCCTTGTTGGTGTGTTGTCCGCATAACAACTTATCAAATTTTCATTGCATTTCTTTTTTAATCATTGCAAAAAAAGATAATGCATCGATTTTTTCGTATGTAAAATATAAGATGCACAAAAAAAATCTTTATTTCATTTATACATAATAATGGGGAAGAAAAAAGAACTTACCAATTTTTATACTGTGTTAGGAGGTTAGTCCTTTATAACCTCATCGTCCATGTACAATGTACATACATACATATATTACACCATAAGTATTTTTTTAAATATAGCAAGATTATAAGTGCTTTTAAGAAATTTGTGTTAGCTGAATATTTGTACTAAATATTTACCTAACGTACTAGAGTCAAGACTATATTTTGGAGAAGTTATATCCGTCTACCTGTCTATTTAATGACACGTCACTTGAAAACAGTTTGAAGCTCAATGTGCACTGTACAGCTACAGATAGTAATAATAACTTTTTTTTTAAATAAATAAGTATACCAACTTCCAAAATCCTTTAAAAAAACCTATAACAGACTCATGAGAGGATGTTTTTCTTGAAATTGATATGAGATTAACTTGAGGTACACGTAACTTTTAAGTTTCAACAGTCCCGGTTCGGGCCAAGTTTAGTTATTTAGTCTTTCTGTATAGCAAGCCTCAGTAACAGCCCGGAGTTGGGAAGTTGGCGGTGTTTCACCCCCGTACCTCGGAGAGCACGTAAAGCCGTCTGTCCTGCGCCTTAACTCTCACCGGTCGTGTCGAGCAGTCGTCCCACCGGAGTATGATTGATAGGAAAAGAGAGTGCACGTTGTGTCTGCGCGTACACTTGTGCACTATAATATCTCCTGCGCAGTTGGCTAGTCTCAATGAGATTGGCCGCCGTAGCCGGAATCGGTCAGGAGATCATCATCAAGTTTCAACAAATGCCTAACATTTACTGCATGTAGGTTATATAGAAATGCATAGAAAACTATTCCCCATGCAAATTATAAGAGAGAATGGGGCTAAAAGTCTACACTTAGATGCCTCTCTACAGTTTTTACTGTCACTATATTCCATTAAATGATCATTAATAATAAGTTAAGCAAGAAATAATATTACACTGTGATTGTGATTTGTCTTGTTTTTATATTCTTACTTGAACAACGATTTTAAAGAATCTTTAAATTTTGTTCATATAAATATATGTTTGTAGGTAATTCAAATTTGAGAAACACTAATACTGAAATGATTATATATTTTTTTTAATTTGAGAGATTATTAAAAAGTGTAAGAGATTAAGCTTTTTATTCCCGTTTCTCAGCAGCATGGAGAACACGTCACAGGCATCGTTATAGCAATTTTACGTCCGACCTAAATGTACGGGATTACTCACCGGCGAATGTACTTTTCATCAAAAAAAACTATGACAAATTATGTTTAATTGTTCTGTTTTCATTAGAAAGTATCTACATTAATATTGAGATTTAGAATAAAAATTAGTATAACTCTAAGTACAAAGATGCTAAATTATAAAAATATTTCTTTTCTTTTGATTCTGTGTTAAAATTAAGTATATTCAATTATGTAAATTTACATACAATAGTTACAGAATAACTTATTCTATTAACAACAATCTAATGTGTATATAAAAATCTTGTGTTTCGGTATTTGTGGTCGCACTCCTCCGAAACGGCTCTACCGATTTTAATGATTTTTTGTGTATATTTGATAGGTATGAGAATAAGTTATAAATTATATTTCATCCTCCTAAATGGGGGATAGCCCCATTTTTTAAGTAACTAGGGGCGAGAGATGAGTCGCTAGTAGGTTATATTAATATTGACAAACAAAAACTCAGAAATATAAATATTTCGAACTATGTTTGTTCCATATTACATTGTGACAAAGAAACAATTTCAAAAATATCATTTATTAATTAATAATTATATTTATGAAGTCATCTTTACAATATAAATATAAAAAAATATAAATCGTTAAAATTAATTGCCAGAATCGAAATTTACGGCAAATGCTAACAATTAATCTCTTTTATAATCCCATTTTCCATTCAATAACTAAAACATCCATGAATTCATATTTTTAAATACATACATACACTTTGTTCTTATCTCCAAGCAATAATGTTGGTGACATAAATGAATAATAAATCGCGTTGACGAAACTTTTGAATGATGAAACGAACTATCAAACGCCTATTTATAAAATCGGTCGGTTTATTCGCGGCGCATTGCATAACGGCAGACTTACACTAATTATATTATGAGGAGTGCTCACCCGTAACTACATTTACTTGGTCAAAGTGTCAATATTCGTCGTCTCAGCTCATATTTGTCTAAACGACCATTTCTATGGTTTAATACAGAATCATTAACTTTTAAATGTCAATTCTATTGATATAAAATACATATTTCACTTTAAAAAAATTGAAAAGATATAATTTATCTATATACGTATATAAATCTTAGAAATGAAAGCTTTGTTTTCGAAATAGAAGAAAAAAGCTACTGTAAAATACAACAAGTATTTGTAGTTTGAACAAAAAGCACTAAGGCGATGGTTTACAACCGTCTACCAATTACTAGAGACCCGTGTCTTATGTCCGATTTCACCAACATCCTACCTACCTACCTACGTATGGGAACCCTAGCTTAAAAGTTCCCCTAAACTAGCCCCTAAATTAAATTTCGTTTAAAAAAGTTTCGTTTATTAAACCCTAACTGTGAAACAGAAACTGTCCCCTAACAGCCCTAACAATGCTTAGGGGATCCCTTAAACTTGGGTGACGTTGGTGAAATTGGCTATAAGTAATCAATATCTAGCACATAACAGCCCCCTAACCATGCTTAGGGGATCCCTTAAACTTGGGTGACGTTGGTGAAATTGGCTATTAGTAATCAATATCTAGCACATAATCTACTTCTAAGCCATAAATCGTGTTAACCTCTATGAAAGGTTCCATTGTTGCACGACAGGAATCAAAATAATCAAATTTATTCATTCACATTTCAAAAAACAATGCATTTTTGGATTTCTTTACGATCTAAGTAGAAAGATTGTTTAAAACAATTGAAAAAGATACTGACGGTATAAGACATGTATTCTCTAACTGTTGGTAATCCCAGTAATACAGCATTTTTATTAACTTTAAAATGATTAACTGCCTTGGTGGTGTAGCATGTACGGCTGCAAACCCGGAGGTCCTGGGTTCGAGTCCCGGGTCGGGCCAAGTTTAGTTATCGAGTCTTTCTGTATAGTAAGCCTCAGTAACAGCCCGGAGTTGGGAAGTTGGCGGTGTTTCACCCCCGTGCCTCGGAGAGCACGTAAAGCCGTCGGTCCTGCGCCTTAACTCTCACCGGTCGTGTCGAGCAGTCGTCCCACCGGAGTATGAGAGTGACAGGAATAGAGAGTGCACTTGTGTCTGCGCGTACACTTGAGCACTATAATATCTCCTGCGCAGATGGCTAATCTCAATGAGATTGGCCGCCGTAGCCGGAAGCGGCTAGGAGAACATCACAGCATTTTTTTTTATTATCTTGTCATAAACATAATATAGGTATTACCTATTTTTCGAAACTTTGACCTATTTTTATTATTTTTTTAATATTTCTGATACAAGGAGGAAGTATAAAGCTATCTAAAATATAAATAGAAAAGTAAATATAGGAAGTAAGAAAATTAAATTTGCTGTAAAATTCGAAAACATTACATACATAGTCTTTCATGACATTATTTTGACACACGTTACTAAAAATATCCCATATGCTTACTACTGAAAATAAAACACCTATACGTATAATAAAATTGTAACTGATCGGAATCTGAATCTGTACATTAAATATTTTTTGGAAAATCTTATTGAAATGGATATTATTATCGATACAGAGGCCGAATCTATAGTTTTTAGAATTTTTGTCTATCTGTCTGTCTGTTACCGCATCACAGGAAAACCACAGGAGGGATTTTGTTGAAATTTGGTATGGTGACAGATGGTTATCCGAATCAACATATAGGATACTTTTTACCGCGGGAAAATATCTCATTTCTGAGAAAAGACACAAAAACTGCAATATATAGGGTATAATAATATGTAAAACCTAAGAATTTAGTTTTTGGTCATCTGAACTCGGGCGGAGCCGCGGGCAATGCTAGTAATAAAATAAATTGTCACAAAAATGTCTATAATAATCATAAAAATTAAGCAGATAAAAGACTTGGATGCGATCATGTCGTAACTTTCCAACAATCGCGCTGTTTTCTGGAACACTATATTTATTGTTTCTCCAGCTGTTGCTGCAAATTCTACCACAGGATTACTCAAAGAAAGTTGTAAGAAATATTTGTTGTTTAAAATCTTTAAAAAAATACATTTATTTTAGAAAATCATACACAGATACTAACAAAAGTAATACGATATTAAAATATTCTAAGCCGTTTAAATGACAGTTAATGCAAGTGTTCTAATTAATATAATTAATAATTTGATGCACTAAAATAAAATATAAGCTTTCCCCTCACAGTATTTTCGATAAGATACTTTAGAGGGTAAAGGCAGTGGTACCCCAGTGGTAACGCGCTCGCTTGGGAAACCGAGTAAAGCGGGTTGAAATCCCGGGTCCCGCACCTCTAATATTTTCATGTGCGATTAATTTCCAACATGATTACCACTTGTCTTACGGTGAAGGAAAACATCGTGAGGAAACCTGCATGTCTGAGAGAACCTAGCAAGTTTACGAAAGACATGTGAAGTCCGCCAACCCGCACTTGGCCAGCGTGGTGGACTATGGCCTGATTCCCCTTGTATTGAAGGTAGACCCGTGTCCAGCAGTGGGACGTTAAAAAGGAATCCATACATACATACTTTAGAGGTGTTATATGTTTTTTTTTTTGGTATATGAAGTCAGTAACAAAACATAATACAGAATTTATTGTACATTATTATACAGTATAAAACCTAACTATAACTTATAATAATGGCAAAATCGAAAGTTTTTAGTTTTGACTCGAAAGTTTTGGCTCTTTATCTGTTAGTTTGTTCGAATGTACATCACTCTCAAAATACTGGATATATTTAAATACGGGCTACTTATAAATAATATTTTGAATCAAAAATAAATAATTTTAATTCTAATAGAACAAAAGAGTTTTGTAAAGCTACGAAATGTACGCACACATATGTATATAGGGTACTAACATTCTTGAAGGTTATTGTCAATGAAATAGATACATCTGTAACAGTAACTGAAGGTAGTAATTAGAAATTTTAAATTTATAAAAACCATAACTATTTGTGTAAATTGATCATTTATAATATCTAATTTTAAATTTATTTCGTATGATCTGTTTCTTGGCAGACAATTACATTATGTCACATTCTTCTGTTGTCAAAGATTAGGTTTACAATGAGTAGCGGTGTGACGTCGCCTGTAGAGCGATGACTTGTTGTCTTTGTCAAATCTTACCACAAAATACAAAAATATGAGGATATTACGTAGTCTCTTGAGATGAAGGCCATATTGTATATTTGAAATGTATAAAATCTAAAATTAAAAGTCAAAATGGACCTGTCGTCGCTTGAAAGCTTCAACCCAAGGACAAAGGGACACAACTGTCTTTCTGTAATAAACCCTAAACTAAACATAAAAATAACCTCTAAACTACCCGTGTACGTTGTACCTAAAAAATAAAAAAAAAAACTTTTCAAGAAAAAATACACTCTTCTAATTTTAACTTATAATAATTATTGCTGCATATATTTTAGTTGAAAAATTAATATCTTTATTACTTATTGGCGCGTTCAATTAAAAATAATGAGAAGCCATGTTGATTATAATTGTGTTTATGTTTTCTTAACAAAGAACACAAAGATCATTGAACAAAAAGACTGGTATAATATAAACACAGCAGTCAAAGATGCCGCCTTGACGTTAAGAAACGAAAATAATAATACGTTAAAAATTATGTTCGAGCTCATACATTTAAGTACTAAGCTTTAAGGGCTTTAAAAGTAAATGCAGATTTTCTTAAAAGATAAAGTTTGAATTTTATTGGACATTAACCTCTTCTCGTTCGAGATTTATCGGAATGCATTTTTGCGGTCAATGCAATAAAAACAGATTTTAATGTAAAAAACCTTTGGCTCTATGATCTGGTTTAGATTCTTTGAGAAAAACGATTGTGTCCGACATTCGCTAGCTTTCTCTTTACACTGTTTCCCTGCTTTGTTTCGATGAATTTACGTTGAATAATCTCATCTTACATATAAGTAAATCATATGTACATATACGTACATATATAGTATATCTGTATATAAATATTAGTATAAATGTGAAGTTTGTGAGTATGGATGTTTGTTACTCTTTCACGCCAAACGGCTGAACGGATCTGAACGAAATTTGGCACAGAGATAGATTATAGTCTGGAATAACACATAGGCTACTTTTTATCCCGTAAAAATATACAGTTCCCGAGGGATAAATTTGTTTTTGTTTGCTAGCACCTTATATACTTAAGTAAATCACAATATTTTCAGTATTTTCACGATATGACTTAAAAATAAGAATACTTATAGAATAACCTTAGAATACATAGATAATATGAATCTTTATATTTATATCTAATATTTCTAAGGCTGTTTGTATAACACTGTTAATTTTTTAATAATTTAATTTAAAGTATTGATAAGCCAAAGTATTTAAATTACTTATGGCTAAAAAATAATACTCCACCGTAATCTTGTTTGAGAAAGTTATTCCAATTATTGCACGTCCGAATGCATATTCGTAATATTTATTACGACATTACTTCTAAATACGATTTTAGGCGTGTCGATGCCCTGATTGATGTGACGGGAAAGGTTATTGGCATCTTCACTTGGCCACGTGTTTTAATTGTCACGAAAGGTTCGTAGCACTTTCCAATATAAGGTCGGCCAATTTACATTTATATGTTAGTAGGATCATAATTAGGCACTTTTTAAATATTATTTAAGTATACAAAATAAAACATATAAAAACATATACTTAAAATAAATCTTTATCCATGGGTATCAAACGCCTACTGCATAATAATCTGGCATTTGTAAACTAACATGGATTATCCATGTAATATAACGATAAATATTAAATATACATTTATGGCGTTTAACTTTATATATATTCAGTCCTTTTTTAACGTTCCACTGCTGGGCACGTGCCTCCTTTCAATACTAGGGGGATCAGGCCATAGTCCACCACGCTGGCCAAGTGCGAGTTGGCGGACTTCACATGACTTTCGAAAACTTGTAAAGTTCTCTCAGATAGGCAGTTTCCACATGATGTTTTCCTTTACCACAAGGCAAGTGGTAATTATGTTAGAAATGATCCGCACATGAAAATATCAGAGGTGCGAGACCTGGGATTTGAACCCGCTTCACTCGTTTCCCTAAGCGAGCGTGTTATCACTGGGCTCGCACTGCCTAACTATATAAAGATATTATAATCCATATCCATACTTACTATACTATATACTATATTATATACTAAATAATATTGTAAATGTTGTGTTGTTTGTTTGGCTTTCTTTCACGTCAAAACGGAGAGGCGGATTGGCGTGATTTTTTGTGAGGAGATAGTTGGAGGGCTGGAGAGTGACGCAGGCTACTTTTTACCGCGGGAGATTATTTAATTCAAAAGAGATTATTTAATTGAAAACACGTTATATTACAATCCAAAAAATATATATGATCAGAATTATTTGAAACTTAGTATTAATGCTCTTCAATAAAATTAAATAAATATGTATTTTAGCATTTTTCGAAATTCATTCTAGAATGAGTTAAAATAGGGGATGAAAGTTTGTATGAAACTACCTTTTTAGATATTTTTTGTAGTTTTATCGCCAGCGAAGCCGCGGGTTCTGCTAGTTAACTTTATAAAGATATTATAATTATACTTAATTACTACATTAGATTGTGAACAGACAAAAGAACCAAAGGTCATTATAATTTAAACTGACAATAATGAATACGTAATCTTAATACAGGTTAAATCTTATATTAAATGCAGGTTAATAAAAAAAAATTGTAAATGTTACATAAATTAATAAATTTAACTGAACACTTACTAGCAAGTGTGAAGTGTCTTAGAAATCTATAGCTTTTCATTTGAGTACATAAATCATAAAGATTTGTCTCCTACGCAATACTTCGACTCAAACCATCGTCTCGTGATCCACGCGATAGATGGCGCTGATCATTAACCTAAATACAATACAGGCACGACTCCTAATTCATAATTTACTATTCAACCAAATCACGATTATTTATGTTTCATGTCACGAAAGCATAATAATAACTATATTATATTACAAATACATTATTATAATAATATACAATTTTTGTATATGGAGGTATAAAATATAAATTAAGCTTTGGTCTATTAGTCTATTTTAATTTTTAGGCAAATATAAATGATAATCAATTAAAATAGCTATTTTATTCATTAAATTAATAATTTAATTGCTATAAAAAACTATATTAATTTTTCTATTTGATATAGAATAAAATTTGACAGGTATTTATTCTACTCGGAAAAATAAACTTTAATAAGTTCACGGACATAATTTCGGTAGATTCTCTACCCAAAAGGAGAGACCTTTATTTGACACCGATACTTGCTGTACCTTTTTTTAACGTTGGGAAATGCATATACGCGCGAGGTGTGGGACTCACCGGCAAAGCCAGTACTACCCACTAAAACCCAACAAAACCTTCCCCCGTCTTAATGGGGCGT
This sequence comes from Brenthis daphne, assembly GCA_947093115.1. NCBI lineage: Eukaryota > Metazoa > Arthropoda > Insecta > Lepidoptera > Nymphalidae > Brenthis > Brenthis daphne. The sequence continues at coordinate 18,777,108 of OX352483.1, forward strand.
CGCAGGATCGCTTACGCATTCTACTACGACGCCCCGACGGCAGGTCTGCCGAAACAGACCACAACAACCATGCGGTTGCTCCAAAGTCCACTCTGCTTTTTCACCAGACACCTAGAACACATGGAACGAGGCTCGCGAGACTGGAATAGAATGACAAAGTTTATATGTAACACCATTCAGGTGCCATATTAAAAAAAAAACATTTACATATTATTGCATTTGCAAACTTATAGTACCCTATATACTCTATCATTATATTAAATGAGTCATATTAAGCAACACCTGATAAGCATAAGCCAAATAAAACAAATGACCCACATTATAGATAACAATACGATGATGGCTTCAGTTTATTACTCCTGCGCAGCAATTAATCTCTATGCTCGTAACTCTGCCAACGGATTAGCTAATTCATATTCCAAAACAAAATTGACATGCCAAAAACATATACGCAATTCTAATTTAGAAAGCCTCATTATCTCAATGAGTTAAAAATTTTAGTTTATTAGCCTAAAACGGCTTATAGCATAATAAAATATACCTATATGCAAAACTGCCTGCAAAGAATAATATTGTAGTAATTTTGGCTTAACTGTCTCGGTGGTGTAGTGGCTAGCATGTACAGCTGCACACTCGGAGGTTTTAGGTTCGAGTCCCGGATCGGGCCAAGTTTAATTATTGAGTCTTTCTGTATAGTAAGCCTCAGTAACAACCCGGAGTTGGGAAGTTGGCGGTGTTTCACCCCCGTGCCTCGGAAAGCACGTAAAGTCGTCGGTCCTGCGCCTTAACTTTCATTATTATTATTAATTTTGACAAAAAACCTGCGAAAAGTTTTTTTTTAAAATTACCTCCATACTGAATTAGGTACATATTTTTCCTGTAAACACAATATTCAGACTCGCAAGAAATAACTAAGGTGCAAATATTTTCTATAAACATAAAACCTCTAAGGACTTGGCATGACGAGGACACCTTTTTCATAAATCAAATTACAATTAACGTTTAATTATAAGATTATTCATGAGTCATGACTGTATAATGAATGACCTCAACGTAACTAAAAACAATCCAAATATAAAGTTTGATAGAGCCACCGCCACAAGATTAGGTATCTTACCAAAAAAAAAACTATGAATAATGTTTAATTTTTAAAGATACTTACTACTACTTTAGAAATAATTTAATCTTAATGATGAATTAATTATCATCACACAAAAAACCAAACACCTAATATGCAGGGAACCAACAATATAACCGACTGTACAGTGTACGGTGATAGCAGCGGTTTATCGCCGAGTCAATTATTCACGCTGTTCATAACTGCCAACGAATTAGCCAACTCACACTTTAAAACTATGCCAAAGTAAAAATCATAAGCAATTGCAACGTTATTACGATGACGCGACAAGAAATATGGAAAACGATTATATTTTTGAAATATGTAGGTATAACAATTTTATTTAAAAAAAAAAGATAAAAAATATATTTTAGTCCCTCTATCTTTCGCCAATTCTTATCATAACTGGACTCCTATTAGAACTGGTGGTAGACTTCTGATGTTCTATAAAATAAAATGCATTTTAGTTTGAATCCAAAACACACATTAGGAAATTAGGTTCCACCAAAAACCACATAATATGTTCGATTGTTGAATCTACGAATATATAAATATTTATATTGTACTAGCGTCTCTAGATTGCTTTCCCATACAAACATTTATATCCATTTTCATCCCCTTAAGGGCAGATTTTCGGGATAAAAACTATCCTATGTTTTTCTCAGAGTCTCAAACTATCTTCTTAGCAAATTTCATCTAAATAGATTCTGTAGTTTCGGAGCCTATTCGGTACAAATAAACAAAAAATCAAATCTTTCTTTATAGAATATTAGTATATATAAAATACCACGATATACCTAAAAGAAAGCTAAGCGGATTAATTAGAGAAACGTATATATCAATAATCAATATTCCCCACTATATACATATTTCCTTTCATCGTGTTATAGACTTATCGTAAAGTAGTTGTATTTTACGTCGCTAGTGGCTCTGCAATCGCTTTGTTTACACATATGCATTAATAAATGTACCATAGAATTAATATATCAATAGTTTATTATATATATTATATAATAAATTTCGACGACACGTTTGGCTCAGTTTGTAGTGACCCTACTTTCTGTGCCAGCGGTCGCGGGTTCGAGTCCCGCTGGGGGCATTCATTTGTGTGATGACGAAGGTATGTACTCCAGTCATGGGTGTTTATATTTATAATATGTATTGTATGTATTTAAAGTTATATATGTGTAGTGTATCAACTATCTGGTATCCATAACACGAGTCTCGTAGCTTACCATGGAACTAGATGGTGCTGTGTGTTAATGTCCCAACGTATTTATTTATTTATAGTAATCATTGGTGGTAGATTCGACTCGGTCATGGAAGATGAGAGGGCTAATGTGAGACTATAAAAAAGAAACTTAAATAAGTATTATCGTAAAAATTATTTGCTTTATAAAATTTTATTTCCGTCATCTTATATATCAGACAGAAGGGCGAACCTTCTGACATTAAAAATTCCACAATATTATTCCATGTTCATAAACATTTGTGGTATATGAAAAATCATAATACACATAAACTTTAGACACTCGTAAATAATCTGAGTACAACACGATGATAGATACTCCTGTCGCTAAAATTAATTTTCTCCCTTAATGAAAATGAATTGTCATTTCTTGGCTTGCTTAATTCATATCATAGAGTATATTGCTACATATATTCATATTTTCCGCATCGACAAATCTTAGCATTCATTCTAACTTCCTTACGATATAAGTATGTAAATAACATTGTACATCTTCTATACTTATTCAAACATTTTTACTATTGTTTTTGTAAATTGTTTTTTTTTTTTTGAAGTGAAAGCTTCTATACGCAGGTTTGGATGGGGAGTAAATTCATGTAAGTCGTCATCGACATGGTCACGTGACGTTTTAACGCTAACACTCGAGAGTGCCAATAGATGTCAAACCAGATAAATGTAAACAATTTTAATTTAAGATCAAACAATTAATTTGAATATCCAAAATTAACAACTGTTTGGTTTTCACTTATGTCGGCGGTCCTCAGGACTGTTTTTTTTAAATTATTTAACTGTCTTAGTTTAATGAACGATAACACTTAAAGAACACGCAGGTTTTTTGGTTACGTATTATAATTACTCGTAAAGCTAAAATTTCATTTGCACTTTAAATGTTATTTCAATTTTTTTGGAGCTGAGTATTTAATTTCACGAATTAGCATATTTACACACGTGAAAAATTAGCAAAAATAATTTTATCCATTAAATAAATTTCATCAAAAAAATCTAGGCGATTTGATATATTATTAAATCTAAAATATTGACAAAAAATCAAAAGCGACACGATAAAATAGTTGAAATAAATTAAACCTTTTGCTTTTAATCCTAGAAAAAAAACAAAGATCACATCAGTAAAAAAGTTGACGAAATGACGAAAGCAGTTATTTTCACGTACATATTTATTTATCTTCTCAAAAGAAACTAAATGTAATCATGCCAGATTATTATTCGGAACGTTGTATTTTAAGCGTCCAATGTCATTTCATATTTACGACGCCCTATTTCGATAGGATTATTTCCTCAATCCTCATATTATTGTAATACATTTGTTAACATCTAATTTAAAATGCGAAACAAATATTTGGAAATTCATCGTAAATGTTTTAGTCGTAATAAAAGATTTAATTTAATTAAACTATAAAAGATATTGCAAAGTAATCCAAAATTTCTTGTGAAAGATAAATTATAAAAAGTTGTAATGTAATTATTTATTCATTTTAAACCAATACATTATTAAATTATTTTTTTTTTAAATTCAGGACTCTTATGAATTGAGCACTTCAGTATTAGTACCTATTGTAAGTCGTTTTTAACATAAATATTAAGTGTTTTAATTGTTTTAAAACATAACAATAAAATTACTATAGCATAGTTTGTAAAATGCATGCATGACAAGTTCATGCATTTTAAGTCACACGACACGACAAGTCAAAGGTAACTTCTAATTTTTTTTTAATTAGCATTTCTGTCAACAGCTGGCCTACACAAAACTGTAGCTAGTCTACTCTCATAAATACTATGGTGGTGATAGCAATCAGAAATCAGAACATTTTCTATAGAAGTGAGAAGTTGTTAATAATTGACGTGACCCAATATTAGGTGCTAATGTGTTACTTTTGTACGTGTTGACTGCATAATGACTCGTTCTTGACTGTAATATATTATGGTTTAATAATTTAAAGTAATTAGTTTCTGAGCAGTTAGTAAATGCCACTTAATAGAAATTAGAATCCAATCAAGTTGATGGAAATCAACATTAAAGAGAAAATGCTAAAGCAAGTGTACTATGTGTACGGATATTATAATTCCTTAAGTGACTTGGACTTCATATAAGTCCGTTCATGATCGTAACGTCTATACATATAATAAAATTCTAACAGAGTAGAACCTGTACATTAAATATTTTTCGCAAAATCTTATTGAAATAGATATTATTATGGATACACAGGACGAATCTATAATTTTTTCTGTCTGTCTATCTGGGAACGCATCACGAGAAAACCACAGGACAGATTTTGATGAAATTTGGTATGATGATAGCTGATTAACCGAGTCAACATATAGAATGCTTTTTACTGCGAGAAAATATCTCATCTCATAGAAATCTATACTAAACGTTAAAACGTAAGTAAGGACGACCCGAGCGGAGCAAGGATCAGTCGCTAGTACTATATATTTATGAAAGCCAAAACAATTTTAATTTTTAGGTAACTTTAATAACAATTAAACTCATAAAGTAAGAACATTTCACACATACATTTTCCTAAATACTAAAACATAACATGCACAGCTTACACAAAACATCAAGTTTTAGAAAACCACTAGATATACAACAAACTGAATTTATAAACTATAGAGCACCTTCAATATTAGGACATATTACATTTGTTTTTCTTAATATATAGTTCACAAATAGGTAACACTGAGCAGGTCAATGTTACCAGGTTACTATTTCTGTTTCCCGACGATGCTTACATCCGCTAATCTTGGTTTTCATTGCAGGTAAGTCACCTTGGATGACGTCACCACGAGCGTCATATGCAATGTGAAAATGAATCGGACTAACTATATCTCAGGTAATAAACATGAAAATAATGATCTTGGATACATCCCGAGATATTAAATCGACGACTGTGATCTTATGACTGTTGCTGCATTAAATCTATGTAATATATATAAAACACTTCCGGGATTCATTGAAAATTGAAATGCACGTGCGTTTTGGTCTAGAAAAATTTAGAAATAGTCATCCTCAGGTATTCTATAGGTGCCCAAAAATAATATTATTATATTATTACCTCCAGGTAAATTTCTAATAAATTAATTAAATTTCTAAGAAATCTATTGTTAACTGTAACGTCGGCGTGTCCGGGGTCGTGGAGGGATTAAAAACAATTATCAGGTTCAAACCCTTTCATTGTTCTACTGCCATACACAAGCCTAGCTGAACGAGGTGAACTTCAAACGTCTTCTGACAGTTAGGTTATCTCAGACATACAGATAATGGCATGGCTTTCTGAATGAGTTGTAATAGTAGGTAGTACTTAGTAAAATTACAGGCAAAAGATAATTTCGAAATAAAATACGCTTTTCATAGAATGCGGGTTGTAGTGTATTATCATCAGTCACCACCGTCCTTGACTCTCAATTTTATTAGTCAATACATTATTAATATGAATACATTAATCTCAATATACAATATGAGTAATATATTTTACTCCTTTGCTTTATAAGTATTTAATATGTAAATATATCATACTACAATTTTACGCCTAAACTGATTGCTGAGCGTTCGTGATCTATGCACAATACCATTCTCAAATTTGTGTTTGAAATTAAAAAGGACCTATTTTATGAACGAATGTCTTAAGATCTCTTATAATACCACAAATAAATTAATTTATTAAAAAACTAGCAGAACCGCGTCCCCTGTTTTACCCCCTTATGGGCTGAATTTCGAAAAATGATAAAACACATATTTATTTCATTGTATTGAAGATCATTAATACCAAGTTTCAAGTAATTCTGATCACAAATATCTTTTTGGTTTGTATTATACCGCCAAATCACGCCAATCCACAAACAAACAAACAAACACACTTTAATATTTATAATATTAGTATCTATATACATATTATTTTGACATAAGTATAAACAAAATTTTCATATTTTGTAAACGATTCCTGATTCAGTAGACAGTTCTAGTATACCTGTCCGTTTGTTTGTACACTTGTTGTAACTTTAGTTTGAACGTACATTCACACATACGTATTGTTTGAATTCAAACTAAAGTTGTTTTGATATACCTACGTGACTAATTTTAATGACTATTATTTATATTCTAACTCTAGTAGAGAAAATAAATATTTAAATAGCCATGCTATTTTTGCCACCTACCTACCATCTGCCGCCGGTCAGCGTCCACACTTCATGTAAGGAGGATTTCGAAACGAATTACTGTTTAATCGTTTATAAAAATCCAAAATATGGCAGATATGACCCATATCAGTAATCTGTAATAAATTTTCCACTCTAGCGGAAAGTTAACAAGATGCAATTTTCTGTTACACAAAACCGTTACTAGGAAATCTTGTAATTTAAATAACTAGCTTCACGCTAGATAGGACTTTATTGATAAGGAAGTAAAATAGAAAATCGTTTGGAGGCTCAAGGCAAATGTGGTACAGATTTATCGCGGAGTATTAGGAGGGCCGCGTATTTATATTAAGTGGAAAAGCTGTCGGCTCCAACGCCGACGCCACTTTTGGATGGCTGCATACAAGAATGATGTGGTGTGAATTTTTTAATCAGCTATAAATCAACATATTATAATAAATATGTTTTTCGTATAAAATTCGTAAATACCTCTGAGTGTGTAAACTTTATATCTGTTAGCAACGCTATATTCTTATATTGTAATTATTACTTTTTAGACAGCTTTGTTTTTATTGTAATACAGAAATTGTGTAAGTAATTAAAAAAAAATATGAAATCAATTTTCAATGAAAATGAAATTAGGTCTTCGTTGTATAATCTAATCATATTATTAAGTTTAGCAAACACTGCCATAATAGCATTTAAATTCATATCGACGAAAGCAAAGCAACAGGAAAATAAACATAACCATAACAAAGGACACACATCTGCATTTAATTATAATTATTCAGAAGACGCAAAGTATTAAGCTGGTGGTATATATGAAGATTGTAGCGACACTTTACTCTTTCGGCTAGATCGTCCAACTAATAATAATCGCGCATGTGAAATGTTTTGGCTGGTGCTTTTTGTTCGCCGCGGTTATTTCAGTTTTCCAGTAGGTTTCTGAGCAAGATCAACTGTGGCCGTCTCCGCAGTGCAGCTTTTACACAGAGATTGAGCCTGTTCTGATCATACGCGAAATAACCATGTACATGACGAGGATGTGAGGTTTTACGACCTAAAAGGATACAACGAAAGTGCGCCTTGAAAAATTCTAATGTGGTATTAGTGTTCTGCCAGTGCAGTGTTTGTGATCTGCTTCAGTTCAGTGAAAGCATATTGTCCAATATGACAGAATTTTTTGGTTCTTGGAGCGGTAACCATAGCGATGATGAGGAGATGGAATCAGTGGAGACTGTGGAGACAGTTACCACGACAACCACGACTAGAAGGAAAACACGTGAAGTAAGTGAAAACAGATCTTTGTGATTGCAAGATCCAGGCTGTGCGCCCTTGATCGTGACTGGCGCAGGTGTATTTTTGCCACAACCATTTATTTAGCACTGCGTTCTGGATTCCGACGATAATTTCCAGTCTACCTGACTTTGATCTTTGAGAATCCTGCATCGCATTCGAACGTTCAGCGTCAAACGTTCTAATTTGGGTATCAATATCATTGTTAAGGTGTTTATTTTGGACATGCCGATGTAGATGTCACGGGCGCTGTCAATCTAGAGATACAAACCAGTGTCCCATCAAGGTGAAGGCAATATGTGGATGTCAGCGGCAACTTCTTTATAAATCAACTGACGCACCGACTCTTAACTCTAAAAATACAATATTTCTCATTTTAAATCCTCTATCTGCTCGTATACAATATTTTTATTTCATATGAACATTCCAACTGTTCTTCAATATTAAGTTTCTGAGTTCTTAAAATTTCAGAGCAATTAATTGTGTTCACGGATAGAGTGAACTATAATAGACTTACTGTTCTTTTAGACAGTGACAAGTGTATCTTTTGTTTTGCCACTAATCACGTTTTTTTTTCATTAAGTACTTACTATCTCGTCGATTGTTTCATATTTTTAATCCAATAATTTGTATGCGGTTTTATATCCTGCATCTTATCTTTATCTATACATATAATAAAATTGTAACTAAGCCGAATCTGGACATTAAATATTTTTGGAAAATCTTATTGAAATGAACATTATTGTCGATACAGAGGCCGAATATATAGTTTTTAGAATTTTGTCTGTCTGTCTGTTACCGCATCACAGAAAAACCACTGGAGGAATTTTGATGAAATTTGGTATGGTGATAGCTGGTTATCCGGGTCAACATATAGGATACTTTTTACTGCGGGAAATATCTCATTTCTGAGAAAATTACAAAAACTGAAATGTGAGAGTATATGTACTAATATGTAAAACCTAAGAATTTGCTTTTTAGTCATATGAACGCGGGCGGAGCCGCAGGCAATGCTAGTAGTACATATAAGCATTTTGCCGTGACAATTATCGAGACAAGTTATAGAGTACTTTCGTAAAAATAGTTGTAATATGTAGTTGTCATAATTAAGAAAACAAATTATGTTTTCTTTAATTATATACTTCTTGCCGCCACTTGAAAATGTAAATGTCCCGTAAAAAGATCATAAAGCCCATCAAAGCACGTTATTTTAAGAGAAAACAGGACGAACTTAATTTTCCTTAACATTTCCGGAATTAATATGAGTTCATAAACAAATATAAGGTATACCAACAATTAGATGGTTACTAGGCGTTAAATGTTGCTGAAAACTTGTCATTTTGCTATTTCGGAGAAAGTAAGAAGTTTCTCACATAGTAATTGCAATTTCTTATCAATATAAATAAATATGCATGTTCGTATGTTTATTCTCATTGCGTTCCTCGACCATTGATCCGATTGTGATGAAACTCTGGGGATTATTATTTATTCTGTATATGCCTGCGAAAGTTTTTCTTTGGACGTTTGTTTCTTATGCGTTCACAAACCATTCAAGTAGGATACTACCCTTCGCTCGGGTACTATCCTATAGTACCCGAGCGAAGCAATTATAAGTCGCTAGTATAATAATAATAATATTATCTACTTATAACAAAAATATATCTGAACGCTTTTGCCTTCATAATATACATTTCACTCGCTTCAAAATCACATAAAAATTATTAATTTTATTTAAGGAATTATAAGGATTTTTATAGATAAGAAATATACATAATATAAGAATTTTTATATGTAAACTTTGAACAATTCATTAAAAAAGGACACAAGAAATAATTGCCGAGAAAACCATAACATACAAATAAAAATAAAGAAAACATCGAAGTTAAGTACTCTCCTTCTTACTAAAACCCAACAGAAGCTCCCCCATCTTAATGGAGTACCGCAGGATCTTACGCACTCAACCGCGAAGCCCCGACGGCAGGTCTGCCGAAGCACTTTGACTCCAAGGGCCAAGTGTTTCTATATTCATGTATCATATTATATCTTTTTTGAAAACAATCAAAAAGACAAAACTAAGTGACTAACTAGGCTTTATATACTTTCAACTTACAGTTTTCAACTTACAACAAACCTAAAACTTGCATATTATAAGGATAAAACATCAGACGAGATGGTGTACTAAAATTGAATTCCTTATATTTAAAATACATCAAATTCTATAAATCAAAAGGTCAGCCTTGTTTCCAATAACTAACTATATGTAATAATGCACCTATGATTTCTTATATATGTACTTCTAAGTAATATCTAGTCAATCATTGCCATGTCTAAAATACAAGCGTGATGTGTAAGTCGTGCGTTCCCTAGATCGTGACTTGGTCTAAATGCTAAGTACATCGCTTCCCACATATAATCGTAATACTTATAATATTTCTATTTCATTTAGATATATTTAAAAAAATACATGTAGTTCTATTTATAAAGAACGGATCATCTTTCATGTTTGGAAGATGTTTATTTGTCACAAAATTAAAAGGTTCAAATCGCAATTAAAAATTTAGTGACGACCCCTCCCTTTTCTCACTTTAACGCATGTGTCCTCCGTTCATTTTTTGTAACACCTAATATAACACCACAGTTTTCGGTCCTGCATCTGATCTCTCACCGGTCGTGTCGAATTATCGTCCCATCGGAATTTGAGAATGCAAGGAATAGAGAGTGCACAAGCATCTGCGCGTACACTTGTACACTATAACATCTCCTGCGCAGTTGGCTAGTCTCAGTGAGATTGGCTGCTGTGCCCCAAATCGGTCAGGAGAACATCAGTCTGTTTAATTAGGAAGGTTACAGGCTCTCTATGTAACTTTGACAAACAAACCTCGATATCGTTCATACTTAATAAATTATGATCAACTAGCAGAATCTGTGACTTTGCTCGCGCTAAAACTACAAAAAAAAACTCTAAAAATTTAGTTTCATACAAACTTTCATCCTCTATTTTACCCCATTACCTATAGGATAAATTTCGAAAAATGCAAAAACACGTATTTATTTAATTTTAATGAAGAGCATTAATACCAAGTTTCAAGTAATTCTGATCATGAATGTTTTTTTTGGATTGTATTATAACGGGGCGATCAGTAGTACACAGTTAAGCGTTTTATAATGTGTTCCATAAACATGTCGTAATGTTCGTACGCGTTCGTAGTAGTTTGCCTCTTGAACATAAATTTTAATTATGCGATTGTGGAGTCGGACAATGGAGACATACTATGTATTGAGAAATATTGCTTTGGTCTTGAAGAATGAGAATAGTTCCCAACACTCTTTATTATCTATTCAACTGTTCTTAGTATTAGGTTACAGGAGAATACCTACTTATATTATTATTTTAATTTTTTGACAAAATTGTCATATGACAAAGTTAAAATTATATCTAGTACCGATTTTTAATATGAGTGAATCTATTTCGACGTAATAAAAGACCGTCTACTATTTTGATTTTTTTAATTTATTTAAACCTCCTAAAACTAAAACGTTTTAAATATACGATTAAAATTAAAAAGTAATGAGCACAAGAAATAATGACATTTGGACTTTTTATTTTTGAGTGACGAAAATTGATGAATGAGTCATACAAAAACTCTTTTAAAATGGAAAACTTTTATTATTAATTACCACATATAGTGAAAAGTGGAGATCCCAGTTCCCAGACGAAAAAAGTAAGATGGACTGGAGAGTTCATAAAATATTGAATGAAATCTGTAATTAGTTCTAGATAGTATACACTATACAATAAGAAGCTTAATAAAAAGTCATAATACCTTAATATGAAAAGTCTTCATGGCCTTTCCAAACCCTCGTCAGAATAGTACTAATAATAATATTATAAATATTTTTTATAAGACCTTATAAATAATTTATTATAAAATATCCTACTAATATTATAAATACGAAAGTTTGTGAAGATGTATGGATGGCTGGATATATTGTAACACAATGAAACACTTTTCCTGTATTAATGTTAGTATTGCCAGTAATTAATAAAATTTGATACACACAAGAGAAAATCATACGTCCTGCGCCAAACGTCAAAATATATTTGTCGTCATACGTCTTTTCCTGTCTCCCTGGCACCTGTGTAGATAAACACCACAGAGGTTTTACGAAGGGGCTCGATTTCTTCCACAAAACTAGCGGCGCGTAACAATTTATATGTATGGTTGTATGTTACTCTTTCGCGCAAAAATTACTGAATGGATTTTCATGAAACTTTACAATATATAGCTCATACATCGGAATAACACATAGGCTACTTTTCATTTCGGAAAAAATCTACAATTCCTGTGGGAAAGATTTTTGTTTTACTAGAGTCGCCTCTAGTAAAACAAAAATTTATCCCACTCAAAAAATCTACTCGAGCGAAGTGAGGGTGAGTCGTTAGTATTCAACAAGAATGAGTCTGACAATTTTCTTTCTGTAATTGGCAGTTTCGTTTGGCTTCATTTACTGTTCAATACGCTCCGTCTATCTCATCATCTTAGTCTGAATAAGATTCAAGGGAAACATACAAAATGTGTAGAAAACATTCTCAGCTCTGTCTTCATTTTTTTTATTTTTTTGTTCCCATAAAAAGTGATTCGTATATAATTATAATGAAGGGCTTAAGCTTCTACGTGGCCGTGACTCAGTACGTTTGCGAGCTATTCGCGTACCTGCTGACGGCATTATGGTTACAATACATTAGGTACATCCTTTGTTACATTTCAATGTTGGTATTTCAAAGTTCCTTATAAAATTTACTAAAAACACCTTTTACTCTTACACTTTATTTATCAAATCTATACATATAATAAAATTCTGTGTCGAATCTGTATATTAAATATTTTTTGGAAAATCTTATTGAAATAGACATTATTATCGATACAAAGGCCGAACTTATAGTTTTTAGAATTTATGTCTGTCTATCTGTCTGACTGTGACTGTATCACGAAAAAAGTACTGTAAGGATTTTGATGAAATTTCGTATGATGATAGCTGGTTATCCGGGTCAACATATAGGATACTTTTTACTGCGGGAAAATATCTCATCTCTGAATTTATACTAAACGTTAAAACGTAAGTACCGTAGTTATAGTAAGTAGTTACCCTTCCATTTAATGGAAAATTTCCAAATAATAGAAGCTTTTGCACACTAAATCCTAATGCTTTTAAGAATTCTTCAATTATTTTAGATTTATACTAACTTTAATAAAGACATGGGTATGAGATGATCACCCCGTGGGCGTCATGTTTGAGTGCGTAAGCAATCCTGTGACATCCCATTAAGACGGGAGAGGTTTTGTTGGATTTTAGTGGATAGTACTGGCTTTTCTATCCGGTGAACCCAACATAACCACCTGAGGTAACAGGTGTGTGGAAACAGGTGGTATGCGTTAATGTATTTCCCAACATTAAAAAAAATGATCATGCGATGATCCAAACTAAATGCTAAGACTAATTTAAAACCCCATCAAAAGTATGTGTTTTTAACATATCTATCTCTACACCTCAAATGAAGACGTCTCTATCGCTATTGATCTACATAGAAACAGATTCAACATTGTATGGCATATTTCACTAAGTGATTTAAAGTTTTTTTCAGTTATCATATTCATAAATCATACTTTCTAAGCAATTAAGTATATAACCAGACTATCTGTAACATTATATACTACATACTAAATATTATACAATATAGTTACATAGGTTCTTCAATAAATATCCTAAAACTAGGTTTGATTTAGAAAAGCAAAGCAAGTACAATACTTTGATTTATTGTTCTGGCTGACCCACTTTCTGAAACACTGTAACATTTCCTTGAATAGTGTACCAGCAATTATATATGCCTAATGCATATATTTAATATTTTATAGGATCACTTTAGTTTACGATTATAGACTAAAGATTATATATACTTTATCTAAATCGGTGGAAAGACAATTTGTCACACTAATCTCTTCATACATACAGACATACAGAACCGTGAAAATTTTCTGTTGCCATTCACGGACGAACTAATGTAGGAAATTGGTCACCTTTTTTTTTAACGTTGGGAAATGCATTTTCGCACGACGTGTGGGACTCACCGGCGTAATACAGCCAGTACTACCCACTAAAACCCAACAAAACCTTCCCCCGTCTTAATGGGGCGCAGGATCGCTTACGCATTCAACTACGACGCCCCGACGGCAGGTCTGCCGTAGCAGACCACCACAACCATGGGGTTGCTCCACAGTCCACTCTGCTATCAGAGAAGTACCAGGAGTAACCCGCATGGTACACCGCCCCCCGAAGAGGGCCACCTCCCACCACCCACCGAAGTGGGCAACCTCCCTGTGGGTTTCTTAGCTTCGCGCCCGGTTGGATTGCCGGGCACTACTGAGCCCCCCCACCACGACAAGGTGAACGCACGTTGGGGAGGAGGAAATTGGTCACCTTGCTTTAACCATATACATATGGAAGCGTTTCTAAGGTTCCCAACTGAGAGTTCCATCTGGTGTATCGGCAATATGGGATACATAGGTGCCGTAACGCATCTAAAAATCCGGGTGTGTACAGTAAGCCAGCTTGATCCGAGTACGAGAGAAATATCTGTCTTCATGATATACATACAATAGTTTAAAATCATAAAGTTATATTCTGATTAGAGAGTTAGTTATTTGTTTTAATTCTAACATACCTCTATATACAGTCAGAGACATAGTGCTTAAAAAGAATACATTTTGTTTTGTTAACAATCGTTCACATTACATATATAAAATATAGTATATAAAAAAAGAAATAAACCTTTTCACAAAAGTCTTTTTATGCCCAAAATCTACGTTGCCAAAATATATAGGGCTTAACCTCAACCTTAATTCTCATCTTTGACGATACTCGATTGGAACACCCACCGGCTCACAAACTGACTTTGAGATTCTTGTTGGCAATGCCCAACAGACATAGCGTATCAAGTTGAAATATAATGTACTAACAACATGTTCCGAGCCTTGTCTGGTTGTTTTAACACTGAGGAATAAAAAAGACAACCAGACAAGACTCGGGACACGCTTACTCCCTAAGGGCCACGTTTGGACCAAAATCAATATTATTTTCATTTATGAAGCTTCATATCTTTATAGGTTTGTATAGAAGCTTTTTACGCCTTTAAAGGTGGAATTTCTAAAAAGATTTCTGCTTTTACTGGAAAGATTTCCCAAAACCAAAGATTTGAAAATCTTTTGTATCCTAGACAAATAAGTCTCGTGGGCTTTTAGAATGTTGCAATACGGTCCAACTGCATATATCGTACAAATTATGTAAAAAACTATAGCTTACTATAGAAAATATTGTTATTTGGTACGAACTAAAAATGGAAGGTAACCGGGGTCGACGCACTGACGCCCTCAAACCAATGTTTATATTTGTGGGGAATGGCTAGAAATATACGACATTCCACCACTGCAGTACGCTAACCTACTTCGATTGTCTGACACTCGTCAGTACAAGTTCAAAGGTATTTCTCACCTGAGTGTCAAATTTTTTACTCATTTCTAAATATACAAATGTAAAGATTCGAAATGAAAAAATATTTCTTTCTTTTACTCGTTTTATAAGTACAATTTACTTTTTATTCCTTGGACATATTTGCATGAAATTTCGTATGAATTGAGTATGGCAAAAATAATGAATTACGTATTTCAGCGTTTTCCCATATCATATAATATCATATATCAACCCCTAAGAGGGTAAAATAAGGGATAAAAGTTGGTATGAAACCTACCTTTTTAGAGATTTTATTTGTAGTTTTAGTGCGAGCGAAGCCGCGAGTTCTGTTAGTATCATTATAAAAACAAAAACTTTTATCAAATATATTGTACCAGTAAAGTTGTCAAGACACTAGATAAAACTGACTGAAAGGAGTTTAATAAATTGCAAATATTGTCAGGATTCACACCTGAAGTGACAAACGGTTAACATTTAACTCTTCGCGTCGAAATATCTTTCACTAACTATCCACTTAGAACTATAATTGTCAGCAAGACTTAGTGTATCGCAGTTACTTGTCCGAATGGTAGTGTCGTGCTGATATTGGCCACGCAATAATGACATTTTTACTCTGGTAATATGGTATATTTTTGTATGAATGGATTTGTATTTTCGGTTATACATCAAACAGTTTCGACAGAGGACGTAGCTCGATGACAGCCGACGAAAGTGCTAATTGTCTACGCCAAGCGAACTAAATACTATTTGCTTGAGCCAAAATACAAAATATGATATTCGCCCTTTGAAGAAATAACCTATTTGGCTATAGTTTTATTAAATATCTACTTAGAAATTTTTTTATGATATTCATTCCAAACCTATTAATACTCAAAAATATTTGAAACTGAATGTAATTAGTTACCTTATTTAAAAACTCCAATAGGATAAATATTTATTGGTTTCTATGTGGCTTTTGTCGCTTTTGATGGGATTCTATTGAAGTTTTTCAACAGGGTATCTATACCTCAATAATTACTATTTACCAGGCTTTCAGATAGAAATTATAAGCAATATAATTTGCCTCGTAATAATTTAGATTTAAAAAGTCGCACTCACGTGGTTTTGAATGAAAAAACTGAAAAAAAACACGAAGGAATGTGGATTTTGGCCAAATATATAGCGCTAAGATGCGCATACTAAATAATAAAATCTCTAAGACAATATCCCATCAACAAACAGTTCAATAGTATTATAGAGACTTGTAACAAAACAAAGCCCGCGTTATTTTAATACCACCTACTGGTAAATTAATTAGAATCTTATTCAATGCAACATAAGGTTTAAAATTGCTTAACAAACCAAACGTTTAGATACGACTTAGTAGAATTTAACACATTAGCATCTAAAATAGATCGTCCCGCTGTACTCCACGGGATAGGTACATTTTTGGATATCAAATAAAAGCACGCTATAAATATATAAAACAAGGTTGTCAAAAATAGACCGCGAAAAGAATTTGGTAGAGAAAGGTCAATTTTACGTTTGTTTATATTAGTCAATGCAAAAGTTAACCATGACGCTGTACGCATTTGTTTTGAAATAGGTTTTATATTTATAGGCATTTATGTTTTAATAGCATTCGCATTACTATGAACAAGTCGTTGCTATTACTCGTAGAGTTTAACTCTAACTCTATTGGTTATTAGTATATGTTGTATTAATTTATTTTTAGAATGTTATCTGTTTTTATATTTTCGAGAAAACCTCTAGACACTCTAGTCTAGATAAATAAGAATTTCGCAATATGATACCTACTTTATATGTCTAATATTGAGAAAACATTTTCATTTTAAATAATAGAGACCAACATATAAATAATTAAATATAAATATGTTGGGACATAAACACACAGCACCAGCACCATCTATTTCCATGGTAAGCTACGAGGCTTATGTTATGGATATCAGATAGTTGATATACTATACTACATATATAGCATTAAATACATACATATTCATGTCATGTCATGAGTCATGGGTGTTTATATTTATAATATATATGTATTTAAAGTTATATATGTTACTATGTATAATGTGTCTGCTATCTGGTATCCATAGCACAAGCCTCGTAGCTTACCATGGAACTAGATGGCGTTGTGTGTTAATGTCCTGACATATTTATTTATATTTATAT
The DNA here is from genome assembly GCA_947093115.1 of Brenthis daphne. Lineage (NCBI taxonomy): Eukaryota > Metazoa > Arthropoda > Insecta > Lepidoptera > Nymphalidae > Brenthis > Brenthis daphne. The sequence continues at coordinate 18,794,624 of OX352483.1, forward strand.
GTATTATATATACACTTGACTGGATTACAAACATTTGTGCTCATCACACAATTTAATGCTCCCAGCGGGACTCGAACCCGCGACCGCTGGCACAGCAAGTAGGGTCACTACAAACTGAGCCAAACGTGTTGTCAAGTATAGGGTAGGTATATAAGTAGATATTGAATTTGAACCCTCGTTTATTATTTTGAAAGAATTATTCCAGTCTTACTGCCTCAGAAGTCTAGCGCGCTGCGTTTCCTTTAGTAATTTTTTGCAGTGTACGAACATTTCACGGGGACTACCTCATATTCGGGATATAGCGTTATCTCTATCTCTATAATGTATTGACAATACGTAGCATGAAACAATGATAAATCAATACGATCTCTCAATTTACGCCTCTTGAAAGTTTGTATGTACATTTTTTTTTATTGTATAGAATTTAAGCACTTAGGATCGCATCCAAGCATATTGAGGGACTAATATAAAAATTAGACAGTTGAGATATAAAAAAGGGATTTATTATAAGGCTTTCTACTTCTTTTACAAGAAAAGAGTTTTGTTAGTCGCTATTTAAAAACTTTATGTTGAAGATATTGTAATTATTATTGAAATAATAAGAAACTAGCAGAACCCGCGACTTCACTCACGCTAAAATTCATCCACAATTTTATCCACTTATGGGAGGAATTTAGAAAAATTCTAAAATACGTATTTATTTAATTGTGTTTAAGAGCATTACTACCAGGTTTCAAGTAATTCTGATCATAAATATTTTTTTGGAATGTATTAAAACGTGTTTTCCTGTAGGAATTAGATAATCTCCCGCGGTGAAAAATCACGCCAATCCGTCAATCTGTTTCGACGTGAAAGAAGGACAGACAGACAAACAAACAAACAACCAAAAACACTTTCACATTTATAATATTAGTATGGATAAGATGCAAATTGCAAATAGTAAAATTTGAAGCATATAATAACTAGGTACTATAAAATTAAGATAGTAATGAGTCAAAGCATGACTCAATCGATTTCCGGCCGCTAATGCATCCCAAAGTCAACAACATTGTACTTAATTATAACTTATTTTATGTTACAAAGATTAAAATAATTTAGAAATTCTCTATATAATAAAATTGCAATAAAAGCTACTTAGCTAAATCTTCTTTGCCTGAAGAATTAATGTCCTGAGTATAAATTAATGTGAAAATGTGGAACAACAGTGCGGTAAAAAGCATTAGTGTGTTGTAAACAATTTGTTAATTGTAACAGATTCGATGCTTGAGTCATCTATAGTTTATATATATGATGGCGATTGTCAACGACATATACCTACCTACATATAATTCGCTAATATTGCTATTATCATAACTACCTAAGAATGTTATTATCATTGAACAAAATGTGTCAATTTTGTATGTGCTCGTTTTTAAATATGCTAAACAAAACAGTTTTATGGTTATACAAATACTAGCATTGCCCGCGGCTCCGCCCGCGTTCAGATGACCATAAACCAAATTCTTAGGTTTTACAGATTAGTATACTCTTACATTGCAGTTTTTGTATTTTTTCTCAGAAATTTTCCCGCGGTATAAAGTATCCTATATGTTGACCCGGATAACCAACTATCACCATACAAAGTTTCATCAAAATCCCTCCAGAGGTTTTTCTGTGATGCGGTAACAGACAGGTGTCTTTTCTAAAAAAACGCAATTCTTATATTATGTCCGAAACATGTCGAACAAAGCTCGGTCTCCCAGATATTTAGGTTATAATATGAAAATGAAATTATCCATTTATTATACAATTCAGAAACACACATGCATCTGTCTTCTAAATAGTGAAGTTTATATACGTTGGTATAAACACTATTTCAAATACACCTAAATATATGCGCTTAAATCTGTTGGCACAATAGTAAATCGATAATTTTATATAAACTAATCTAAGACCGGAAGATTTAAAACACTCATAAAATTATGAAACACCTATGTTGGTAATGTATGGCGACATCAACACGGGAAATGATTGTGCAATTTACAGATAATAAAATAAATCAATAAGTTTTTAATATTTTCCGTAGAATCTTACTTATCCGTTTTGCAAATATTATATTATGCTTAAGTATATAATCGATACATATAATAAAATTGATCGCGCTGTCTATACATGGAAGATATTTGAGAAAAACTATTATTCAGGTCTTTATAAACGATGATTTTTAGAATCTTTGTCTGTTTGTCTGTTCGTCTGTGCGTTTTTGCGCGCTAATCTCAAACGGCTTAACCTATTTGGGTGCGGTTTTCAGTAATGTATTGTGGTAAGCTTCACTTAACATTTAGTATTTGTTTTATTTCAACCGGTTAATAAATAAAAAAGATATGTCGATTTAAAAAATTACCTAGGGACGAAGCCCAGCGAAGCGACGGTGATTCGCTAATCTATACATATAATAAAATTGTAACTAAGCCGAATCTGTACATTATATATTTTTTGGAAAATCTTATTGAAATAAACATTATTATCGATACAGAAGCCGAATCTATAGTTTTTTTGAATTTTTGTCTGTCTGTCTGTCTGTTACCGCATCACAGAAAAACTTTTGATGAAACTTGGTATGGTGATAGCTGGTTATCCGGGTCAACATATAGAACATTTTTTACCGCGGTAAAATGTCTAATTTCTGAGAAAAAATACAGAAACTGCAATATAAGAGTATACTAATACGTAAAACCTAAGAATTTGATTTTTGGTCATCTCAACGCAGGCGGAGCCGCGGGCAATGCTAGTAAATAACAATATTATTAAGTCTAAGGCACGTCTATACACAAGTTTTCTAATACACTGTGTACTTGCACGTAAATAAACTTATGTATGAAGGTAACCCAGTCAAATTCCATCTCGTGAAAAATAAATTCATTATTGAGAAACTTTATCATCAGCAATCATCAACGCTGTATTAGTCGTTGATTTCTGCCAAAGACTCAACATTTCTTCTTTGATGTCACATTTTTGATATGAATTATATTATTTATGTAGTTACATACCTAGACCTATATTCGCTAGGAAATGAGTCAAATTATTTATTTATTGTGTCGGTGGGCGTCTCGACCTTGCTCGCGAACGCCGATGTCACTTTATTCATTGTGATGGACTTATTTTCAAAGTTTGCGAATGTTATTATCATTGAACAAAATGTGTCAATTTTGTATGTGCTCGTTTTTAAATATACTAAGCAAAACTGTTTCATGGTAATACAAATACTAGCATTGCCCACGGCTCCGTCCGCGTTCAGATGACCAAAAACGAAATTCATAGGTTTTACATATTAGTATACTCTTACATTGCAGTTTTTGCATTTTCAACCGACTTCAAAAAGGAGGAGGTTCTCAATTCGACTGTATGTTTTTTTTTTTTTTTTTTTTTTTTTTTTTTATGTTTGTTACCTCAGAACTCCGTCATTTATTAACCGATTTGGACAATTTTTGTTTTGTTTGAAAGGGTATACTTCCAGATTGGTCCCATTTAAATTTCAAAAAAAAATACCACCCCTAAGGGTGGAAAAACAACGAATGATGAATTTAACCTACTTCTAATTGTCATATTGACTTGAAACTTTGCAAGTATTTCTATTTCCGTTGATAGTACAGTGGTTCAGTGTTGTTGACCTGATCTGATGGCAAGGCCAGAAGGTGGTTAGGTGGAACTCTTCAACGGCTAATAGTAGATACTTTGAGTTTGGGCTTATTTTGTTTGATTTGACAAGCCTAAGACGTTAGAATCCTTACTTTGCTACTACTGTCTACACTAAAAAGGGAAAAATAAAAACTTTTTAACAAAAAAATTAAAACCGACTTCAAACAAAAGCATTAAAAAGTAAAAAATAACTGATTGGTAGTTTTCATTTACTATACATACCTAATCAAATATTTTCGAAGTCGGTGTGCTTTGGCTAAGTAATTAAAGCCTACCTATTAAATACATACCTAATCAAATATTTTCGAAATCGGTGCCAGCCCATACAAAGCAAAGCACACCGACTTCGAAAATATTTGATTAGGTATGTATAGTAAATGAAAACTACCAATCAGTTATTTTTTACTTTTTAGTGCTTTTGTTTGAAGTCGGTTTTAATTTTTTTGTTAAAAAGTTTTTTCTAAGAAATGAGATATTTTCCCGCGGTAAAAAGTATCCTATATGTTGACCCGGATAACCAGCTATCACCATACCAAGTTTCATTAAAAACCCCTCCAGAGCTTTTTGTGTGATGCGGTAACAGACAGACAGACAGACAAAAATTCTAAAAACTATATATTCGGCCTCTGTATCGATAATAATGCTTATTTCAACAAGATTTTCCAAAAAATATCTAGTGTACAGATTCGGTTTAGTTACAATATTATTATTAGTATAGATTAAAAAAACTTACATAACAAACAACAAACAAAGTACATAAAATAATACGTAATTAAAAATTCAATTACCGACCTTAATGAAGGTTCATATTTCATAAATATTCTTTAACAAATATTTTTCAACAAGTAGTAACCCTTTTTTCATTTTGCCAAAATTAATAAAAAGAAAATAAAATTCACAACATACTTACAAATCTCAGTTTATGTAAAACTGTTACTTTTTCAATAAGCCATATTGACATCTATACTAATATTATAAAGAGGCAGTTTGTTTGTTCTTTTGTTTATTAGTTTTGGCGCGCTAATCTCAGAAACTACTAATCCGATTTGAAAAATTCTTTTTGCATTAAAAACCCCGTTTATTGAGGAAGGCTATAGGCATATACATTATGCATCATATAATATATTATAGCCATATAATATATAAGTATATTCCATACTAGCCGTTAAAGCATACCTAATACATAATAATATCTCCTATACACACTTATGTTCACTTTTCTATATACTTACCCATTGAAACAGAATCGAAAAAAGATTTTTTTATAATATACCAAGAGATAAAAATATATCATAACATAAACATTAAACATATAAATAAAAACATAAATGTTTATGTTATAAGTAACAACAAGCTACACTAAAAACATACAAATCAAAGGTATCATTATCATTTACTTCCCTTTCCTGTCTCTTCAACCTTTAACAATGCCAGTAATGAGCATTTAAAACAAAACATTTGCAAGTATTGAAGGTAGGCGGGCAAACCGTTCTAAAATAATCTCACAGTAATGCTTTCCTACACAACTTTGTACAGCATTTTTGAATAAAATATGTTCTTATTACTATTTTTTACCCGACCGCGTGACGCAAAGGAGGGTAATGTCTTTATCAGTCTATGTATGTATGTATGTTTGTTCCTATATGGCATTCTCAAGACGAAACGCGTGGGCCGGTTTTGGTGATTCATACGTCATTAGATTCGCATTGATACCGCGAGTATTATAGGATATCAAAAATAGTAAAAAAAAATCTTCCAAACCAATCGAGTGGGATATCAAAATAAAGGTTTTTATGAGGCGATCATAAAAATATAAGTACAACTTATATTTTTAAAAGTCATTTAGGATGCGAAATTTGCTAAATATTACTGAATGGCAAAAACTAAAAAACTGTAAATAAAAAAAATATTATAAAAATAAAAATCCGACAGCAAAACAGCTAACTAAAAAGATGAAAACAAGTTAACGAAGGCATATACTATATAGTGAACTAGCATTGCCCGCGGCTCCGCCCGCGTTCAGATGACCAAAAATCAAATTCTTAGGTTTTACATATTAGTATACCCCTACAGTGCAGTTTTTGTAATTTTTCTCACAAATGAAATATTTTCCCGCGGCAAAAAGTATCCTATATGTTGACCCGGATAACCAGCTATCATCATACCAAATTTCATCAAAATCTGTCCAGTGGTTTTCTCGTGATACGGTAACAGACAGACAGAAAGACAGACAGACAGACAAAAATTCTACAAACTGTAGATTCGGACTCTGTATCGATAATAATGTCTATTTCAATTAGATTTTCCAAAAAATATTTAAATTACAGATTCGACTTAGTTACAATTTTATTATATGTATAGATATACCATACCATACCTATATCTATACTAATAAATGGAGAGCCGATTCTTTGTGGATATTTAAAATCTTAAAAAGTTTAGGGGATATTTGTCTGCCATTTGCTACTGTATCAATATGAATAGAAATTAATGTTAATTTATTTATGTGGCACATACATAAATAGTAATAACTCGTTATAGATTGAAATATTTATTTTAATATAATTCCTTTACCGATTTAGTTTAAAATATTTTAATACACCTAATTGACCTTTGGCAGAACGAAAAGACATTAAAAAATGTGAAAGTCTCATATATAAAAGTATTTATGTCACTTTTAGTGAATTAATTATACAACATCAGAATAATTCGCAAGCTGCAAAAAAAGTATCTTAATTTTAAAGTTATGAGATTTCCTTTTTAATAAATTACTTAGTATAAATATTTTTCTCTTCTTATTTTTTTGTTGTTAATAATCTTAGTAGGTATAGTTATTTTTTTATTTTTTATTTTTGTTTTTGTATTTTTGTATTTTTTTTGTTTATGCGCTGTCTGTCACATTCAGTGTACAGTGTATTACTTATTAAGTACTGAAGTAAAAAAATAAGTGAAAATCGCTTCCCGATTGACAAAGATATCGCGTAACATACAGACCAAAAACATACAGATGAATTAAGTACCTCCTCTTTTCATAAGTCGGTCAATCTCAATCCATTTTAAATGACTCACCGACCAGAAAAACTAGTAGTACACACCTATTCTTTGCGCAAATTTTTAATAAACTTTTTATTGTTTAAAAAATGCAGTCATAAGGACTACCGACAGAAGTTAAAACTTAAAACTATAAACAAACAGTTGTTATTTTTGTATATTCAAATTAATTCTTTGATCTTAAATTAAAATTTGTATATACATATCTAGTTTTAACATCTATCGGCACTCGTGAGTTTTAACACGTCACCTGACATGTCGATGACGACTTACATGAATTTACTCATCATCCAAACCTGCCTATAAAAGTTTTCATTTTAAAAAATTATGAATGTTCTTCGAGGGTAGTAGTATTTTAATTTAAACTATACTTAAGGCACAGTACTTAATTATAATGAGCTCAACTGTGTTTTGTATTTCAAAGTATCCTTTGTGTTTTGTTTTACAAATGTCCCTTGCTATTAGTTTATACCATTTATATTCAAGTACGTATTTATTTAAAGTGCCCGAGTTCAGTTATAGAATTACATAAAAGTGTTTATAAAATAGCACTACAAATCAAAATAAAAACATTGTAAGGTTTATTTCCAATGGTCAGGTAAACGTAAACACATAAAATTTCTCATTCTAATAAAAAAATCGATTTATACAATAAGTACAAGTAGTATAAGTATTTTGTACCTACTGAATAGAGATTGAATACTATTTAAATACATAAAAATAGTTATGGCAATTTTACCTTAGGGGATAGACAACCTATTGCGGACTTTTCTGTAGGCCTTTTTAAGACCCACAATTTTCTAGTACATTGTTTTGATGTATCTTTTAAGATTTGGACAGCGTTAGCCGTGTTTATTTGTAAGGACAACTCGACAGAACCAGTGATGGTTATTTCCCGTGGAAATGAAAGTATTTCTGTAATAAAAGGTACAAGTAATAACTCGGGGCAACATTTAAGATATTTGTATATCTATTGATATAACTGAATATCTATTCTCTCACCTTTATGATTAACATATGAGTATCTCGTTTTCAACATAATTTTCACTTTCTAATACAATAATGGAAAATATCATAGAAACCTGCATGTCTGAAAAACTTAACTAGGTTTTTAAAGACGCGTTGCCATCCACTAACCCGCGCTTGGCTAGCATGGGGAAGTATGGTCTTTTCCCACATGCTCTGAACCAAATTATTATCCATACTAATATTATAAATATGAAAGTGTGTTTGTTTGTTTGTTTTTCCTTCTTTCACGTTGAACAGAGTGCCGGCTTGGCGTGATTTTTTGTGTGGGGATAGGCTATTTTTTACCTAAATTAAAAAAAGGTTAAAATAGGGCATAAAAGTTTGTATGAAACTTAACTTTTTAGAGTTTTATTTTAGTATTAGCGCGAGCAAATCCGCGTGTTTGCTGTTTATAATAAATCTTATTAGAAATCATATTTAAAAAGTCAAATTTATATCTATGATAACTATTGCAAAATGAAAATTGAAGTGTGATAAATTAGCTATAAAGGTATTATGTGGAAAATGTAAACTAGGTCAGTAATACATGTTATATTGTGACGCGCTTATCGATTCGATCCCGTTGTATCATTTACTTTAATTGGTAGTGATTGGGTGTGAAATACGATTAAATTTTTTAAGCTACATACTTGCAAGTATAGATAATTAAACTAACTTTGCTTAAATCAACACTTATCTTTTAAATAAATATAAATAAATATGTTGGTACATTAACACGCAGAACCATCAAGTTCCATGGTAAGCTACGAGGCTTGTGTTATGGATACCAGACACTTGATACACTCCACATATATAACTAAAGTTAGTTATATATGTGGAAAAATACATACATATTATAAAATATATAAACACCCATGATTGGTGTACAAACATTCGTGCTAATCGCACAAATGAATGCCCCAAGAGGGATTCGAACCCGCGACCGCTGGCGCAGTAAGTGGGGTCACTACAAACTGAGCCAAACGTGTCTTATAAAGCTAAGAAGCTCTTTTTTTGTATGTTTGAACATGCTAATACTAACAAATTGAAGATGTAACTACGAGTCAGTTTGGAAAATTCTTTTCATTGTCTATTTATTGAAGTGCATCTCTAGGTACTTTTTAAAATTTATACATCTTATATCTAAGTAGAACGTTCATACTAGATATATACTTTAGAATATATTTAGTAGTAGTATTAAACTGCCTCGGTGGTGTAGTGGCTAACATGTACGGTTGCACACCCGGAGGTCCTGGGTTCGAGTCCCGGGTCGGGCCAAGATTAGTTATTGAGTCTTTCTGTATAGTAAGTCTCAGTAACAGCCCGGAGTTGGGAAGTTGGCGGTGTTTCACCTTCGTGCCTCGGAGAGCACGTAAAGCCGTCGGTCCTGCGCCTTAACTCTCACCGGTCGTGTCGAGCAGTCGTCCCACCGGAGTATGAGAGTGACAGGAATAGAGAGTGCACTTGTGTCTGCGCGTACAGTTGTGCACTATAATATCTCCTGCGCAGTTGGCTAGTCTCAATGAGATTGGCCGCCGTGGCCGGAATCGGTCAGGAGAACATCATCATCATCATCATACTATAGAATATATATGGAAATTTAGTACACAGATTATAACTAACTAGGAATAACACATAGATTACTGTTAGACATCTAAGGAAACGCTCGCATTAGGGCTTAGCAAGTAGCGCTGCTTCACTCAAATTATTCCTTTCCTACATAGAAATAAAAAAATATATATTATTTAGATATCAGATATAAGAAACTTATAAGTACTTCAAAATCACTTAAAATGAAACTATTCCTGTAGGGAAATTTTTTTGACCAACTTTGATGTGTCACCACAGGCAAAGTTATCGCGTGATAAATACATAAAAAAAAACCAAAGACCATATCGACAACCACTTCCCTTTTGAAGTTAATCAAAAGCCAAAAAAAACCACTTGCAAATCAAATTCATTATTTTTGCAAACTTGCATTAAAAAGGCTAAAGAAAAAAGAAATCGAGTGGTGAAGTTTTTGTCACAACGATGACTTTCCAAGATCGCACAGTTCGATAACGTTGAACCGGTTCTTCGAAACGGGATAACTTGAATTATTTTACTGACTGTAAAAAATCACGAACCTAGATAGTAGGTACTTATGATAAAATGGGAATAACGTTTAGAATTTTTTTAGCTATACTTCTTTTGGGACATTTGGAAAAAATTATGAGAGTAACATTTTTACGACGCGCGCACACCGACAGCAAAAAAAACTACAGATGAAGTTAGCTGTTAACTGTTTGTTACCATGGTAACCGTTGTTATTGTCTGACAAATGATATAAGTATATTATTATATTCTTTCATTTAATGATATTCTATAAATATATGACTGTAGTATGTCTAATATTTTTATTTAATAATTTATCATTCCTTTTACAAACAGTTGTGACAAAGTCATTAGCTAGGTATTTTTGTTCTGATCCGCCAAAGGAGTATAACTTCTTACGTGCGTACATGAGTACACACACACGTTTATTTTACACGTTTTTTATGTAGTACATACCAAAACAAAATTAAGCGACAAAATTAAAAAATAATAAGCTCCACCATATATCAATAGGTAACCCATCTATGACAAAAATGTACATATGTACTCGTATATATTTTATATACATATTAAGTATAATATAATACAAAAATACTTTTCATTTGGTATGCAGTTGAGTGACGGACGGCGTCAATTCGGATCTTAGTCAATAAAATTTTATCCTTACTAATGATATAAATACGGAAGAGGAAGCATTCGTCATTCTTTTACGAAGCAAAGAACCAATATAACTTTTCTACCAAACAAAAATGTTTATGGATACTCATGATTTTTTTTTATTTTCAGTAGGTATATTAAAAAATGTAACTAAAAGCCGCGATAAGCCATTAGTTTTCAATGTCGATCAATTTCAATATTAAAATGAGATATCGCTAAAGACATTTATTAGACACGGAGAATGTTCATTGTCGAATATAAATTATTTTATTAATTTAACTAAAACTTTCGTTAAGAGTCGCGCTTCAATTTAGCGTGAGAAATTCACGTTTAATAGGAGAACCGGTAATTGTTAAAAATTGTCAAAAGTAATAAAGGAAACAGAAGGTCATTTAAAATTTAGTATGCCTTTTATTATAATATAATAAGCATTAGGCATAGGTTAAAATGAAAAAGTCATATCAACCGAAAGCTTATCCATGTAGAGATACTCTTAGATCATACTCGTAACAGAATTCCGACCGGTAGCTTAGTTTTTCTATTTTACCATAGATTATTTATATAATATTATAAATACTTCTGTAACGCTTATATTATTTTTACACAGATAATATAATATGGACATATAAAATTTTTATTTCATTGTAGCATCTTCTTGACATCGGTCAAAGCGGTAGGTACTCAATTCGAGTAATTATATTTTTTTTTTTATGTTACCCGATATATAGTCGCAAATGGAGAATTGATTGTCATTATATTTTCTAATGAACAGGTTATATACCGCACTAACTTCGGTGAGTGTTACGATGTAGTTTTTTTCAATTAAAAAGTAATTATTTACAGTAGCCTACTTTGACTAAAAGTCAATCTTTCAGTCAATTTTTTTTTTGGTTTTTATTTATTTTTGTATATATTTTGCCGTTTTCATAATAGTTCTGAATAAGTTGTTTGTTAATTTATTTGAATATACAAAATTGCAAGTTGTACATAAGCTGTTATCAATTTTGTCTTATTTGATTACGTACAGAGCTTCAGCACTATATAATACATCGTAGCTATATGTAATAGAATCAATTTGAAACATTAATTTCCAAACAATAAATTTCGAACACAGTATAAAATAGTATGAACGATTACGTCCCACGCTGCGTAATCTGTTTCAAAGCGTGACGGGGTCAAACGTCTGTTTCTTAAGAAAAGTTTTTCATACTAATTTAAAATTATACATTTCCTATATATATTTCCTAGATATCGTTTTATGATAATAAAATGACATTATATAATATGAAAGAAATTTTATTCATGTTTACTTAATCGTAATTATAAAACGTTTTGAAATTGTACAGTTTACGTCATTAAAATTGCAACCCATTTTTTTGTACTCGAACTACGGTAACCAGTAACAAAAGAACGTAACATAATTTGCATTTCGAATTGCACGATAAGAAGGCACGGTTCTAGTAACACTGGTTACTACAGACCGTAGCAGGTGATAATATAATTGAAGGGAGTTTTTATGCCGTACGGAATAAGGATCATTTCATATTATATCCTGTTCACTGACAAGCCCCTTTTCCAGTGATTAATTATGCGTAAGTGAATCGTGATTATACTGTTAAGTTTCTTGGCGGTACCAATTCATGAATTAATCATAAAACCGTCTTGTATGAATGGGTTACTAGATTTCCAGGCATAATTATTATGATATTATAGATAGAATTCATCATACATAATATAAACCTATACTAATATTATAAAGAGATGAAGTTTGAGTTTGGTGAGGTTGCAGGGGGTAATCTCTGGATCTACTGAACCGATTTAGATGAAATTTGGTAAGAAGATAGTTTGAGACCCTGGAAAGGACATAGGATACTTTTTAACCCGGAAACCATCTCTTAAGGGGGTGAAAATGTGGATGGAAGTCTGTATGGGGAATCAACCTATGGACGAACCCGAGCGAAGCGAGAGTTACTCGCTAGTAGCTCGATAATAATTACATTTAGAAAAAAGTTTACGTTTCAAGGCAGAAAAATAGTTTTTATTTAATACCTTTATCTACACTTTCTCTGAGTTTGTATATATTTGTTTTTTTTTTAAGTAATGATTTCAGGATTGATAGAAGGTCAAACTAATTAAATGACTAAGGAGTCATTATATTATCAACACAATTTTTATGGACGTATCTCCCACGCGAACAGGGCCGTAGACAAAATTTGTATTTCATAAATTAACAATTTTATTATGTGTATTATACATCTAATTAATATTTCTGCAATCGCATGTGTGTTCGTATGTAAATTTAAACATGTTTGAAACACGTCCACGACTTACTTAGTACGCATAATTGTACTAGTTAGCAGGGTTGCTAGTTTAATGAACTTATAATTAACACTAGCAAAAGGAAAGTTGGTGCAGGTAAACAACTTTTTTAGGAGTATCACCTTAATTGGCAAGTGTTGATACTTAGTTAAAATGTGGTTTTCGCATATATTTTAAATCAGACTTAATAGTAAATACTTAATAAATACTTTCATTTAGATATAAACTTGTTTAAACTAATATTTTATTCAAGGATCATTACATCATGTAACTCATTTTAAATATACCTACATAGATAGGTACATATATTCGTATAGTGGTAGGTCTTAAAGCAAAATATTATGTAGGTAAATGCATCATAATATGTATGTTTAAGCATCATAGTAGATCAGTAGTAAATAAGACTAACAGCCTCGGTGGTCTAGTGGCTACAAATCTAGAGGTCCTGGGTTCGAGTCCCGGGTCGGGTCAAGATTAATCACCGAGTTTTTGTGTTAAGATATTCTCAGTAGTAGGTAGGAGTTGAGAAGATGGTAGTATTACACCCCTGTGCCTCGGATAGTACGTAAAGTGGGTCCTGCGCCTTAAATCTCACCGGTCGTGTCGAAGAATCGTTCCATCGGACTTTGAGAGTGACAGGAATAGAGAGTACACTTGTGCACTATAATATCTCCTGCGCATCTGGCTAGTCTCAGTGAGATTGGCCGTAGGTTATTAGGTGAAAGTCAGTCACTTAAATTAACCATACCGTGAATATATGTTTCGACGAAATAGTATTTTTAATCTAAGTTTTCTATTTCCTTTATATTATACTTGAGATTAACGAAATTAAAAGATTTAAAATAAATGCTATATAATACTATAATAATGGGACAACCCTGAATGCCTATACGCACCATTAATAAGTTCATTTACCTGCAACGTATTTCAAGCATGAGATCGAATTTATCAAATAACTAGGTAATATATACTGAAATTGAATAATATCGAATTTATGTGTTTACGCATTAAAGAAAAGTTTATTATATCTAACAATTATATATTACTAGCGACTCAACCTCGTTTCGCTCCGGTACTTCCCTAGGTTGATTCCCCATACAGAATTTCGTCCCCATTTTTCTTAAATTTTCTAAGTCTCTGCGCAATTTTCTTAATTTTTTTGCAATGTAAGAACCCCTTCTACGAAGTATTAGAAAACATTTAAAAAAAAGTTGAATGAAATCGGTAAAGCCACTCTCAAGTTATAGCGTGATCAGGATAAATAGGGGTTCATTTTTATATAGGTATAATATTATAGACAAGCGATCGTCCCCTGCTACCCGTCATTGCTTGACTCGGGAGAATATATAATTTTTTTTTACGTTAAGTAACTTTTTTGTAACTAAATTACTCCTACTTAGACCCCAAGAGAGTTAGTTGACATACCTCACAAAATAAAATGTAGTAAACTACGTCACTCTGGATGTCATAAACTGTCTCTATCCAAAAAAAAACATGTTAATCCGCTACTCCATTGCTCTAAGAAAAAACAACAAACACACAAACAAAAAAAAACAAACAGAATTTATAAGATAGTAAGGATAATCATTTAAATTTCCTTACTAAGGCTAATTAAAAAATGGCTCTCATGACTTTTACTTACCAAAAGCAAAAAACAAACAAAATATTCGAGATATCAAAATAATACAATTCAATTCATCAGACAAAAGCTCTTCGAAAGATCCTGTACCTATAGTTTTTCTTCATTTAAGCTTATAACTAACGAGTAACGACGTACCTACCTTTTAGTTGCATAAAGCAATTCACTATCATGGCGTACTAAAGCACAATATTTAAGATATTTGTAATAAGTCTTCTGCCTTTTCTCTCCATTGAAAGCACTAATATTATAGGCCAAGAACAACGCATTCGATAGCAAAACAACGATTGCATTGTTTCCATACAATTCTATCTCGATTCCCTTCAAGGTTGGTTCTATTGTTACGTTCATTTTTATCGAAAGCGCTGCATCTTAAAAACATTGCATAATTTACAATCGATTTTACTTTTAATCGTGTATATAATAGAAAGTTTAAGAAGCCATGTGATATTTCTAACGCGTAAAACAACGTACAATAGCCATAATTGCGATATAACACTATGGTGTGGTGAAAACCTTTTTGTGACTTTCGAGTTTCGCTTCGAAAGCGAACTTGCATCTAAAGTCTTAACATGAAGATAAATGATTACGTGATCTGAATGTCTATAATTTCATCGAAAGTCGTATTAATGTCTCAACTAAACAAACACTGACATACATAAACATCAGAATTTGAATTTCCTTTCAACTATTTGCTTAGAAAATTTCGAATAGTTGCATTTTCTACTTAATATCTATATTTTTCTTTTCTTAGAAATCTGAAATTTTGAAATTATTATGTACTTAACCAATTAGCCTGTCTACAGGTAGGTATTTCATTATAAACACTTTCTTTCAATATAATTACATTCGAATTGGAATATTAAAGACTTAGGTAGGAACGTGAAGGAAATGTATCTACTTCATTGAAAATTTCTTAAAATGATGATTTTTAAAATTATTTTGTAATTAAACTACAACATAATTGTATTTCTCGTAATAAATTAGTAGGTAGCTGGTTAACTTATTTAATAAAACAAATAATATATTATTTAATAAATAAGTATTACCTTGTATTCTAATTATATTTGTGCGAGACCTGTATATATCAGAAATTTATTAAAATACCGACGAACCGATAAAAAACTAGCTGCAATGCTGCATTCATATAAATAATTCGCCGGTTTCCAAAAGGCGCACGTTTTCTCTTTCTTCTGCAGCGATCCTTGCTTTCACTTTCGCCATTTCCCTATCTCTTATTATCTTTTTTTCGGCTTCCTCTTCCCGCCATGCAGCTTCTTGTGATTCATAAAACTTTTGTTTCACACGACCATATATAATTCCCGCTACTAACATTGCATATCTCATTCCTCTGATCAAAGGAGATACGGGAACTGGTGGCCCATAAGGCAGTGACATAGTTTCTTTAATTATTGTTAATCTAGATCTGAGATTGAACAGAAAAATATATCTTATTTTTTATTCTTTTTGACAACATTTAAGTTATTCAATTTAATGAAATTTGACATTAATATATAGAACAAAAATACAAAAACGTTTATGATGTGATAAAAAGGTCGTTGAACTGTTAGCGCGCAAAGGTATGCGTTCTAGCACATCCCTATTTAATAGGTCAAGTGCGAAGCGTAACAATAAAAATATTTTTTTTTGTTCCGGAATTACATTTATATCGTTCGGAAGGCCAGTGGCCGAGAGTGCAGCTAATAATACCGTTTGTCTCTGGTGTGGCGACCACCAATTATAGCAGACTGGCGGTCCGCCAGCGATTGAGCTGGCGTAGCGTGGTCAACAGGAACAATCGTTTATCGAATCAATCATTAAGTATACAGCGATACTATTTTAGAGCAATAAAGCAATCAGTAAAAGTTATCTGCAGTGCACTATTTTATCAAGTTGAAAAAATATTCATTCTATTAAATCAGGAGAGCTTAAACACTGAACTTACCAAATATAATTTAATTATTTTTTGCCATATTTGTTAAAAATTGTTTATTTAATAATTTAAATAAATAAAAACTATAAAGATATTATAATAAGTCATGCAACTTTCACTCATTACAAGCCAACTCGCTAAATAGTGTCAAATACTTACCTACTCATATCTATTTATGTTAATGTGAGAACATTATTATCGTCAGAAATAATTCTTAGATATAATATTGATGAGCTATAACTGTAGCATTATGAGCATTTTAGTTGTTATTTTTATGTTGTTAGCCTATCCTACACAACACACAATATCTACTAGAGTAGGTGTTGTGTGTTGTGTATAATATATCTGAAATGGGTAAAGCTACGTGTATTTTTAAAAAGAGTATTTTGCAATTGAAATTCAAGGCTATCAGGACTTACTGCTGTAGATATTACTTTTAGGTTTATGATACTGGCTAATTAATATACATGGCTAAAATGCTATTCTATTGCTGATTAAGTTACTTAATTATCAAAAAAATTTGAATAAAAGAATAGTTAAAAAAGTCATATAACATATTACGAAGCGTACAATTGCTAAGCATTAGTCACCTTCGTAATAGTTATAAGAATTTACCGAGCTAACATTAACATGTAATTTATCCTCATTATAATCATAAATGCCGCATAGATTGTATTTGGTAAATTGGCTGAATGGAGGTCATGTAAAATACAAGTAATATCTACATAATTATTACTTATATTTTTCATGTAACTATAATGATTTATTCCAGTGCAGTAGGAGTTAATATTTAATTTATAAATATTATTATTATTAAATTTGTGGGTAAAAATAAAAGTGAGTGAATTAAGTTATAAGATAATTTTGTAATTAAGGATGTACCTAGCTAAGTTTTATGTTAATCAGTCGAGATCTTAAGTAGCACTCTTTCGACTACTTATTATAGTAAAGGTCATATTCATTGTTTAGTTCCAATCAGTGATAATTAAAAAATGCGTGTTAATCTCCAAATTGTATGACAATTATAGTCAAACACTACCACAGATGGAAGTCAGCAATAAAACATTTAAAAATATATATTCTTACTAATTATATTATTGTTGTCATTTATTAAACTCCACTTTATTGTAAATGTTTTAAATAAATTAATTAAATTCATTTGCGCTAGGGCCGTTGTGAAAAGCACTAATGCTCAAGTCTAAAAAATCAATACCTAACACTCTTCATCTTGTTAGGTTCAATAGCAGCAAACCATTAAGGAAGGCGAGGCATGAAATAGGCTATTACGCAATCTTCCTATTGTAAAGAATATAATGTTCTCTGACATAAAATGTCACGACCTCGTACTATAATATCAATTACTCTAAATGAGTCCTTCCGTCTATCGAAGTAAAAATATATATTATTGAATCAATATAGATTAGTAGCCAGTAGGTACTTCTCCAACGATTATAATCATTATCGATAATACAAACTATGTATTTATGAACAATGACATAATTTCAATTTAGCTACCTCAAAGTAAAAATAAACAAATATAGTTTATACTTTTATTAGATGACTAGCGACTCACCCTCGCTTCGCTCGCGTTCGTCCCTAGATTGCTTCCCCATACAAACTTTCATCCCCATTTTCATCCCCTTAAGGGATGATTTCCGGAATAAAAAATATCCTAAGTCGTTCTCAGGGTCTCAAACTATCTTTTAACCAAATTTCATATTAATCGGTTTAGTAGATTCAGAGATTACCCCCTAACTCACAAACTCACTAACTTTACCTTTTTATAATATTAGTATAGAAGTATAGATTTACTTCTTATTATAATTGAATAAATACATTTTTAATGATTAACTTAATAAATAATATAATCTTTCATAGAAAATTAAATTATATTAAAAAATAAAACAATAAAATTTAATTTATTTTTATATTTATATTGATGCAGTTTAAAAGTATGATTTCATATATTTTTTTATTTGAAAACTTGATAAGAAACCGGTATCGAATGTTTCTTCTTACCAACTCAATACACAGTGTACCCTTCCCTAGCTATTTGCTGTCTTTGTCATACACGTCAATAATTTATACTGCTCTCTTTCCTTTATTCGACTTTATTTTCCACTTCCAGTCCGTATTTGTCATTTGCTGTGGCAGCTTGGTTAAAACTACTTTTTTTATTCGATTATTGATATGTAAGATACTATTATTGTTTTGTTTATTAATTGTATAAAAATAAATCACTCGCTAAGTGTAAACGTGTCCACAGTTATTATAATTTAGTCATTTAATTTACCGATCAATTAACATCAGTGGGTGTGGTGTACAGAAACCTGTCAAATTCGATGTTTATCTAAATATCCTAAAATACTTACGTAAAGAATTGATATTGTGTTGAAGTGCTCAGTGTTACGTATTGATTTGCAGAAGTCGTCCACGACGAAGACGACGACGATGACGACGCCGGCAAAGCTGTATGGACGCGAACTGTCCGCATATGATGATGTTGACGTCGACGAACTGCTTGCTAAGTTGTCACAGGAGGAGCTTACTATGCTCGCCAAGGAAGTCGATCCAGATGTAAGTACTGCTAGAATTTTAATTTTTTGAAAATAGTTGCCTAATTAATACCTTCATAAATCCAAATCTTCAATAAAATATCTTAAAAACCCATTAAACTTGTTAAAATAAATAATTAAATGTATTTTAAGTTTTAATAGCTAATAGCCCATCAAAATCGATTATAAGTTAATACTCAAATGCTAAGCTAAAGCAAACATATTTAAAACATAAAGACTAAATACCTAGGTAAGTAAAGTAAAATACTTTGAGTCATCTTATTTTGTACTGAAAAATACATGAGTCCTGAAGGCCAAACATCATTCTTATAGCTATACTAATTGTGATGTTTACCAAATGGCCAAGCATTACTTTACTAACTATATAAGTACCTACATTGTAAAGATGTAAGACCTTGAAAAGTTTACAATATTTTTAATATCTAATATATATTTTAAATAATTGGTAATGTTTTAACCTTTTATGGATATTCTTCTTCTCCCTGCCCATTTCCCAATCAGTTGGGGTCGGCGCATTACATCTTCTGTACTGCTGATAGGATTTGGCAAAAGTTTTACGACCGGCCACCTGCCTGACGTCAACCCTCCTTGGGAATTTATGCATATTAAAAACCACAAAGTTATTTTATTGCTGTGATTCAAGGAATGGGCTGCTGTTCTTATATGATGGGAGAGTCCTCTGTGACCTTTGTAAGGTCAAATTTTTAGTCCACTAGGTCTGATAATTATGCAAAGGGGCTTAAAGCAGCCAAGACAGGCAATTTTACATATGTATAGATTAGTACTTCTAGAATAGAATTCTCTTCATGTAAACATATTCAACAAAATTGAGTAAAAATACTTGTGTTCTAGTTTTTTACTTATGTCAAGGGATCAGTAATTAGTAAAAGACAAAACTAACCAATAACAAAACTTGTGTTTTTTATACATTTATCAGTTTACTAAGTACTTATCGAAGATAAATTATAATTGGTGATCCAATTTAAACTGTTTATTGTACTCATTTTGAATGCCTACCTAAAAGATAAGATTGTGGTGTAGTAGTTCTTCTAACAAGAACAAGTGTATTATTGGGATACAAAGGTTGTATGCCTAATTACTATATAGTATAAAACAAAGTCCTGCTGTCTGTACCAATGTATGCTTAGATCTTTAAAACTACGCAATGGATTTTAATGCGGTTTTTTTAATAGAGTGGTTCAAGAGGAAGGAATTTTTTGTTAAGTTTTTGTATAGATTGGCCAAAATATAACGATATTTGTTGGAGGTCTCGAAAAAAATAAGTCATCTGGGAGCTTTCAACTAACCCTTTGAAATATAACAAAATAATGTATGATGGAATTGTGTATCTTATATAGGTCTACAGAAAAGTCTTGGCATATAGTCTAAAGTGATGGCATATGTCTATCTCTTAAGGATAACATACTATATTAATTTTAATTTAAAACATACCTAAGGACGATCCCGAGCGAAGCGAGGGTGAGTCGCTAGTATAAAATATAGTTTTCACAGTTTATAATCTATATATATAATAAAATTCGTAACAGACATTCGAATCTATACATTAAATATTTTTTGGAAAATCTTATTGATTTGATCATTATTATCGATACAGAGGCCTTTAGAGAAAAGTTTTTAGAATTTTTGTCTGTCTGTCTGTAACTGCCTCACGAGAAACCCCCTGGACTTTGTTGATTTAATATTTGATGATTTTTCGGACATAAAAGTAATTTATATATTTATGTAGCAAAATTACTTGCTATTTAGTGTGTCATAACTAAAACTGTTTATAATGGTTATATAATGGAAGTATCCTATTTAATACATCCCACCTATGTCCATCAGTTGTAATATAATGTAAACATATTTTTTAATATGCTCCATCCTCATTTATTAAACATTATTGACTTTATAATCCTAGTTGAGAATGGAGAGGATGTTCCTAGATGAGGTGACTGAATCAAGGAAAGCATTATTTATTTAAGTAAAATATTAAATAGTAGTTATATATTTTAAGATAAAGTTTCCGTATTAATTATGTATACAACTTTACACTTTATCCCTTGTGTGGTGCCTACCAGGAGAACATAAAGCTATTACGCTACTTAACTAATTTATCAACATCCAGTCTTCAGACTAAGCCAGCCATATATATCAGTGACAATAGGTCCATACAAGACGTCTTACCTAAAAATTACTTAGCTATAATTTTACATACATTTTATTTTTTAAATTTATAAATGTTTACATTATTATAATAAAATTGTAACTAAGCCGAATCCGTACATTAGATATTTTTTGGAAAATCTTATTGAAATAGACATTATTATCGATACAGAGGCCGAATCTATGGCTTTTAAAATTTTTGTCTGTCTGTTACCGCATCACAGAAAAGCCACTGGAGGGATTTTGATGAAATTTGGTATGGTGATAGCTGGTTATCCGGGTCAACATATAGGATACTTTTTACCGCAGAAAAATATCTCATTTTTGAGAAAAAATACAAAAACTGCAATGTAAGAGTATACTAATATGTAAAACCTGAGAATTTGATTTTTGGTCATCAGAACGCGGACGAAGCCGTTGGCAATGCTAATACATGTATAAAAATTGTATATTTTTGGATCGACTTACCTCTGCTAAAATTTCACCTTTCGCCACTAATATAATATATCCATTAAGAAAGGATTTTGTAATTTAATCCACAAGGGGCGGTAAAGTTTGTATGGAAAATATTATTTTTCTGGTTAAATTAATTATTTATTATCTTTTGAGAAATAAATTATTGGCATATTTCAAACATTAGCAAACATAAAATTAGAAAAAAGGAGCCACATAAAACAAAAGGCTCCTATTAAGTTTATAACTTTATATAATTAGTTGGATTTTTATATCCTCTTAAAATAACTAGTATTAAGAAATTTTACATATTTAAATGAATTAAATAAGTAAAAATTATA
The DNA here is from genome assembly GCA_947093115.1 of Brenthis daphne. Lineage (NCBI taxonomy): Eukaryota > Metazoa > Arthropoda > Insecta > Lepidoptera > Nymphalidae > Brenthis > Brenthis daphne. Next base: position 18,816,539 of record OX352483.1, read on the forward strand.
AGTAGAATTCGAATTAAAACCTAAAATATAAACACAAAATGTATAAGGAAAAAAAAGTAATTGCAACACTTTTAATCACAAAAATTTAGAAGGAAGGCCAAGTAATTTTAAAGATAACTAATCTATTATTATCTATATATGTTTGTCAAAAGTCCATGTTTAGTAGAGCATGGTCGGGTGGCCCAGATATGGAAATAATTTTAATAAGCAAATAAAATCGACAGCATAAAGTAATAGATGTACCAAATTGGCACACTGGTTTTGCACCTTAGCTTTTAAATTTTTATCATATTAAAAAAAATATACATATAATACGAGCAGTACCCGCGTCTTTATCCGCGGTTAAACTTCCGATATAAACATCAGTTTTACAATAATGTATGGCAGTCTGCCCGATTTGTTGACATTTATGATTACTGCTCCACACCCTTGGGTTGTATGTAGTAGCATTATTAAATAACTGGCCTATCTAATGCAAAAAGAGTTAACGGATTAGTAGTTCCTGAGATTTGCGCGTTCAAACAAGCTCTGCCCATTTATAAATTAGTACAGATAAATACAAATATGTCACCTATTACATCTAAATATAATATGTTTCTTTCCAGGACAACTTTCTCCCTCCCTCGCAGCGTAATAACTATGCGTGCGAAAAGGACCCCACAGGTCCACTTAATCGCAAGAAGTTAATTGAACACATCAACAAACAAGCCTTAGAGACTCCAGACCGGCCTGAGGTCAAACCGTATGTCGCTGGTGTTATACGTGGTAAAAAGGTATGTAGACATTTTTTTATAATAGCACAGAAATATTGTACATTATTTTTTTATATTGTAGACAAAAATATTCGTTATAAGACATGATGATGCTTTATAAAAGCTGTCATGATTCACTCAGTGTTCCTAATCCCAAAATCCTAAATTCTGAGTATCTTTTAAGTGACAGTAGACATGCTTTATAATATGAAGATACTAGTGACTCACCCTCACTTTGCTTGGGTTCGTTCCTAGGTGCATTTTAACGGTTAGTATGGAATAGATAGACTATATATTATATATATACAAAGGTATGAAGTGTTTTATATGTCTTACTTGAGAAATGATTGATTCTACATACAAAGTTCCATCCCCCTTTTCACCCCCTCAAGGGGAGAATTCCGGGATGAAAACTATCTTACGTGTTTCCCAGGGTCTCAAACTATCTTCATACCAAATTTCATTTATATTGGTTCAGCGGATTAATTTTATAAGACTTCAATCCATCCTCACTAACCTATTCGTTCAATATATAAATTTTATAACAGCTGTATCAAACTTGAAACTAATTGACCATAATGTACACCTCATGTTACATATGGACATGTGAAACTTGCTAAATCGAGTTTACTGAGCAGTAGTGCATGTAACATATCAGTAATCATTAAATCTATACATACGAGTATAATAAAATTGTAACTAAGCCGAATCTGTACATTAGATGTTTCTTGGAAAATCTTATTGAAATAAACATTATTATCGATACAGAGGCCGAATCTATAGTTTTTAGAATTTTTGTCTGTCTGTCTGTCTGTTACCGTATCACAGAAAAACCACTGGAGGGATTTTGATGAAATTTATTATGGTGATAGCTGGTTATCCAGGTCAACATATAGGATATTTTTTACCGCGGGAAAATATCTCATTTCTGAGAAAAAATACAAAAACTGAATTGTAAGAGTATAGTAATATGTAAAAGCTAAGATATTGATTTTTGGTCATCTGAACGCGGGCGGAGCCGCGGGCAATGCTAGTATTAATAATATAGCTTATATTTCCAAGTTGGGTGCATTTTTTACATTAAATAATCATAACATTAATTAAACAGAGTTATAAATGTTTATATAATGTCCCTAAGCTCGGTGTGCCTCTTGGCATAGGCCTCCTCCAATTCCTTCCATTGAGCTCTGTCCAGCGGAACTCTGCTCCAGTATGGTGCTAAAGTAATGCAGATGTCATTTCTCCATCGAATTTTAGGACGTCCCCGCCTCCTCATCCCATCCCGCGGGTACCAAAGAGTAACTTGCTCCATTTCTCCAGTTTGCACCTTATCATATGACCCGTCCAGCGCCATTTGAGATGGTCTATACGTGTCAATATGTCTACAAGTTTTCGATCTTATCTCTCAGTTTCTTATTTTGTAATCAAATAATCATAAAGTAAAAATTACTGTATATATATATTAAACAACCACTCACATGGTCAGTTAAATTGTCTGTTTATATGAGATTTGAAATGGTACGTACTGACTACAGGTAGAAAGTCATAACATTTTGTAAATTGTGTCAGAAATAACTGTTATGTATGTGAAATGGTGTAATTTGCATTTCCTACTTCCCATTTCATTATACTTAAGTCAATTTATGTTTACAGTTACATTTGTAATTCTGGTTTCTAAAAATAATATATTGTGATATAACTAGCTTTAGTCCGCGGCTCCGTTCGTGTGGTAAGGTCTTAGCGTGAATCAGTAGTCGTTGTAAAATAAAAAATATAATACTCCTTTATAATAATATTTTTTACTAGCGACTCATCCTCGCTTCGCTCGGGTTCGTCCCTAGGTTGATTCCCCATACAAACTTTCATCCCTATTTTCACCCCCTTAAGGGATGATTTCCGGGGTAAAAAGTATCCTATGTTCTTCCCAGGGTCTCAAACTATCTTCTTACCAAATTTCATCTAAATCAATAATCAGTGGATCCAGAAATCACCCCCTACAACGTCACAAACTCACAAACTTTACCTCTTTATGATATTAGTATAGATATGTATAACTAAATATGTATGGACTATGCATATTAGCAAAAATGGAAATTACTTTTGTTTTTGTTCTACCTATAAATGAAAATTGCAAACTAATTCAGTCGCTAAATATCGGGAGTCCATATGACCTTCAAAAATATCTGTATAAAAAATATCAATCTTGAAAAAGTAATTAAAATATATATTTTTTATATTATATTAATTATGGGTGATTTTTGCAGTGGATCCCACCCCCTGTTCCGGAGAAAGTGCGTGAGGCCGAAGAACAAATAACAATCGACTTAGGCGACGAATATGAACAAGCCCTTACTACTGCTAGCCAAGAAGAAATCATCGATCTCGCTGGTAAGAAACTATGTTAATACACCACACGTTACTGTTTATTACAATTGATAATAAACACTTTTTATTATCAATTCTTTAGTTTGTTCTAATGATTTTTTTTTCTTTTAATCTTCTAAATAATTATTTAAAAGAATGACTTCATTTTTTGCTTTTATTGTATACTAGCGACTCAACCTCGCTTCGCTCGGGTTCGTTCTTAGGTACGTTTTAATTTTTTGGAACGGGACTCGTAATTCTTTTTTTTAAATAAACTAGCCTAAGTTACTCCTTAAAACATCAGCTATCTGCCAGTGAAAATCCCGCGAAAATCAGTCCAGCCGTTTCTGAGATTAACCGGAACAAACAGACAGACAAAAATTTTGAAAATTTTGTTTTTTTTATAAGTACCGTATACAATTTCATACACATTTAGTAAAAAGCTGTTACTTTGACGTTACAAACAGACACTTCAATTTTATTTATCTGTATAGATGGTATATAAATATATGTGTAACGAATATCAAATTAGATAAAAGCACTTTTCATTTTTAATGCTGCAGCATAGCCCTGGTAGATGTGATTTTTGAAGTTATTTTTCTTTTGGCAAGTTTGGAAAAAAAATATATAATTTTTACGATGCGCGCGCAGACCGACAGCCAGAAAGCGACATGATGAAGTTAGCTACATTCCTTTTTTCAAACACAAATTTGTGACATACGGGATGAAATCTTTAGCTATTTTTGTTCTGTTACGCCAAATAAGTATAAATTCTTACGCGCGTACATAAGTACACACACGTTTTTTTTTTGCATTGAAATAATTTGAGTATATTAGTGTTGCTGCAGAAAGCCAAATGGCCAAGTGTGACTTGTCTGTCAGTTTTAATTTTTTTAAATATAAAAAAAAAGCTTTTTATGTTGCATGATGAAATAAAAACCAATCCTTTGTAATAACATTCAGTAGGAATTTGCAACTATTTGGCTTACATCCAGTTCTGTCTAATTGATGATCTTTGTCTCGACATTAAAACAATCTTTTTCGATGTTGGTACAAGTTTCAGATGTTACTATGATATAATATTTTCTAGAACTGGGTTATTTTAATGCTGAATCTGTTATGAGGATACCGCTAAATATTATACGTCCATTTGTTTATTGTTTTTACAATGATTTTGTGACATTTTTTATGTTGCGATATTAACACACAGCACCATCTAGTTTCATGATAAGCTACGAGGCTTATGTTATGGATACGAGATATCTGATACACTACACATATGTAACTTTAAATACATACATATTATAAATATAAACCCATGACTGGAGTACAAACATTCGTGATCATCACACAAATGAATGCCCCCAGCGGGACTCGAACCCGCGACCGCTGGCATAGCAAGTAGTATGGCATAGTAAGCAAACTGAGCCAAACGCGTGTTATGTTAACAGCGTAAGCTAATTGAAAAAAATATTAATTTGCAATATATGAAACATGTAAGTAAGGAAATATGCGTATTTTTTTTATATACAATATTATATACAATTTATTTTTGTATGTTGTTTTGAAATATAATACTTTTGTTTATATATTTAGTTGATCTCAAAAGAGTTTTTCTTTTACATTAATACTTAGTCTCTGTTTCTGTTGGCAACAATATTATTATGCACATAAATTTAATATCTTGAGAAATTTTTTAGTTAAAGAAATTTTCCTCTCAATTTTAAGGTAGTCTAGGCATGAATCATTAATGTTATAACTGCAAAAATTAATGATTAAGTCAACGAGTGTTTGTTACTTCGTCATGTCATAGTTAGCTGAACAGATTTAAGTGAAATTTGTAATGGGGATAGCATGTAAAACTATAAGCAATAAGGTATTTTTTGTTAATATTTGTTCTATATATAATATTACAGCTATTCTCGGATTCCACTCCATGATGAACCAGGACCAGTACCACGCGTCGCTGTTGAATAAAGGACAACCTGTGGGACTCGGTTGGGACGGTATCACTAAGGCCACTAAGCCTAAGGTAATTCATATAATAATGTAATCTATACTATTATAAAGACGCAGAGTTTGTTTTTGGGCTGCGCTAATCTTAGGAACTACTAATCCGATTTGAAAAATCTTTTTGCTTTAGATATTTTACTCGTTTATTGAGGAAGACTATCATCATGAATATCGTCATGTTACTACCCAAGGGAGGGGAGCAGTAGTATAATATATAGTCTATCTATTCCATACTAACTGTTAAAACATACCTAGGGGCGAACGGTGTTTATATAAAAATTTCAAGTGTTCATGGCCAAATGGCAATGTCTTCTATGCAGGATTTGTTGGGTTTGATTCTCGCACTGTAAAATAAAAGGAATGCTTATTGTGCTTATAAAGATATTTGAATCTTAGTCTAAAAATGTCATTGTAATATTATGAGTACCTTATTCGTCGCCGCACAGATATACTGATATTTTTGTTAATTATTATATGATTATTGAATTATTTGTTTCTCATTCCAGATATATCCCATGGACCCCCCTAACGACGTGGACCCCGACCAAACCATCAACAGGGTTAAAGATAACGACCAGTCCTTCATTGATCTCAATTGGAATAATATTAAGGTGAGAAATAATTATGTATAAATAAAAAAATAAAAAATAAGTAAAAAAATATAACATTTAAATGTGTACACATTTAAATGTTATATTTTTTTACTAAGGCGAGCGTTGCCGCGTGCAATACCTTTTTTTTTTTGTTGACGCTGGGGAAACCCATCATGTGGACCCTACCGGCCGTCAATGGGTAGGGTATGCCGCGTGCAATACCTAGTTCAATATATTTTTGTGACATCAATTTGTTTTGCTCAGGCCTATGTATGTCTATATAATCAGAAAACATGATTAGTCTGTTGATTTTTGAAGTATAACAGTATAAACAAATAAAAAGGCTATTGCGTTGTTAATGTTCGTATAAATCGTGCTGATAAGGAATGGAATTTTAGTGGCGTCGCCACTTATCACACATACATAATCGCTATCTTTACTAAAAATCTCCAGTATATAGTAAAAAAACAAAGTCGTCGCGGGACGCCTGGCAGATGTTATTTTTTTTTATTTAATCTTTTATTTCAGGCAATATTTACATAAGGATCTTAAATATGTAAACAGAGGCCCATAGCATAATATATACCTTAAAACTAACATATATATTAATTATAACTATTTCACACGTAGTGCAGACGTGTGAGCTGTTAAACATCGAAACTATTTTGTATTGAAAATATGCATGCCACGATGGTTTATAAAGGCAGTAAATATGATATAATTAAAAACCACATATTCAGATTTTTTATAAGAAAAGAAAATTATATTTAAAAAATACATTTTAATTTAATACCAAAATTAAAATACGAGCTCAACGCGATAAGAGAGAGAGAGAGAGAGAGAGTAGGGATCACCGAGTCTACTGAGAAGAGAGTCTAAGAGTCATTAGCTCGTGGCGACGCTTCGCCACGCCAACCACCAGTTTGACCTGCCGCATTAGATTTTTCACATCAAAAAAATATTATTTTCTATTAATAATATTATGTATTTAATATTAGGGGGTCTTAAATTTTCTTAAACATCTAAAAGTTGTATAATTATTTTTTACTAAAATAACTTCAGCTTAGTTAATGGTATAAAAAACAATACAATTAAAAACACGTAGCCTTATATTACAAGCGTTCTCTTTCAGGCAACCGATACAAAACTATACAAAATAAATGTAAAAAAATATATATACATAGATACTTATTTAATACATACATACTTATTTAATTTAGACATGTATTATTTCATTTCAATTAATCTATACTAATATTATAGAGAAGTAAAGTTTGTGAATTTGTGAGTTTGTGACGTTGTAGGGGGTAATCTCTGGATCTACTGAATAAATTTAAATGAAATTTGGTAAAAAGATAGTTTGAGACCCTGGGAATGACATAGGATACTTTTTATCCCGATAATCATCCCTTAAGGGGGGTGAAAATGGAAATGAAAATTTGTATTGGGAAGCAAGCTAAGGACGAACCAGAGCGAAGCTAGGGTGAGTCGCTAGTTATTAACATATTTCTAATACCATTCCATAGTAAATATAGAACAAATATCTGTCCCAATCCAGAACATAAGCGACGAGAAATTCGAGAAGCTGTTCGAGGCGCTCAAGACGAACACTCACCTGGAGGTGCTGTCGCTGGTGAACGTCGGCCTCAACGACCGCACGGCGCAGCTGCTGGCCGACGCGCTGGCGGCCAACGCGGCGCTGCGCGTCGTCAACGTCGAGACCAACTTCATCAGCCCCGCGGGCGTGGTGCAGCTCGTGCGCGCGCTGCTCGCCACCAACACTGTGGAGGAGTTCCGCGCCTCCAACCAGGTGAGTGGTCGATGGGATCTTGTCAAGTTAATGTCGATCGGTTTAGTGTGGGGGAGTTCCGCCCGTGTAATCAGGTGAGTGATAGATGGGACTTTGTCAAAGTCAACTTGATAATTAAGGAATGCGAAGTAACCAGGAATGTGTAAAGTTACCAGGAGTTTGTAAAGTTACCAGGTGAGTGACTTTGTTAAAGTAAATGTCAATATGCTTACTAAAAATGTAGTGTTTGTTATATTATTTTTTAGAATTTGAAAATATTTTAACGTAACATTTATTATTTACAGTTATAATATTGATTAATAACTTTAGTACACTTTAGTACTTTATAGGTACCATGTTTAATAATAGTAAAACAAAAATAAATCTAATATCAACTAAGGATGAATAAAGTTGAATCTTAATTTCTAAACCCCCAGCGATCGCAAGTGCTCGGTAACAAAACCGAGATGGAGATAACTCGGCTGGTGGAGCAGAACCCCACGCTGCTGCGGCTCGGCATGCACCTCGAGTACAGCGACGCGCGCCACCGCGTCGCATCGCATCTGCAGCGCAACATCGATAGAAGTGAGTATCGATTTTTATTTTTATATTTGGTATCGATTTTATTTTTATATATTTTAGTATCGATTTTATTTTTATATCGATTTTTGTTATATATTTATAGTATCGATTTAATTTTTTATATATTGAACTAGCTTTGCTTGAGTTCGTCCTTAGGTACATTAATTTTTTTGAGCGGAGCCCTAATTTTTTTTACTGAAATAAAATTAGATTAAGTTACTCCTTATAACATCTACTACCTGCTAGTGAAAGTCCCGTTAAAATCGGCCTCACCGTTTCGGAGATTAGCCAAAACAAACATACAGACAGACAAAAAAATTAAAAATTATCTTTTTCTTATAAATACCGTATATAATTCCATATGCATTTAATAAAAAGCTGTTATTTTGACTTTAAAAATAGACACTTCAATTTTCTGTATAGATATCGATATTTATTTAAAATTTATTGTATTTTATCTTTTCGGATTATTTCACGGATTTATTTTATTTGATTTATTTATTTCTTTTATTAGAATACTGGATTTTATAATGATGATGTTCTTAGTAAAAAAAAATTATTATTTTTTAATAAAATTACAGAGAGATTTGATCACATCCATTTATTTTTGTTAGTTTTGAAATTGCGTTATTTTATTTATATTTTTTAGGTTTACAGGTGTTGATAACATACTTTGTTAAAAAAATAGTGATGAATATTAAATAATTTATACATATAACGTTTGATCTGATTTTGGTGAAAAATATGGCTTGTTTCAAAGTAAAACTATGTGCAAGTTTGTTTTAGTGTCTTTTATTAAGATACCATTTCAATATAAAGATGATACGACAAAAAATGATTTTTAGAAAATTTTATCATTTTAGACAAATAAAATTGGATAAATTGTAAAAGGTTATTTTATATACAATAGCTATTAATATTCTTACCTGAATATAGAAGATATCTTTTTGCTTTTGATATCTCGTGGGACTGACCATGTAATGGAATGACTTATCTGGATCATTGAATGAGAAAATGACTGCAGATTTATCTACATAATTGCTGATGTCAAATAATAACTTTAAAAAGTTTTATAATTTTGAGATATACTTTATGAATGCATTATTAAATTATTTATCGTTAATTATATTTAGCTTATGAGCTTTATCATGTCTTATTTTACTATACATATTTTTATTTCTAAGCATTTATACAAATCATTCTTATCACCATATCGATATTCATACAATTCGAGAACATTAAAATCGATGTACCATCTACAGTTACTATATCAGTACATTGCGGGAAAGAAGAGTTATCCAGACGTCGACTCCACACTCGCCAGTAATCACATTACGTTACATATAACCGACCCGTAGATAATGTAGCGAATGTCATCCTCGCTTATTAACACTAATAAAACATTACGATCATTGCCTTATAAAAAAATCACAAAAAAAATCCTATAAAGGATCCCTCAACGGACAAACGGACTAGCCCTCCCCGTTGATGAATGTACATATGAATGGAGTAATCTCATCGAAATTAAATCATTCGGCAACACGAAACACAGATGAGAGATCGAATATATATAAAATCGATTGAAATAATATCGATATTGTCAGATTGCCGTTTGAAAAAGCGAGCTAGCGTGTCACTAAGCTTGCGGCTGCCGCGCGGACGCCCGCCGGCCGTCGGCGTCGACTCTAGCTTCTTCAACCTCACACCACCAAGCGCGGAAACCGCCACGCCCACAACAGATAGAAGAATAGTTGATAAGCCGATTATCGATAACGATGTATCGATAACGGACGCCCAGAATGGAAACTTCGTGATGGCGTCGCCGCCAGACATTAACCCCGAACCCCACTCGTGAGTAAACACGACTCACCGACTCACATCACCGCGTGCTGGCCCCTTTTCGTGTATGCGTTTTTGATGCGAAATCGATTAATCGACAATTGTGTGTCCTACAATGTTTGTTAACTTTAATCGTCCGTGTAAAGTGATTGATTGTGGCCGATTAATCGATTTCACGCTCGATTGGTTTGTCGATGACGAATCGATGTGTGACACGAAGTGTTCCATAGTCACATTATTTTGTTCATTACAGTACGGAAAGACCTAACGCTGCGACTTCAGTTCAGATTCTTTAACAACCTGCAAAAAGGGGCGCGTAGCCAATAGAGTATATAAAGGTCAGGCCCTCCAAGGGTTTCGAGTTGGCACGGCAGCGAAAAAATAACCCCTACTTCGCTTATAATAAAGCTTATTTTACAGTGTCTATTGAGTGTCATCACTTACATTATATCGGTGCAGGTTTATGAATAATCAAAAAAAAATACACGATCAATCAATATATTAAAATTTGATTTATAAAACTGCGTCCGCTATAGATATTATCTAAATCACTTTTGAGTATATATCTTTTATTTAACATCCTACACTTTTCAAATATATTTTTTTTATATATCTATCTCCTTAATACACTTAGCTCTTCATTATTTCGACAATAGAGACAGATCGACAGATTTTTTTAATACATAATTTAATTTTTAGCCGAGAGGGGAGCGTAGAACGGAATAATATGTAGAATGGGCGCCAATAAATCGGTAAAATTCCAGTTATGTTTTGGCGCGAATGTTATTGAGGCAATATAAGATCAAGCTACCGAGGCTTTCGCTAATCATCGCTTAGAATACTTGAGGGGTCGTGCTACGAAAGGATAGACGTACTGTCCGGTTTTTATTGTTTATATATATACATATATTAAATATGTCATTTGATGAAGTGTATACAATAACTAACGTCACGCATGACCGTGTGGACTAACTGAATGCGAATATGAAGCATGATTATGATTACGTTACGTTCTATTGATTTTATTGTTATGTTTGACGAATTTCTGACTAAACGAATGATGTATTGTCAATTTTTTTTATCCCTGATTTAACTGACGATATTCACTTTAAATGGTCGAATTTTTTTTTAATAAATGTTTTAACTTAGTCTTCTTATTATGCTCATTTTTCGTATTAAAGTGAATACTGTTAGTACATGACCGGTGTATGTATATAAAACTTGACGTTATGTCGGTGTGTGTATTGCAGTACGCCAGCAACGCCGGAGCCAGAGCGGCGCTTAGAGAACTAAACTCAACTTGTGGTGAGTTAAATTAATCATTTATCGTATGTTTTTTGTTTAAATATAGAGTATACGTAAATTGATTTTTTTTTATATGATGTAGATGTTACCTAAGAAAATATTTTTAGTTAAAAATGATGGATTATTTTTTTAACGTTAAAATTATTATACATTTAATTAAGTAATAATTCTGATTTATAAAATCGATTTGTACACGATATCGATTTCAAATGTTATTTGTTTTCAATGTAAAAACTATTATTTTATATGTTAAATCTTTTTACGTGATACTCCGATTCTCCATTGATCCCCGATTTGTGTGAGAAATTATCTCAAAACATATTTTTGCCCCCAAGTGTTAAAAATATATTGTAAATAAATTGTTTGTATGTATTATTAAATCAAGAAAGGTAGCTTTAGTTTATTTCATATAACATGTTTTGACACGAAAATTAAGTTCACTATACACTGCAACTACACTCAACAAAGAGCAAAATAAAACTTAAACTATTGAACTATAAACAGAAAATCGGGGTTAATTCAATTATTTCACATACAATTTTTAGTTGTTTTATGATCTTTTTACATCGTAGATGAAAGATTATAATCTGTGTCAATGGCGATAAAAAATAAAAGATGGCGCTGATTTGTTGTGTTTTACTCAATCGAAATATTTAAAAAATATTTTGTATAAAACTGCATAACTTTTTTAAATATTAATATATTATTTACAGCATTTTTAACTGTGAGAGTTTAACACACCAATGAGAGAGTTTAAAGCTACCAATGTGTAAAATCTCTAAAATTAAATACTTGGTCTAAGTCGTCTACAATATTTCTTTTTATTATTTAATAAATAATAATTTGCATTATATTATATAAATAACTGCCATATATTTTGTATAACATTCGACAATACATTAAGAAGGGATAAAAATAAGTATTTCCGTACCGCCAGGTGGGCGAATCCGGCGTCTGAGCCAGTTCACACGCAGCCCGAGCTACGTAGTGGGTTGGATCCCCTGACCGCAACACTGTCACTCTCTTTGTCACTGTGTAGTATTTGTAGACATAACATACCATTGTAAACAAGCCAAAACTATCTCTATCTCTTTCAATCAAGTGCAATTAAACAAGGATAGACAGTCAAATGCTCTATCTCTTTCATTCATGTCACTTGTCTATTTTAGCATGTTATGTCTATAGTATTACGGATTTGATATGTCATTTTAAAATTGTCTATGCTTCTCTTCTATAAAGGTGGTTGCACACGTTAATTCACGCGGCTTTATATATATAATTTGAATCGAAATTGTGTGGCTCGATCGAATTGTACACACACATAAATAAAGCTTAAAGCAACGTGTGTGACCGCCTTAATGTATTTTGAAATTATATTCGAATGTTTTATATAGGTGCTTTGATGTACGCTTTTGTAAAGTTCAATTCTGACTTCGACAGGTCGTTACAATTTTCATATTATATGTACTAATGTAGTTGGACTTTTTTATAATGATACTGTACGTTTACGGCAAATCGATTTTCGGTCTAGTGATTGCTTATGAATTATAATCTATTTAACTAAATTGGTGCTTGTATGTTGTATAATGAAATATTCAATTAAATTAATTTGACCAAATTGACGAAGTTCTTGCTTTAAAAATCAAAATGAAATTACAATGAAAAAAAATATTATTTGACTACACAATTACAAAGACACGATTGACAAAATGTATGCTTGACGATGAATATTTTGCGCAAACAAGAATTTTGATTTTATTTTCAAGATATCTTCTTAAAACAACTCGATGGCCGGCCCATCACTAGTTGTATAAATACAACACTAACATAAAGAAATAAAATCAACAATCTTGTCTATGATTGATCGTATCGTACGTTTACATTATTAATTCTAATTTTAGTGTGCTAATGAAATCGTATTAATTTTTATCATTAAATTGTAATATATTATAGACATGCACATTCCATTAATGCATAACATGCTTCTCTACTTGGATTCAAATTAACAAAATAATTTTTATATTTGCAAAAAGTTTGTTTATACAATATTTATTCAAATAATTTGCAGACGTTTGGAGAAACACTAACATTAATATTAGATATATATAATATAACTTAGTCGTTTAGTTCTAATAAATGGTTGTTTACTGCCATTTCTATAGAGAAGTCATGTTCTGTGTCAATGGATTTTAAGAGTTAAACATAATATATTATTTTCAAAAAAGCACTAGGTTTTCGCAGTGCGACACTTCTAACACTTATTACTCTGTGGTCAAGCTTCACTCGTGACTCGTATTCAGTGTTGCCAGTAGAGCCAACATATTTTATACCGTTGGGTCACTCAAATTATACCAAATCAATTTTTTTTATACAAATTAAACAAAACTGTTGAGAAATAGTCTGTGATGAATAAAAAAAACAATAAAAATATGTAATAACTTAAAATGAAGTATACATAAAATAACCATATTTTTTTGTCAATTATTGTAACTTTCTTATCCAATTCTGGCAGCCCTACTCGTATTGACCTCTTGCTTTCTTGAAATATTCTTGCTTATTATTATCATATTATAACTTACGTATAGTGAATCTACTGGGGATCATAGTGTCCATAACGTTGTGATAAACATCATGTGTTTCCAATAAAACTATTGCTTTGTTTTTTTTTCACCTAGTTTTTATGGGGCTGAATGAGTGTTAAATGACGATAATGTCTTTTGACAGCTTTTATTTGTATATCGTTCTTGGTTTAAAAAAAATCGATAAAATCTTGTGAAATTATAATATAAAAATTACTATGTTATTTTATTCTAGTGTCTTGCGAAATGAACTAATAATAAATAAGCCCCTAATTAAGAGAGATTATTTGTATATGATTTAGATTCTTAATGTATTTTTGTTGTATCGAGCTATGAAATTTAAAATTAATATAAATGATAGTTTTTTATATCGTAATAGATTTTTATTTATGTCAACATGTAAATGGAGCATTTTGGTCCAACGAAAACTTGACTAGTAGAGTCGCAGTTATGTAGTTTTGTGACAAAAAAATAAATAAAGCACTTAAACTTGATATTTGTTTCATTTGAATGCTCCTTGAAATAAAATATTTACTATAGAATTTGCTAAAAAAATTTTTTTGAAGTGAAAACTATAGGCAGGTTTGGACGGGGAGTAAATTCATGTAAGTCGTCATCTACATGGTCACGTAACGTGCTAACGCTAACACTCGAGATTGCCGATAGATGTCAAAACCAGATAAATGTAAACAGTTATAATTTACAAATTTTAATTTAAGATTAAACAATTAATTTGAATATCCAAAAATAACAATTGTTGGATTATAGTTTTAAGTCTTCACTTCTGTCGGCTGTACTCATGACTGCTGTTTTTTTTACTCAACATTTGGGTTGGAGGTGACCCACTGATTTTTAAAGTTTTGGTTCGATTGGAATTTTATTTTCGACTTATCTTTGAAAACATTCAAGAAGTGATGAATATAGTCATTTTCTACCCATCCTTCACTGTAAAATTGCATTTTTTCAATTAAAAAAAAAAGTTGAAAAAATAACTTGTTACTTTTTTGTATTACAGTAAAAGTTTGGTAATCTATTCTTTCTGACTGCACATCTAGACAAAGACATAGGGTGAAGTTATGTATATAAGTATACTGTAGACAGATATACTTTAAGATCATTCGTAAGTTTTGCAATTATTGTTTCCGAGTGACGCGCAAATAAACTAAAAACTGTATATTAATTAAATTTCAAAAATATTTATTCTCCTTACGATTTAATAAGAAATATGTATAGATAACAGTAGTAAGCGCCTAAATTACTTATTAAATGATATAATTATAATATTTTTCCAAAATTCTAATTATAATGATATGCTATCTTAGGGAGGAATCCCTAAGATAGCTCCAGCACGGTGTTATTTAAATCGGCTAATTGCAATAAAAGCAAATTGCTTGCCTAATCAACTAATTTATGAAGTCATTAATTAAAAGAATCCATATATAATGATCAACGCAGCATATTTTACGATATTATATTTTCGAAAGACGTACAAACGAGATATTATATAAAAAAAAATATTAACTTAATATAAGAAAGGCAAATCAAAAAAATGTATGTATGTTCAATCGTATTTTATTTAAGTTGCCTTCATTCAGTGGTTTTGCACAAGTAAATTTACCTACATTTAAAGTCACAAATTTAATATTAAACATTGGAGTTTCAAATATGGCTTGTGGAAACATTGTCAACGATGAACTGTTTATGGAGAAGGTATGTACATGTATATGTTTTTTATAACCAAATGCCTGCATGCAGGTAAACCGCTAGATAATTCTGTAGTAAATTTAAAAAAGATAAATAGATGGGACACTCCATAAATGTAACACAGGGATGAAAAAAATATATTAAGAGCACATATGTATGTAAACGTGTGATGTATCGTCGTAAACATTGTGTCCCGCTTCAATTTTTGAAGTATTGTCGGAAAATTCAGAAAATTGAGATAGAGCTTCCAAAACATAAACGAAAATATTAAAAAAAAAAATTCTACGTTGACACGCGGTTTGCCGCAAAATTATGTCTTATTGGCTTTATGTCTCATAGTGTGCTATTAAATAAAAACTTATTTATGCTGCAAGACAATTTATATCGTTTATGGGTTAATATTTTATTTTAATTTTTACGTAACAAATAAAAATCCTCGGTGTGCGAGTCGGATTCGCACTTGTCCAATTTAACCTAAAAAGTGAACGCAATGTACCACCTCCACCTGGTTAAAGTTTACCTTCATTTTAATATATAAGATTTCTCCCACACACTTGTTGTGTTGTGGCGTCGACCATATGCTGATAATATAGATCTAGGTATAGAAGAATAAAATGATTGTTCAGTGTTCAGACGAGGCAAATCAGGTTTAAGGCCACAAGGAAAACATAAAAAAAAAAAACAGATTTGATACGGAGTGAAATCTAGTGTACGGCTGGATCGATGTGAATTTAGATAGTGCATTGTCAAAATCGTTTTACAGATTTAGATCAATAAATTGAGAATTTCGGGCGATGAACAACACTTATATTGTGTACGGGCTGAGACGAAAACCCCTACAGTCTTTGGTTGATAGTGATTAATGCTGATAGGAATTATTGATATAGTAAATGATAGTCCAAAATTAACTTAATTGTATATTAACCGTACTTTTATGATAGAATGATATTATTGATAGAACGACCCGTGAGCGCACGACGGCGACCGCGACAACTGCTGCGACACTGCTTTCGGACTCATTAATTGAAATATATATAGCCTCTATCTACGTAGTATGGCGTAATGTGCTTATGCGACAAATATTATGTACTGGCCCGTACATGTTGCCTAATTGCTTAGTGTGACTATTTGTGTACAACTTACAAGCTATCATAACAACATGATGATGTTCTTCTAGCCGAATCCGGCCACGGCGGCCAATCTCATTGAGACTAGCCAACTGCGCAGGAGATATTATAGTGCACAAGTGTACGCGCAGACACAAGGGCACTCTATATTCCTGTCACTCTCATACTCTTACTCCGATGGGACGACTGCTCGACACGACCAGTGGGAGTTAAGGCGCAGGACCGACGGCTTTACGTGCTCTCCGAGGCACGGGGGTGGTGAAACACCGCCAACTTCCCAACTCCGGGCTGTTACTGAGACTTACTGTACAGAAAGACTCAATAACTAAACTTGGCCCGACCCGAGACTCGAACCCAGGACCTCCGAGTGTGCAGCCGTACATGCTAGCCACTACATCACCGAGGCATAACAACATAGACACCTGTTAAGCTATCTGAATTTAGTCGAGTGAAAAGGCCGCTTTAGCAAAGCCTTAAGGTCATGTTGCTTGCAATGGGTCCATCGTTACCGCTATTTGTCTACATAAATATTTAAATTTTATTAAATCAAGCCAACAGAAATCGAAGTTGCCAGTCAAAATCAGACGTCATCATCATATACATTGTATAGCCTGAATAACTAAAATTTTGTCTTTAAAGTTGCCTAGACGCCATATGTGCAATAACGTGTCCACTTTGCAGATTAGTGCTTAATCGCTCAAAACGGCTAGCTAGTATCTGTGTGTTTAATAAATATGTCGAAAGATCAAGAAATATTAACTAAAATAAAATCAAGTAATAATATACTCAATGAGAGCAGCTCCTTTACGAATAGTGATATTGAATCGGTAAGTTATAATTGTTATCATATACCCTAGTGTTCTTTTCTTTTATTAAAAAGATACCACTTCAAAACCGACTTCCAGGCACTAAAATGTAAAAAATAACTAAACGGGGGTTTTCATTTAGAATAGATACCTAATCAGATATATATATATATATATATATATATATATATATATATATATATATAATGTCAAATAATGTCTGTTCGCGCGTATTTTCCCGCTACTGCCAGTCAACATTACAGACATAACTTTGCTGCTCCCACTTCCAAATTTAATTTAAAAAATCAAATATAACATAGCCTATAGCACTTCTGGAATCGTGATGAATATTTAAAAATGTTTAATTGAAATCTGTTGGATAGATTTTTAATTCAATCCGTTCAAACATACATTGCAAAAGATTTTATATAATTAATATAGATGAAGTAACAGACATGATCCTTATTTTTTAAATCATTACCAATATTAATATTTTAGAAACTTCTGTTACCCTACATACATATCAGCCAAGTCTCAGAAAAACAAGGTCACGAGAAGATCGTCATGGCTCTAAATTACTGGCTGCAAATAGCCGATGACAAAATGAAAAATATTATTGAACTTCTGAAAATGCTGCATGTCGCAAGTTTATTGTAAGTTAAGGAAATATTTTTTTCTATGTTATTGAACAAGAGCAGAAAATCATAAGTATTTTTATCACAAATCAACTGATAGAACAGACATTGTTGTCCGGTATCAAAATAATTTATTTTTAACGTTATAAAAGTTATATAAACAAACTTTTCGTTTCTTCTGAATTTACCAATTTTCCGGTCAACTTTTCAAATCATTTTCCTAAAACCTCACTCTATCATGAACATTTTAAAAAATAGCCAAATCGCGTTCCGGCTTTCCAGCTATTCGCGTTTTTTATTATTTATTGTTGCACTGCCATTGAACAGCATTTTATTAGATATTTTTTTATTTAAATATAAAATTCAAAAATTAAACTCAAATTGTCTGAAAGAACCTAGCAAGTTTTCAAAAGACATGTGAAGTCCGCCAACCCGCACTTGGCCAGCGTGGTGGTCCGCGCCCTGCATTGGGACGTTACGCATATGTACTTAAATTAAATAAGAATCAACTTAAAAAATCTACATGAACAAAAGTTATATATAATGAAGATATAAAGCGAGTAGACAGACCTTCTCATTATTATAAACTCACTTCAGTTACTCCAGATCATAGTGTATTTAAATTTTGTAACAATGTTGGACAAAATTACTACGATGAATTTAATATATGAATAAATTATTTACTATGAAGGAGTAATAAACACACACACAAACCTTAGGTATTTATAATAGTTGTGTAATATAAGAACATTTCATGAATAATTTTACTTTAATAGGCATTAATGAATATTTGTTATTAAAATAGGATTGACGACATTCAAGATAACACGAACATGCGGAGAGGCGTGCCTGCAGCGCACCGCGTGTACGGGGTGCCTATGACCATTAATGCATCTTATCACATACAGTTTTTAGCTATAAACAAAGCCTACGAAGTCGACCATCGGGTATGCATATCACGTTAAGTTTCTATTTTTATAAGCAAAACTGACAAAAAAGAAGGAAGAGCATAAAAAATAGAGGAAGAAAAAAGATAAAGAATGAGAAAAAGAAAGAGATAGGTGTCCTCGTGATGCGGCAACAGACAGCCAGACAGACAGACAAACAAAAATTCTAAAAACTATAGATTCGGACTCTGTATCGATAATAATGTCTATTTCAATTGAATTTTCCAAAAAATATTTAATGTACAGATTCGACTTAGTTACAATTTTATTATATGTATAGATAGTAGCATTAAGTAACTTTCTGTTAAATTATAAGAAGTAATCTTCAAATACATTATTTTAATACAGATACCAGAAATAATGTCAAAAGAGATACTAAAAGCCTATCGTGGTCAAGGCATAGACATTTACTGGGGAGATAATTTCATATGTCCCACAGAGGACCAGTATAAGGAGATGGTACTACTAAGTAAGTACTTATAGAAATCTTAATCTCTCTCAATTCTCATCGCGAGGTAACATCGCATATCCTTAGTGCTATTTATTTTACTTTTAACAAGTAATTAAATGATCTATTCAGATTGAATTTACAGTGATAAGCTACAATTAATACCAAACTTACTTTATTAGTATAAATAACATAAAAAAATTAAGTAATTTATAAATAAACACAGTTAAAAAGATTCTATTCAAGTGTAGTAAACAGCGTTTGGAATAAACGCGTAAACGCGTATTCCACGGCGCTTACGTTCTTTGTCGATGTGTAGGGTTGATGCAAATAGTTAAAAATTTGTCTACAAAAAATGGATTCCTTTTAAATACTGAGTCAGATATTGATTTCGTAATAAGAATCGCTGTTAAAAATGATACCAATGATAACAAAGCGCGACCAATCATATAGAAAATGCAGTCCAGCTATAAGAAAGACGATTTTCTTTCTTCATTACGCAAGTTAAAAAATTTGAGAGCGTGTGACATTGGATTCCCAGGCATAAAAAGTAATATATATGTTAACGATCACTTGTCCGCTTATAATAAAGGGATTCTAATGCCCGATTTCACCAACAACCCATAAGCTACCACCTACGTATGGGATCCCTAGCTTAAAAGTCCCCTAAACTAGCCCCTAAATTAAATTTCGTTTTACGATCGTCTTTAAGCCCATATTTCGAGCACCTAAATTTATATTAAATAGGTGACCCCTAACTGTCGGTGACACAGAAACTGTCCCCTAACAGCCCCCTAACCATGCTTAGGGGATCGCTTAAACTTAGGTGACGTTGGTGAAATCGGGCATAAATGAAGCAAGACGGCGAGCAAAGGAAAAAGGCTATGCTGGGTCTGCAATTGCACGGATATAGTCAGAAAAACCGACAACTCACCAGTCATGTAAATTACATCTTATGATTGTTTAAAAAAAATCATAGGTACAAATATAATTTTTTTGTAACTATTTATAAAGGTCAACTTTTTATGTATTTTATTAGTAATATACATTTTATTTTTAGTGATAATATTTTTAATAATAATCTACACTTAACTTTTACTTTATTTTTTATTGGGTCGGTACGGTGTCTCTGTATAAAAAATGTAAAAATAATTCTTGGAAAAAATATGGGATATTGGTGTCTGTATATATATTTTTATTTATGGATAATTAATTATTCTCTCAGTCGATATGGTTAAACATAAATACTATAATTATATATATATATATATATATATATATATATATATTATATTATATATATATATATATACTATAATTATATATATATATTTTAAGAACATACAAACATACAATCTACTATATAACTGTTACGTTAGATCCATTCTGGAATATGCCTCAACTGTTTGGAATCATTATCACAAATATATTAACGCTATCAAGGACTTTCCAAATTAATTTATTAAGAGATTACATTTCAAATTTGGAGATATTGAGTGTAATAACCTAAACTTGTGTACTTTGGAAAAAAGAAGGGAAGTAAGAGATCAAATTCTTCTTTACAAAATCATTAATAATCATATCGATTGTAATTACCTTTTGTCTAATATTTTCTTTAAATGCCCTCGAACTAACAGCCGATCCAAAGATACCTTTTCTGTTCCCTCTCATTGAACCAAATATGCAAAGAATTGTTTCCTGACTAGAGTTTGTAACATTTATAATATTTACTACAAGCATCTTGACATATTTGGATATAATTCAAAGAAATTTATAGCTGAACTGAAAAAAACACAAGAGTCTGATAAATATTATTTTTATATATTTATTTTTATTTTGTAACTACACATTTTATTTATATCTGTTTTATTTTTATTGTTAGTAAGTTTACTCTGCTATATTTATGTATAAGTGGAAACTTTATTGGCTAAGTGTATTATTATTTTTTGCATTTTATGCTTATATACATATGCTGTCTGTTTTCCAATTTACAAAATAAAATAAATAAAAAAATAAATAATTTAAACAAAGTGAAAAGATAACAATTCATTCAATGTGAATTCACGATGAAGTTATGCACCAAGATAAATTTGATTTTAAACAATGTGCAGCATGAAATCCACACCAGATAATACAACAGAAAAAATGCCAAAGAAAATCTATTAAAATTGTCCAAATTAAATTTCAGAAACAGGTTCTTTTTTTGTTGGGGCTTACCGTTTAATGCAACTATTCAGTGAGAACAAAACCGACTACAGTAAACTCCTAAATATGATAGGGTGCTACTTCCAGATAAGAGACGACTACCTCAATCTAATTCATCCAGAGGTAATAAATTGATTTTAAAGTTTTCGCTAACACATAATAAATTAAAGAAGAATTCTATATGTCAATAGTACCTAACTTATCATTGCTTCGCTCGGATGCGTTCGTAAGTGTGTATGAAGTATCACACAAAAAAAAACAATAGTTCTCGTGGGGAAATTATAGCATTACTAGTGATACTAGATCCCCTCCGCATCAATCATCAATCAATAGCCTAAGCTCGCAAAACGGACGACATTCTTCCACTTAATTAACAAATATCATCATACCGTTAACATTAATTTCGTAAAATATTTATAAATTACAAATTATAACCTTCCTTTTTTTTTAACGTTGGGAAATGCATTTACGCACGAGGTGTGGGACTCACCGGCAAAGCCAGTTACTACCGACTAAAACCCAACAAAGCCTTCCCCCGTCTTAATGGGGCGTCGCAGGATCGCTTACGCATTCAACTACGACGCCCCGACGGCAGGTCTGCCGAAGCAGACCACAACAACCACGGGGTTGCTCCAAGGTCCACTCTGCTATCAGAGAAGTACCAGGAGCAACCCGCATGGTACACCGCCCTCCGAAGAGGGCCACCTCCCACCGCCCACCGAAGTGGGCCACATCCCTGTGCGTTTCTTAGCTTCGCGCCCGGCTGTATTGCCGGGCACTACTGAGCCCCCCCACCACGACAAGGTGAACGCACGTTGGGGGGGACCTTATAAACTTCCTAGATCAACCCTTATTCTATTAGAGAAAACAATTAAAATCCACACAGTAGTTTCTGAGATCGAAAAAACACAAACAACGCAGCGGGTGACTTTCATTTATAATATAGTCATAGTTATTTTGTTTTATAATTCGTGACGAGATAAAGAAAATAATTAATTAACGCAAATTTTTATCTTTAGGAATTAGAGGAATGGCCGAAAAAAGAAGATGCACAGGTGATAAATTAAACTTTATACTTCAATGCTTTAGTAGTGCAGTTATAAAAAAAATAAACAAATTTATTTACAATTTTAAGGATTCACTTAAGAGAAGCAACTTCTGTGATGATATAACTGAAGGTAAATTCAGTTTCCCCGTCATACATGCGCTACAAAAGCCACAAGGTGCGGACATACTCAGTATCCTTTTAAATAATGATGAAATCTGGACTATTATAAATGCGAAAGTTTGTTACTCTTCACAAAAAGGCAGAATATGTCATTCATAATGTCCCAGAGTTATGGAGCTATTAGCTATAACGTGTAAACAAAACCTTTTGTCCTTAATTACAAACTAAGAAATCCTGAGGCAAAGGACTCGAGACGTGTCATTAAAGAAATACTTTGTGTCTCTTCTAAACACGCTCGGCAGCTTGCAGTACACTCGCGACGTTATGGAAGAGATGGACCGTGAAGCGAGAGCTGAGGTAAGGAGCCATTTTAATTTATAAGGAAGAAATATATATGTATGTAAGTATCTATGTAAATAATTTATGTATGTATATATCTATGTACGTATGTATGTATGTTTGTATATATGTATATTTATATTATACTTAATTGATGTTTGTAGTTTGTACCTACACCGCACCGCATTATTATTTTTACATTTTCTCACGCTTGAGGGTTTCTGGTAGAGATTTCTTAAAGAGATACGTCATCCTTTGTACACATGGTATCCGTTTTCACTTGTTATTTGTATGTTTTTTTTTCTGGTACATAATAAAAAAATATAGGTATATTAAGAATTGTGCAATGTTCATGATAAATTTACTCGTAAGCTTTATCAGATCTACTCATTGTTGATTAAAAAACTTACGCGGAAACTAAGAACAGCATTTCTTATAGTTATGGCCTCTCGAGATATATTTGAAAAATTAATTATACTACCTAAGTATTTATATATGTACAATGAGCATACATTTAGAGCCTGAGGGTCTTAGACAAGATATATTATACATTCGTCGAATAATAGAAATTTTGCAAATATGTTTGATGATGTTCTCCTGACCGATTACGGCCACGGCGGCTAATCTCATTGAGACTAGCCAACTGCGCAGGAGATATTATAGTACACAAGTGTACGCGCAGGCACAAGTGCACTCTCTATTCCTGTCACTCTCATACTCTGGTGGGACGACCACTCGACACGACCAGTGAGAGTTAAGGCGCAGGACCGACGGCTTTACGTGCTCTCCGAGGCACGAGGGTGAAACACCGCCAACTTCCCAACTCCGGGCTGTTACTAAGGCTTACTATACAGAAAGACTCAATAACTAAACTTGGCCCGACCCGGGACTCGAACCCAGGACCTCTGGGTACATGCTAGCCACTACACCACCGAGGCAGTTATAATTTATATTCATTTTATATTAAGTTTTGCAAATATATTAGTCGTAGCATGTAATATTATTCCCATATATTTTAAAGGATTTTTATTCTTTAACGACTTTTGAATGACATCTTGTCTAAGCGCCAGTTTTTTTTTTCACATGATCACAAGTTAGTTAAGAAATATCTTATTGGTTAATATTTTTAATCCTACGTGAAAATTGAAAAGGTAAAGTCTTTATGTACACACACATGTGCATTTTAACTTTATCACATTGAAATATAAGCGACTCACCATCGCTTCGCTCGGGTTACTCCCTAGGTGTTTATTTAAATTGACATAACTTTTTTATTTAAGAACCGATTGAAATAAAATAAATGCTAAATGTTAAATGATGCTTACCACAATATACCACAGTAAAACCCACATCCAAATCAGTTAAGCCGTTTCTGAGATTAGCGCGCACAAACACACAGACAAACCGACAAAAATTCTAAAAATCATTGTTTTGGGTTTTTTTACGTTAATAAAGTCCCCATATAATAGTTTTTATCAAATACTAGCATTGCCCGCGGCTCCGCCCGTGTTCAGATGACCAAAAACCAAATAAATTCTTAGGTTTTACATATTAGTTTACTCTTACATATTTATAGTTTTTGTATTTTTTCTTAGAAACGAGATATTTTCCCGCGGTAAAAAGTATCCTATATATTGACCCGGATAACCAGCTATCGCCATACCAAATTTCATTAAAATCCCTTCAGTGGTTTTTCTGTGATGCGGTAACAGACAGACAGACAAAAATTCTAAAAACTATAGATTTGGCCTCTGTATCGATAATAATGTTTATTTCAATAAGATTTTCCAAAAAATGTATAATGTACAGATTCGGCTTCGTTACAATTTTATTATATGTATAGATATTCCATGTACAGACAGCGGCTTTTTGACTGCCTCGGTGGTGTAGTGGATAGCATGTACGGCTGCACATCCGGAGGTCCTGGGTTCAAGTCCCGGGTCGGGCCAAGTTTAGTTATTGAGTCTTTCTGTATAGTAAGTCTCAGTAACAGCCCGGAGTTGGGAAGTTGGCGGTGTTACACCCCCGTGCCTCGGAGAGCACGTAAAGCCGTCAGTCCTGCGCCTTAACTCTCACCGGCCGTGTCGAGTGGTCGTCCCACCGGAGTATGAGAGTGATAGGAATAGAGAGTGCACTTGTGTCTGCGCGTACACTTGAGCACTATAATATCTCCTGCGCAGTTGGCTAATCTCAATGAGATTGGCCGCCGTAGCCGGAATCGACTAGGAGAATATCACAGACAGCGATCAGTTACACTTTTATTATTATTATGTATGATGTATATATAGATTAGTAAAAGCGAGTTTGTTTCCCCAGGTATCAAAACTCGGCGGTAACCCATTTATGGAAGCTGTGCTTGACTATCTATGTAACTGGAAAATCGATTGATATATGAATACTATAAATATAAATATTATTCATATCTGATTTATTCTATAATTTCTCTCTCGGCGGGGGCTAGGGAATTCATTATCACTTGTACGTATAAGGTTATATCAATAAAGAATTTATTTATTTATTTATATATCAATCGTAACATTTTTAATATATTTCAAATGTACGTTAAAATCTTCCTATGTGTTAACACAATATGAATGTGTCGTATTTGCTGTATAATTAGAGCTTTAGAAAACTAGTTTGGGTCTTATAATTGCATAATTTTGTTATTATTTGTTAATTATATTAAAAAATGAAATTAAGTGTTTTATTTAGGTACTTTTTATAAATTAAGAAATAACTTTTAGTTTTTATTAAGATATGTTATATCTACAATAAAGGGTTCGTTAGAATAAAAATAAGATACATATTGATGTATAAACTATTGAGTATAAATCAGATCTACATAACATAAACACAATATAATAAAAATTTGATAGATGAATAAATCAATCAAATTACTTTCTTGATCAATGGATAAATCAAATCTATTGTTGTTTTTCTAGATCCTACTAAAGCTTTTGACAAAAACCTCTGTTGTTGATTAAGCTCAAAAGATCGATGTAAAAGGTTTTACTGTTGAAATTTTTAAAAGCTACCTTGTGGATTGTTTGCAGTATATTTTTTGCTTTTACAACTATTACTATTTACGCGTTATTACTATCCTTAATTTTAACAGGTTTGGTTAATAGATATATACTTACATACGTTATTTTGGTATCTATTGATGATGATGAAGGATTGGCAATCCAGTGGTAACGTGCTCAGTTGGAAAACAGAGTAGATTCAAGCCCTAAGTCATCATCTCATAGTAAGCATCGCGCGTCTCGCAAAACCAGAAACTAACAGAAAATAATACAAAAGTAATTTGGTAGAAAACTTGCAAAATCTTATCAATTTAAACAGTTTGAAGATAATTAAAATAAATAATTATTAATTAGTGTTTTAGTTAAAATTATAACTAGATTGAACAATTATAATCATAATCATTCATATTACAACTGAATATATACCTAGTAAAAAAAGCTAAATTAAAATAAACGTAATAACTAATATGAGAAAGTGGCATCACATTCAGGATGAGTTGCTGATAATTAATTTGCGAAGTGTTAGAGCAGTGTTTTTAATATTAAAAAAAAAAGTGGTGGCACAAAAACTAAATTAGCTATAAAACAAGAAATAATAACTTTTAAGATTTTTTTATAAGTTTTTTTGCTCAAAAAATTGCTATATCAGACAACATAAAGAGATTTACAACGTAGGTAATGTAATATATTTTTATCTCACATGGAAAATAAAATCTTTTAAATTCATATACTAAAATATATCTTTAAAATTTAAATTCATATACGAAAATATATTTTTATAATAAATTTAATTATTGAATTGTAACCTTCTTTGCAACTTGCGTACGTCCAGTCTTCCAATAATATTATAATACCTTTTATATATACCGTTACGAAAAGTGGAACCCCCATCTCTGAACATTTGCAGGTAAACACAGCTCCGCCGCCTTTGCAGTTAGAAAAGTTAGGAACCTAACGCTAATGGATATATATTTTCATAAAATTTTATCTTATACGGAATACTTCTTTAGTTTTAGTAAATAATTCGATATTTATTCTTCAAAAAAAAGTAGTACGGGCCATTTATGATCTAAGAACTCGTAATTCCCTGCGAGATGTTTTAAAAAAATGCTATTCTTACGGACATCGATTGCATCACAATATAATCCACCTACTGTGTAATATATTAGGTACTTGTTTGCAAAAATTTAATTATTATTTAAAAAAAAAACAGTGATAGACACACAATAAACACCAGAAATAGAAATAAGCATGTTACGCCCAGATTTCAACTCCAAAAGGTGAATAAATCCTTCATGGGCCTAAGTATAACGCATCCGTGACGAAGAGTCCATACAAGACGACTGCCACCATCTTATCTTTTACACATATACATCATTAATTATGAATATTTATTTTTTGAATTAATATAATTAGGCACACTTTCTAATGATGTGGATTTTGTAGTAAGGATTCCAAATTTGACTGCACGTAGGGTTCCAACACCATCTGTTATTTTTTGTATTTCTGGGCCCGGGCCTCCCTTTAATACGAGAGGGATTAAGTCATAGTCCATCCCATAAGTGGTAATCATGTTGCAAATGGCTCACATATAAAAATGTCAGAAATCCAAGACCCGAAATTTGAACCCTTGGTTTCCCAAGCAAGCGCGTTACCACTGGACGCTAAATAAATAATTTATTAAAATGTTTATTTCGACTGAAACTTTCTTTCTCCTTTATTAATTTGTAATGTACACACAGATAATCTACGATATGTTCAAAGTCCCAGAATCTTAGGCAGTTAACTAAGGCCCAGTCATTTCTTTTAAAGCCATATATATTCTTAAGTTTTTATATAAATTTCTACAGGTTAATTAAATAAAAAATAAAAAAATAAAATTTAAAACACCGTTTAGATATACTATAGTTTATTTGAATTATTCAAGATATAATAAATGTTATATAGTTGATTGTGCACATTCTAAATAAGAGAAATGATGTAAAGCCTTAATTATTTATTTTATACTATGCCACTTAATATTATACAAATTTATTGTCATATAATGGAAGACATTGCATATCCCTATTTTCAGGAAAATAAATACGTACATATTATATTTGATTTTATTGAAAGCTTAGGATAAATATTGTATTCGATACATAAAATATAATAAAAAAAAAAAATATTTTAAATTTAAAAAAATTAAGTTATGAAACTGCGACAAGTTTAACTTAATTTTGAAAATCAATTTATTACAATTCTTGGCCCTTTGTATCAATTTTATATTTTATAAAAGTTTAGTAAAAAAAAGGTCTACTTATTATAACAATTCTTAATATTATAGTGGCAGTTATTTGGTTATTGTAGTTCACTATAGTGTTGATGATATATAATTTATCACTATATTCACTATATTCGTGCTCACAATATTTGACTCGCATTATTTATTACAATTTACAATTATTTCGGTACTTCAAGCATGAATTAATATTTAATTTTTAAAAGTGTAGAGAAAAATTGAATCTTTTCTATTGAAAAAACCGACCTTTATTCAAAATTCTTTACAGCAATCTTCGACTGAGCTAAGATCTTTACATTAAACATATGTGATATATGTTTACATAATCAAAGAAACCCTCCCAAAAAATAGCATCTAAAGTAAATGCTATATAGTTGCAACGAATGTTATTTTTATTTTGTGCAAATCGAACAAAAACAAAATACAGGAGTAAAGTCAAACGAAAGTATATAGCGAGATCATTGTCACTAGTCCATTTGCCTACTTTAACTGTAAGCTATGATTACACTCACAACGTCATCTCAGTGCTTATTTGTACTAACGACCAATTTACCGAAAGAGGACTTTTAAATGTCAATTCTATTGATAGGTATTAAATACCCATTTAATTTAATAAAGCCAAAAAGATGTTAGTATTTTATCTGATCCATACTAATATTATAAATGTGAAAGTGTGTTTGTTTGTTTGTTTGTTTGTTTGTCCTTCTTTCACGTCGAAACGGAATGACGGATTGGCGTGATTTTTTCGTGTGGAGATAGTCGGAGGGCTGGAGAGTGACATAGGCTACTTTTTACCGCGGGAGATTATCTAATTCCCATGGAAAAACACGTTATAATACAATTCAAAAAAATATTTATGATCAGAATTACTTTATACTTGGTATTAATACTCTTCAATAAAATTAAATAAATACGTGTTTTAGCATTTTTCGAAATTCGTCTATAAGGGGGTAAAATAGGGGATGAAGTTTATATGAAACTACCCTTTTTAGAGATTTTCTGTAATGACGCCATTATAAAGTACAACAAGTCGTTTGAACAAATAAGCACTAAGGCAGCGGCAAAGTATCTACTAAGCAGTAAGCAACCGTTAATATTTGTAGGTATATTAAAACCCTACACTGTACTTAATAGCTACAGTATAATAATACATGAACTACGTCGAATATATTTATTAAGCATAAAATGTATTGATTTATTCAAGAAAATTCCCCAAAACTCCACACACTTAATTATTATAATTATTTTTTAATCCACATCAAATAAGTCCGTATTAGGCGTAGATAAATAGACAAAAAGCCCGTTTGAGATATTACTTTTCTCTTCCGTCACCTGGCCCGGGCTAACTTTTCGACACTCTTTTGCCGTCCGAGATAAGTTGTAAGACTTTTTTTATTTGAAATGTTTTTTTTTTAATATCTAATGATTAAAATTACCACAGAAACAAGGATGAACAAAATACAAATAAAGAAAAAACTTTAAAATAATATGTTTTTAATTTAAACAAAACTTGCGAATAACAAAAAATTAAGATGAATATTAATTATTATATAAATTAAGAGATACATATTTCATAACAAAAACTATTTCGACACAAATACAAATAAAGCGGAATGTATGAAAAAAATCATAAAATCTGTTACAATCGATCGAACAAAAAAAATATATAAAGGCAGTTTACACATCACTGGTCTATTCTAAGTACCTAAATTAATTATGTCGTTATATATTCAAAATATACGTATACTTCTAAAAAAAAGAATTTTGTCAGTGCGTCTATTTGTAACGCATGTGATATAATATATAAGTAGCATTCATCCGATTGCTATCAAAATTTTCTTGATAATAAAGTGAAAGGTTTTTTTTTATATTAGAAGATGAGTGATGTGTTAAATAAATTAAACCTACTACAAATCCAAAAACAAACTCGAATTACATAAAAAAGTATATATTATAGTAAGTACCTATACAAAATTGACAAAGTTTTATTGCAATCGGATGAACAGTACTATGCCAGCGCTTTAAATACGAATGAACAAACAGATTTTTATATCCATGTATTTTAAATATTTTAAATGGCAAGTCAAGTTATACTGACATCGTTTTTTTTTTGTGAAAACTAATAAATAAACATCAATACATAATATAATATGTAATATAAAAATAATGTAACATAAAGAAGGTGATATATGTGGGAAAATGAAAACTAAAATTATGCTTTGCTATTTTACTCTTAAACTACAATAATTATAATTATCGTTCCATGACTAGGACGATTGCGGTTGACATTTGAAAAAAAAGCTGTAATTATATTTAAAAAAAATTTACATTTGCATCAATAAGTAATTTCAATATTATAATGTAACATCACAAAAATAATTTTCTAAGTACAAAAAAATTAAGTAACTACAAACTAATTATGATTTTTTAATCGACTCGAGTGATATTAAGCTTTTTAATCGATTTCATGTAGGATGGTGCATTTGACAATTTGACAGTTCTAGGAATATGGCAGTCACGAATCGAAAAGATGTGTTCGTGTGTTATTACTCCGTTTTGTTTCCTTTATACTCTAAAGGAGCTTTTTACGTGATTCTTGTTATTATATAGGTACATTTTTTTCAATAAAATAAAAGAATCATCATTTTTAAATTCATCGATTTTCAAGCGAGTTACCGATGTTTCTTTAAGATTTACAATAAATTGACTGTGACATCGCACTAAAGAATAGCTTCTGTATACGTCCATAGAAATAATTAAATAAATATAATTTTTACTTCAAATTATAACAAGTTCATTGATGTGTGTGATGAATGATACTTTTCTTCTAAAAAAAATATTTCGAAGTGAAATCTCTTTAAAACCACAACATCCCGTATGTTCAGTACAAGTGAACCTTAAAGAGATAGGTTGCTAAGGTTGCCATAGTAACCGTTGTTATTGTCCGAAATGTGATATAATAATATATCATGCTCTTTCCGTTGGTATTTTCAATGATGCAAAATTAAAAAAAAAAATGTTGTCCAATATTAACCGAAAGAACTTTATATACACTACATATTTAGTATCAGTATATGTAGTATTAAAACAATTTATTAAGTCAATTTTGTTTTCATTCCAATCTTTAACACTAAAAGCGATTCGCTGAAATAGACGTTTCACGTTAAACCACCCGGCACAGCCCCACCCGATTTTATTTTTCGGAAAAAGATCAGCGCCACTTCACCCATATATCTAATACTTAGTCTATATTATATTATATATATATATATATATATATATATATATATATATATATATAGTCTATATTATATATTATGCATCTCTAGTAGTAAAAAATATAGAAAGTCGTTTAGTAGTTTCTCACTTACTACTTTATACCAACGCTCGATAAAATTATAGAATAACTTGATATATGCTAGCACCATCCTATTTGAAATAGACTACGCATACGAAACAACATACAAAATTGACAGCTAAATATAGATAACAATTAATCTAATACCAATTAAGATTAAATTCAATTCAATTAATTTGCATTTAATGCTATATTTTTAATTTTTATTACAATTTAGACTCAATTAATTTATTGGGTTACATTTTTTTAATTACTTTTTTCTTTAAATTTATTTTTTTTATTATATTTTTTTAGCACATACGAACATATATAGTGACTTTCCCCGTGCCGGATTAAAAAGCTAATTAAAAGCAAAAATAAACATGGTCGTTTAACATTTTACTAGTTATTGAACCTCTTTATGTAAATCAATGTAATAAACTTCTATAATTACTTTGGTAAAATTTCAAAAATAACAACATACACCATACCCTACCACATGTCATTAATAATATCAATTATCTCCTTCACATAGTTTATTGTAATAATATTTAAAATTGCAAGTAATAAAAAACAAATTGGCAAAGACTCGGAACCGGTTTAAAATAAACGAAATGAATATTCGCTCGACGTTATGGGAGTATTTATAATTTTTAATAATGATTTTTTTTGAGAATTCATTTATAGATAAATATAAAAATTCTGAGTACAGGAAAGCTTCCCGTAGATGATATGTAGATCGGGCAAATAATACGTCCTAAAGAAACGGTTTAATTCGGTAATGTAATGGTTAATTCATCGCTCGTTCTTTAACCGTTTTATGAAAATAAACGGTTTAGTAAAGCGAAATATTAATCGTTAACGGTTATTCTTAGAGAAAGGTTGGATTTCGGTTTTGATACTGAAATAAACCGGTTAATTTTGGTCATGGAATCGAAATTCCTCAAAAACCGTTCTCCCAGACTAAACCGGTTGAATTACGTAATCGAAACCTTAAACAGAAAAGCCAGATCAACGACCAAAACCGGTTTAAAAATTGAACCGGTTTCCGAGCCCTACTCATTGGTTCAAGTGGTCTTTGTTACATTTTCAAGCTTATAACGCAGAACAGATTTTGATGAAATTTAGCAAATAAATAGTTTGTATTATAGGTATGTCATATAATATGCTACTTTCCCGACTATACCAGCGAAACCGCGGGCAAAAACTAGTATGAAAAATAAATTAATTAATCCTGAATTATTAATATCATCCGAAAATCCACAAAATAATGTTATTGAAAAAATATTTTTAAATTAAATAATATTAAAAATTGTGTTAATATGATCATCTAATAAAATTTAAGCAAGGCTTTTCAAGCATTTTTTATATATAATAAATGATATGCCGCACTAATTATAGAGTTTGAGCTTAAATACTACTACTATTGACCAAAACGTGCAAACCTACAAAATATAAAAAAAAAATGTAACAACACCAAAACTATAGATTTATATTAAGTTGAAATAAAACGTTGTAGTCTACAGTCTCCAACGGATATTTTTAATGATTAATAACTAAAACTTCGTAAGTAGCTTCATTTTGGCGAGACGTCCTACTATTCTTTCTACGAGAATTTGATAGTAGTAGATAATATAGGGAATATGCGTGTTATTTAAATAAAGGTGAAATATATTTTATTATAATCTTTATTGCTTTCGAATTAAGCCTGTATCAATATTTTTTAATGTAATCTCTTTTTGATTAAGAAAATAATTATTAAAAAGTGCAAATATAGGTGAGAAATTCAAAGTAGCTACGAACTAGTCGTCATTTCTCTATATATGATACTGTGATGTCACGTCAAGCGCGATGGCGGGCGTTTAAAATATCCATATTGGTATGAATTTTTTTTATACATTTTTTTTTTGTGCTGGATATTCTTTTTACAATTATAAGCTATTGTAAAAAAATCACGCATATTCCTTATTGTGGCTTCATACGGGACATGTCAAAACGGTGATAAGCTAAAATTTATTACTGACAAATTGTTTCACAATTTAATCTTTAGATAATACAACATTAAACAAGAAAAAAAAGTGGTCCTACAAAACAGAAGATTTACCCCTCTCCGAACTTGTTAAAATATCAACGTCATAAAATTTATCAATAACCGGCTGATTTTCATAGTTTATTATTAAAAATATGCGTAATTGAATGATCAAATCGTCCTACAAATAAAATAGTAGGATTTCTGACCAGGGCTGCCAGACTGAATTGGATACGAAAATTGTAAAATATGGTTATTTTACGTACATTTCATTTTAAGTTATTACGTATTTTTATTGATTTTTTTTATTCGTCACGAAGTATTTCTCAATATTTTTTTAATTTGTGTAATGAAATTTGATTTGGTATAATTTGAGTGAGCCAGCGGTATAAAATATGTTGGCTTTACTGGCAGCAGTTTCCTCTACTGGCAGCCCTGGATTTCTCAATCGGATGTTGTCTCACCCATCTCCTTGTTGGGACTGTAGACTAAGGGCCGATCCATACTATAGTGCCAATCTCGATCCGATATTGGTATTTTTATACAAGAAACGTTGCTGGAGTGTTACCCGACCGTTGAATTTTACTGTTAGTGTGAATGCACTCACTGTTTAGTGTTTCCTGTATAAAAATCTTTTACCAAACCGGTATCGGACCGAGAACGAACCGTGATCGGCACTATAGTGTGCCTGGGACCTAATTGTAATAGAACACATTAATTGTAAATTCCCAGCTGTAAAAAAAGAGATTAATTCATATATAAGTATGGAAAGTAAGTTAATACAGTTTATTCTTCACTTAGCGGAGGTTTTGTGTCCCGACGCCAACTTAGCAACTCGTCTAACAAATCTTCTAAGTGAGGATTGCCTCCCAAGCGTCTAACCTGAAAATATATGTAATATATTTTTATTGTACAATTAGTGTGTTTTCCCGTGGGAATGAAAAATATTTCTTGTGTTATATCCTAAATGT
Organism: Brenthis daphne; assembly: GCA_947093115.1. Lineage (NCBI taxonomy): Eukaryota > Metazoa > Arthropoda > Insecta > Lepidoptera > Nymphalidae > Brenthis > Brenthis daphne. Next base: position 18,851,375 of record OX352483.1, read on the forward strand.
TGACCCGAGTAATAAGTTATGACTACACAAAATTTAGTTAAAATTGGATTAGTGCTTTTTGTGTTAAACGCGCACACACGAACAGACATACAGACAAACATTTTAATAACTATTGTTTTGGGGTCTATATTCTGTATACAAATTAAACGTTATAGTACTTATTTTTTAAGAATATTTCATGTACAGATTTCACTAAGTTACCGTTTTATTATATGTATATATATAGATTATACAACTAACGACTTACGTCCCTAAGTACAAGGATTTTGTTCACAACTTCACAGGTTTTAATTTTTTTGTGCGGAACCCTAATTCTTTTTCTAAAGTAAAAGTAGCTTAAGTTACTCCTTATAACATCATCTATTTGCCAGTGAAAGTCCCGTAAAAATGGTTCAGTCGTTTCGGAGATTAGCCGGAACAAGCAGACACACAAAAATAAGAATAAAATATTTCTTACAAGCAACATATTTTTTTTGTTATTTATTATTATAAACAGTGATTTTTATGAACTGGTGTTCAAAAATATCTATACTATTCAATACTACGCTTTTTTAACGTCGGTTAACTTATTAATGATTTCAACTTTCGAGATACTCGTACTATGCTCAGTCTCAGATAGATCGATCAGGTATAAAAATCAGTGCTTCTGGTAATTTGTACGCCAAAAGTCAGTCATGCAACATTGATAGTTAGAGGCCATTTATTAATTACATAAGGATAATTTTGACGATTTTTGACTCCGCTTACCCTCATTTAATAATAATAAACGAGTTGTGTCAACTTACCTCAGCTCTGGCTTCATTATCAAGTTCTTGCAAGCAGTCCCGAGTGTACTGGAAACTCCCAAATCTCTCTAACAGGGAAATACAATAGCGCTTCACTTCAACATCGCGTGTGCGTTGACGCAGTATGTCTGTTTATGCTAAGGATTTTATTAGATATCACTAACTTAATCCTTTCCAAAAGGCAAGTGGTAGCCCAGTGGTAACGCGCTCGCTTGGGAAACCCAGTGAAGGGAGTTCAAATCCCGAGTCTGTCACCTCTGATATTTTCATGTGCGAATCGTTTCCTACATGATTACCACTTGTCTTAACGGTGAAGGAAAACATCGTGAGGAAACCTGCATGTCTGAGAGAACCTAGCAAGTTTTCGAAAGTCATGTGAAATCTTAAAATTTTAATTTAACTTACACTACTAACTAATATTATACTAATTAAATATCCGAGTCGATTTTAAGCTTATAGCTTCGGTATTGATTTGAAGTTTCAGAAGCATCCGAAATCCGGATGACAATGTAATAATTTCATACAAAAATTCTTTAGTAAAAACCCCCTTAGTATTTTCTGAACTTCCCAACATTCCGGGGAAACCCTCTTTTAAATTATTTCTTTCCCTTAATGGGTACAATCAAAAATTTTAAACACAAATCAGCTAAGTTAGTCCAGCGCCCTGAAATTATTTTTTACCAAAAAACAGCATATCATTATTATTTCTACAAAAAAGGATACGAAGTACTTGATTATCGCCTTTCCGATTCTGTATCGCGTGGATGATGGGAAAACTGAATTTGCCTTCTGTTAGATCTTCACAATAGCTTTTGTTTTCAGAATACTGAAATTAAAGATAAATTTGTTTATTTAATACTAGCGACTCACCCTCGCTTCGTTCGGGTTCATCCTTGTTCGTCGTTGCTTACCCATACAAACTTTAATCCCCTTGAGAGATGATTTCCGGGATAAAAACTAGCCTATGTCATTCCCACCCTGGGAAGACTCAGACTATCATCTTACCAAATTTCAATCAAAATCGGTTCAGTACTTTCGGAGCACATTCGGAAGAAACAAACATTATATATATATATATATATATATATATATATATATATATATATATATATATATATATATATATATATAATGAGAATTTAGCCTACATCAATATTTTTTCAATGTAATTTCTTTTTGATTAAGAAAATAGTTTTCTATAAAATGCAAAAATAGGTGGAAAAAAGTAGTTGAAACACACACCATTGGTCAGACTGAATGTGATGTCAAAGTCACAAGTAGATATTTGTAAAAAATATAAGATACATAATTATATATTAATTATTAACTTTTTTCCTCGCTGCAAAGACAATAAGACTTTTTCAACTACCAATTAAAGTAAATTAAAATTAAAGAAAGACGATTAAAGATATACATTATTCACAAAAAAGTACTTCATTCATTTACATACAATAAAATATATATGTGTTTTAAATAAATATGTAGGGACATCATCACTCAGCACCATCTAGTTTCATGGTAAGCTACGACGCTTGTGTTATGGATACCAAATAGTTGACACACTACACGTATATAACTTTAAATACATACATATTATAAATATAAACACCCATGACTGGAGTACAAACATTCCTGCTCATCACACAAATTAATGCCCCCAGCGGACTCGAACCGCGACCGCTGGCACAGCAACTAGGGTCACTACAAACTGAGCCAAACGAGTCGTCTATTTATAATATACATTTTACCAACAACTCATGGTATTTGGACTCACCTCTTGAAAACACAAATTGCAGTAGTCGTCTCTTATTTGGAAGTACAAGCCTAGTATCGAGGACAGTTTGGTAAAGTCCGATTTGTTATCGCTAAATAGTTGCATAAGTCGAATTGCGAGCATAAAAAGACCACCGGTTTCTGGAAAGAAACAATTTTTTTATCTATACTAATATTATAAAGAGGTAAAGTTTGTGAGTTTTAGGGGGTAATCACTGGATCTACTGAACAGATTTAGATGAAATTTGGTAAGAAGATAGTTAGAGACCCTGGGAAGGACATAGGATACTTTTTATCTCGGAAATCATCCCTTAAGAGGGTTAAAATGGGGATGATAGTGTGTATGGCGAATCAAGCTAGGGACGAACCCGAGCGAGGCGAGGGTGAGTCGCTAGTTGATTTAAAATACTAAATAGACCGTGAAATATGGCATAGCTATTTCGCTTTCGATTTATCAAATCTATACAAATAAATAGATTAAAGTGTCTGTTTGTAATGTCAAAATAACAGCTTTTTACTAAATGCATATGAAATTATATACGGTACCTACATATAAGAAAATACAAAAAAAAAGTTTAAACGTTTTGTCTGTCTGTCTGTTTCTTCCGGCTAAACTCAGAAACAGTGGTGAAAATATTGACGGGACTTTCACTGACAGATAGCTCATGTTATAAGGAGTAACTGAGGGTTCCGCTCAAAAACATTAAAACGTACATAGGGGCGCACACGAGCGAAATGAGGCTGTCGCTAGTAAAAGTGATAAAGTAATCGTTATTCGTTAGTATCTATTACATTGTTTCTAGTTTCATAGTTTCAATGTCAGTCATTTAATTACCTTGAAGGTTGAACAATACTTAATAAAAAATATCTCAATTTTTCCGTATCGTAATATTATAATAAACGGCTAAACACAATTTGATGTTATTCGGCAAGGGCAAATTGTATCAAGGATAACCTTTGTCTTATTGTTTTTTCCGCTTATTTGCCAATAAAATTGCGATAAATTTAGTCGGCTAGTATTAATATTGATGCGAAACTTTGTATCTATGTGTATGTTTGTGTAAATCTCTGTTACTCCTTCAGGATTTGGAATAAGTTTAGTATACAGATAGACCTAGGGTTCTTTGTTCACCTTCTGGCCGATTTCGGCCACGGTGGCCAATCTTACCGAGCCTAGCCAACCGCGCAGGAAATATTATAGTGCACAAGTTTGTGCACAGACACAAGTCCACTCTCTATTCCTTTTACTCTCAAAGTCCGATGGGACTGTAGCTACACTCAGCGTCTCGTGAAAGACAGAAAAGTTAGCTCTGAAAAGAGCTGTCCGATGAAACAATAAAAATTAGCTCCGGTACCGGATATAACCTTAGCGCCGCCCCTGGGCATAGTAAAAAATGCCGCCCAATTATTATTATTTTTGCATAAAATGGGTAGTTTCGATCAAGTTTAATTTTTTTAAATTACTATGTTTTATTTGAAAAATAATAAAAAACTAATTTATACCTAAATAATTTCAATTTTTCGAAATATGTAAAAGTATTTCTTTTTAATAATTCATTTTTTGGAAAATAAAAAAAGCATTTTCGATAACGCGAAGAATTTTTTTTTCCCACCCTCCGAATTTTGCCGCCCCTAACAATTTGCCATCTTGAGCACTAGCTCCGAGTGCCCCTAGCGTAAATCCAGGGCTGATTAGCTCTAAAAATAGCTGTTGCAGGTCGTCGAAACAGTGATAGTCAGCTCTGAAAAGAGTTATTACATCGCCAGTATGAAACATGACGTGAAAGGAACGGTTTGTATGAGTTTATTCTACGCATTCTACTCATTACAAGTGTTTTACTTTAAGCCCCCAACTTGTAAAGAGCGATACTTCGCCATGACCGGTGCAGTAAGATACAAGCACTAGACCACCGAGACAAAGGCACCTAAGAACGACGAGGGTAACTCACTAGTATTAAAAACACTGAAAAAATAACTAAAGAAAAGAAATCAAAAATAATCTTACTTTTCATTGTCATCTCCTTGTACTCATCCTCTGTGGGACATTGAAAGTTATCTCGCCAGTAGATCTCGATGCCTTGACCGCGATGCAATTCCAGTAGCTGTTCTGTATACACTGTTGTAGCCTAAAATTACATACATACATTTAATTGACAACACGTTTGGCTCAGTTTGTAGCGACCTTACTTGCTGTGCCAGTACTCGCAGGTTCGAGTCCCGTTGGGGGCATTCATTTGTGTGATGTGTGATGATTTATAGTATGTATTTATTTAAAGTTATATATGTGTAGTGTATCAACTATCTGGTATCCATAACACAGGCCTCGTAGCTTACCATGGAACTAGATGGTGCTGTGTCTTAACGTCCTACCATATTTATTTATTATTTATTAATAGATTTGTGTATGTGTGTATGTATGTATGTTTGTTGCTAGTTCACGCTAAACTGCTGGATGGATTTGGATGCAAAGTATATAGATAGTAAAGAAATTTGCTTAAGGGCATCTGAATTTATTATTATCAATGCAAAAAGTACCTACCCAGAAAAGCACCCGAGCAAAGAGAGAGTAAACCACTAGTGCTTATATATTAATTTTTATGTCTATTTTATCTATGAACAGTATGTATATGTATATTTAATAAATTTAAAGATAAGTTATATACTTCGATCAACAGTAGTATTGTTGATCGAAGATTATATATTACAATGTATGTATACTTTTAAGTGTAATAAGGAGTATATAACACCTACATATATTAAAATCTGAATTATAAATGGAACGTCTTATCCATATTAAAATATAAAAACAACCATATCATTTTTCACATAGAATGTTGAATTGGTCTGAAATAAAAAAAAAAAAGAAAAAGTGTATTTTTAACGTAGAATACATATCTTTAGCAGAATTTAAAAATAGGGATTCGAGTGCGTGTAATCTATACTAATATTATAAAGAGGCAGAAATTGTCTGTGTTTGTTTGTTCGTTTGAACGCGCTAATCTCAGGAACTAATAATCCGATTTGAAAAATTCTTTTTGCATTACATAGTCAGTTTATTGAGGAAACCTATATATAGGCTACATATTACCATACTACTTACTACCTAAGGGAGCGAAGGAGTAATATAATATATAGACTATTTATTCCATAGCGAAGCGAAGATGACACTAACTTAAGTTCATAATAAATTATTCTCTATCTAACCACTGTAACATTGCGCTACCTATACATACTGCTAGCACAAACGTACACACATACGTGTAAGTTCATATTACTTATACATTAAATTTTTATTACCAGTGGATGATCTAGCCTTAAAGTCCTCTCGAGGGCTATGATAACGGCATAGTTGGCAGCGTTAATAGTGCTCGCAATACCGTAGATGGAATGAGCCACAGGAATACCTCTTCGTAAAATTGAGTTGTCTTGTATGTCGTCCAATCTGGTAAAATATTACAATAAGTGTAAATTAAAAGTATAAAAAAGCATTATTTTGATTGGACATTAACAGGTCATTCGATATACCAATAATAAAATAATTAGCAAGGGTGAGTCTGACTCACGCACCGCGAGTTCCAAGTTCCAATCACCAACGATTAAATGTAATAAAAATAAAACCTGTGTGGCATTGTCAACATCCTAACATTTCTAGGGATACGTGGCCACCCCCCAACGTGCGTTCATGTTGTCATGGTCCCCATCACGGGTCATTAGCGTCTGGCAATCCAGCCGGGCGCGAAACTTAGGGGGCGGCATGATAAGAATTGCACGCGGGCGTTCGAAGAACTTGCGGCGGGCCTGCGCCTTGCGGAGTACTTTCCACGCTAGTCGACCAATCAAAATTTATTCCATTTTATGTTGGTACACAGTATTTATTGTGAAATTTTGCCGCCATTTAAAAATTCCGCCCGGGGTGCCAAAACTCTATTATTCCTACGCTAAAATTATTTCAATAAAATTTTTAAATGTCTCCTTTTAGGTAGTTACGTAAAATTATATTACACAGTTGATATAGGTACATAATAAATATTGCTGTGGTTGTACTGAGCCCTCGGAGAGTAAGTTCGAATTCTACTTTTATTCTTATCTATTTATTAATACTAGTTTGTTTGTTAGTTACGAATAAATCATGTTTTGTTATTAACTTATATAATAATATAATCAATGCTATAGATATAAATGAATTAAAAACATTGAATTTATAAGTGCATAATTATATCACATGAACAAATAAGTTTTTACAATGCACTCAGAGTACATCACTACATGCATGCACCATCACTAGGTATTAAATTTTTTTGTCACTTCCTCCACTTTAACGACGTCAAAGAACGCTAGATGGTATAGGTATTTTTTTATTTAATAGTGTTGTTTTTATATTTTAAAATAATAGTTAACACTTAAAATAGCACATAAATATTTTCACATAAATAAACTTAATTATAAATGTGCTCATCTTACCTTGATTTGCGTCGTTGATGATAAACTTTGTTTGAAAATTATAAAATATTTCAAGTAAATTTACAATATATTTTACTATTTAAATTAAATATTATTTTCAATACCGATATCTTACTTTGAGTTTTTTCACGACCGCGGACACGCCGACGTGTCAATTAACAATAGATTTTTTAGAATTTTAATTAATTTCTTAGAAATTTACCCGGAGGTGATATTCTAATAAAATTTACAATAAATTAACGATTAATTTAATAGTAAATAAATTAATTATAGAATAGTTGTAATGTAAATATTATTTTTATATAACCTCTCTTTTTATTCCACTTGCGGCGAAGCCCAAAGGAGGGTTAGTTTTTGACCTGTATGTATGTTTGTATGTCCGATCCTACCTATGTTCCCTCGTAATTATTAACCTAATTTCGATTCATCTATTTATTAATGTTTATATTACAACTATTGTATACATGTATTAGAAATATATTTTTCAAATGCGAAAATATTATTTTAAGAGTTGTTAGTATCATATGTCAGTATACATATAAGCCCTGTATCATAGGGTCATGATATCATGAACAAAGTAATTTTTTTTATAACAGATGACGTAATATGTATCGATTTGTTTTTAATGTTCACCTAAAATTCAAAATATTTTGTATTTCCGGTGGCAATAATAGGTACTACGTTGTGATAGCACGATCTTCTATACATATAAATAAAATTGTAACTAAGCCGAATCTGTACATTAAATATTTTTTGGAAAATCTTATTGAAATAGACATTATTATCGATACAGAAAAGCCGAATCTATAGCTTTTAGAATTTTTGTCTGTCTGTCTGTCTGTTACCGCATCACAGAAAAACCACTGGAGGGATTTTGATGAAATTTGATATGGTGATAGCTGGTTATCCGGGTCAACATATAGGATACTTTGTACCGCGGGAAAATGTCTCATTTCTGAGAAAAAATACAAAAACTGCAATGTAAGAGTAAACTAATATGTAAAACCTAAGAATTTGGTTTTTGGTCATCTGAACGCGGGCGGAGCCGCGGGCAATGCTAGTTGATAATAATTGTGTATATTCTGTTAAAAGATGGCGCTCAATGCAATAAAAGAGTTGTTAAATGTAATTCAATATTTTATTATACTTTGATACCTATACGACTATATTTTATAGGTTAATTTCGTTCTTTCTGGTTTAAATTTTGCGTTAAAAAATAATAAGTCTATTCAAATAATGTCTAAGCCAATTGTGGTGAAGTTTTCATTGTGGCTGTAGATGAATTCAATAAATAAATGATAAAAAATGCATTTAGTTTATTGACAAGATGAGTTAATATTTTCAACCGACTTCCTCAAAAAGGAGGAGGATCTCAATTCGGCTATTTTATATTTCTTTTATTGATATCTTGTTATCTTGCAACTCAATTTTCAAGCAGATATCTTCAACCGATTTAGCTGAAATTTTGTATACACGTTTACTATATATACACACACGTATGTACACGTTTAGTTTGGATGACAATGCATGGCTAGCTGTTGACGTTAATTTCTTTACGAGCTACAAAAAATCGGTAAAAGAATTAAACGTATATCCAAAGCGTAAATTAAAAAAAGAGTTCCAGAAGTAATAATACTATTCTACATCTTAAAATAAAGGAATCGTACCTACAAAGGCAACAAAATCTTTTTTGGAAAGAATACCAATATCGGCAGGCTCCTATACAAAGATAAAGCGCGTATAGACCAGGGTCGATAATTTTTAGAACCAAAAAAAATAATAGTAGTATGCAACGCATTAGAAAAGGAGGGGAATATTATAAACCGCAAAAATTTAAGAGATATAATGTAAAAACGAGTCGGTTAATTTATTCAGTACCTATCTATGGAAGCATCTATCCTTTAACTTTGTCTTAAATCGTTACGAAATTAGTTAAGAGGATTGTGGAGTGTCGATACTCGGCGCGAGTAGGTTTTTAAAATAAATGCTATCTGTTTCATACCGCCCGCTTTGCCAATCCGTATGGTGCGATAGAGCGTTGCAAACCTTAGGGGCATTTACCTACATTTCCTGTTTGAAATATTCTTTCGGGTGATAACGTTTTCACCACCCCAAACATTTACGAAATGAGAAAATTTTGGTCTCATTAGATTATTTACACGTTAATCTATGTCTGTATGTTTTTTTAGTAATTTAGTTTAGTTTAATTAAAAAAAATAAAAACGCTCGAGGAAGTTTTTAAGTCAAAAATACAGATATTTACCTAGATGCTAATAACTTTTATCATACGCAATATTTCTATAAAATAAAAACGTACGGACCTAGTTTTTTGTTATGTCTACAAAAATTATGAAAATTAGACTATGTTAACGGGAGGAAAATGTTATCGCTTTTTGTATGAAAATTTACAGCTTCACAAGCCTCTTAACTCTTAATCCCTCCACGACCGCGGACACGCCGGCGTTACAGTTAATAATAAATTTGTAGGAATTTAATTTAATTCTTAGAAATTTACCTGGAGTGTTAAGTAACATTTTATTGTGACCGTATTAATATTAGATATATTCATTTCTTTAATTAATAGAATGACTAGGCAAAAAATATATTCTATTGGTACGATTTCTTTTATGTACCTACTTACATTTTAGTTTGATCTGCCATAAAAGCGTGTGTGTTTTATTAGTTTTTTAATTATTATTTTTTAAATATTTATTGTTATTGTCTTGCCATTTTGGTCCGTATTAAATGTGCAAAGTTTCAGTTCAATTTAAAGTTTTGAAGTAGGTGAATATCGCGTTCAAAGGTTTCGTTACAACTGAACAGGTGGAACTAATAAAAGAGTGTTATAAATACTGCTGATTCAGTTATTCCACAAAAATCTTTTGCTTTTTTATGTTAGGAAATGTAAATTAGACCCATTTTGTTTTTTTTTTAGCATTGAACAGTAAGTTAAATAACTTAGTATTTTAAACCAGCTAAGTATATAATTGACAATGCACTGTTTACTTGGTCATAATTTAGGTTTAATGTGCTCGACTTAAAAAATATTAATGAGGTATTATCAGCAATGAGCACAATTATACAATACAATACAAGACACAGATAACCTATAAGAAGTAGATGCATATTTAATGTTTTTGAATAATACAATTATACCTAATAGTCATTTGCAAAAAGAAGGACAAAAAAAATGGAACATTCCTATAACCATCTCCTTTTAAGATGAATGCGTTGATTAATGTTTTATCAACAACAATTTAGAGATGAGTCACTGTTTTTTACCCACACTAATTTGAAAAAATTGTCAACTGTTTGCAGAAACTAGTTCTAACTACTTCATAGAGATTCTGAAGATATCTAGATTTTGATTAATATTTAATATGTTTATAGTTTATTTAATATATTATAATATTTAATATAAGTATTAAGTTTAATTTAGATGCATTGTTTATTTTCGGTACAAACGTAATCTACTATATTATATGTATACTTATAACAACATTCTGAGTTGAATCAACCACAAAAATAAAAGAAGTCATGTAAAATAATTGTAACACAATGTAAATGAAATGTAGCACAAATAAAACCCTAATAAGTAATAAATCTATTGAATGAATGAAAATGGTGATGAAACTATGGGGATATCTTCTAATTCTTTCCAAATAACCAGTTAAGTTTTAAGCATTTTATCATAACCAGTGTGGAGCTAACACTTTTGCCATGATGTATCAGATCACCATCACCATGACCACCATCACCTCTGAGCTCATCACCCTATGAATAAAAATAGTATAAAAAGTGCCCTATAGGCAAAAAAGAGGCACAAAGAAATGGAAACTTTTTGGTGAATTTGTTTGATTTGATTAATTTCCAATTAAATAAATTGTATTGAAACAGAATGTGTTGCTGTTTTAGTATAAACCCCATATGGTGTGAAGTTGACCATTTTTTTTTGTGAATTGGTATTTTTCAAGTGTTACACCCATTTAGTAAGTGAAGTTAATGTGTCTTGTTCTAGAAAAAAATCCATGAAATTTAATAACTTCCAAACTTAACTCATCATCGAGTAGTTGATTAACGGTACTTTTTTCATCATATAGCTGAATTTTCTGGACAGCACAAGAGTCACAGGATTGTAAGATTGGTGGAAAGTAAATCCAAGTAGATTTCCTATGACCAAATATGTATACTTTACCACATTTTGCTGAGACTTATTTAGTAATTTTATCTGTTCTGATATATCTTGTCTAAAAATATATTTTTCAAAAATTCAATAACTACCATTTATTTGCGAAAAAACATAAATAAAAAAAAAATTATAACTTAAAAAAAATAAATAAATTGGGATTAAATTCTACATTCAAAAAAATCAGGAGTTTATATTAATTGTATGAAAATGACTTACAATAAGCTGGAATTGTGTAACATCTGCACTATCTCCCCAATGGCTCGGAGCTTTTCATCACTTACTCTTAACCAATAATTAAAGGCTAAGGTGAGTTTTGTCCTAATTTGCTTTCCTGGTACTTGCTGAATATATGTGAATGGCATCAAAAGTTTCTTAAACAAAAATAATTATAAATTATAGATATAATATTGAAAACTATTTTTTTTTTGTAAAATATAAATAAATTTTTTATACTATCATACCTCTCATTTAAATTTAACCACAGATTTTATTTCAGATTTGATATTGTTTAAAAACAAAATTACTTAACAGACAATAATACTTTCCCAAAAATCACTGTTTATATATATCTAAGTTTTATCCAATTAGTAAATAAGATTAAAAACATAATATAATCGAAAAATGTAATAATAATTGTAACTTACCTCATCTTGGTCTTTATCGCCGCCTTTAGTATTTATTAACGACATTTTGCTGAATGCTGAGACTTATTTAGAAATTATTTAACTTTATTAAAACCCTAAGTGCGGTCAAGAAATCGATTTTCAACTGCAGTACTTTATGTCAAATATGCCTAGATTTGACAGCTTGTTGTGGTCTGTGCTTTGACAGCACTAAGAGAACAGTGTCACTGTTTAGTATTGAACTGAGTTTAAGGCACGATTCAGATTAGCATCAGATATCATTATAAATACGGTTTACAAGCTTTTATCCGAGGTTTCACTCTCATAATTATTTATTTAGTTATTAAATGTAAAAAAACTGATAAAGTGGTTCATAATGCAAAAGAAAATTTAAATTAAAACAAACAAATAAAAAACAAGAACACAAGGTAGATCTCAGATCCATATAGAAAGGTAGACAGAACAGTAGTCAGAATATTAGGTGAAACCACAGCCATATAAGTAAGTTCTGTGAAATACGAAAGTTCACAAAATTTAAAGTTTTCTTCTTGCTTTCGTATTGTCTCTCTGATTATCTATACTATCATCAATATTATAAATGCGAAAGTAACTCTGTTACCTTTTTACGCTTAATATGATGAACCGATTTAGATGGAATTTGGTATGGAGATTGTTTAAGGCTATGGAAAGAATATAGGATAATTTTTTTATCATACCTTATCCCTTAAGAGGGTGAAAAGAGGGATTTCTCAAGTAAGGGATATAGAACTCATCAAACCATCAAACATGTACGTAACATATAATCTATCTATTCCATACCAATCGTTAAAACGTACCTAGGGACAAACCCGAGCAAAGTGTGTGTGAGTCGCCAGTTTATGAATAAGTAAAAAATCCTTATATAATCTAGCGTATAGAGTATATTAAAACATAGATAAAATATTTTTTTTTATAATAGCTATCTGCCAGTGTCACGTTTTGTGAGCAAGACACGAATGAGATTGAGCGGTAATTTTGAAATTTGGTAACTATATTGTGGAATTAAAACTATAAATGAATGATCGGTCTACAAGAGTAAACTATAACAATAGAAAAATAATTATGTAATACAAAAATGACACATTGATTGAGAATGAAAAAATATAAACAATGAAAACTATATTATAATTTAATTTTATTGTCTACTATAAATTTAACTAGTTTTTTAATAAATGGGCTAAATACAAGGGCTAATAAACATTTGGTGTTAACTAGGCGGTGAATTTGAGGAGGTGTTATATCATGTTAGTATTGTGCTCTGTGATATCATGTAGAGAATATTTCAATTTGGGACAATTATAGAGATTATGATCAGTGGAACCCTCGTAGATGAAATATAGTGAGAGTCTGTGAGTTGTGACATAAACGTCACATCACTCAAATCTGATAGATTTGTTGTTTGACGCAAAATATTTGAAAATTATTTTGTAATTTGTATTAAAATCATAACAGTCTAATATTATAATACGTTATTTGCAATGAGTGAAAAAAGAGATTACTAATTACTTCTAAATTTTTAATTATGTCGGCTCGCAATTACATCTTATCTGCTCGTGAAAGGAATATTAATAAACTCATTGATTATTTGCCGCAAATAAATCAACAAAAACTTGGATATCGTTCAGGGCAAGAATTACCGGCTCTTTCAGCAAATGCTACAGGCTTAGTTAACCGAAACTTGATATACTCATATAAAATACCTCCTTATGCAGATGATATCTTAGAGAGGGCCAGTACTCCATTTTCTGATTTTTTTTCAGAAAGCGAGACAGGTAAATATATTGTGGTGTTTATATCTTATGGTACGTTATTATACTTATTTTAATAATAATTTAAAGCAAATTTTTTATTGCCAGCTTAGATTAATAAACATGAGATTGCCTAGTTGATCAGATATATGTAATTTAAATCATCCTATCAGATTGTAATATAACTCAAACTTCCCTTTTCGTATAATCTTTATAGTAGCTTTAAAGTATGAGGTTTACCTTATATTTTATGTTACTATAAAGTTATTTCTATTCTATAGAAATATGTGACAATAGTTTTTATATATGTTTAGGCACACCTGATTTTCGAAGTGAAGAAAGTGACAGTAGTTCTGGTTCAGCATTTAAAAGAAACACAGCAGAGGCTACAAAAACATTAATGCAGGAATGGGAACAAATTGAACGAACTCTGTATGATGAAGATGGAGAAAAAAGCAATAGGCCCCAGATTCTTGAAGAATGCAGGCAATGGAGGCAATTACATCCTCAGCTTAGGTAAATAACAAACTTTAATATATATTTTTTAGTCTAGTCAAAGTAGACATGTCAAAGTGCAAAAATTCGCATAGTGCTGAATATTGGTATAAATGTTCGGAACACCATTATAAATGAAATGTAAAAAGTCCCCATCTATCCCATACGTGTATGTGCTCAAGTGTACATGCAAATACAAGTGCTATCTCCTATACATTCCACTCTTAAAGTCCCATGGGACGGTTTCATTACTCGCAGTGAGAAATCATGTACAGGATCGATTTTACTTAGCTGTATGTATTAGTTACAACGGTGAAATATCGCCAGTTTCCGTACTCTGGAATTTATTATTGTTACTTTCTGGACAAAAATCCAATAACGATACTTAGCCTGATCTAGGGCTCGTACTTAGGACTCCGGATCTGCAGTCCTCTGAAGGAAAACAGTAGCTAGCATGTACAGCTACTGTTTTCCGTCATAGTTATTTTGCTGTATACGACTATCGGTGATAGGAGCTGTCTTCTATAGGTATCACAAGTACTTGAACATGTAAAACTATTTTCAGAGTTATTGGAAAAGCCATACCTTTACCAGAAAAAAGAATATGTTACAGACAAATGGAACATGATGAAGTGATCGCGATGCATTATAGCGATTATGAACAATTCAGCGAAAGTGAAGAAAGATTATCACAAAGTAGCACAGACGTCACTCCTCAGAATTCCCCACGAGTTTCCATTATCGAGGATATATATGAACCAAAGCTAACCAGAGAGAAAGTTTCCTTCAAGCTGGCAGATGACTTGGACTTACCAGATACATTCTGCTCACTTTTGCACATAACACCAATTCAAATACGAAGTCCTTCACACAGAAAACGACACAATCCGTCAGTACTTAGATCTGACTTAGCATCATCAAGATGGATGAGAAAGAGACCAGAGTCTTCTATACACTGTGAGAGAAATAGTGCAAAATCCTTCGTCTCTCTAGACACTCGTAATTATATCGCAGCGGACAATAATAAGGTGTTAAAGGCAAGAGTACTAACGGCAAGGCATAGAGAGCTGGCCAAGCTTGAGCCTTTATATACACCGGAATATCCACCACATGAAGGTTCGAGATTGCATAACGGATCACAACACTTCAATATAAGAAAAGTTTCTCTTCCCCCGTTACTTCTAGAAGAGGAAAGAAGGAAGGTTTCCGTTAGCTCTGCTAAGAAGGTGTCAAGATCAAAGAAAACACCTAAAGGATATAAAAGACAAAGTTAAACATGGATAGAATAAACACAGAACAAAGTTGCAAACAAAGATTGTTATGAGGATATGCAAACAATAGGTTTTAATTTCAATTTTAATTCCATTCATCTTTGTTATATGCAGGGAATGTGGTGAGAATTTGTATTCGCATCCTTTCATAAATTATATAATACTAGCTTACAAAAAAAATCTATCCCACGGGAACCGTATATTATTTCGGGATAAAATGAGTAACCTATGTGCCATTCAAATCCATCATGTACACATTCAAATTTTCGCATTTATATTATAAATTAATGGGATTAAAATTAAAAGGCATGCAATTTAAAAGATTACTTCATATAATATCATTAAATGTAATAAATGTGTTTTGCTGTAGGTAAGTTCCAGTCCGTCCAAAGGTTACGTTTTTACTAAGAGATTATGTATAATTCCATAAGGTCGTATTTTAAATTGTATAACGTGATGTTACTGTGAAAAATGTATGTAATAAAATAATAAATATTTACATGTTAAATAGTTTTTTTTTATTTTGTTAACATATTCGAGAAAATGTTAATAATTTTAAGATGTTTCTTTTTATTAAAATTTTTTTTTCAAAAATACCTATACTATAATAAAGCGGTAACTTAGCGAAATCTGTACATAAAATATTTTTTTAAAACGATGACTAAGGTATTATGTACACAATATAGACCCTAAAACAATAGTTATTAAAATTTATGTCCGTTTGTCTGTTTATGGCGCGTACATCACGCAAAAAGTAATAAACTTTTTTTTTTAATAGTTGGGAAATCCTATTACGGATACCACCCGACTTCCCCCGGTGTGGTTATGTGGAGACTCTCCGGCTAATGAGACCGGCATACCCACTAAAACCCAACTTCCCTCCCTGCCGCCATGTGGGACGCCACGGGATCGCTCTCGCATACAACCGCGACGCCCCGACGGTTAGCCGAAACCACCAACCATGAGGCCGCCCCAAGCGGGACAACCCCATTATGGGAAGACTTGCAACCCAAGAAGTGAGGCCGCTCCTAAGTCCACTCTGTTGATCAGAAAAGTACCCGGAGCAGCCCCACACCACACAAACCCCACCCCCAAAGACGCCCGAAATCGAGCCCAACCACAAACGGCTGCAGGAGAAGAGGATGCGACAACGCCGACACTCCCTTCCCCTGCAGCCCCACCACGTTCACCATCAACGGTGGTGGCCCCGCTAGGCCGCGGCAGATAGGGACGAGCGGCGCATCACCATACCGACACTCCTCTTCCACCGCGCTACCTCCAGGAAGGAGACGGCGCCCTCCTAACGCCGCTCCCTCAACAAAAAGTAATAAACCTATTTTAACCAAATTTGGTGAACTAATAACTTATTATTAGTCGGGTCAACATTTAGGATACCTTTTAATTCAGGAAAATATCTCTTTCCCACGGGAAAACAATATTTAGTTCTATCGAGTCGTCCTTATGGCTAACACTCGCTAAACCTTGAGACACATCAAAACAATGTATTAGAAAATTGTAGGTGTAGGTCTACGGAAAAGTCCGCAATAGTATGTCTATCTCCTAAGGAACACTCGCAGTATCTATTTTTATTATGTATTATTATTTATTACCTATATTAAAGGCAATGTCGCGACTCACTGACTGACTTATCAACGTTCAGCCTAAGCCGATTATGATAGACCAACACCAAAAAAAGCCAGCTTTATATATCTATACTATTATTAAATGCAATTCGACAGTAGGTACTCTGTCTGTCTGCCACCTGTCACGCTTAATCCGCTGAACAGATTTAGATGAAATTTGCTATGGAAATAGTTTGAGAGACTGGGAATGACATAAGATAGTTATCATCCCGGAAAACGTATCATTAAAAGATTTTATTGAAACTGTAAATTTATTATATACGGTAATATATGATATATATTACCGTATATAATAAATTTACAGCTTCAAGGACCAGTATATAAGATGGCGATAAAGAAAACACGTTTTCAAATACAAATACAGAATTTATTTTGATATTTACATTATTTGCATTTTATTAACAATCAACATCAACAATATTAAATAATTTGTTCTTGTGGTGTGATACATTTCGAACAGTCGGGGTAATATTACATCTCCCGAGTTGTGCAGTCGTTTCGCTTTTAGTGCACACAGCAACATTTCCAGCTACAAATTATAACAAGCCAGTATATACTCTATATATTTATCCGTAAGAGCTATATTTCCTTAATTTTTGGCAGTTTGTATGGGAAGTGTTGCTATCGTACAAGTGCCGAGGCTTATGTAATATTACGTGATTATGGCAACACACAAAATTTGACTCGCTAATCAGGTCTCTAGTAAACACTGTTACTATAAAATCGATTTATTCCGCCGTATCGATTTTAAAGTGCCAGCAATTGGTCTAAGGTAAGATACAAGTTTCCACAAGATTAAAAATCTTTCGTTGCTGTATAAATAATGATTACACGTGACCCATTTAGCGAGAGAGTATGCGGTTTCGAGGAAACTTGTATAATCCTTAATAAGCGTTTCGTTTTTATATCCGTTCGCAAATATGGTGATATAATTTTAAAATGGTTGTCTAGAAGCAGTGAAATATGGGGGTTACGATATGAGAAATTTGAGCAACTGCGAAGAAAGCTGTGAGCTTGAGTTCCTGGGCTGCCATGAGAGAATCGGTATTATATATTAACAATACAACGAATACAAACCGCTATGAACTAGAATCGACGTATATTCCAGGCTATCGAATAAAATATATAAATGTGTACAATTATGGAAAATAAAATAACATTTGAAACATAATAATGGCAACCCGCGACGTAAATGGCGGTATCGGGCCAAAATGTGGTCAAATTATGGACATCGTTCTGACTCAGCACTGGCGTTTGCGGATTTTATAAACGACATTAGACATAGATAAAGCATTTAATATATTTCTTATAATCTAAAATTCATAAGTGGCTAAATATAGGCTTAGGTTTTATCGATCATATTAAACTTTTAGGCAGTCTAGGTTTGCTCTTGGACGCCTAACACTAACACCAGCAAACGTCAGTGCCAATGCAAAACAAAAGGACTACATCGTCGGACCGTCACTGCGACAGCGATCTTTTCTTACTATTTTTTATATTTTCATTTACACAATATAAATTTAAATTGTTATATTTACCTCACAGCCATCATTATATATTGATTCTACTTTAATTAAGAGAGGACTATGCGTATAACAACACGACAAGATGGCATCAGCTTACAAAAAGGGTCTAGCGTATATTCGTAATATAGAGCGTTAAGATTTTAAATACGTATATAATACATAAAAAATTCATCATTCTGTTCTAAAAACGTTAACAACCTCAAGCTATTAGCAATAGTCAACAATGGTGTTAATTCTAGGGTTTTAATTCACACTGAACATGGAACCTAGATGCAGAATACGAGTTATTGTTACATACTCATAAATTGCTTGAAATTATCGCGAGGACTGACGGCTGAAACCAGACAGTACTCAGGAACATGATGTTTAAATTTTTCAAATATAGATGCCTACTACATATTGAAGTATCGCGAGTTCAATTCTTCGCCATACACCTATTCTTTGTGCGTGCTGCACAATGTACAATGTGAATTTTCATAACGAAAATAATACTAAGTTAGATATTAAATGTAATAAAGATCCGATTTGTACTACCTTGTCGTATATTAAAATTCTGTACATTTAAAATTATACTAATAACCCTTTGTAACCCTTGGTAACCCTTGGTAATCCATTAACAAATGGATTACTACCTAATAATTAACTATTTTCACTAGCTTTTAACCGGTAACTGGATATACAAGGCATCTATTGATATGACATATATCGACAAGCGCAATTTTAGTTATAGTAAAGAGATACTACAGTATTACCTACTAAAACCAAAAAATTGTCTATGTTTGGAAATATTACAAATCGGATCGTTTTAGGTTAAATTATAAGACAGTATAGACGTAGGTCACGTTCAAGTCAATCTGGAAGTCGTGAACTCATGGCATACATGCATGGCATTCGATTCATTAAGTACGATAACATTACACCTCAAGCAACCACACGCAGAAGGACTCAGCTATATTCTCTCTCGTTAAGGCGATTACAATTAGACACTATTTAAATTGCACACTGATCCACCTCTATAAACTTTTAATTGCGATAAATATTTGTAATGCTGTATAAAAATATTAAAGGAAAAAATCGTCATTTAATATTACCCTTAGTTGTAACATTTATAATTAGTCCAAAATACCTATTAGCGTGTATTTTACATTTTTACAATGAGACGTTCGAACTCTAAACCTAACTAGCATACAGTGACATAGAAGCCTAATTCACAACAAACTACACACGACAGTATCGAATATAAACTTTAAAGCAGCCGTAGCCATCTATTTTTAATGCAAAGGAGGTTTTATTTTGAAAAATTCTTACGTAACATACAAAATTACATTTGGCTATTTACAAAGAACTAGTAATGTTAAATAGAATATCGAGCATAGCTGGAGGCGGTACTCTAACCGTTAGTTAGGCATGCATGGCTGTCTACTCCAATGAAAACTAAAACTGTTTGGAATTTTTTATAATGTGACTCGAGGCAGCTGTTTTAGTAAGACCCTAAATCCAGCAAAGGTTTTATTTGGGAAGATAGCAGTTCTAATACAATGTTCATACTCTTTTAGAAACTGCCACTGTGCAAATACCTAACTCTTCAAAGGAGTTTCCATTGAGATCATGAACTCATTTTGAAGACTCGTAGTTCATGATGCTATTGAAATAATATTTGAAGCCATCGCTTGGTATCTATACATTAAAGTAAAAATAATATCTGGACAGACCAATTACATGATTATTAAATATCTATCGTGCACAACCATCTCATTTTTTAGAAATTTTAACGTTCGTTAAACATACATATGTCCGTTCGTACATCGTTGACTATCTAGTACATTAATTCGCGTATTTATCTCCTATATTTTGAGAAATTGTGTAATTAATTTTACTGAACTTGTGTAAGTGCAGATATGAATAATCACATCACGATTAATTTAAAAATAGTTAAAAAACAATAAAGATGGAATTTTAAAATTACGGTAGAATATAAATTTAGCAAAGCATTATTAGTTAAATCCGTTATCACGACACTTTTTCGGCATCATTTAAAAGTTTTTTTTTTACTTTATCAGAAATTCTGGATTTCGATTAAGATTTTCAACTGTTTAATAGAAACTACACTCGTTCATAAATTGATTTATATTCACACTTGTCCCTTCATAACGCTTTCAAGAATACTACATTTCGTTTCCGAATTTGTACTTTACCTAAAAATTTACATGATATGGGCTATGGTACAAAGTTATGGCAGTATGTGTGCTCAATTCCATTACGAATTAGTTGTTTTAAATTTGTTTTGGACCGAGTTCAATTACAAGATTGTCATACCTTCCCAGAACAAAGTAGCACTAGAAGAAGTTAGCCCCACTAAACTTTAATTTTGCTGATTTTTAAGACTATCATCTTTGAAATGCTACTTTATTTGAAAACGGTAAGGAAAAATGTTAATCCTTCATATAAATAAAGATTGTGTTACTTATCCTAATATAATGCTGTAATATCCAAAACATTTGGTGAAAAGAAATTTTCTGATAAAGTATATTTATTTACATACACCATATAGGTTTTCAAATTGGCAGAATAATGTATATTTCATTAATACTTTCATTTTACTAATTTGGACATTTTCCAATTCACCTCATGTTTATGGCTTGAGGTCCACACAGATAACAACAAATAACTAATAAAATACATACAAAGAAAACAAAACAAGTCATCTACGAGCTGTAAATGATAACATGACAATTTATTCAAATGTAGATATCGTTGTCAAGATTACTGTTTAGAATTTCATCGATGGCGTCTGTCTGTATGAACCCTTTGGACTATTTACAGGATGTTTGACAAATGATATTGATATTATAAATTTTTAACAATTCAAACATTTAATAGCATTAGTTGAGGTATTTAATTCGTTTACATCTAATGGTGTGGTGTTACGTGTTACGTTGCGTGCTCCATCGAGAAGCTGCGTCTAATCTAGAAACCTATACATAAACCGTACTCTTCATCAAACATCTTGTAGTTTAGTAATAAATTATTGCATTACGTTCGATCACTAGATGACGTTCTATATATGACACTAATAACGGTGAGGCAAGTCCGACTAAATTAGTAAATTCTAAAAAAGGAACTCTAATTAACTGCCCGGTATATTAAGTATTAATTAAGGTTAGAATTTGTTGAGCGCAGTTAATTAAAGCTACGCCTTATCTAATACAATAAACTATGAGAGTCCACAATCGTCAAAGCACCCGGAGTTAATTCTAAATACATCGCAGGCTTCAAAAGCCATATTTATAACAACGTTTTTGAAAATAATATCACACATTTATAGCGAAATAACACTTTCACTCAGCTTCGCACTCAGCTAGGTATAACCCATTGGATCGAACATTCTCGCAATGGCAACTTGTATTTTTTTTTTATATAATTTGTTTAAGTTCTCATATTTATTGTGCAGCGCCGCAAACCACGTCCTTTGACAATCCCCCGCCCTATTGTAGGAAATAAAAAACAAAAAAGAAAACAAAACTTTTTAAATTAATTTATTAAAAAAATAAACGAAAATTCTATAATAATGGTGAGGTTTCATAGAAGGTAAAAGTTGATATTTTCTGTATAGCAGTAAGCCCTGGCCTCGGGGGGTACACAGAAAATATAAAAAATCACCTAACAACTACTCTACGATAATAATAATAATAAAAAAAAAATCAAATTAAAATAAAATAAAGAATATGAGCAATGGAACTGTATGCAGACTACCTTACCGTGCAAGAAGCGTGAAAGCCTTACAACTAAATGTAGAATTCAATGTGAATTCAAAAATTTATGTAAATCGAGTCAACTTAAATAAAAAGGTGTAATATGTGAGTACAATATCGATCAGTCAATCAGTAAGTAAGTATATAAGAGATAATTGATATATAAATGCTTAAAATTACTACGTATTTAATATAAACATTAATGATGAGAAAATAATCTACTGATAAGGAATGGACAATCTAAAAGAATACGCAGTTACAATCTGTAGTTTAGCAGATGCAATTAAAAGTTTAAAAGGTTCCATTATATTGAGCAATGATTAGTGAAAGTCCGTTAAATTTCACACCTACCCTCTTTGATACTGTGTTTCTTCATACATGGATGTATACGGTCAAAATCCTATAACATGGCACGATCTAAACACGACTAACAATATATTGACACCGAAAGCTTTCTAACTATAATTTTGACATCTATACATCCATTTATGAGTGTGTCTGTACATCTTGTATTGTCCAGTAGTAAATAAGCGACACGGATCTTCTAGGTGCTTGATATGAATTGCAGTGCGGTATCCGAGAAATGCCGTTGAAAATGAAACAGGAAGAGTTTGAAAGAGAAGTGAGTGAAGAGTGTTGAAGTGTTGGAAAATGGTGAATGGCGGACATTTAAGGATAACCAAAATAAAAAATCTAAAAAATCATATGACGTAATAGCAATGGCAGATTAACAAATAAGTTGAAAAGGTCAAGGTTTTTAATTACAAAATGGCCGTACGTATTTAATATAATTCTCTGTTCGACATTATTTGTTAATCTGTTATTGGTGTAACGGGATAAATGAAATTGGATGACAAACAAAAATTGATAATATCAAATAATATGGTAGGGATTGAAAGTTTCTTGATAAGGCTGCCAGATCTCCGGGTGTTCTAAGACTCCTAAGTGATTTTTTATAGTATGTTTAGTTTTTATTTAATAAATTGAAAAAAATATACCGATCAGTACCGAAGTTGGTTAAAAAATTAATGTCTGTGAAGGTGAACCTTGTATCAATTAGTATTTTTTTGCCAATTTATTATTTAAGATTGTCTATTATAGTTGTTTTCAGAGAATTTTGTTAACTGGTAACTCTGTAAATTGTAATAAATTTTCCGATGTTACAAAAAATTAGATGTCGTTTCTAAGATCTGGCAACCCAAATATTTAATTACGTAATCGAAGTATGACTGAACTGAATGTTTATTACTCCGAAAAATCTAATGACAATGATCGATATTGGATGGAGATGATGTCATATACATTGTACATAACGAAACGTTTCATTTGGCAACCCTTTCAAATAGGGGAAGAACACAAATACAGATCTGATCACTTCCAAACACGATTACTTATAACATTCGAAATCATTTGGCAAATGTAATATTGATCTGGCAACCTTGATCCGGAGAAATCAATATCAATTAGGGTATAGGGTGGTAGGGTCTTTATTAGGGTTTAGAGTAGGGTAGGGTTGTCGGGCTCGGGTCGCCGGGCCCCTATATATAGGAATAGGGCCCGTCTGTGAGGGCGCTGCACAGCAATAGTCAGGACGCGTCGTCTTTGCCCGCAGCTCGTCGGCTCGAGCGGTACTCCACGCCGGGGTCGAACTGCATTAGCACGAACACCTGGAAGGTTTGATATATTTACAAAAGATTAAACATATAGAAATATATCTACCTATCAGTGGCGAAGGGTGAAATTTTAGCAGAGGTTAGGTTCCAAAATAAAACACAAAAAACATTGATATACAATTTTTATATACGTTTTAATGCAAAAAGAAATAAAGCTATTATATATACGAGTATATATCCAAAAGAACATTTATACGTTTAAAAAATTAAATGTATGTAAAATTATAGCAAAATATATTTTAAGGTAAGACGTGTTGTATGGACCCGTAGCCACTGATATCTATTAGTTCTTGATACACATCAAACATGGAGTAGTTAATTGAAAATTTAAAGTGTATTGGGTTATGTTTCTTCATGGACCTTAGTTTAAATTTCGGACATAATGTTAAAATTAAGACCCACATTATACTTGTCATATATTGTTTTGTTTGTTATTATTGTAAGTATTATGTACATACATTTTTCAATGAAAATGTCCAACGGTCTATATTATATCTCATAAACTTATCAATGACACCTATTTCGTAATTAAATTGAGTTAACCAAGGCTCTTGCTAATTACATTTATATCGATCAAACTATCGATTTATTCATAGTAATAATTTTCGTTTTCAGCGACTCCTATTACTCGTCAATACTTTCTAATCGCAATAAATCAAACATCCAAAACAAAGCCTGTTGACAGACCTCCATCTGTCAGACTTACCTGATCAGTAGGCAGCAAACAGAAGTCATCAGGCGGATTGGTGATAACATATCGTTTGCTACTAGCATCGCAGCTGGAGGATGTATCTCGGAAGCGGTAGAGACCGATGCAGAGCATTCCGTATGTACGTAGCGCCGCCACGAACAGGTCTCCATACTTGCCGGCCTCGCCGAACTGCGCTAGAGGCCCCTCGTATAAGGAGATCTGGCCTACACGGCAGCGGTCTCTGTTGGGTTTGTTCACATAAAACAATTTAGTTTCATTTGAAAGAAAGATTTATTCCAATAAATGTCAATAAATGGCGTTACATTTATGTAGATCAAGTGTATAAGGACGGGGCTAGGATAGATAAAAAAAATGTGTGTGGGTACTTATGTGCGCACGTAAGAAGTTATACTTCTTTGGCGTAACAGCACAAAAATAGGTAAAGATTTCATCATGTGTGTTACAACTCTCTGTTTGTAGAAGGAATGCAGCTAACATCATCATGTCACTTTCAGCTAACTTCATCATGGCGCTTTTTAGCTGTCGGTGTGCGCGCGCATCGTAAAAAAATTATCCTCATATTTTTTCCAAACGTGCCAAAAGAAGTACAAATTCAAAAAGGTTGTTACTATAGATATAATAATACAAGTAAATACTATGGTTGTTACAATAGATGGAGTAATATGTCCAAGAAGTGTGTAAGGGATGGGGAAACTAAATAAGAACTAGTTAATGAATATAGCGATCCCCGTAAAGTGCGGATCTTATATTATGATCGGATTAATTAATTATCGGCCAATATGTAGTTCATTTTAGTGTAAAGACTTGCAAATGGGCTTATAAAGATTTGGTTGGGTTACTTCTCAATTTTGACTGAACCTTGCTTAAAGTACCTAATTTTTAAAAATTTTGCAATCTGCGGGCTAGCATAACTAATATAGGACATTTAGATGATAAAATTAACTGGGAAAAATTCTAAGAGGTAATAGTATCTTTAGGATGAAATGTAATAAATACATGTATTATTAATTTTAGGATTTTATTAGTACGTCAAAATCATCAATTTAGTAAAAACTAGGTACTAAAGAAAAAAAAACATTTTTCGTATAAACGAATTTCGTACCTTCACCAAAAAAAAAAGAAAAATCTTCAAAGTGAAAAAAGATCAGGCAGCTAAATTGAGAAAATTAATATAAATTAGTTTAATGAAGAGATAATATGTAATAAAATAATAAACCTTCGTACCTATTAGCCAAGCTCTCTGGCGTGGAGTATCCCCCGCGCAGGCCCGCGCCCTCTGCCAGTATCAACTCGAGCTCGGGCGTCGCGCCGCCCGTTATCAACGACCGGATTAGTGTGAGGGCGTTCTGGTTGAAATATGTCTGGAATTTGGATTTGAGATATAATATAAATCTCATAATGCATGCAATATATATACATATATGTATATATATATATATATATATATATATATATATATATATATATATACACAGATTTTCGTTTTTAATGCTTTCAAAGATAGTTTTATTTAAAAAGACATATTGATTAAAAAGACAAGAACTATATGACATAAAAAGACATAATTTATCAGTACTAGCAGAACCCGCGGCTTCGCTTGCGCTAAAACTACAAAAATATCTCTAAAAAGGTAGTTTTATACAAACTTTCATCGCCTACATTTTATTGAAGAGCATGAATACCAAGTTTCAAGTAATTCTGATCATACATATTTTTTGGATTGTATTATAACGTGTTTTCCCATGGGAATTAGATAATCTCCCGCGGTAAATAGTAGCCTATGTCACTCTCCAACCTTCCAATTATATTCACACAAAAAATCACGCTAATCCGTCACTCCATTTCGACGTGAAAGAAGGACAAACAAACAAACACACTTTCACAATTATAATATTAAGTACGGATACTTAAAGGTAAGTAATTAAGTATGTACTTACGGTGGACATGAGGGAGTCCAGCACGCTGACGGCGAAGGCGGTCCCGCAGGCGAAGGGCTGCGTGAGGTACAGCTCCGTGTCCGGGTCGTCGTCGTCGTCCTGGTCCAGGAACTGGACGTTGCTGTCGTTCACTAGCTCTGGAATGGTGATAATATAACGCATATTATATGTACTTAAGTTTATGATTTTGATTTTTAAAATACTGTTTAAATAAAACTATCTTTTCGGATTTCTTCGCGAATTTATTTTGATTTTTGATTCCAAACTAAAGGGAACCAAAAATCAAAATGAAATCGCGAAAATATTCGAAAATATAGTTTTATTTAAAATATCAAATATTCGCGTAAATCTAAGAAAGTATTACTGTGTTTAAATTGATTTTAAAAAGTATTTTTGATTTCAAACAGTTTTAGTGTTGAGGTTATTATTGGAGCAATCAACAACCATCGTCTTCAATCATTAATAAATATATGTTCATACAAAACACCCGAAATCAAAATCAATTAAAAGTTCCCTTCCATCCTAAAAGGTGGAATTATTATTGAAATTTATATGATACCACTTCGTCAACAAACATATGAAAACCGAATCATAATAGACATAAAAAGGGCAATCACAATAAAATTTATAGGTATGCAACTTTACATAATTAGAAAATGATATATCATTATTATAATACATTAAAATAAACAAACACAGCAACACACCAGTAATCATGGGCATATTAGTCCCATACACCGATCGCGACGCTACAGCAACACGGGCGCGGGCCCAACGGTCGCCGATATAATACATTAAAATAAAAGAACAAACAAACTAACAGACGAACAAATAAATACAGCATCAAACCAGTAATCATGGGCACATTAGCCCCGTAGACGGAGCCGCGGCGCTGCAGCAGCACGGGCGCGGGCCCGACGGGCGCCGCGTGGTTGCCGCTGAGCACTCCGATGGTGTCGTCGAACGTCATCGCCTTGATGTTCAACGAAGCCAATATAGCTTCCTTGTCGGCCAGCGTCGGGTCATCGTTGGATGGCACCTTCGCTGACAGTATACAGCACATGTCGCATAGGTTCACGTTCACTGCACGCAAGTCGGCCCGGCTTAGCGGTGAACCCTATGTCATGGGCGATATTAAATCTATCATTAATAATACTTACATAATACATACTAATAATTACTTCAAACTAACACTAAAACTCGTATGGTAGGGAAAATATGAGTTCATATTGGATCTATAGTTAGTCGGAATCTATACAGATAAATGCAAACAGACACTTGTTTGTAATGTTGAAATAAAAGCTTTTTACTAAATGCATATGATATTATATACGTTACTGATAAGAAAAACATAATTTTTAAAATGTCTGTCTGTCTGTCTGTCTGTCTGTCTGTCCGTTTTGTTCTGGCTAATCTCCGCAATGGCTGGACTGATTTTGACGGGACTATCACTGGCAAATAGCTGATGTTATAAGGAATAACTTAGACTACTTTTATTTAAGAAAAAGAAATAGTTCGCTCAAAAAAATAGTTCGGTAGTTCATAATAGTTGGTTTTAAATGACTTTAAAAGTAATTTTGCCTTTAGAGGTGGAATTCTTGTTGACTTTTAAGTGGCGAATTTATAGCGTAACATCCACAAGAAAATATATTATGTACATCTATATTGAGTAATTCCTTCTTTGTTGAAGTCTGTCAAAAATGTAGGTGTATAGAATATTTCTAATAGAATCAGGCGGCACTCATTGTATTCTTTATTATTTATACATATGTTTGGTAATTATTTTAATTATTTACTATGAAAACTAGCATGACCAGCATTGGGCTTTAAAAAGTGCTGATTACACTATGAAAATATAATAAGTCCGAGTCCATACAGTTATAAATATTATCTGTATTTTTTTACGTTTTTAACTTTTCGACTGAGTAGCCACGGAAAGTGGGTATGTTGCCTCTGAGGACTAAGCATTTAGTCCCGTAGTGTCATTCTTAAAATAAAGTGACTTTCTAATATACTCGTACTTACAACATATAATATTGCAAAATAATATTTACTGAGAAGTATCAAATCAAATCATAACCAACTCACATTCAATACAGAGATCTTAGGTAGATTTTGTAACATTTTCCATTCCCTTCTAATATAATCGACGCTACCAACAATAACTACGTGTTTCAGCTCGTGGTAGTGAAAGTTGGAGGCTCTGAGCGGCATCACTAAGTTCCTGAGACCTATCAGTGGAGAGTCCGGGTCCGCGAATAGACACACGACGACGTGACCGTTCAGCACCGTCATGGCCGCTTGGTTCCTGTCCTGTTGATATAAACAAATAACAATATATTATCAGTATATGTTTTAGTTTCCCGTAGTATTGATGTTGTATTGTGTCTAGGAAAGTTATATTATAAATCATGAACATTTTGCCAAAAACTAACCGACGCGACATGATAATCAATATTATAAATTCAAGTAGTATAGGGATGCACCCGAGTGAAACGAATATTTATACAAAGGTTTCAGGCATTATCTCGGACTCTCAAATCCTGTTGAAACATTAAATTTTATACAAATATCATTGTTTTAATCAATAGCTGTAAGATTAGGGAAATTATTGAATGTAAAAAAATAGATATTTTTCATTATAGTATAAATAGACCATAACTTTAAAATTCTTAACTATATACTGTAATGATTTCACGTTTGTCACTTATGTATATAATACGTACTAATATACAATCTTCTAGATTTCTCGCTGGACTCCAATGGAACATCCCCGTGGAGTCATATTTCATTTCAGTCTTTTCGAAGTCGAAGTCTTTCGACTGGTCGTCAGCCAGGCCGGCTGGCAAACTGACGCCATTGCTGTTTTGATTGCCACCACTACTCCTACTCGTTGGCCTAAATTAAAAAAAATATATATTTGACATTTCCATTTCCCGCCATTTATTGAGGCGTGCTTTGTACACTGTGCGTGATTCAAAAGTTTATTCGTGTGCGATTTTAAAATATTGCTTTATTCAATTATTTGGTGATATTTTAGTGGTTTATTTATGTTTTCTGTAGGAAAGTTTAAAGTAAAAAACATAAAATCAATACACAAAGTAAGTAATAATTATATCGACAGTAACTTTTGTTGATATATCGTAGGTGGCGTATATTCATATCAGCAATATCTATAATTATTTTTACTTAGTGTATTAATTATATAAAATAAGAGTATAAATAATTATAAGTAGTATATATTAAATCATATAAATATATAGCAAATTATATAATAACTGCAGAATGCTAATTTCACAATTAGTGACTACGTAACAGAATGTGTCTAACATTTCATTCCGGATACGAAGACTTACAAAATATATGGAAAAAAATGTGCCGTGCTTATAATAAAACATAAAAATAAACAAAAATAAAATGATAATAAAAAAGAAAAACATTTTACAACTACAAGAGATTTGAGGAAACAACTTCTACACTACGCATAGCCGGTCACTACAAAGTACATACAAACTGAAAAGGAAATTTCAACGTTAAAACTACAGATATAAAATATCTAGGTGATATATAATTTTATAGAATTACATGAGTTTTTTCACTTCGTAGGC
The DNA here is from genome assembly GCA_947093115.1 of Brenthis daphne. Taxonomy (NCBI): domain Eukaryota; kingdom Metazoa; phylum Arthropoda; class Insecta; order Lepidoptera; family Nymphalidae; genus Brenthis; species Brenthis daphne. The sequence goes on from OX352483.1 coordinate 18,881,610, forward strand.
TAGATGGTAGGCTTGGTAATTCGTATCTTGGTCTTGCGTATTCCTGCAAACAGGGCCAGAGTTTCGTCTCCATAGTTTCGAGGAGTTGGAAAGTGCACACAATTGAAATTATCATAGACAGATAGATGTGCCGTGCATACATAGTGCACTTCGTGCTTAGCAGACATCGAATGCTTGTAAAAAGCAGCAATAATATTAATTCGATAGAAAAAACTGAATTTTTACAGGGTTTTTGGTTAGTTATATATTAGTTGAGTAGTTTAAATTCCTATTTAGAATATAGTGAGATGGAATTACCTAAGTATATATAAATATTTAGCTTTATTTACCTGTAGCAGAAAATTTAAAAAATAAGTAGGTAGTATATAAGCTCATCAAATGCTATTTTAATCTGTACAGTAATTTTTGAGTTAATAATTACACACGCCATTGAAAATTGAATCATTACCCTATAATATATATACTAAAGTTATAAAAAATATAAAATATGAATATCAAGTCACCTGAAAACCTTGAAATCGATAAGAACACTGCGGTGAAACATTAAATATTAGGCAAATAATACATTTACTACTTTGCTAGGCTAATCACTTACGTGTCGGGCGGTGCCCTGTTAACGTTGGGTTTGACCTTGTTGACTTGCCTCGTGGTGTTCATGAGCTGGTTCGCCATAGGAGACAGTAGCGCGGTCGGCGCACTTCGGTGATTGCGATTTATTACTAGAAATAGGAGGGATATAATTCAGTTTTTGTATGTCAAAAACATCTAAAGTCGTAGGTTCGATTTCTATAATATTTATCTTACTATTGCTATAAATGCGAAAGTTTGGATGGATGGATGTTTGTTACTCAATTTCGCCAGAACAGGTAAACGGATCTGGATGAAATTTGGCACAGAGATACATTGTAGTCTGGAATAGCACATTGATTACTTTTTATGCGGGAAAAATGTACAGTTCCCGTGGGATATTTTTTTTTACATATCTATTCCATACATACCTCCTATTATAATTAGAATCAGAAAAATAAATAAATTATACTCACAACTAATATCTTCACCTCTCTCTCTAGCGATTTCACCTTGAACAATAAACCAAAATAAGATGATTAATAATATTTCCGTAATTATTTCAATTATCTCATAATAAATGAATTTATCGTAAATATTATGCAATTTACAAAGGATTCTTCCAATCTACAACAAGAAGCTTTAATAGGGCATTCACAGGTTCAAAGAAACAAAGGTGCATGAAAGGTTCGCAAGGCAAAGGGTACAAACCAGAAATTATGAAGTTCCGCTTTAGAGTTAACCAAGAAGCATACATAGATCAATGAAATCTTTTCAACCTGGATTCGTAAATGTGATGCAAGACAAAACTGTAGTTGGATCGTATTAAAAAGGTTTATAAACCCTAAATCTTTATGGGAATTTCGCTTGCAATAGCGATAGTTAGTCTATGCTGGGAACATGCCTGATGAAAGCAAGTCAGACCTCTCAATGGCTCCCAAATGCCATGTGCTTATGAAAAGGTGTGAAGCATCTAAGTGCAACTCGTTATACCTAAGCTGGCTTTTAAATGTGTGGACCGATGAATTAAAAGGAAAATAAAAATCACTCTGTTCTAGTCAATTTCATATGGAGAATTCTGGGCGCAGTGTCATTTATATTGCTTTGAGAATCGTATTTTAACAATAAATATGTGTTCAATATAACGAAATGATCAATTTTTACACTAAACAATTACTGTGTCGCAAAAATATCGTTACTTACATAATAATATAAGGCACTCATTAAGTAAAAAATCGAACACATACTTCTAAATCATTTGTTAAAACGGGACACCCAAAGTGTTTTATACAAACTTTGCGTCCACAACTGTCCATATAAAATCCATACCGTCAAATTCCTGTGTTGTTTAAAACTAAAAAAATAATAAGAAATCACTCAATCCCTTGGGATGTACCTCGAACATGGACCTTCTTGGGCAACTCTGGCGGCGTGAACGTGGGGGGAGGATGGTGGTCATCTGCAAAACATCAGCACAAGTTCGCATTCCGATACACCACTCAATACATAGAAACCTACACATCGCATGTACATTTACCGATTGTATGAATTTTGATGATACATTTAAAAATCGGCTTCACCTTAACAAATAAGCAAATATCTGAAGCTTTGTATTTAAATTTGACAGGCATTAAGATTTTATTGGAAGTAGAAAAGCGTTCAAAGGTGAAACTGATGTTAGAAGACAAATTTACCATAAAAGAAAACATCAATATTATTATTTAAGTTATATTATATTAGGTTTAATAATAAAACATTCACATGCAACACGCTACAACTAACAAACACAGACAACATTTAAACAAATACCAGACAAGCTTGGTGTGTAACTAAAAACTACGCTACTGTTACGAGTATTATTAGTTGTTTTAGGTAAATTTCTTTAATAATGAATATATGACTAATGTAAGTGGGAATGGAATGAAACTTCAAGGGTGATTTCGGGAGATCTGAGCTTTCTAGTTGTCTAAAATTAACGATACTTCGAGCTCTAATAATGAGATTTTAATATCTTACATAAAATACAGTAGCGTATACCAAATTTTCGACGGATCTGAGGCATTGATCAACCACAGCAAAGTCCTTATATTTCTATCGAGGCGGGGCCATCTAATTTTTAAATTAAACCTTTCCTATTGCAAGATGATGAGAATTAGAAAAATTTTGACGCAATTATATAAGCACGTAATAATAAAACTATAACGTTACAACAACCATTTCAGAGGGACTATATCGATGCAGTATTAGGGTTCAAATATACTCCTAAATAAACGTTTATTTTTACGATATTTAACATTAACAAGACCAAAATAAAATGACATCACAAATGTCTCTCTATATTTAAGTCTAATAGAGAGGCGAAACATCTAACTGCTGTATGCACATAGATAACGTATACAAGACAATGATAACAGGACACGATATTGCTATAAGTTGGTGCGTGCGAGTTGCCACCACCGACACCGTACCGTAACACATCGACATTGGGCCGAGAATACACGGACTGCGAATTTGCAGTTGCATTGACTGCAAAATCGCGTTTGGCGAGCAGTCTATAGTTGAATCTTTAAGATTTAACAAAACCAAATAAATGAAGACTGCAATACGATAAATATCGACCAATCCGCAATTTTGCGATCAATATGATTACAATTCCGATGTCCACGTACTGCCACCCGTACATTGAAACGATTACAAGAGTTACGTACTTGCCCGGCCAACCATCTGGACGGCTCGTACGCCTTTCCTGAATGTAGCCACTGAATTAAGAAACAAACGTTTATAGCTTGTTAAATTACATGATTAAATCCTGTGTATATGAGGACATTTGGGTAGGAGTAAGGCTATAAAAGATATATATGTATATATTATATGCAGACAGAGATGCAAAGCTGGAATTACGGGTTTTCTTATTAGGTGACCGAGGTGTTTTACTTAGCTTTTGGTCACCAATATTCAGATAGAATTGCGTTAGAATTAATTTAATTTATACTTGTATGCTATTTTGGGATGTACACTCAAAATCTTAAAACTTTTTATAAGATTTTTATAATATGACAATGATTATTGGTACCCAAAAGCAATCTTACAATCCCTTTACGTTATACCCTATGATTGTACCACTGTAAAGCAATATCGCAGTTATTAACTGTGTAGTAGCTTCGCTAATTGCGTGTGGTTTTGGTGATAGATAGCATACTGTAGCCCAATTTCTGTTAGTTATGCAAGGAAATTTAGTACAGTGAAGTACGGTAAATGTGGCTTTACTCCGTACCGTCGACCCTTTGATACGTATTAACATTTTGTTTCACCATCCCCGTCTGCATCATCATCATTCCGACATCTGGAAAAATCCAAACACTGACACATACGTAGGATCTCGACGGAATCGGGAATTTAATGTTCGATAGACTCAAATTTTTAATTTCCGAAATCAAAGAGGAATTGGGTGCAAAATGAGTATGCGTGGGAAATTATAAATTTGAATCCACTAAATGCGCGGATGATATCACAATGAGTAGCGACCGTATCTCTGGACCGTGCGTTAGTTTCATTAGCACAGACAAGCTGGAACTGTTCTATGAAGCCTTTGTTGTTCCGAAGCTCACTCCCTATGAATTTTTAGCGCCTTTATATCACTCTGATCTTTCTGAGACATGCTTTCATGGATTGGCATTATAGACAGTGTTGAAACTAAGTGTTCGGGAAATGAAGGTGCCAGTTGCTTTGCGAAATTCAATTCTACTTCAATATCATGCATATGCCTGGGCTCTGAGTGCATCATATCAATTTATATCTACGCCTTCATTCGGTTCTAGGGTGTCAGAAAATCGTGGCCAAACAGTGTAGCTACATAAGTTTTGCTTTGCGATCGTGGTGTTTGTATACATTGAATGATGCACTGGACTCGAAATAAGGGGCGGGAAACTCTCAAGAGGCATAGAAATGATATCAGAGTGCTTTATTGTGTATCCATTCACGAGCAGACAAACACAATGAATGCTAATTCGAGCACGGATCAAGAACTTGCAGCCGATCCAGTCTGTGAGGTACGGACACCACTAAAGCAACTCAAAATTATATACACGAAAATAAATTGAAAAACTTCAATCTGTATGCTTATGTGTGGTGCAAGTTACCTATATCGGCTCCGACCTTCCGCTGGTGCGCGGTCACTAAAATTTTAGGCCGAATATATTAATTTCTCACATTTATAAAGAAAAACAGTGTGATACATCACGTCCTATGGTGTAATAGATGTGACATTATACATTAAGTGTGTATTAGTATTATACATACAGTGGTCTTAGAGACTCAACAAGTGTTACGATTCCAGAAAGAATGTCACAGAATTTTGTTATTGATTAAAGTAAAAAAATTAAGAAAATATATTTATTAATTAGCAAAAGATTTTACATTTTCCTTGGACTTAAATTTTTTAGTAGCTAAATAAGGCAAAGGTCTTACAATTTTTGCATTTGCATTTCTTGATGAGAGTCTCATCTTTGATGTCTTCGTGGCACGCTTTGCAATAGAACCAAGCCCTGAAGAAATTATAAAATATCATGATTTTAAATTTAATATACTTATACGCTGTGTTTAAGGTACTTTTAGTTTTAAAATATGGCATATCCTCATATGTATAATATACGAGAAAAGTTAAACCCATGCCGGTTTCGGATTTTGAACTTCTGTTTTAGTTATCATCGATTTTTATTGGGACTATCAAGAAATCAATCACAATTACTATTGACATGACAAACAACCGTTTAACAAATATATGTAATAAGTAGAATGATTTACCTTTGAAACCATTATATTATTACTAAAAACGATTAACCTAATAAATTATTTCTCACCTTTTAACCTCATCAGCAGATTGAGCAATGAAAAATCCCTGAGTGTTGGCGTGGATCTTCACGTTACGCGGGTTTATGGAGATCTTGCTGTCGGTACCCTCTTCACCTTTGATCTCGATCGCCAGTAACAGGAGCTTTAACTTCGTAAAACATAACCTAAAAGCGTATTACTTCATCGTATACCTTCATTTTTGCGAAAAAAAAACCAGTACAACAATAAAAAAATAGTAGCAAAGGAAGAAAATATAAACAAGATATTAGTAACTACATGTTAGATATAAAATCATGTATGAAAATCAAAATTTTGGATGAACAGTAAAGAGCTAAAAATTAAGCAAATCGGTAATCTTACTCGCTCGCTTGTGGAAAGCTCATTCCAGTGAAGGATGTGGACAGAGTTTCCGTGTACATTTCACAACCGGTACCCTGCAGGTAATCGTTCTGCCAAGCTTGCGTGTCGGGGGACTGCAATAAATTGTGACGCTAAGCTTCGTGCCGTGTTAGTCACAGCCAGGTTAACGTATCTAATATAGCACGGTGACACATGAGTCGTTATACACAATTGTTTTATCTATACTAATATTATTAAGAGGATTTTTTTTGTTTGTTTGTATGTTTGTTTGTACCGAATAAGCTCCGAAACTACTAACCGATTTAGATGAAATTCGGTAAGAAGAAGTTTGAGACCATGGAAAGGACTATATCCTATATGGTTTTTATCTCGGAAGTCAGTCCTTAAGGGGGTGAAAATAAATATCAGGGAATCAATCTAGGGACGAACCGTATGATAGCTATTTTTGCTAATTAGAAAGAATTTTAGGTCTTTAATGGGTATCAAATATCAATTGAAGCTTTAATTATATTACAATAACGCGACTCGTAGACATTTTGATTTTACCAAATCGTTATTTAAGATAAATACTTTAAATTTATAGCTTCCGAATAATATTTTACCCCGTGCCAAAGAAAACGATGAATCGTTACAAATCCGTATGGGAGATTTTCGTTTTTAAAGGTCGTTTTCTAACTAAATCATGAATCGGCTTATGTAAGTAAACAATTATTTGTATTTAAAATAAACTCCTCTTAAAAACCATTCGTAACAAAATGTACATACGGGTCATGTTCGTCACTTACGTTCTTAAAGCCAAATTATTTAAAACCACACTCATGTATCACCTTATTTATTAATTAACAATCACTTATGCCTATAATACAATATTAGTTATATACATTGGGTTCCCTATCGTTATTCTAGACTAAGACCGGGGCATCTATAGTTATTGTGCCAACTATATCGGGGACTAGAACACGACCTAGAAGACTGTAAGCGAAGACGATAAGCTGTTGAAGGTTAGTGACGTTCCTCGACATTGAACTGGTATTTGTTCAATAAGTCGTATTGGCTTTCAAACGATCCGTTGACTTACTCTGCGGCATGTTTGAATAGTAATCCAATAAAGGACGAACTCAATGTGTCTGTGTACATCTCCATTCCGGTGCCTCTTTTGTAGTCATTAGTCCATTTAGCTTTTCGTCGGGACTGCGAAAATGTCGCATACAATTTGTTAGATAAGAACATTCGCGGTATAACTTTTGTACCAAAAACGATATCTGCGAATTTTCAAATAAAATATTTTAAAAGGAGTGAAAATAAGCTGACCGTTTTGAAACTTCTCATAGCAAACAAATTGGCCATCATTGTGGAGAACCCTGGGGCGAGACAGCTTTGCGCGATAAAACCCAACTTCAGTTCTGCTAAGCAAATCACGTCATCGCCTTGCTTCCAATCCCACGATGGTATATTCAGGAGGTAGGCCTTGAATTTTAAAATGATAACGATTTAATTCGATAAGTAATACTTAAAAGATACAATGGTAAGAAAATGTATAAGCAAATAAAACAAACACAGATAAATACCTTGTTGTGATACTGCATTAGCTGTATAATAACTCTGATGTCGTCGGAGTAGTTCTTAATGGAGATGACTCTCATGATGTTCGCAGCATCTTCCGCATCTGGATCTTGGCAATACTTGTTGGCTAGTACCAAACACGCGTCTGCTTCGTGTACCTAATTTATTTTTTTGCATTTTAAATATAATTCTTTAAAGTTTATGATAATTTGACTTTTTTATTAAAAAAAAGCTATATAAGGTTAAAATGTACTTTAACTTTTTGGAAAAGTATAGGTCTAATGATAAATACAAATTATTACTTTAATTTATAGTTAGCCTTATGGTTTGCAAAGTTGTGGGTAAGTCAAATTTAAAGTATAGACACATACCTAGCTATAATGAAAAAAGAAAATTCAAAATATAAGACTTATTTATTTTGAATATTCCCAAAATATTTTAAGTTATTAGTAATTTAACAATTGTGCTCGTTAAAATCAATACAAATTGTTTTAAAGACAGTTTACAACATAGAATATCGACATAAGCATGGAAAATATTGTAGCATACACTTAGATAAAGATTGACATACAAAAATGACTAATGCGAAAATTGCGTGAATTAAAGAAAGGGCATCGCATTAGTCACTTGAGAGGAAGAAGCAGATGGATTCATACATAACATGCAGCTGTCGTTCGCATTTGAACCAAGCCATGCATCTAAACTTACCGTAAACACTCGACAATATCGACAATCGACATCTGTACTTCAATCTACTAAATCAAGCCAATTTTGAAACGGAAACTCTTTCGTCGGCAACCATTAATGCCAATTAGTTTTAGCACTATTTAAAAAGTTTGTTAGTACAATTAAATATCGATTGTTTAGAGTACACTTAGTGGCCAAACTCGCACACAACACCCAGTTTAGGTTTACAGACACATATCGGCCGCGTGGACCGGCTGGGGAGAGACGGTAACAACATTAGCGATAGGCACACAAACAGCCAAGTCATGGCATATAGAAGGGAACTGTACATCACTTGACGATAGAACGTCCTCTCGTAACAGTTATCGAACGAGTATCGCTCTACGTCTATATAAAAGACTGCACAGCTTCAAACCGACACCACGCCCAAATATCACATCTTCGTTTGTGCATCTACTTACTTTTACCCTTTGTAGGTCGATTGGATTCATAATGGTGCCTTGAAAGAATTCCACAGTTGTAAAGTGTCTCTTGAACAGGCCTTCGAGCTCCAGGTCGGGCGGTTTCCTGCCATCAACGCTCAGTTAACTTTACGAACCAGATTTAGGCCAACCCGCCGCCTGATTCGGCCGACGTTACCATGCAACTCTATATACCAAAATACGCGGTAGTGGAGTGGGACGGGAGCACCCTCTACTGGCTGAAAAGGAACTCCAGTCCCACCGGAAGCAATGATTGCGTTAAAATAACCACAAGATAAAATTACCAAAGTGATAAATCCTACTGTGACTATGAAACAGCATCTTTACAGAAGAAAAAGTTCCATATGCATATAAATGAATAAAAAATACTGGTTCGATTAGACGCGTATCAATGATAAATAAGGGCCGTGCGGTATCTAATTGCCTGCGCTATTTCGTCTTACTCTAACCTTGACTCTCTCAAGGTCGACGGCATTCATCATTGTACCCTGAAAAAACTCGACGGTGGTGTAGTGACGTTTCAGGAGACCTTCCAGCTCTAGGTCAGGCTCCTTTCTGAAAGCGTCGTTTGACCATACATGATTCACCACCTAAAGACTCGTCAACTGCCGTTCAATAATATTTCAAAATCATGTTATCAATAGCTTATTGTTTACGGACTCTTAAATTTTTATAAATAAACTAAAATAAAGATTATTCTCTCATTCTATTAAAATTAATGAGATGAAATGGAAAAACTAGTAATATTTTTTACCTGTGTAAAAAAACAACCTCAACGTCCACATCTTCCCGATCTTCGTGTAGGAAGTCTTTTAAGAAATGACTCACTGATTCGTACGTTATATGTCCACATACGACTATATGCCTGAAATCGTAAAAATATATTATAGCAATCGTTCTGATTAGCATTTTGCATGTTCTACTATGAACTCATTACTTTATGAAGAAACAAAAGAAGCAGTTAAAGCTTTATTGTTTAACTTAGCCTTTATTATTCAAATTTTGTTCCAAATATTATCTTCATAAAATAGCATAAGTTTCAAATTCAAAGCTCAAATCGAATTATAGTATGCTTTATTTTTAAAAGTTTATTTAAAAAGCAAGTTTCACAAAAGCTAGTTCTTACAATCAAAAGATAGGAAGAAAGAAGTATAGCAATTTCAGGTTTTATTCAACATCTGCATCTCAAAGGAATTACAACACGACAAAAAAAAATTGAGGTATCAACAGAGTTAAATAAAACCATAAATGATCAAGCGTGATAGGACTACAAAAACAAAATCTTCATTCGAACTTAATACTGTGTCTGTTGAAATGAGTTATGTATATTTCAAAGTATGTATTTTGAAGTGTAACAGAAACGTTGATAAATGAAGACTTTGCTAGATTGTAACCTCCATAATTTACAATCAGCTTTGTTCATTAATTTGTGAGCATACTAAGTGCATATATATTAATTAGGTTTAATTTGGCTTATATGAAACTTTGGAAAATCGATTGATAATCGATTTTATAACACTAAGGCAATCACAAATCAATGAACAATCTCAGTTTCCTTCAGGATTTTGTGGCTATCTACCGCACTAAACACAAAATCAACCAAAAACGCGGTAAAATGATTTCTTTTGAGATGACAACCACTATTACAAAATATTCAACATTCCCAAACTAAATTCGCGTTGTATTTGACAGTGTGATATTAGATATAACGTACTTTGCTATTTTCTCGAAATACTTTCAAAGTGAAAAAGTGACTTCAAGGTGAATGTCGTAGTGGTCTTAAATATAAATCTATAGGCAATATTTAGAATGTAGTTTACACGGTGGAGAATTTATTGTAATCTTTAAGTTAAATAATCATTTAGTAAATTCTAACTACATTCACAATTGCCTTTAGACAGTTTTAACTGGCTTTTAGATAAGGTAGGCGCGACGATATTTTAAAGCTTGCCTCTCCGTACAGTTCTTGAAAACAAGGTAGCTTTTAGCTTTACGTCCAATAATCAACATTTTTTTTTGTATTTTGTATGATATGGCTCAATTCTTTATAAGTTCGATTTTAAAGGTTCAGGCACGGCATGAGATTTGAGGGTGTGGGTGTGGATATATAGTAAAATGTAGAGACGATGATGGAAGTTTGTGAGTTAAATAATTTACAAAACGTAGAATACAGAAGAGCAGACCGTTAAAATTGGACGAACGTGAAAGAAAATTAGTACTCAGAAAGAAATAAAAATAGATCAATCCACAATACGTAAGCACAACATGCAGTCTATGTATTCATCTAAGGTGTGGCAAAGGAACTGATTTTTTTTTATCATAAAACGTAACAATCTACATTATGGCTGCATAAATTTGCAAACAATTTTTAAAAATCATTAATTCAAATTTTTGTATGAATGATTCGTGTATATTTTCTCTAGTATGATGTCAATCATGACTGATGGTATGCAGAGAACTAATCTAATTTGGCGTTAAAAATGTCCTCAATGCACACAGCCTTGCCACGCTCTATGAATTTATACGTTAAAATAAATTACACTAATAACCGAGGGGTCGACTCAAAAGTACATAACATATTAAAAAACATTAAGAGGGTCAACATTACGAGTACAGTACATTTACATAAGACGTGCAGGCAGGGAAGTAGGTAGGTCGCAACAGCCCCGCAGCCCGGCCGGGGCGCGCGCTGCGTGGGCTGTCGACGGGAACACGACATACACGACAACTCCAACAACACACTACTGTACCACTCAACATTAACTCGCCGCAACTAAGCTTTACGTTACCATTAACATTCCTCATTACGTACGTACGTACACTAACAGAAATAAATAATGATACCTACGAGTATATGACGAGCGATTACACTAGCCACTATCTGCTGGTTTCTATTCAACTTTATCAATACCAATTTATAGTAATAATTTACAATCAATATCGACTCAAACATAGACAACGCGCGGGACTCGCGTCCCGCCAAAGATAAAGTGAGAACACAGAAGCGTGCTAAGAGAGGAAAAGGAAGATATAGATTTACAACACGGAACACATTCAACGGAACGGAGTGAAGACAGCGGCTCACCTGCGTCCCCGCTCATTCTTGAGGGTGCCGCCATACTTGGGTCTAGTGCCGATTAAGTCAATTATCTCTGGGATACAACTGGCAAATATCGCCTAAACGCCGACAGACAAAACAAGACATTCACATTCAAGTCAAGTGAAGGCGCGGAACGGAGCCGTCGGCGGGACGGCTCCGTTGCGCGCGCGCGTCGGTCGGGCGCAGAGCGCGGGGGGGCGCGGCACTGGCTGTGTGTGACTCGGGACTCGTGGCGAGGTGCCGGAGCTAGCGCTACAGCGTGGCGACAGGCATCGTGTGCAAGCGAACAAACCAAACACTACTTCATCGACAGCATTACAAAACATCGGCTCTCTCCACATCTAGTCTCGTTAGAAGGATTAAAAAGCTCAATGGTATCTCGAGTGTATTTTACGAAAAAAGGCATGTAGTAGTGCGTCGGTCGACCGCGCGCCTGTCTCTCTTATACGGGGAGAGGGGCGCGGCCGCCGGGAGCTAACTCTTCGAGCATGCGCCACGGCACCGAGAGACCGATTCTAGTGAAGGATTAATAAATTTCATTAGCAAACTCCGCATTCAATCAACCAAGTCAGATCGAAACCGTGAGAAAGCCTGTGGAGCGGGGGCGTGAGAGCAGGGTACCTGCGGCGGACGTCCTTGTTGTACCGGCCGCCGTATTTGTTCCGCTGCGCCGCCAGCTCGGTTATCTCGGGGATCCAGCTGGCGAACACAGCCTACGATACACAGCAAACACCGTGAGGTGAGCGATGGCCCCCCCGCGCGCCCGCCCCCCCGGCCCGCCCCGGCCCGCGGCCGTGAACCCTCGCGCTCGCACAAGGCTGTGTGGCTTGAGTGTCGTCTGTCTGCGTGTGGCTGTGGCGTGGTGTGGACGTGCGGGACTTGGGTGCCGTGCCGAGCTACGCTAGGGAGCTACGTACAAGCCGTGACGGGACTCGACCGCGAGGTCAGGTGCATGCGAGGCGAAACGTACGCTAATCGATGAAACAGAACTTAAAAAGAAATAACTTCGCCGGTGACTAGACTAATAATGGATATAGACGCATGGTAGTCCGCGCACACGAGCCGACCGTCCCGGGCGGCCGCCGGGCGAGGCCCGCCCCGGCGCCACACGGCGGGACGCGTGGCGCGGAGCGCGACGCCGCCCGCAGCCGCCCGCGGGGCCGCCGGGTGTGCGCGAGTAGATAACACAATACATCTGACGGCACTGAGCAAGCTTTGTAGAGGTGAATCAACATCGCGGAGAGTTCGAGCGAGTCAGCCCGGACACGGCCGACGCGGGACGTGCGCGTCTCGGACTGAGTCGCTTTCGCTCTCAATGTATACATCAAATTTATACCTTTTTCCATGTTCACGCTTCAGCTCGCCACTGTACTTGGACCTACTCCCTACCAGCTCTATAATTTCGGGAATGCTACTAGCGAACATTGCCTGCAACAGACCATGGTGTCGAATAAGACTACGATCACCATCGTGTGGTGCACGACAATGTACCGGTAAGACTATGGTGAAATAGCGAATAGCGGAGCGAAAGTAACATAAGGGGAGGTGTGTGTCTACGGTGATGTGAGCAACTGAACACAGCCAGGCACAGGTGCGCATGCAGTCTCGCGGGGTGGGATGGGAGGGACGCGCGCGCGGGCACACGGCGCGCGAGGGCCGCTGCTGCCGCCTGCCGCCCGACCGCGGCCAGCCGGGACCTGGCGCGGACGCGGTACGCTACGTCCGAAAGCTTGTCGACGGATCCTCTGGCAGCACATTGGTTACACATAACAAAGCAAAAGAAAAAGAAAACATTCATGCAATTAAAATTGTTTCGAAGCTCGTTTCGATAGATCCTTTGAAAGCGGGAAGTTAGTTGCACATTTAACGGCGACGGCGGGACCGCTGTTGTTGCGTCTCCGCCGAGTTAACTTGGCATGCTCTAGTGAGTGCACTACTCAGGCTTACGGTCATTCAACGAGCTGTGCTTGAAACCAGTAAGTACAGATCTCTACCAAGTCCCATGTGAGCTCTATCAAGGTAATCTCATGGCAAGAATCGTTATATTTCCTTTTGCTTTGTTATTTAGAAGGGCTTTATGCAAGGAATAGCAAGCGTGACGCGATACTATAATATGTAATCTGATGTAACATCATCAGAAAATAGTTACCGGTAGCTTTTAAGGAATTAAACTTGCCTCTCCTTGCAAATTAAAACTTAAGTAAGTTTTGTGAATTTAAGTTTATTTAGAATAGAACATATTTACGATTAATATAGAGAAATATGGGAATGAAACTTACCAAGCCGACGAGGAGAAAAAAAACCAAAAATGTTCTGCCTAGAACAGTGTGACAGAACACATCACCGTAACCTACAGTGGACATGGTGACTATAAGAAAGTACACGCAAGTCCAATATGACAATGATTGCGCATTGTCAAACTCCAGTGGATCACCAGAATTTTCCAACTGGAAGAAAATAATACAAATATTGTTATTCTAGTATGTTATATTTATTTTATTGGTGATTTCTGAAGAAGAATGAAGAGAGCGGCTTTTAAATAATCACATTGAATACCATTATTTTACTATCTATTAATGGTACAACACATTTCCACGATAATTATTAGGCAACTCACTAAATGAATAATGCCGGCTGCTGTGAGCCACACCGATATAAAGATAGAAACTAATTGCGCCAAACGAATTGAGCTCGATGTCTTTAATATATTGAGGTACTGCAAAATATCAGGCACGGTCATTAAGCGTAGAGCTCGGAGAAACCTTAGCCCTGGAAACGAACAAAACATCATTGTAAAATAATTATAAAGGAGAGTATGTACTGAATTAATTTACCTTATACATAGATAAAACTCTGCGAGAATACAATGAAAGTAAATGAAGGGTACAGGCATAGAAACGGAATGTCACAATTTTTGTTTTTTTTTTTTGTTTTGTACTGGTACCAAATCTATGTCTGTGGTAGTTATATTTCCAACCACTGGTTTTTACAAATACTTAACGTATGTCGCTAAAAATACGTTTTATCTATGCCCAAAGCGAAAAGATCTGGGAATGTCCATGACATACTGGTAAAGAAGGAGGATTGTCAATGTGTTGAAAAATGTACATAGTAAAGAGTTACTGCATACTTTGATGTCAATAAAAAATATTATGACTTCTAAACTTTAAATTGCCTTGTTTCTTATAATCCATTCATTAGGACACTCCCTATTCTTTGCCTTGCCTGTACCCTTCAAATGGTTTATTGTATAAGAGAAATGAATAAGAGATGTAATAATAGTGAAAATCGAGAGAATTCTTACCTATCCACGTTCTATCCAGGTATATTGATACAAAGGATGGGGGTATCGTGAAATAATCTACAAATGAATACATCTCGAGCATGAACCATAGTTTGTCACTAGCTGCTATAAACTGAAACAGAAAATTTAACATTTAGGATAGTTTGAAAAAAAAAAACAATTAAAAAAACCAATAATGCAATGTCGAAAACAAATATTATAATTTTTTTGCTAAAAATGTTAAGAATTGATAAATAAATAATTTGAAACAAATCATTCGTATAATAACATTATCAATCAAGAGAAGTCAAGAAATGTGGTACATTTACCGGGTGTTTCCTAAATTTTAAAGTTAATATATCACCAGCTCGATTCTATTATGAAATTTCCACCCAATATATATCTTCCTTTTACCAAACAAAAAATGTCAAACACTGTAGTATGTTACTAAATTAACAATTTAGGGTTAGATAGTTTGTTATATTTTCCTATAAGCTTAGATAGGACTGAGATCTTAGTCACGATAAAAGATAAACGGAAACCTATTAGGTTTGACGGAAATTGTTGAATTAGCATGAACACATATAGATATATGATTCTATTGTTATATATCAGAACAAGAATCGATACATCCGTCACTCTAATTAACATCATTAAATTGCGCAATATCGCTTAGAATCATTTTCAATGCTTAACGCGTACCATTTTTATAAGTGGACCATATAAGAAAACTATTTTATGTTTGAAATATATGAAATACGAATATAAGACATAGAACTTACTCGTATAAAAAAGTAGACCATAAAAAATATGTTAAAGGCAAGGTCGATCTGCTGAGTAATATTGTCACTCCATTTCTGACATCGCTCAACCTCCTCACTAGAAAAAAACAGGTCCAATTGTATACAGTACAAATATCAGGGGGCACTTCAAAATACATACATATAAGCTTCTAATACAGACATCAGCTGTAAGTCAGGGCGAGCGGACACTAGTCAAGACAGGGTTAGAGCCGCAGATCGTGTTATATGATAGCTCAACCAGTTGCTTAATCTAAAGACAGTCTACAAACATATAATCAGACATGATGCTTTGCATTAGTTTAGCTATACATATCTGCCGGCCTTCAGTTGTTGCAGTGTTTACAGATCTATGGTACAGAAAGCATTAATTAGAGCGCAAAATCAAGCATACAAAAAGTTATTCTCGTATGTTCTTAGCATATCTTGACCAATATCAGCACAAGCCCACAACAGAAGCTAACATATACTATATCCAGCAAAACATTTGATCACATTGATTTTGTAAAACTCACGTATTCCTTATGAATTCAGCATTATAAGATATGTAACAATTAATATTTCAGCTACAATTTGCAACTAATCTAGCATTAGGAAAATATGTTACCTGGACGCGTCGATGAAGTAGATGATGAGCGATGCTATACTCAGAATGAACACCAACACTACCTGGAACGTGGGACACAATTGAAATTGGATGAAGAATTATAACTTTAATAGGTACGTTTTAAATAGGTATTAATAGCTATTAGCCAGCGTTAGCTGTTTAAATTTAATTGTTTTTGTTAATTTTTCCGATTTTTTAATACTTATTCTGCTATTCGGGGCGGAGAAAAATCCATGAAATCTGTCCAGCAGTTCTCGAGTTATAAGTGTTGTAACAAACCCGACTTAGTTTTATATACATAGATTAATAATAATTAAAATAATTATTATACCTAAGATGTATTGCGATGGAAAAGTTTGAAAGAAAGATTAAAACTTAAAGTTAACCTAAGAGACGTTGATGTTATATTATTCAAAAATTACCCAACAGGACATTATTAAAAGCCTCGCTTGCAGTTACCCGGTTTTGTTGAATACCTCCTTGAATACTTTCTATATGTAAAAGGTAATTTTTAGGAAATTCGTATCTCAAAAAGAAAAAAGAAACCAACATAAGACCATCTACTTGTTGTTCCGTCACACTCAAGATTCCCAGAATATACTGGACATAAATGTTAAAAAGATTATTTGAGCCTAATTACACATTTTTAGATATTCCCCTCCAGAAGATTGGAAGAATAGAATAAAGTATTTCTTTACGGTGTAACAAACGAATATATAGACACACGAGTGTTCCTATACGGGATTCATCTTTTGTTTTTACACCAAGAACTTACTTTTGATTTTATACCAAAAATTATTAGAAGTGTTTTAATATCAATCATTTATTACTAATCAATAGGTAAGTATATTATTAATGAAACAAAAACAATGCTTTAAATATCAGAAATAGTAAATATTACTTCAACATTGTTGTTTAGGTCATTAAAAAATCATGAAATGCGTGGATGAATCGATAAAATAATTACGGTGGCAACATCAGAGAGCTTCATTATTTTGTAACGAGAATCGTTGAAATTGGTTTGATTAATTTGACTACAATGGCATACAAAATACCTATGCACATTATATAACTAATGAAATTAAATATCATTTTATCGAGTCCCCGGCAAAATGATGTCAATGTTAACAGTGGATCAATCGTAGGATAATCGGTATGTTGTGTACGTATAGTAAGTCCTACTGCTGGGCACGGCGGGCCTTCAGTACGAGGGGGTCAGGCCATAGCCGACCACTCTAGCCAAGTGCGGGTTAACGGATTTCACGTGTCTTTCGAAAACCAACTCGGTTCCCTCAGACATTCACGTTTCTTCGCGATGTTTACCTTTTTTGTAAGACAAATGATAACGGGGGATTATGCTGTAAAATGATTCGTAAATTTAAGTGTCAGTACCACTGGGCTACCACTGCATTGTATTAATTAAATTTAAAAAAATTTAAGTAAAACTACAACAAAAACACCAAAGAGAAAGAAAATAATATTGTCCAATTGTTAATATTTTGTATATATGTAAAACATGTCGGCTTGTAACGCTTTATAGATACGTTTTCTACATTACCATTTTCTTATAACTCTCAAATTACAAAAAAAAATTCTAACCGAGTCGAATCTGTTGGTACCTTAAATATTTTTTGGAAAATCTTATTGAAATAGTCATTATTATTAATACAGAGGCTGAATCTATAGTTTTTAGATGTTTTGTGTCTGTCTGTCTGTGACCGCATCACGAGAAAATCACAGGACAGATTTTGATGAAATTTTGTAGGTATAATGATAGCTGGTTATCCGGGTCAACATATAGGATACTTTTTACTGCGAGAAAATATCTCGTCTTTGAACAATCTATATTAAACAATCTAATTAAACATGACATAAATTGAATCATAGAGTGAGTAATTTTAAACTTGACCATTAACGTTACATATCATATACGTCTTAATTAATAACAGACTTTAATAAATTATGAATGATTGCAGCATAACCATAAGACCTGTTAATTATATCAAATTAATGCGGAGATGAGACCAGGGGAGATAAATTTATCAAATAATCCAGGAACTGGCGAGTGTCCATATTATTTAACCTTCATGATGGCTTTATTTGCGCAGTTACCATATTACTACAAGCCATATTATTTACACTGCAATTTAGATAAAATCACAGTTAATTCTAAAATAGGAAATATGTATACTAACGTCATACATATCTCGGTTTTGCGTCGTCTAATTTGTTAGATATTACTATTTTACTATTATTGTATAGATTTCCATCGTATTTTTAATATTACGGGAACTCGCACAGAAAAGACGATATTTTCATTTAGAATTAGTAGTTTTCCAAATTCGTTCAATAGTTTGTAAGATTAATTAATTTATAACATGAAGTGGCATGTTATTTTATAATCTGTACTAACGATGAATACGCATGATAATAAATAAATAAAATAAAAGCATGTACACTGTAGAGTATCTTCATATTATATACATAGTTATATTCAGCCCTATTTAACATCCCACTGCTGAGCACAGGTCTACTTTGCCACGCTGGTCAATGCGGGTTGGCGCATTTCACATATTGGTTGGTGCTTTCAGACATGCGGGTTTCCTCACGATGTTTACCTTCACCATAAGATAGCGGTAATCACATTAGAAATGATTCGTATATAAGAATATCAAAGGTGAGAGACCCGGGATTGAATCCGCTTCACTCGGTTTCCCAAGCGAGATGTTACCACTGGACTACCATCGACTTTTATATTTACATTTCATATACATAGTTAAGCAAACATTAATCTGTATTGCTAGTTTAAACTGCTATATGATTCAAAGTAGCAGATCACGTTTCCAGACTCCACAAGTGATAATTAATATTCATAACGGCTCTTATTCAGTGTACCTTTGCCGGTGGTTCATGATATCATCCAATGATGCTGAAGTAATGTTCTAAATTTGTCTTGAGGTGTACTCAGCGCTTAGATCACTTTAATTAAAAAAAAACATGTTAGGGGCATTTTTGCATAAATAAATATCGATTTTTATACATTTTTTTTTAACATTTCATGGAATTTGCAATGACTGATTTTATGCGATCTGTTTAAATTAATTTTCGTAATTCAGTGGTTAGACTATTACGGAAGGCGGATGTTTACAAAATTAACGTTGATTACTAAGTTTATGTAATCTGTGGATGTTTGCTCCGGTTTGGTTAACGCTAAGTGCGGAGTTTGGCCGACGTCAAGTGTACGAAGATGAGGTTTTTTTTTTTAATAATTTAATCTAGTCAGTAAATAACTTTTTTTATTATTAATTAAGCTGCATCCTATACACATTATATGTATGTAAAATCTCGCATGGATTAAATTAGGATAAATAGTAGCGTGTAGTAGTAATCTGTATACCTAATAAATATTATAAATGTGTAAGTTTGTATGGATGTTTGTTACTCTTTCACGCCAGAACGGCTGAACGGATTCGGATGAAATTTGGCACTGAGATAGATTATAGTTTGGAATAACATATAGGCTACTTTTTATACTGAAAAAAATTACGGTTCCCGTGGGTTTGTGTTTATTTTCCTAGAGGCTTCCCGCTAGCAACTGCTATATACTGTAGCATAACGTAGTGGAAAGTTTGTGTACTAACATTCTTGAGTCATCGTTACTTGAAATGATTTAATATTATTATATTTTTATGGACATAGAAATCCACGAATAGATAAAGTTACAAAGCAAAGCAAGCAAATTAACGAGCAAATAAAAACAAATATGGAATAATACAGCTTTGATTAAATCAAAACCAAGAAGAGGAAATGTATAGAGAATTTCGTGTAATTAAAAATTCAGAATTGTGTCAGCTTTTATAAATTTAATGACGACCGAGGTCGTGGCACTAATGACGTAGTGACGATAAAATCAATCAGTCACTGTCGATCACTTTTGACCGGCCAGCGACATTTTTGATCCAAAATTTCAATGAAAATTCATTTTAACATTGTAATTTCGAGACAATAGGTATATGTTATGGGATAAAGATTTAATTTATAGAGTAAAAATATCACTCAATGCAGAATTTTATAGAGTAAAAATATCAGACTACGTTATCTTTATTAAATGTCGTAAGATAAGATATTTCGTATTATTTATTAATACGATAACAAATCCAAAAACTACAAATATTAATAAGGTAAGCACACGGAAGGGTCCTATTGAAAAGATGTACGTATTATAAACTATAATCTACACTTACTATTGTAAAGAGGAAAGATTTGTATTTTTGTATGTTTATAATGAATAAACTCAAAAACTAGTGGATCGATTTAGAGGAAATTTATTAAGAAGATAGTTTGAGACCCTGGGAAGAACATAAGATATATTTTATTCCAGAAGTCATCCCTTAAGGGCATGAAAATGGGGTTGAAAATTTGTACGGGGTATCAACCTAGGGACGAACTCGAGCGAAGCGAAGGTGACTCGCTAGTCTAGGTATATCAATAAAACTAAGTATTCTGCGCTACAAAAGTTTACACGCGAGACACTAAAAATTCACACAAGAAACGCTGTAAGAAAATAATAAATATAATTATAATTTAACATCAGTGTTAGATAACATCTAATTTTTTATAAAATAGAATGTGCCATATACTCGTAAGTGGACTAAAGATGGTATTATGTCGATATTATTTGCGCGCTATGTTATCGACAGCTTCCGTGAAATATTTGACATTTACCGAAAGAAAATAACATGTCGAAATAAGTACCAAAAATAGCACAAATATTTAAGTGACACTATCAGACCGTAGCCTTAGCACTATATGTCATCATACCCTCTATACTCTATAATCTCATCGTAAGTGGGCGTAGTTTCTTGATTATTCTTTATGACTAATGCATTTATTCATAAATATTCAATTTTTTGTCGACTGAGATCGAAGTTTGTTTAACAGAACAGTATTTATAAGAAAAAATCTACTGAATCTAATGAATATTATGTTTTCACTTTTTCACATCTTTTTTAGAAATGAATATGTAAATGTTATGCTAATATTTTGTTAGCTACCGTTCTCTGTCTAACTTCTATAAATAATAGATCGAATAAAGTACTTTTGTAGTTCTATGATGTTATTATAACATGGATATTGCGAGGAGATTCTTCAGAAAGACTTTTTCCTGGTTTGTTTAATGGAAGAGTCTAACTTTCTTTGCTATTATTTGTTTTAGAACTTTTTTTTATTTTTATAGTCCCTGTGTCCTGCTTTACAAACTACTACATTATATGATATTCTAACGATCTAGATTCTAGTTTATACGACTACAGCTCCTATTATTAATAAATGTACTCCTTAAAAGGATTGGTAGTAAGTAGTATTAGTGGTACAAAAAGATCGATAATTATCTATACAAATATTATAAATGTGAAAGTTTGTGAGTATGGATGTTTGTTACTCTTTCACGCCAGAACGGCAGAAGGGATTTGGATGAAATTTGGCATAGAGAAAGATTATAGTCTGGAATAACACATAGGCTACTTTTTGTCCCGGAAAAATGTACGGTTCCCGTGGGATAGGTTTGTATTTATTTTTGTTGAGGCAAACCCGAGCGAAGCGAGGGTGAGCCGATAGTTTCACTATATACTTAAAACCAAGTACCTACTAGTGGTCGAAATTCGACCACAATCATTATTGAACATTTGAGAAAACCTATGTGAAAAGAATTTCTTACTACTTAATCGGCTTACTATGGCTATTACTTTTTTATTTAAAAAAACACCCATCTCATCCAAATGAAAGTAAGTAATTCATTGTTAGGGGTACAAAAAATCTTGACACTTATAATAAAACCACCCTAAAAATAATCTGTTTATTAATATAAAATTAAATAAAAATTAATAAAATGAAAAATGGATAGCTACTATTGAATCAGAATTGGTAAACAAACAAATACATATCTACGAGTACATCCAAATTCAAAACAACCCTCTTGATTGAAAATTGATCAAATATAAAACGTATTGTCAGCATCAAAGACCGATTATATACATTATGGTTTTAAAGTTCCAAAGAAAGTGTGAATATCAGAAAGTGTAATTGTTTAACCATATCCTTTATCGAAGTTTCCGAATTCCAATGGCGATTTTCGTCTTTTAACTTTATAAGTCTTGAACGATTATTTAGAATAGGTAAGGTTAACCATATAACACAATTATGTCTATTACGTTAATTTTTTTTCACTTATTATATATATATATATATATATATATATATAATATATATATATATATATATATATATATATATATAAATTTTCTTACCGCGCACCGCCACTTTTTTTTGAATCATGCAAATAAAATAAACATCAATAAAAGTTTAGTTTATACGATACGTCCGCACGCTGTTACAAGTTACTTACTCTTTAAATAGATATGAATAGTTATTGCGAGTGTGCCTTAGGAGAAAGACTTATGCTATCATCTATTGCAGATATTTCTGAAGGCCTTATTAAGACGTACAATTTTCTAGTAGGTACTACGTTGTTTCGATGTATCTTTTAAGGTTTAGCCAGCGTTAGACATGTAAATGTCAAAGAATGACTCGATAGAACCAGTTATTGTATTTTCCCGTGGGAATGAAAGATTTTCCTCTAGTAAAAGGTATCCTTAATGTTGATCCGAGTAATAACTTATCACTACACAAAATGAAATTAAAATCAAAGCAAATATTTCTAAATAACCTTTTTTTACCTCCTTTATTTATACTTATTCAAAATCCTACCAAGTACCTAAACTTAAAAAAATACGTTACTGGATGATAGTTTTTTGTTTTATTATAATTATAAAAATCGAATAAGCGGTTTAGTATTTACGAGGGAACATAGTGTCGGACATACATACATACATACATACATATATACAATATGTACAATTACATACAGGTCAAACACATAACTCTCCTTTGGATTTCACCGCATTCGGATAAAAATGTTAAGAATTGTTGCATAACCAGAGTTCAAGAACATTTGTAAAATTCTAAGAAAATATATACACAATTTGTATTTGCCAATATTTTAGAGTATCTATAAATAAAGTTTAATTCCACGGTATTTTTAAACGAAATACACAACCGAAGTTAGGTTTCATTCATAAAAACTACAATTGAGCATTCATTGTGCCAACTTAAAATGTCTAAAGAGAAAAAAAGTTAGCAACTGCACCCACTTAGTCAAGAGCCGCCCACTTGGCAGGCCTCCGATACCATCTTAGCTAATGGCCGCAAAAACTCTGTCCACCATATTTTCATTTCCTATAAATCAAGTACGCACGACAAATTGTAAAAAAAGTTTTGATTTATAGTCGCTAAAGTTTCATTATACTCGATAGTTTTGGACATGAATTTTATGAAGTTCCGTCCGAGATTCTAGAGTTATATTGAGTGTAAACTTTGTACAATAAATTTATTAGTCACTTTCGTTGCTATAAAAATCTTTTCTAATTTTTTAAATACCATTTATATATTAGACACATAAATGTTCAAAATTGCATTATGTACTACAATTTTTAGCTATTAATTCTATTAAGTTGTTGAGAATTATATTATTGCCATTAACATAAATATTTTATATTGGTGACTCACCCCCGCTCCGCTCGGGTTCGCCCTTAGGTACGTTTTATCGGTTAGTATAGATTTCTCAGAGATGAAAAGTATCATAGGATACTTTACATCATGATGACATGATAAAGAGCTATCGTCATAGCAAATTTCATCAAAATCTGTCCAGTGATATTCTTGTGATGCGTTCCGAGACAGACAGACAAAAATTATAAAAACTATAGATTTTCCAAAAAAATATTTAACGTATGGATTCGACTCAGAGTTTTATTATATTTATAGATAGTTTTTAAGAAAGATCAAGACTCATCAAGCCTCACCCTGAATATGAATGTATACCTACTTTTGAATTTCAATGAAAAAAAGTGACCATAACAATGACAGTACTTATTAAAGGCAAATAGAAATCTTTTCTACCTATTTCCTTCATCCTACTCTTATTGATAACCCATGGAAAGAATACACCATGACATTTGAAACGGAAGTATTTTCCCTTTGTCAATATTGTAGTCGAAAATGTTTCAGCACTGCTACAAGGAACGAGTATGCTGAGTCATACTCAAATAATCCCACACCGTCCTTGCTATCTTTCACTTTGGAAAGGAATCTGATATTATATTTAATATTTTCGGTCCTAATCTCTTATTAATTTGTGGTCACACCAATCTCTTTTTAGACCAATCTCTTCTTTCTCTTCTCTTTCTAGTTATATTATTTGTATGTTAGTTTTAACTTTCAAATTTTACAATATTCGAGTTTTATTAAAAATCTCCAAATATCTTTGAAAATGATTAATTTCTTTTTCGGCCTCTGTATCAATAATAATAACTATTTCAATAAAATTTTCAAAAAAATATTTAATGTACAGATTTGACTCAGAATTTTATTATATGTATAGATAGATCATGAGAGTTCAAATTAGGTAGAGATTTATTATTACTTTTAAAAAGCAAAATTTATAAAAATCATTTACAAAGATTTCACAAGAATCAAACCAAATCACTGGGGGTGTGAAATTTTTACAGTGTAGTAGGCATAGGTCATATCTTATAATAATAAACACTTATAAGACTCATAAAGGATTTTATAAACTAACTAGCGACTCACCCTCGCTCCGCTCGGTTTCGTCCCTGGGGTGGGGTCTGGGAGGACCACCCTTATCCTTATCGCTTAGGGGTATGGAAAATAGATAGTAGCCGATTCTCAGACCTACTGAATACGCATATAAAATTTGGTACAAATCGGTAAAGCCGTTTCGGAGGAGTACGGTAACTAACATTGTGACATGAAAATTTTATATATTAGATATAATTCCATTACTAAGAGAGTGTAAAAGAGTTGCAAAATTAATTTTTCTAGTCAATTTAACTTGTGATTTGATGCTTTTGGTAGTCATTTGGTTTTAACCAAATTAATAAAACATATTTCAGCATTATAAATATTAAACATACAAAAAAGGGGATACTCGAAAAGAGCTAGGTACATTTAAAATGAGTAGCCTAGCGGGACGACAGATGTTTTTAAAAATATCTTGAGCATTAATTATTATCATTTACTTTCAAACTAGAAAAAAAAAAATTTTTTTTTTAACATAAATGTGTTTAAAATAAATAAAATATGAATAGGTGCTCTCAAGTGGGAAGTCAAGAGTAAATTGCAATAGTTGTGTCATCCATACTAATATTATAAATGGGAAAGTGTGTTTGTTTGTTTGTCCTTCTTTCAAGTCGACACGGAGTGACGGATTGGCTTGATTTTTTGTGTGAAGATAGTTAGGGCTGGAGAGTGACATAGGTTACTTTTTACCGCGGGAGATTATCTCATTCCCACGGGAAAACACGTTATAATACAATCCAATAAAATATGTATGATAAGAATTACTTGAAACTTGGTATTAATACTCTTCCATAAAATGGAATAAATACGTGTTTTAACATTTTTCGAAATTCATCATATAAGTGGGTAAAAGTATAGTTTTAGCGCGAGCGAAGCCACAGGTTCTGCTAGTAAGATATAAATATTATAATTTAAAATTTGCATTCAAAACATTATACCTAGCTATAGTGCTAACTTCCTCACGGGTTGACTACACTGACGCTTACATTAAATTGACGATTCAAAAGCACTTGTAATAAGTCTAATTGAATAAAGTTTATTTCATTTCATTTATAATTTAGCATTAATTCTCCATTACTATAAAATATCCCAGTTACCACGCAAGAAAAATATTGGTACTAAACTTATAATTTAATCGAAAATAAATATTATAATGTTAATAGGTGGTATATTACTCTCATTAAACTCGAATACTCTGTTCATAGGGAACATTTATTAGATTAACTATAGTACGCACGCAGGGGAATCCAATTAGTTGTATCCAATTATGCAGCGGCGCATGGTGGCATCTTGCAAGGCTGTAGCCTTGACTTAAAAGCCTGGTTATTTCTGATCAACAGCTGATATTACTCAAATGAACATATCTTAAGGAGTTTACATAAAAAATCTTATTAACATGTAAACACCCTAAATATGTTTAGCAAAACGTCAGATTGTACAGATTGACGTTTACTAATAGTAGAAACGAAAATCGTTCATAAACTTTATGGACCATTTTTATTTCTTCTGCTTGTGGAAATTGGTAGATTGTTGAATTGTGCCTTTTCAGCATGTAATTAGCCCACCACACCTTAATCTGACTCAAGTATTTCTAAGTTATTATTTTTTTTTTATATTTTGATCGGCTTTTGGTGCAAATTACCCTTAGAATCTTTAAGTTTTTTTTTGTTTCATCTGTACTTGTTGTTGTACGCTTGGCTACGCACGATGTGGCGAGGTACCTAATATGCTTCACAACTAGAGTTGGCCGCTGCCTATAAAACGTTGATGAACAACGATGTCACCAACCGATGCCGGCATCCGTTGCTGGATTATCGATATAACGTTGCCCGCACCAACAACGACATTTGACAACTCACAGTCACGAGTCACGCTGCACGCACGATGAATTCAATCGTTTCCACTCGTTTCGTTTTTTATATAAATATAGGCCTATTTTATTTTGTATCCCATTACATTATTTAAATTATCTCAACACACAGGTACCTACATGCATAACAAATAAATTTGTAATTTATATGTAGGTAGGTATAATTGCCAAAAACAATTGTATGTAGTAAATTCATAATTCATTTAATTGCTTAGGTATTTGAAGTAAAAATAATTAAACTAGTTTATAATAACATCTATTTTTTTATCATAACAATGTAATATTAATATTATCTACACTAAACAACATCGCATCCTATACCGTTACTCGTTTACTGACTGTTGTCGTTACATCGCCCGACAACGGTCGACAATCCGTAAAAAAACGAAAACGCCCATAACTATTCACAACACGATTATAGAACTCGTGAGAAAATAATTTAACCACTAGCATTGCCCGCGACTCCGCCCGCGTTCAGATGATCAAAAACAAAATTCTTAGGTTTTACATATTAGTATACTCTTACATTACAGTTTTTGTATTTTTTTTCAGAAATGAGACTTTTTCCCGCGGTAAAAAGTATCCTATATGTTGACCCGGATAACTAGCTATCACCATAAATTTCAAATTTCATCAAAATCCCTCCAGTGGTTTTTCTGTGATGCGGTAACAGACAGACAGACAGACAAAAATTCTTAAAAACTATAGAATCCGCCTCTGTATCGATAATAATGTTTATTTCAATTAGATTTTCCAAAAAAATATTTAATGTACAGATTCGTCTTAGTTACAATTTTATTATATGTATAGATTACGCCAACATTTTTATGCAATTGATAGGGGAAAAGATTGATAAAACATCACCTCTAGTAGCTTTTTTAGTATGATGCATCTCTGTATGCTGATGCATCTGAATTTATAATTGAAACAAAGCTGTGCTAACCCTTGTGCTTAATTTAATTGGACTCAAATTATTTTAATAATAAATATAATGAAATAGATTTGCGTTTCTGAAGTTATACTTCTTTTGACACGTTTGGAAAAAGATATGAGAGCAAAATTTTTACGATGCGCGCGAACACCGACAGCCAAAAAGCGACATGATGAATTTAGCTGAACGCGACATGATAAAGTTAGCTATATTCCTTTTACAAACAGAGAGTTGTGACATACGGGATGAAATCTTTAGCTATTTTTGTTGTGCTACGCCAAAGAAGTATAATTTCTTACGTGCGTACAAACATAAGTACACAGACATGTTTTTTTTTTATATTAGTAATATAATGTAGTATACAATGCTATGCTATAAATAGGTTTTAATAAAGTTTAAGCAATATAGACACTAAAGTTAATATTATCGTTTTTATTAGTAATGCTACTCTACCAGTTACCTTTATTGCAATAGACTGAAGTTCACTAAATATTACTTTTATTTTTAAAGCGCAAACAAATTAATATATTTTATATTTACTTTCATAAAAATATTTTGTGATATATTCATAAATTTTTCTAGTTGGCGTACCTACTATTTTTATACTTGTTTCTTGTTTACTTAATTTTGCTTAATTTAAACATAGGTACTTAAGTAAATTGTAAGTTTTCATATATTTCAAATATTATTTTATAAACGCCCTTAGATAGGCTTCGTGATAACTCGACAAAAAGCAACCAATGTGTTAAGGTAAGCTGTTATCTTGCTTGAACCATTAACAAACGCAGTCACAAACTTTCAACAATTATTTTATTTGACGATACGTTTGGCTCAGTTTGTAGTGACCCTACTTGCTGTGCCAGCGGTCGCGGACTCGAATCCTGCTGGGGTTCATTTGTGTGATGTATGTGTTAATGTTTGTACTCCAGTCATGGGTGGTTATATTTATAATATGTATGTATTTAATGTTATATAAGTGTAGTATATCAACTATATGGTCTCCATAAAACAGGCCTCGTATCTAGTTCCATGCTAATGGAACTAAATGGTGCTGTGTTAATTTTTTTTTTAAATAAATAAAAATAAAACACTAAGGGAAGCCGCAGGAAGACCGAGTTATAAGTCAATATTCATTACTTTTATTTCATATCAAGCCCACTCCATGGCATTCAGATTGCAGTAGGTTTTTATACTGTACTGTAGGAACTTCGAGAGTATCATTCCAAACATTACTATCTCGTTTGATTTTTTACTAGGAATTCCGCGCTTTAATCTGACCTGGTTTAATGAAACTTTGATAACGTTTTAAAAACGACAGAATTCATAGTAATAGGGAGCTTTCAATTTTTCATAGATAAACCGAAACCTACCTATGATTCGAAATAACACCGACAGTCCCATAACACAGTATAATTCTGATAATAGAACCAGTAATTTAAAGAAATATGATTGATTTTAATAAAAAAAAATTGACTTTATTTAGGGTGGCTCACATAATGCCGATCACAGTCGGTTCTCGGTCTGGTAAAGTATTGTTATACAAGAAAAAAATAGTGCATTCACACTATCAGTAAGACTCACGTTCTGGTCCACTCACGCTCCAGCATCGTTTCTTGTATAGAAATAGCTTTACCAGACCGATGTTGACCGAGAAAGGAATGTGATCGGCACTTTAGTGTGGAGCGGCCCTTAGACTTGACTAATAATTCTCCGGTAAAAATTGCATAAAACATGTGTATAAAAAAGCCTAAAACAAAATATAACCGTTTTCCAAAAATCTTTGCACTGCGCCGTTTAAGAGTCGAGAGCGTTTACTGCAACAAAATCTAGTAGCCCCCGAACGAAAGTATTCACGAGCAATTAAATAAATACGCTCTCTCATTTCAGCTTTACGACTTCCAGTGCTGCATCGCGAATACAGCAAATTAAAATATATACTATCAAAATATTGCCCCAAACGATTATTTTTATATGCGCGAATGGGCCATAATGTGCAGTAACCGTTGTATTATTACAGAATTTTCAGCAAGCTCTGAAATACTGACTATAACGGTTCCCGTGGGATAGGTTTGTTTTTGTTTTTCTAGAGGCGAACCCGAGCGAAGCGAGTGTGAGCCGCTAGTTGTGTGTACTTATGTTTTTTTTTATTTCTATTTTGCGGCTATTTCGTGTCACTGCGACCATTTCTGGTCTATTGTGATCGCCGCTATTTTGTACTAGAGTGAACCACTAAACCCTGCTGATGTTAAGAACTGCAGGATTTTCTTAGGGTTACACTCTTTTATTTCATCTAGGCTTGGAAATTGTTTTCCTAGATGAATACTGCGTTTGTGCATGAGCGGTCTACATTCCCACAGAAGATGAAGTGGCGTTTCGTCTGCCTCCCTGCAAATTCTGCAGGTTCGCGTTTCGCTCAGCCCGAGGTTGAACATGTGCTTATTTAAGCAGCAGTGTCCAGTAAAAGCCCTTACCAGTATTCGTAAGGTTTTTCTGTTTAGCCCTAGCTTAAGATTGTTAAACCTTTTGTCGTAGGCTCTAATTAATGCCTTGGAGTGACTCATGCCATTTGATTCAGTCCAAGCCTTGTTCGCAGTCTTGAGACATGCTTGTGTACGTATGTTATGTAGAGAGCGTGTAAAAACTTTGGTAATTGACCGATGCTGTCTTTACCGATAACCAGTGCCGGATTTAACCTTAGCTCCGCCCCCGGGCATACTAAAAAATACCGCCCTATTATTGAAATTTTGCATAAAATAGGTAAAGTTTCGATAAAGTTTCAATTTTTTTTAATTATAATTTTTTTGGAAAATACAAAAAAATTATTTATAAATGATTTCAATTTTTCGAAAAATGTCCTAGTTCTTTTTTTAATTATTAATTTTTTGGAAAATAAAAGCATTTTCGATAACGCGAAGAAAATTATTTTCCGAATTTTGCCGCCCTGGGCACTAGCCCCGAGTGCCCCTAGTGTAAATCCAGCGCTGCCGATAAGCTTTATAAGTCTTTAATTTCCTTAAGTGGGCTTTCACGTTATATGTAGATTGTAGAGTAAAATAAAATTGATGTTATGTTCTTAAGCTATAACATATTAGGTATATCTGTAAGTTACTGAAGTGAAATAATGAATGTAGAATTCCATGAACGTTGAGAGAAATGCGAGGATTCTTTATATGTGACACGCTGTGACATGTTATAAATTACGTGACTGAAATGCCTTTTTAAGCTGCCACTTTCAAACGTAATTTAAAAGTTATTAACTTTTACTACCATTTTGTATTTTGTTTCTGAAGTAATATCATCGTTTAATTAAATAGATATAATATATAATGATTAATTGGTATAAAATGGTGAAAATAGATAATTCATTAAGAACTAAAATAACTTTGGTAGGTAGATGATAAAGAAACATGAATAGTGTAGTATTACGTTTTCCTATAAACTATTTTTTTTTATTATAACATACCTATATATTTTTTGTCTTTTCCGTCCCTATTTTGACGGTAAGGTTTATTTATCTGTGACGTACAATACAAAGCATACTTTTTGCTTTAATCTACACATATAATAAAATTGTAACTAAGCCGAATTTTTATATTAAATATTTTTTGGAAAATCTTATTGAAATAAACATTATTATCGATACAGAGGCGGATTCTATAGTTTTTAGAATTTTTGTCTGTCTGTCTATTCGTCTG
Organism: Brenthis daphne; assembly: GCA_947093115.1. Classification (NCBI taxonomy): domain Eukaryota; kingdom Metazoa; phylum Arthropoda; class Insecta; order Lepidoptera; family Nymphalidae; genus Brenthis; species Brenthis daphne. The sequence goes on from OX352483.1 coordinate 18,913,121, forward strand.
TTACCGCATCACGGAAAAACCACTGGAGGGATTTTGACGAAATTTGGTATGGTGATAGCTGGTTATCCGGGTCAACATATAGGATACTTTTTACCGCGGGAAAAAGTCTCATTTCTGAGAAAAAATACAAAAACTGCAATGTAAGAGTATACTAATATGTAAAACCTAAGAATTTGGTTTTTGGTCATCTGAACGCGGGCGGAGCCGCGGGCAATGCTAGTATGACATAAACGAAATCTATATCAATAGTTTCTAAGCGAAACTATTGGTAAACAGATTACCGGACGCCGTAAACAGCGAATAGGTTTCGTAAATAAAGCTTTTTCTGTACTATTCTTGCATTATAAATCGAAATATTTATAGAAAAGCCATCTTTAGAAAAGATACTTTAAGTAAGCCTACGAGTAATCATGTTATATAACAAATGTAGTCGTCGTTTTCCATTTGTATTCTTAAATGGCTTATGAATTATGAATAAATAGTATTGTTTAGCATTGGAAGCATTTCAATAATATAAATAAATATCAGCTTAGCGCATGTGGGCTTTCTTCCCTTGACCTTTGCACCCTATTAGTCTGTTGATGAAGTCAGTGCTTCGCCCTCATATTGTCCCACTTTTCATTATTGGTTTATACAAATCATAAGAACACTTATTAACTTAAAAGCTAAAGTATTTGTAACAATTTCTTAAGAACAGCACTAAGGCTAGCTATTTAAAAATAAAAGTTTAAGAACTTAGCTGTGTCTATTTCATCCTCTTATGCGTTATGTTTATTAAAGTACTACGAAATATTTTTAGTATAAAAGGTGGTATTTTTTTAATTGATTAAAATTACTTAAAAAAAGGCCCGATATGCAAAACCATTTTCTTACGCTACTTAAAAGCTATTTAAACTATGGGGAGTATTTGGTTAAGATCAAGTATCAAGAATAAAGAGTGCCATTTAATGGAAACAATCGTAGTAAGAAAGGCAATCTTGAAAATGCATATAAAATATAAATATTCAATAGTTTGCATAAACTTATGCTAAATTGATTATCATAATGTATAGGTTTTGTATAAAGGGTGGCACCCTCGTCTGTCTGTGGGGCCTATTTGGAAGGCATCCAAGTGGATTCTGTTCGGCGCTTCGATCAAAGCAATATTTACGGCTCTACTGCCTTTCACAAACAAATTGTATTCGACTTAAATATTTCAAGTCATAAAATAAATATGTGAGTATAAGAATTGGTTAATTTTTGCGATATTCAAATGCACAATGTTAATGGAATTTTTTAAATTGTGAGGTTATACTAAAAACAATATTATCGCTTCGCTTTTTATATTTTTACATTTTGTCTCTTATCTCTCAATATTTTGATTAATTTATTAATAATAAAATAATGATGGAATAAATATTGTCATTCGATCTCTTAGTGTAATCGGTATACCATTATGATATAAATGGGATTGTTCTATGTATGTATGTATGTACGTACGTACGTACGTATGTATGTATGTATGTATGTATGTATGTATGTATGTATGTATGTATGTACGTACGTACGTATGTATGTATGTATGTATGTATGTATGTGCGTATATTACTAATTCTTCACGCAGAAATGTTTGAATGGAGTTGCATTAATACAAATATAAATATACTATGGCCTGGAGTAACCAGATCGATGCGAGCGCTAGTGAGATGAGATTTCTAGTGAGATCTCCATTATTGATGATGTAGATGAAGACTTAAAATAAGCAGTATTTTTTGCTACAAGGAATGTTAAAACACGTCAACGTAAAAAACACAAGTAGAACGCTGTAAGATTTACTTAAAATTGGGAATGTTTAGACCTTTCATATTGCAACGGCGTTTGTGCGAGCCGGCGCATTGTACTCGAACAATGCGGGCCGGATTGCTTCCGTCTGAAACGCTATTTACATTATAATTAAGCTTAAACTGAAAGGGGTTGGATGTTTGCGGATTCTCTCTCAGTTTAGTACGTTTTGATCATTATTATTCATCTTTTCGAATGAGAAATTTTCAACGAGCTTATATTAGCTTGACTAGGAATTGTTTACAAATAAATGGAATATAAGTGGAATTTTTCAACTTTCTCTAATTTGTCTAGATTTTGTAATTTTATGGGCCGAATGCTTTAGTATATGTATATCTCAGTACCTTAAGTGGTCTTACGAAGGGACTGTCAAGGGGTATGAATAAATTAAGAGTAATGTACTAGTTTAACGTCCCACTGCTGGGCACGGGCCTCCCTTAAAAACGAGGGGGATCATGCCATAATACACCACGCTGGCCAAGTGCGGGTTGGCGGACATGTGAACGTCTTTCGGAAACTTGCTATGTTCTCTCAGACATACAGGTTTCCTCAAGATGGTTCTTCACTGTAAGGCAATTGGTAATCATTTTAGAAATGATTAGCACATGAAAATATCAGAGGTGCGAGACCCGGGATTTGAACCAGCTTCACTCGGTTTTCCAAGCGAGCTCGTTACCACTGCCTAAATAATAATAAATGCCTTTAATAAATATAATTTTTTTTGAACCTACAACACTTTAGATAAAATAGATTAATTGATAATATTGGTAATAATTAAAGACCAAAATATATTTATTATAGGTATATCCATGAACTTAATAAGTTGTAGTACTAACAACGATATTTTGGTTAAGTTTTCACCGAACATTTCTGAAGCGCTGGTTGTTTTAGATTTAACTCTTTTACGTCCCTCGATAGGCGTGTGAGCCTTTATTACGGTCTAGATAATATATTTTTACATTCTGTGAGCAATTTTATCGTTGTGTCACAGAAGTTGTGGCAAAATTAGAAGAAAAATATCGGTCAAGTAAGAGATTATTTTTATTTTACCTTATCGGACTTGTGAGTTGTGTATCAGAGATCCATATTACTACGATTTATTACTTACGTTACGATTATGTGTAAAATAAATGCTATTTCATTTTTTTTTTTTCACTATACATATATTATTATAATCTAAAAATAAAGTTTTTAACTAGCGGCTCACTCTCGCTTCGCTCGGGTTCGCCTCTAGGAAAACAAAAACAAACCTATCCCACAAGTACCGTACATTTTTCCGGGATAAAAAGTATGCCTATGTGTTATTACAGGCTATAATTTATCTCTGTGCCAAATTTCGTCCAGATCCGTTCAGCCGTTCTGGCGTGAAAGAGTAACAAACATCCATACTCACAAACTTTCACATTTACAATATTAATACGGATTCATACGGATAATATTGGCCGTTGTTATAGAAAATTGAAAAAAAAACAAATCAATTCAGGATATTGCATATTTTAAGTGTCTCAAACAGTATTGCAGGATTAGATATCTAATTCTAAATGTCGTGTTGAGTCGAGTGTATTGACAAGTGAATATATGTATATCGTATACATTTCATTTGCCCTATTTACATCTTTCGAAGTACAAGTATTAATATCGGTGGTAAATAGGGTTGTGTTTCCTTTAACCGCCGAAGCGATGTCGCGCGCTGTGACACGCTGTTAAATTTAGCTGTGTAAAAATAGCGCACTCACATGGACTGTGGACATAGCACGGTTGGCTTTGAGTTCTAATTATCAAACGTTATGTCGTCTAACTCTCTTTTCAGAAAACTTCTTTTGCTCGATTCGAGTAATGGTATTTTAAACGATTTCCCGAATAAAGGGCTCAAATGTCTTTTTGTGTTGGTGATGCAGTCAACAGCTGTAACATGTGAATATTTTAATCATTAACTATTTACAATTTGACCTATTTTAATTTTAGAGTAAGCACGTGTAGAAACCGGAAACGTTTTGCTTTCTGCTGTAGATATTATATGATGTTATCGAATTTCTTTGACAATGTCTATAATTTAAACTCGGATTGGTTTTTATAAAACTAACGAACTCTTTTATTAAAACTGAGAAACCATAGCTGTTTTTAAATATGGCATACGATTTCTCATTAAATTTCTCTAAAAATAAAATTCATATAACTATAAATAAAACGTATGCAACAAACGCAACATCTATCCTATATTCAGTTCTTACTAGACGAGAGTCTATTGTCTCAGACTAAAAAGTGTGTAAGTGGTACAAGTACGGCTTTAGTAAAGTTGAGAATTCCTCTAATGCCTCACGTTTCTGATAGAATGTGACACAGATTCATACAAAGTTACAATCTGGCTATAAATATCCACATTATATTTCAATTAATTTGCATTAAGTACATAAATATTTGTCACATACATAAATATTATAAAGAGACAGAGTTTGTTTGTTTGTGTATTTGTTTGTTTAAATGCTCTAATCTCAGGAACTACTAATCCGATTATGTTTTTTTTCATTAGATAGCTCGTTTTTTGACGAAGGCTTTACGCTATATAATACATAGTATACCTATTATATTATACTAACCGTTAAAACGTACTTAGAAACGAACCCGAATAAACCGAGGGTGAGCCACTAGGCTTCTGTGTGTTAGAAACTTACATTTTATATTAGCTTCAAAGAAATACATAAATCTTTAAGCTAAAATGCAGTAACTATTTTTATCTTACGAATATACCCAAAGTACACTCAAAATCCAATCTTGCATTTGCCCATCTCGGAACCACCACGTATAGAAATGAATACGTATCTCTTTCATTGCTTAAAGGCTTTAATTACTTCCCTCGCGCCGAGTGTACTTAAATGCGAATGTTTAGAATTTGTAGTGTTCGTTCTAGTCGGATTCCATGCATAACATATGTGAGTACTAGTTTAGCTTATGATCAGATGTTGCAAATCTTTGAGACCGCTTTTTAAAATAATTCTTAATATAGGTACTTTAAAAATTTAAAAGCCAGCCATCGTGACCGAATTTTTAGCATTAATTCTATGTAAGTTTTATCTATAATTTTTTTATATAATATTTAAAAGCTATAATATGTAATTACGTTGCACCCGTCGTCTGTTGGCTCAGACAACAAAATAAAAATCAATAAATATACATATGGAAATGACAAATTTTAGCGATAGATCACGTGGTCGTGGAATTTTCATAAAGGTATTTTTGTTTTCTATTAGCTATATCGATTGTAGATAGTTGACTTGTCTATATCTTTTTAGCTGGATATTGTTAATGTATGGTATAGGTCCATGTTATTTAACAAGGTCAAAATTGGAGATTCAGTAATTAAAAAAAAGTCATTAATTTTTAACAGTAACACTTGTATTCTCCATATTTCGCTACGCATCGGAGACATGGACCCTACGAGAGAGCGAAAAGAAGAGGATAGACGCGCTCGAGAATTAGTGCTGGAGAAGAATGTTGAGAATATCCTGGACTGTACTGTGGAATAACATTTCAAATCCTCAAATAACTCGACATCAAACAGCGTCTTTTCTATACAGTTCAGGCTCAAATCCTAATCTAATTTGGTCATTCAATAATGTGGCCATCGAATGCTTAGTGGTGCAAGGAAGGGTAGAGAACACCAAGTCAGAGCGGCAGTAGACGCCCCACTGCATGAATGTGCGAGAATACTAAAGAGGAGTGGAGGCGAATAGCCGAGCGAGTTACACCTAAATAATCAACGACCAGTCTGTCACAACTCTAATGACTTTAAAGAACTTCGAGAGTAGTCCTGTAAAATATCAAGAAAAAAACCATTTTTGAGTCGTAAAAGTTTAATTTCCAGGTCTATTCAACTGCTTATGGTTATTGAGAATATAATGTGTATATATTTATTTATTTTATTTTTATTTATTTATTTATTTCAGGCAATATTTACATAGGGATCTTAAATATGTAAACAGCGGCCCATAGCATATATACCTTAAAACTAACATATATATTAATTATAAAAAACTTAAAAACTATTTAACACGTAGTGCAGACGTGTAAGCTGTGTCGGCGGGCATACGACCTCGGAACTTCCGAAACACGACGCCCTGCGGCCAGAAGTCCTCCTTCATGAAGGTTGGCAGATGATGAGTCGGCACTCTCACCACAAACGAATTGAAACTCGTTTTGTGGCGAGGTACCAGCCGTTCAACCCTCAATTTGAAGTTGGACCTCTTCAGGACGTAGTCTACGACATCCTCGACCTTCGTAGACCAGTGCACTCGGGACACATACAGCGGCGTCGATGGTACGGCAGGACGCATCGGATGGTCTGGCTGGTTCGGAGCTGTGCCACAGATGTTACGGCATGAGGGCTTCTTTTTCTTCCTCTCCACTTTAGTGAAGCCCTCCTCGTCAGGTTGGATCTTCGTGGAACCCGTCGAAGGCACCTGTTTGGCAGCTGGTTTGCTCCGGCTCTTCTTTTTCCCTCCATTCGAGGGCCGCTTGTTTGGCGGGGCGGGTGTAGGGGCGGGGGCAGGCGCGGCTGCGGCTGCGGCGTATGCACGCGGCGGGGTTATGACCGCGCTCGCACTCGACGTCATCAGCGGGGCCGGGGATCGGGTGGCGGGCGTCACTGTGTCGCGCGATTCACGCACCTCAGCAGTAATCGGAGGCGACGACAAACTGCTGATGGAGTCAATTTGTGCGCCGCGACGTGTGTTTATGTTAGTGACCTCCGGTGACCTACTTACAGAACCATTATTTTTGAACGATAATAATTCTGCGCGCAGCTCACTGATGGTAGATTCGGAAATCTCTAACTTAAACTGCACCTCTGCCAAGCCAGCTTTCAGGATGGTGATATCCTTGAGCAGCCTGGTAACGTCAACGTGGTCGAACGTGACGGGAGGCAGCTTGTTCAGCTGCTTCGCCACGAAGGCGGGCACGTCGTCAGGATCGGTTATCTTCAGGAGATTAATGATGTCCTGAAGACTTCTCTCCCCCTTTTCATCCCTTCTACGGGTGGGCATTCGGTCGGCCTGGCCGAGAGTCTCATAGAGCAGCACCTTGCTCCTGCAAATCTCCTCTTCTTTAAAGCTCGACTTGCAGATCTGCATGATGCTGACCTCGTCCATAGTGTCGATGGCGTGCTGTATAAACGCCAACAGCTCGTTAGCTATGAGTTTTTCGGAACTCATAGCGGCGGTATCCGGCAGCGGCTAAGCCGCGCAGTACGCGAATCAAAATTCGGGTCAGAGTGTGCAAGCAATGCGCGTCCGTTACCTAGCGCGCATTACTGACGACTGATATAAAACACGGAAACATCATGATAACCTTTCTAAATTATAATATTGATAGTATAAGCATATATGATGAGCTTATATGTTGTTTTGTTCTAGCTTTAGATTTGGAAAGCGACTAAAACAGTCAACGCCCTTACATACTAAGTAGTTAGATTAGAAGAATCTGTTTCTAAACACTGTTGGTGATTTGAAACTTTTGAATTATACAAACTCATAAATAGCTAAATACATACATATTTAATGTAAAAACAGCTTAAAACTGAAAAAATATACGACCAATATTAGTGAAAGCTTTTAAAGTGGCGTACTAAAACACTTTGCCAACAAAAAAGCTAGGCCTAGGTGAGCTAGGTGAGTGACACCGGTCGATACGCTGAGAAATGTTAAACAGCGATAGCGAATAAACAAACATTTTTGCGGACCATTTAATCCGATACGTTAAATATATCGCGCTTAAAAATTTCGTTAGCAAATTATAGTAGAAATTGACATGAATATTTATTGGCATATTCGAGCATTCTAAAACTTTAATAACTTTCTTTACAAAAATATAAAAAACGTATTAAGTATGATATTTAGTTGTCTATCATTTTAAATTGTCGATCCAAAGTTTCTTAACGAAAACTATTAGACCGTTTCAAATAAATCTTTTCGTGCTCATAAACTTAAGATGCATTTAAAAATTCGTATATAATGTTTTATCTTGGCACGATAAAGGGTGCCGAAAGTATAACAACAAAACCACAGTTTACGTTGTGTTGCTAGGACAAGCCGCTTGTTTAGTAAAATGTTAAGTTTTATATTGAAATTTGACCAAAAAAGTACACAATTTGCATATTTTACAAAATTGTGAGTACATTGATTCTCTTTTCTGTAATATACGGTGGGTTATAGTATTAAAAAACTGAAATAAGCCAACATCTAGTTAGATTCGCTTTCATTGATCAGGTGAGGCCAAACAGCAAATAACACTAAGTTATATTACTACATGCTATATATATAAATATAAATATATATATAAGACGGAGGAGGATTTAGTTACCTTTTTCTGTTATGAAACCTTATTATTGTTTAAAGTCACTATGTTCTTTAATTTAATTTTTATTGCTTATTTTGAATTTAGAGCAGAGATTTAGTCTCGAGCGGGGTCGAGACGCCATCACGACATTCTTTGGAGATACGTGGCTTAGTAACGTTGGTTGATCATAGAGAGTTATATTTGATATTGTAGTTGGAAGTCGATGATCGGTGACTGTGAACCCGCTAGCTCTAAATCATTAGAATTACCGTTTCAAGTTTATAACATTGTGACTTCCCTGATTAAATTGTGTATTGAGCACTGAATGCTTTATTATTTGAGCCCTGATAACGCCCACAAGATGAGTAACCACTAAAGATGATGTTCGTAGTATATGGATAACACGACATATATATATATATATATATATATATATATATATATATAACAATATATAACAATAGGATAAATGTAAATAAGAACAATATATTTAAGGTTTTATTGAACAGACAATTTCATGTCTAAGGAAATTCAGGCCACGCCTCAACGTCTAAAGTATTCTATTTACAAAGGAGCAAACTACTCCCACATGCCTTGTCCTATTTCTACTTGTGTATGTTTTATGAACAAATAGTCACCTAGGTCAATACCTTGGCTAAGATATTTATTATCTATACATATAATAAAATTCTAACTAAGCCGTATCTGTAATTAAATATTTTTTGAAAAATCTTATTAAAATAGATAGACCCTATTATCGATACAGAGGCCGAATCTATAGTTTTTAAAAATTTTGTCTGTCTATCTTTCTGTGACCACTTTACCGAAATCAAAAACCACTGAAGAGATTGATGAAATTTGGTATGATAATAGCTGGTTATTCGGGTCAACATATAGGATACTTTTTACTGCGGGAAAATATCTCATCTTTGAAAAATCTATACTAAACGTTAAATCGTAATAATTAAATAACAAATAAAATTAAAATTTTCGAGAATCCTGTACTTTAGAACTTGACACATCGATGTTAACGTCTATGCTACGAGTAAATTACTTATATCATTTTATATAGAAAAACTAAAAATAGCTTAATATTTATAGTAAAAATAACTAATTTACAGGCCTATTTGCATATAATTCAACTTTATTACAAAATGTTTTATTGACTAACAATGTACCAAAAACCTAGTTTAAGTTTTGGAGGTACAACGATTTAACGGTGAAAATGAACCTTTTTAAGTTCTATTATACCTATTAAATGACTATTAGGAAGTTTAACGAATCTTTTATCTATATATATATATATATATATATATATATATATATATATATATATATATATATATAATAGAAATGTAACTAAGCCGAATCTGTGCATTCAATATTTTTTGGAAAATCTTATTGAAATAAACATTTTTATCGATTCAGAGGCCGAATCTATAGTTTTTAGAATTTTTGTCTGTCTGTCTGTTACCGCATCACAGAAAAACCACTGGAGGGATTTTGATGAAATTTGGTATAGTGATAGCTGGTTATCCGGGTCAACATATAGGATACTTTTTACCGCGAGAAAATATCTCTTTTCTGAGAAAAAATACAAAAACTGCATTGTAAGAGTATACTAATATGTAAAACCAAAGAATTTGCTTTTTGGTCATCTAAACGCGGGCGGAGCCGCGGGCAATGCTAGTTCATATTATATTACTTTGATTTTGATTTATGTGCAATCAAAATGAAGATGCAGGGATTCATAAAGAAGCCTAACGATGTTTATCCACTGTCAAATAAAAGACTGCTTGTAAAATATTATCCGTGGTAAATATAGTTATTTCTCATTTCTGCATCCATTGAAAGCGAGAACGGGTTTATTTTTTTAGTTAAGTGGAAAGGTCTCATTTACTATAAAAGTATGCAACTGAAAAGCGTGCTGGTGTGTTGTTCTCTCCTTAATGAGGATCTGCGGAGGTATAACAAGTTACTTTTTTAAAATAAATCCACTTTATTTTAGTGCTGACTCAATTATTTTGTTTGCTTTGTGCGGATTTTTAACGACCTGTCTATGAAGTGTCTTAGCGTACTTTAAAAATTATCATCAAAGCGCACAGCCATGTAATGTTAATGTTGAAACATTTTACACAGGGTGATTATTATTATTAATATAAGTATGTAGGTATATTGTATTGTTTAAGGATTATAGAATAGAATTCATACTAATATTATAAATGTGAAAGTGTGTTTGTTTGTTTGTTTGTTTGTTCTTCTTTCACGTCGAAACGGAGTGATGGATTTTCGTAATTTTTGTGTGGAGATGGATGGATGGATGGAGTTGGAAGGTTGGAGAGTGACTTAGGCTACCTTTTTACCGCGGGAGATCATCTCATTCCCACGGGAAAACACGACAGAATACAACTCAAATAAAATTATTATCAGAATTACTTGAAACTTGGTATTAATGCTTTTCTAAAAAAAATATGTGTTTTAGCATTTTTCCAAATTCATCCTATAAGAGGGTAAAATAGAGGATAAAAGTTTGTATGAAACTACCTTTTTAGAAATTTTGTAGTTTTACCGCGAGCGAAGCCGCGGGTTCTGCTAGTATTATATATATGCATCTGCGACACTACTTTCGTGATGTATTTACGTGATGAAGTTACATATATGACATTAGTTTTATAAAAAATCTGCCAATTGCTAGTCTACATCACACACCGAGGGCTGTGAGGCAGAATGGCACAATTTTTTAAACTTTGGAAGTATATATCTTGGACTATATAAATTAACTTATAGAAATTCGCGTAATTCAAAAATAGTTTTTTATGAAAGTTAATTATGAACTTTTACACGTTGCTAGTGAAACTGATTCGAAGGCGTAAAAATAGTTACGCTTAACCCAGTAATTAAATGGTGAAATTAGGATTTATGTCGTGAATTTTCCTATAGTTTCATCTAAATCTGAGTAACAGACTGACAAACAAAATTACTTTCACATTTATAATATTAGTAATAGAATACAATGAATACAAAAAAATCAACGCGGTCTATTTTAGTTCTCAACATTCGAATCTAATTTAGAGGTCTGCTGCGAATAAAAGCCCTACCCGTAATCAATATCCGATAGGGTTACATTAGTGTGGAAAAACACGCAAACTGTCGGCTGCCATCAATTTAACGGCCTTGCCCATGATTGATTGGCGAAATATTTACTTATCTGTGGTTCATTCTAATATACTTAGTAGTGAAAGATTGATAAGAGTGTTTGTACATTTTCAAGTTACATTTCTCATGTAAAAGCCCAAATTAAAAGTTAATAAATAAATATTTTGTTATAAGGAAAATAATTTTTAATCCCTCTCACGACCGCGGACACGCCGGCGTTACAGTTAACAATAGATTTCTTAGAAATTTAATTAATTTCTTAGAAATTTACCTGGAGGTTTTAATTGTTTAATTATACTCGTATTTGTCAAATAAAATTTGCAGTTAACATCTGATGACACAATAAATTACTCAGTTTTTTACAACTAAAGTTTTAATAAGTAAAAAAAAGCGTTGAGTGGTGGAATTTTGAATTACCTATATTTTGTTTTGTTTGAAATTCAGATTTAAATAGTCTTGTATAGAAAATATAACATTAAAAAATATATACATATACAATTATTGAACATTAGGCAAGATCTTAGGCCAAAAAATAATAATAAAAATTAATAGTGTGTAGTATTTATAAAATATGACATATATTTGTGTGATGGTAGCTTCCTAAAATGCATAGGTACCAAATACCTTTAGGTGCAGCATATGTATAGTACTTGTCTAAACACGTATGTTTGTAAAATCGAAGTAAAATCTTTTTACTAAATGCATATAAAATTATATAATTACGGCACATATGAGAAAAGACACAAATTTTAAAATTTTTGCCTGTCTGTTTGATCCGGCTAATCTCCGAAACGGCTGGACTGATTTTGACAGGACTTTCACTGGCAGATAGCTGATGTTATAAGGAGTAACTTAGGGTACTTTTATTTTTAAGAAAGAGTGGGGGTGTCGCTCAAAAAATTAAAAGGAAGTAAGTCCCGAGTATTATTCTTAAATATAAGCGGCAATGTATGTTTATAAATAAGTAAAGTTCTTAGATCGATATCGGTATTCTACTAATATTCATCTCGATGAGAGTTTTTTTGTGTACATATAAAGTGGAGTTCAAAGCGGAGCTATGGAAATGTTGAACTGTATAAATCACTTCATTAGACAATGAATCATGATTATGATTCACAGTAGGTACAAAAGTCGTACATTGCTCATTTTCTTTAAATCTATAAATAGAATGGAAAAATATTGAACAAAAATTGTTATTTCAAAGCAAATTATAGTCAAAAGTTCCTAAAAGTTTCGCCATACGAAAACAATCGCAATTTTAAAATAAATCGCAATTTGTTTATTACTAATATCTCTCTATACTCGTAATAAAATTAATTATAACTTATCAAACTAAATAAAATCTTTAATTCGAAATTTAATTAGAATTGATTTTTGGTTACCGACGTTTCGAATTCTTTACAGCAATCATGGTCACGGGAGAGGCAAGTTTTTAGACCTCTCAAAGGCGTTATATACTTGTTACATATAGTTCCTACCCTCAATTTTATAAAATGATTTCAAAAATTCAAAAATGGCACCAAAGTACCTTACAATATTTGTTGATTTTATTTTTAAACATTTGATTAAAATAAATCCGCGAAATAATCCGAAAAGATAGTTTTATTTCAAATGTCAAATATTTGCGTGAATCTAAGAAAGTATTATGGTATACTCATGAACGAATTAGTGGCTAATTCGTTCATGAGTATACTAATAAAGAGTTAACTGCTACAATCTTTCATTCATTCAAATCATTTTACTTCATCCGTTATCATTATTCTTATGGCACAAGCTCTTCGAAGGTGCTGAGATTTTTTTAAATACCTTTAGTGTATTGTCTTTTATTTTCGTATATAACTTAAATCACTCACTCACACGTCTTCCGTTAACGTTATAACGTATATATTAAGTTTTTTTATAATTCATCAAGTTACACAAAGTTACAAACTATCTGACCTCGTAAGATGAGAAAAATCTCATTTAGACTATCACACTTCATTAAAGCCATATTGCGTATCATTTCAAATGGGTACTCTCGTCTTCTTAAGTAGGGTGAACCAATATTATCTTCGTAGACAACATATTACTGGTCTAATTACATTTTCATATATTTTTTCGTATATTTCTAATCCTATTATATGAAATCTATACATCTATATATATAAAAGAAAGTCGTGTTAGTTACTTCGCTTATAACTCAAGAACGGCTGAACCGATTTAGCTGAAAATTGGCAGGGAGGTAGTTTAGAGCCAGGAGAAGGACATAGGATACTTTTTATCCCGTTCGACCGCGTTCCAATTTTTATGATATTTTAATTTTTGGATTTCTCTTAGTCCGGAATAGGTAAGTATTAAAACATATAATTAAAATGTGAGAAAGAAAGATTTTTTCTTTTTATATCTATTTAAAACGTACCTAGCGACGAACCCGAGCGAAGCGAGGGTGAGCCGCTAGTATAATAAAATTGTAACTAAGCCGAATATGTACATTAAATATTTTTTGGAAAATCTTATCGATAAAGTGGCCGAATCTATAGTTTTTAGAATTTTTGTCTGTCTGTCTGTCTGTCTGTCTCTTAACGCATCATAGAAAAACCACTGGAGGCATTTTGATGAAATTTGGTATGGTGATAGCTGGTTATCCAGGTCAACATATAGGATACTTTTTACCGCGGGAAAATATCTCATTTTTTAGAAAAAATACAAAAACTGATGTGTAAGCGTATACTAATACGTAAAACCTAAGAATTTGGTTTTGGTCATCTGAACGCGGGCAGAGCCGCGGGCAATGCTAGTTGAATTATGAGATCCATAAAATTTCATAGAAACATAAATGAACGTAAATTATTGCGGTTTTGTATTAATTATAAAACTTATATGAGATTTTATAATGCCATGTTATTTTTATAGCGTTCGGATGCGATCATAATTTTTTAGTAACAATGAGGTAATTTTAAGGTATGTACCTACCTACCTATCACTTTTTCAGTGTATATAAATTTTACAAACCGCGCAGCCGTAAAAGATGCAAGTAAAAAATATTGCATGCGCAATATTAGGATGGCCTAAAAAATCAACTATTTTTTCTTTACGAGACTCTTACTAAAATATGTTAGTTTATCATGTTTTAAGATCCCCTGTAAAGCGCAGTACAAAAATTTTTTAAGAGGTCGCTCAAAATTTTAAAATATTTCCAAAATCGTTGAAAACCGTTTTATTTTCTCTTTTTTATTTATTGTTTCTCGTTATTTTACTATTTTTTACTATAAAAATGATTAGGATTCTGAAATTTTTAAGTCGATATTTCATGTACAGATTCGGCTTAGTTACAATTTTATTATATGTATAGACTGACCGAAATTCGACCATAATCATTATTGAAAATTTTAGGAAAACATAAGAAAAGCTAACTGCTTTAAATTTTTTTTCATTTATAACACTCGTCGATAAAGCTCGTCAACAGCAAAAAAATCAGTTGACAAACACAGCAGAAAAAGGTAGTTTTGTCTTAGCCTCTTTATATATAGATAAATATTAATCACCAAATAATTAACAAAATTATTAAACAAATCTAAATTGGACTACTATAATTACCACGTATAATAATTGTAAATGTTTGTATATTTGGGTGTACAATTAAAACTGAAATTTCGCGGTAATATATAAACAAAAAAAAACACAAAGAGAGAAAGAATATGTTTTCAGTTCTTTTAAATATCGCACTGTTGGGCGCGGGGCCTCCTTTCACAAGGAGCATCCGGCAATAGTCCACCAAGCTGGCCAAGTGCGGGAGTAACACTTAGGCTATACTTTTAGGCACCTATAGAAGCACGCAAGCGAAGCGAGGGTACATCGCTAGCCTATATCTATACTAATATTATAAAGAGGTAAAGTTTGTGAATTGTGAGTTTATGACGTTGCAGGGGGTATTCTCTGGATCTACTGTACCAGTACCGATTTAGATGAAATTTGGTAAGAAGATAGTTTGAGACCCTGGGAAGGACATAGGATACTTTTTATCCCTGAAATTATCTCTTTTTTGGGTGAAAATGGGGATGAAAGTTTGTATGGGGTATCAAACTAGGTACGAACCCGAGCGAAGCGAGGGTGAGTCGCTAGTGTTTTATAAATATGTAAGTGTTCTACAAACACATTACTATACATAATAACATAGGTATATCTAAAGGCAATGTGTTACGTAGCTCCCACAACACAGTTTCCAGAAATTAATCAAAGCAGCTCAGCAAATAATTCGCTTACACCGCATTAACCGAGCAAGTAATTTTACAGCGAGTTAAGCCATTAATTCATCAATATGCCCCTGGGGCTAAGATAAACCTTGCGCCAAAAAGACATTTTTTAAGTTTTTATGCTTTGAGTTCACTTTTGTTGTTTATATCATTATAGGATCTTGTACCTATTTTTAAAGTTTCGTAGCTAAATGAAAAAAAAAAACGGAACGTCAAGTTTTTGCTGTCTAAGCCATTTTACTCGAAGACTATTGGAGATAGATCGTTAAAATTTGGTAGTTACTTTACGTAAGCTGCTAAACATTCTATAGTCAAATTATAAAAAAAATAGATAAGTACCTATGGTAGTGAGGGTTTAAAAAATTAAGTACACACATACGCGTGTGGGGTATCTCTCAGTATGTCTTTAAAAGTAAGATGGGACCTTTAACTTCTAAGTTCAAGAAATTGTTGCTGAGCTATATCTTTCTAAAGTCGTAATCATTGTGTTCTTGGTAACATAAAATAGTTTTGTATTTTTTTATTTTACTGACATTATTAACTATTACATGTATGTATTGATAGATACCTATGCTATTTTTTTCAGCCTACTGCCGTTAGACGAAAGGCTCTTCCATAGACCGCCAACCATCCCAATTTTAAGGCAGCCCGCCTAAAGAGGTTGCGTTTTTATTAATAACTTAGTAAAACGACCTCAAAGTTTATGATCGAACATCTTGCGGTTAGTGAACTAAAATTGCATACTTAAAACAGTTTTATCTACTGAATGGTTAATATGATCAAACAAGTTAATCCATATAATCTGCACTAACATTATAAAGAGGAAAGATTTGTTTGTTTGTAATAGATAAAATCTAATACTGCTGAACCGATTTTAATAATTGTTTCATTAACAACTAGCTGATCCGACAGACCTCGTTCTGTCAAATCAAGTGTCTACACACTAGCAGGCAGCAGGTAGCAGGCCCGATTAGAAAAATTATGTTTTTTTTTGTTTTTCCGGGCATTTTTTCCAATTTTTCTCTTCATAAGAACCTTCCTCGGATTTTAACGAATATTTAAAAAAAAGAATTACCCAAATTGATCCAGCTGTTCTCGAGCGCATAAGCGCTTAGCAACACATTTAGCCATTCATTTTTATAAATAAGATTAGATACATTATCACTGAGTATATTTGTTTTGTATGTTCGGCAAGTTGTCATTACATAAAAATCTGTGATATAATGTATTGTATTAGATAGATACAACCTAATGCAATAATATCTTTCTTGACTAATTAATACGTAAGTACCTACTTGATTATTTGAATATTTTTTCCTTATAAAAATAAACTATTTCAGTATTACAAGTACCTACATAATAGAGACTAGCGACTCACCCTCGCTTCGCTCGGACTCGTCCCTAGGTTGATTCCCCATACAAACTTTCATCCCCATTTTCACCCCCTTAAGGGATGATTTCTGGGATAAAAAATATTCTATGCACTTCCCAGAATCTCAAACTATCTTCTTACCAAATGTCGTCTTAATCGGTTCAGTAGATCCAGAGATTACCCCCTATAAAGTCACAAACTCACAAACTTTAACTCTTTATAATACGAGTATCAGTATAGATGAAATTTATCCTTAACAGTATGTTTTTTTGGTTATATATGTAGTTTAAGAGATAGTGTATTATGAAAATAAATCACGACTTGAGCAAACACAAATAGGATCGCTAGTATTAGTGTAATCCTACTTAAACCATTTCATACTGAGGTTGTTTACATGGAATAGTAAATGTAATTGGCTAAGTAATCGGCTGAAGAAAAAATACTATATCTTTCAATGAATGCAACTTAAGTTAGGTATATGTGTTTTAAGTTTCAAGTGCCTCCTACATAAAATACGTTTAATAAAACGTCATTTTGAAACTTTAGGACAATTATTTATAAAGTGTGTACTTATTACGAGGAACGATGCTTACAAAGGCCCAGCAATACAATTTGTTTACACCGCGTAGTCTGAGTGGCGTAATGGAGTAATTTCAGAGCGAGTCAAGCCATTAATTAATTCATCAACATGCCACCGGGAATACTCGAGAGAGCAGAAGAGAAGTTATTTATGATACGTTTTTGAGTAACAATACCATGAATCGGATTTTTTTACACATGTAATCTCTTTTGTTGGCTACAAAGTTCAATTACGTAGGTAATTAGGAAAAATAAAGATAATTCTTAGGTTTTACATATTAGTATACTCTTACATTGCAGTTTTTGTATATTTTCTCAAAAACTGAGATATTTTCCCGTGGTAAAAAGTATCCTATATGTTGACCCGGATAACCAGCTATCATCATACCAAAATCATCAAAATTCCGCCAGTGGTTTTTCCGTGATGCGGTAACAGACAGACAAAAATTCTAAAAACTGTAGATTTGGCCTCTGTATCGATAATAATGCTTATTTCAATAAGATTTTCCAAAAAATATTTAATGTACAGATTCGGCTTAGTTACAATTTTATTATATGTATAGATAACAATTTTTTTGTAATTTTCATTGATAAC
Organism: Brenthis daphne; assembly: GCA_947093115.1. Taxonomy (NCBI): domain Eukaryota; kingdom Metazoa; phylum Arthropoda; class Insecta; order Lepidoptera; family Nymphalidae; genus Brenthis; species Brenthis daphne. The sequence goes on from OX352483.1 coordinate 18,931,206, forward strand.
TTACACTTACACGTATGAGGATAATATTTATGAGGGACACACAATTATAAACCTAAAATGAATAAATATTTAATTTTTACAGCCCTTTTGAACAAATAAAGCATTAGTAATATGCCGCCGGGTATAAGATTGTTTAAACTAAACAAAGACCTGTTATGAATTGTTTATAGTTATAATTGAGTCAGCCGTCCATAAAATAGAAATTGTTACCCGAACCGAACTTTATTCTCGTTGTGTATGTTTCTTTTTGTATGGTAAATACAAAAGGGATTTTATTAAGAGTATTATTATACTGAAGTATATATATGTAACATGATATAACTACTTATTTTTGAACCCGACTGCAGCGAAGCCCAAAGGATGGTTATGTTTTTGACCTATATATGTATGTATGTCCGATCCTATGCTCCCTCGTAATTATTAAACGGTTTAACCGATTTTGACGATTCTGACGTCGTTCGAATCTTCTTGATAACACGAGTGTCATATGCTATATAGATAGCATCAAAATTCAAAATGGCGGATCTAAGGCGCCAATTTGTGTGTCTGGAAAAAAAATTGTTTTCGTCCGAATCAATTGAGTGGGATATCAAAATTTAGGGTTTTAAGAGGCGATTACAAAAATATAGAACAAATATGTAAATATACAACTTATATGTTTACAAGTAATTTAGGATAAGAAATTGTTAAATAAAACTAAAAATGTCTAACTGACCAAAAGTAAAAAGATGTAAATAAAAAAATAATTAACAAAAGTAAAAAACCCGACTGCGTAAAAAGCTAATTAAAAAGATGAGAACTAGTTGACAAAGGAACATAGTATTGTGCAGTCGGAGACACACACACACACACGCAGCTATAAGAAAACATGCAGGTACATATGTATTTATTTTGTTTTGTTTTTTTTTTATTTTTGTAAATTAATTTTTTTCGTCTTGTCTTATAGATAGATATTTAGGCAAGTCTACAGTTCTTAGGGCGCCACGATTTGAAGGCGGATTCGAATAGATCTCGACGAGATTTGCCGAAAAGAATAAAAATTTTCGATATTTTGAATAGCTTTAGGTATTTCAATTGTACAATAAATACATATAGTATATAATACGTAGTGAACATGTTCGCTTCGCTAGGGTGCGTCTAGATCTAGATTTCTAACAGTAGCCCACGTGTTATTCCAGGTTATAATCATCTGTCTACTATTTTTTGCTTGAATTTCATTTAAACCCGTCCAGTTGATTCAGCGTGAATAAGTATAAACACACACAAACGATCGAATTTATAATAAGTAATAGTAGTCTGATGTCTTTAAAATAAGCATATGAATCAAAACGTGGGCGCTGGAAAAATCACGTGCTCAAATCGGTGATTATAATTCAAAACAAAACATTTTATATTTAATACGCATAATGAGTGGATGAGGGGACAACGCATATGGCGGCCGGCCAAGGGAAAACTTTATTCTGCCAAACGTACAACTATGACGTATATTATCTACTCACTCCATTATAGAATTTTACTCAAATGATAAATAGCAAATTTTTCAGAGGGATTCCGTGTAACTTTAAAAAATACTTACAAAAAAGTAAAAAATAAATTAATTATTACGCATATTATGAGTATTTTTACACTATTCTATAAATCATTTAAGTTTTTTTTTTCGTATTATAAATATGTACACGCCTCATTCAGCGGAGCGAGGATAGACCGCTAGTCCTATAGGTATAATGCCTATTATAAATGTAAACCAGCAAAATTCAGTAAGATGGTCGTTCGAAAGCCTTCTAATATAAAGATAATAAAATAAATAATACAATGTATAAATGAATAAGTTACATATAGTATCACGTAATGAAACTATGATAAAAATATAGGTATTGGTATATTGAATTACACGCTGCACTACAAAAGTTCTAGATTGCAGATAGATACTCAACTTTTTAACAACAATTTTCCACATTCAACACCACAATTTTTTTACCGACATTTGCCTACAATTTCTATCTCTGCGCGACATTTTTTGCTTTACTTTGCTAGACCCATTTTAAAAGGTCACTGTTCAGAGCTACTAGTATAAATGCCGAATTTATCTATTTTAGCTATAGTTATCCGTTTAAAACATAAGGTAGAAAAGTGTTAGCTTTTAGTTAAAACGATTTTGATTTTGTGAAACTTTATTTAAATATTTAATATACTTGCTAGTTACTATGCAAGAATAAATTAAGATAAAATAATTCGCCATAAGTTTTTAAATTTTCAATTCTATGTTATATGTAAATTTTGCTCTATTAATAGCGTCATGAAAATATAATTGAATAGGATTAGTTTTCTTTTATTCATTTGGTTCAAAACATAACAAACAAATAAAACAATGCGTCCTCTAACTTACAGTTATATGATCAAAAAGTGAGTGTATAGTACGGGGAATATCGTATGGAATTATTATCTACAAAGGCTATATAATTTCTGAACATATTAAAAAAATAAGATATCGAAATGATCATATTTGTGATTTAGGTCTTAAAAAGTCTTTTCGTGGGTGAACGCGAGCAGAGCAAAGATGAGCCTGAATAGTAGGTATATATAATTTGAAAGAAAATGTAAACTGAAAAATCAAATGTAACTTTTTATTTAAATTTTTGAACATATATAAACAAACACAACAGAAGACAGTTGCAATGCAGCATATAAATTTACAATTTCCACCAGTGGGCCAAAATAAGAAGTGCAAATGAAAAACATTAAAATATGCACGAGCCGCCAAAAAGAAATTTGCATAGGTATGGAAATGGATATAATTTGGTACATATTTACATAGTAGTGTGTATTCTCATATTATGAGATTTTTTACTAAAAATAATGATTTATTGTATGTGAATTCTTTTATATCGCGCCATTGCCTTTGAGAAAGAAACTCCTTTCCTAGTTACATTAGATATTAATTACTAGTAACCAATACTAATTATAAAAGCATAAATAATCTGTCTGTATGTCTGCACAGCTAAATGATTATCGGTTTATGAAAGTTTAGGATCACGAAAAAATCAACGCCTAATTTGGTTGGTTGGTAAATAGAGTCGAACCTAAATATACAGATTTAAGATATATAAAGATTTATTTAAGTGTACATTTCATAATGACAGTATTAAACAATACCTACTTAGTATTATTTTATTATTAAATATAAATACATAGCTTTAAAAAAAGGGAACTGTTACTAACCCACGATTTATAAAATGGCTAAAACAATAATAAGGATCATATTGTTGTGCAAGTCGCAAATATCTTTCTAGTTCTAAGTATCACTGTATCTAGAAGCCTGTAACAATGAGCGGGAAGCGGCAAAAAGTCTTACGTAAGTACTAAAATCTAAGGCGAATCTACGTTGGAAATATCTTAATGCTTCACCCCTCTGTAACGTATTTCTTCGCTTCTTAATGTTATATAGCGAACGAACACGCAAGTGGTTTTAACTATTGATAAAAAAGTAGCTATATCTATCTCTTAAGACCTTTTTGTGTCTTATATAGCTTTTATTTTAGTTTGAAACTTTGGAATGTCAAAATCATCGTTTATTTATTGAACTACGGTTTGTGCTTGGGCTTCGCGTGTGGAAGCTTTACTCGGCATATCTTCGTAAACAATAATGTATTACGCAAAAAAAACTTATTTTATATCAGACTTATAATATAAACTCACTCTCGCTTCGCTTCGGGTTCGTCCCTAGACAAAAACAAATCTATCCCACAACATACCGTATATTTTCCTGTGATGATATATAATAGCCTATATAACATTCCTCAATAAACAGGCTATCTAATGCAAAAATAATTTTTCAAATCGAATTATTAGTTCCTGAGATTAGCGCGTTTAAACAAACAAACAGATAAACAAACACACAATCAAACAAACTCTGCCTCTTTATAATATTAGTATAGAATAGTTTTAAAGGAACTTTGCCGGTGATCGTCGCGTTTAAATCCTGTTCATGTAAAATATTTTAATTAGCCCTATAAGTACCTATACATTTATTAATATCGTCCCAAGTTCGGTTAGTTAACCTAAAAAAAATAAGGTGGAGGCTGTCCAGAGTAGCCTTTTTCTTATCTTTTCTTAAAATAAAATGTATGATTCAATTGTATACGGTAATACACGGCAACATTAATAGGACATACAATAGCTACGTCGTGATAAAATAGCTTTATTTTTCCAAAGCTTTACTAAATCACAATAAACTATACTAAAGTAAAAATATCATATGTGCTATAATAAGTAATTACTAGAATAGTGTTATGTCATCTCTGCTAATATTAAAATCCCACAGATTATAAATAAAATGCGTTATTTTATTATAATACATTTTTAAATAAAAATAAAAATGTGGATCCGCTTTTGACTTAAAACGTGAGTAAAAACGTTCCTGCAAACCGCACAAGTGGCGGCAATCGATAGGACTCCACCCATTGACCTATTTAGAGATTAGGCCCGCCACAGCCTTGTCTTACGTTTTCCTCTTGTAAGCTGAGCACTACAAGTCGACTTGAATGGAATCTTTGCTAATGCATAGTATACACACACGACATTTGAAGACACGTTTGGCTCAGTTTGTAGTGTCCCTACTTGCTGTGCCAGCGGTCGCGGGTCCGAGTCCCGCTGGGGGCATTCATTTGTGTGATGAGCACGAATGTTTTTACTCCAGTCATGGGTGTTTATATTTATAATATGTATGTATTTAAAAGTTATATGTGTGTAGTGTATCAACTATCTAGTATCCATAACACTAGCCTCGTAGCTTACCATGGAACTAGATAGTGATGTGTGTTAATTTCCCAATATATTTATATTTATTTATTTTATTATACTTACATCTAATACTTTCTTAGATTTACGCGAATATTTGACATTATTAAATAAAACTATCTTTTCGGATTATTTCGCGGATTTATTTTGATTTTTGGTTCCCGACGTTTCGAATGCTTTACAGCATCCATGGTCACGGGAGAGACTGAGGTGTTACATGTCTTGAATGTCTGTAACAACATGTCTGTAACAACTATACATTCAAGACATGTAACACCTCAGTCTCTCCCGTGACCATGGATGCTGTAAAGCATTCGAAACGTCGGGAACCAAAAATCAAAATAAATCCGCGAAATAATCCGAAAAGATAGTTTTATTTAATACTTACATCTAATAAATATGTATTTGTAAAATTAGTAATTCGTGTATATATCTAATAAATGGAACATTATTGTATAATCTGTATCGAAATACTAAATTTCATATCTTACAATATTTTGTTTAATCCCATTATTAATATTATAAATGCGAAAATTTGGATGTTTGTTACTCAATCACGCCAGAACGGCCGAACGGATCTTGATGAGTTTTGGTACAGAGATAGATTATTATAATCTGGAATAACAGATTACTTTTTATCCTGAAAAAATGTACGGTTCCCGTAGGATAGATTTGTTTTTGTTAGGGACGAACCAGAGCAAAGGGTAAGTAGCTAGTAATAAATTATTTAATTAAATATTTATGCAAAATTATGAAAATAATATATTAACTTTGAATATTACTAAGCTGTGTAAGCGTTTTTTGGAAAAAATCGCCAATGAAGATTTTGTAGATACAAGAAAAGCTAAAACAAGAGTACCTAATTAAAAAAAAATAGGTTACTTAAGCATTGAGCAATAAGACCAATCAGAAATATATATATATACAAATGTAAATTTAAACACCTTTGCCAAATATCAACGATTATATTATACATTTTAAGCGCATTACGTATTCAGAATAACTAAACAGTTAATTAACAGAAGTTAAAAATATAATGTAAATTATTATTTGCCACGAGATTATGAAGAACTTGAAACTTTCGAAGAGTCTTTTCAACAGTCGAATAAAGCTATAACGAATTTGCTATTTTCAAATCAATTTGAAGTCAAACTTCTGTAAATAAAAAAAAAATTACATAAAATTTTGAGAGATTAAACTACGAAAAAAAAATAACTTATCACTTTAGTTATTAATTTATTTATCAAGGCTATTTACTTGTATGTAAAGAATACAATTATTAATTTTACTAACCATAAAAACCTACCGTACACACACACGGTCACTTTAAAAGTATTTATTGCACACTTAGCGTAGAGATAGTAATTTTCTTGAAATATATATCGGTCCCATTTTCCTGAAACCCCTAAGGATCAAATGATATCCATTTAGCCTTGTGCTACAACTTATTTATTATTAAGAGGAAGTTGTTCTAATTCAACTTGCAACATTTGACCCATACAAACATACCAACTAACAAATTTGCAAGTTAAATAAAGACAAAGCAGTTCAGTAACTTCTTTTCCTTTGTTTGTCAATCGTTTTTCTTTTTTTTTGTTTAGTAGCTACAAATAATTTTCGGTATTTACAATACACGAATTTTGACCACTAGGCGAACACACTAGTATTTATAAATAAGTATACGGAACAAATGAACACTAACAAATTGAGTACCACCACCTTTTTCAAGTCGGTCAAAAAATAAAAACAGCAACTTCACCATTCAAACGTTTGAATAGTAATATATATTCGACAGCTGAATTCAATTGACAATATTGTACTGCTCGTACTAAATCGATATAGGTAGCAGTTACATAAAGGAGAGAAATGGGTCACAGTCTATACGTTTTAGAAAATTTTTATGGGTAAAAAAACGACTTGTAGTTAAAATTCTTAAATTAATCGCAATCTTAAACGTATAGCTCGTAAGCGTTAAATTATACCACTTTAAAAATCATAATATCGTATAATTTATTAAAGCAGTCTTAATCTAAACAGATATGCCTTAATACGCTCTAGATATTATGCTTTGAATGCGAAAGTTATGTTCGTCGGTTTTCTTTTGAACTTATAAACGGCTTAATAAATTTTGTCAACGTTTAATAAAAATATTGAGGATGAAGAGATGATACAATACCTTTTATTTAAAAATGAATTGTTAGAATTTTTAGGGAAATGAAACGAAAGAAAATGTATCATACTACTATTAAAAATACGATAGTTCTTATGGGTGTGTGTATGGTGTATGCTACTCATTTACGCTGAAATAGCTGGACCAATTTGGGTGAAATTAAGTACACAGAATAACTTATAAATGCAAACGCCACCTAGGAAGCATCTGGAATATGGAATAAATTATAAAACCTTTTAATACCTACTGTGAAAAATAAAGACGTACTGCTACATATTAACGTTAAAACTTAAGATTTATTATCATAAAACATAATATTAAAAAAAATGGTATTAATAGTGACCTGTCTGTCACTATTAATACTTTCAAGACCTGTTGTATTATTAGTAATATAATACCTTTCTTTGTACAACACTAAATCTTTTGATAGTTCCAGTGATAGTATCCGGCGAACATAAATTTCATAAGGCCATAATACATTCTCAATTTATTAAGTCGTTTGACCAAAGGGAAATTGGAAGCAGCGACCAAAGTAATCACCCTAAACCATATATGAGCTATCAATACACATAATAGGATTAAACTTGGTGGTGGGTGGTGCTACATTATTAGAGGTCTTCTTATTAGACACTCCTGTATATTTTGGTCTTTCTGCTTAGATTTTTAGACATTATTACAGTTTTAAATCCTGTGTGTATCCCTACAAAAGGATTCAGAATGCGCAAATAAATTTCTTGTCATGATTTATTGACTAATGTTCGTAAATGATTATAGAAAATAAAATTTGTCTACGTCCTATTAGATCTTATTCACCTGATCCGATCCAGGACTACTTCTAAATCGTAATAAGTAGTATTTTTAGTACGTTATATATGTGGGACGCATATTATGTGTGCATGAATTACAAGTAAAAATTAAGACTTGAAAACAATTGAAGACAACCGAAAGGCGTTCATCCAATTAAATCCGTCTAAATACAATGCTTTAGATGTCAAATTCAATATTTATAAAAAAAATATATATTTCAATTTAATTATATTTCTAAAATATTTTCGTTTAAGAAATGTCTTCAATGCGCAATTTCGTTTCCTATATTCATAAGAATATAACTGCATATACCATACATTTCTACTACCTAATCTCGGGAGGCTTGTAAGATGAACTACTTTTGACTAAAAACCGTCGGTTTTCGCTTGGGAGTTGCGTATTAAGGCACTTGTTCGTGGCTAAACGCGTATTCTTTTTTTGCACGCTCTGTTTTGAAAGAACTTTTTTAGTACTATGATGTAACAGTGACAGCCCATTTGTAACATGCTAGTTTAGAAAGCCAAGTAAAGGGGGTTCAAGCCCTGGGTCTGGCATGTTGAAGATTTCATCATCACTATTTTCAAACGACTGCCAGTTTCTAATACGACAAGAAAACATCGTGAAGAAACCTGCATGTCTGTGCGAATGTAACTATTTATAGTTTACAAAAGACGTGTGAAGTACTGTATTTTGGCCTGAGTGGTGGACTATGTATAATCCCCATCTTAGCTATAGAAAGATAGGATTAATTATTATACTATGAATATCAAAATCGGCACAGCCGATTACGCTTTGGATGATTATTTTTTTATTTTACGGCCACAGCAGTACTATATTTTTCTCGAAGCCATTCATTTGTTAAAGAAATAAGATAATATTGAGATTTTCACTTTTTATATTTTTGATATTATAAATAATTTAATTAAATTAATTAGGTAACAACTTATAACAAAGTTTACTACTTTTAATATATGATAAAATTTAGTTAGTTTTAATTTAGTTTAGTTTCGATAAATGCTTCCATATTTTTTTATATATAGATAAGTACTGAATAAATTAACGGACTTGATTTTACATTTCTCTCACAACTTTTTGAGGTAGAAGAACTGCGTTGTGAGACTTGCATTTTTTTACATGTTATTTTTTTGATATATATACATTAAAAAATAACTCGACGATTTTTGAAAGGCAGTTTAATCGATTTGCTTGTTTAAATTGTGTTTCATTGAGTTACTTAGACCACATATAAGTTATAACATTTAACAACACACCGGTTACGAAAAATAAAAAAAGCACGATTAAAAACGATACTTATGTAAAGGAATGTAGTATAAAGTCATTCTTCTTCTAAATATCATATTATAAGCAATTGTCATGTGTCATTGTGTATATTTGTTTGCTTGTGTCGGCTGGCATCGAGTCCTTAAACACTGGGTTACCTATTGTACTTATATGAAAAACTCTGTTTAGTTATTTGTTACTTTTTAGTGTGTTCATGTCGGCTTTCTTATTTTTAATGATTATTTGATATTTCTGTATAAAAAACGTTTTAATACAAAAAAAATCAGTGTAAAGATCGCTGACAAATAACAATTACACTAAGTAACCTATTATTATTTACATATATGTATATGACTACAAAAGCGACATTGCTAAAATCACATACGGGGTCCCACAAGGGAGTGTGTTAGGTCCAACATTATTTCTGGCTTACATAAACGGATTATGTAACTTAAAACTTCGAAATGCCCAAATAATTTCATACGCGGACGATACTGTTATCTTATTTGATGGCAAATCTTGGGAAGAAGTTAGACAAACAGCTGAAGATGGACTATCACAGGTGGCTAATTGGCTTCAATCAAATCTCCTGACACTAAATACTACAAAGACAAATTACATCTGTTTTGCTCTATACGACAACTCACAGCCAGTTATTATTATTATTATTATTATTATATCTTAGTAATAGCCTTTATATCCTGTTCTAGGAAATAGAATAATTTGTATTTGTATGAGATAATATCTATAATTAGTTTTTAATTTTAAAATATTATTAATATTATATGCATAATTCAAAATTGATTAAAATATGCTAACTTTAGAGGGTCCACCCCTATTCGTTAAAAAGAAAAATCCATTATAATTGACGAATATTTTGTGTTACTTGTAATACATAAAAAAATCATCTTAAACGTATCTACTCTTTTTTTAAAGTCGGTCAAAAATTTCATAAGAAACTGTACTTCCGACGAAAGTTTTACTAAACAACAGTTGACAAATATAGTACTCTAAAATTATAACACCTGTACGTAAACACTTTTATGACCCCTTTAGTACCTAATAAATGGCATGGTAATACCTAATTGATATTTTGCTCCACCAATTACATTACCTCGCATTTGACTATTATATTAAAATTTTAACTGCCTTTTTTCTTTCCTTTGTGTTTTTCTATTTCACTTTTGAATAAATGTATGAATAAAACCTTTATTTCGTATGAACATATATTGTAGATATCTGTACATTAAATATTTTTTTGGAAAATCTGATTGAAATAGGGATTATTATCCAATATCAATACAGAGTCCGAATCTATATTTTTAGAATTTTTGTCCATGTGTCTGTCTGTTTCTTACCGCATCACGAGAAAACCACTGGACAGATTCTGATGAAATTTGGTATGATGATAGCTGGTTATCCGGGTCAACATATAGGATACTTTTTACCGCTGGAAAATATCTCATTTCTTAGAAAAAATACAAAAACTGCAATGTAAGAGTATACTAATATGTAAAACCTAAGAATTTGGTTTTTGATCATCTGGACGCGGGCGGAGCTGCGGGCAATGCTAGAACAAAATATAATTAAAAATAGCAATGTCTGAACAATATTATAGTGTCACAAATAGGAAGGCCAGTCAGCCTTTGTTAAGACCTATTCTTCCAGGTCCAACGATGATTTTCGGTACCTTTACGTTCACTTCGAAACGATAATAACAGATTGATTAAACAAAATTATAATTTGTATAAACCGTTTAAAGGGATATTTATAAGAGTTTTTGGTTTTCTAAGCTTCATCAGAATTTCATTAATGTCACGATTTTATTAATGTAAACGTATGGTACGTTTGTGTTTAAAGTAAATTGAAAGATTTATCTGAGTAGCACAGTTATGTTACGTAATTTATTAGTCACTGGGTGTAGATTTATTTATAATGCCAACCATTAATTTATTGTATTAACCACTTGAAATATCTAAAAAATGTTTATATTATTCTATTTAAGTTTGTCCCTTGACCATGTTTGTTGTAATGCAAACGAAACATTGGGAACAAATACTCAAAACGATACCGCGATAAAATCCGAAAAGATAATTTCATCAAAAATGTTAATAAATATCGGCGTAAATTTATATAAGTATCAATTAATCATAAGATTTGGAAGAATCGATGGTATTTGTATTATTGTAAATAAAGTTTATTTTACCAGACAAATTATAGGGATAAAATGGGGGTCACTAATAAATAAGTAACATGTTCTATTTAAATAAAACTATCTTTTCGGATTTTTTCGAAGGTAGTTTTATTTGAAATGTCAAATATTCGCGTAAATCTAAGAAAGTATAAACATGCTCTTTTAAAATAAACATTCCAGTACGAATAAATTGTGGCAATTTCGTGGCTTTCTATAAGATTGAGGAAGTTTACAATATCCAATAACAATTGAATTTATTTCCAATAGCAACAGATAAAACTCTAAAATTCCTCAAGGTATTAATAAGCTTCGGCTATATCTAAAAGCTCTAGATCGTCTCGAACAGCCTTCGAAAAATCGGGTCGGGACCCGAGCGACATCTACGGAAATAAACCGATGGGTGCCTGGAACAAGACCGCAATAGCCATAGTAGCTGTTTTCCGATTAAGCCATTTTCGTAATCTACGGACCCTATTACACCTTGTGGATTTTTTTCACAAATTAATAATGAAAACTGCCTGAGATAGCAAAAGCAGTATGGATATTCTCTCGTTATTCCCCGTTCATCGTTCGAATTTTGTTTGCCGGAATAATCGTGCTATGTGCAATGATAAAAGTTTTTTTCAACCTTCTACGACTAACGTCCATTGCGGCTTTGTTCCCCGAAATAAACTTAGTATACCGATTCACAATAAACATTGCTGTACAAATATTTTAAACTTTCACTAGTAATAGTAATTATGGTTTTCTTACATGAAATAAAAATATATCGATTGATTTTCAATAAACAGTGCTATATGTATGTAATCTATGTACTGTTTTTCTCACATTAGTTTTTAAATATCAAAAGTGTGTTTATCAATATGCCTGCCTAAATGCCTGCCAGATAATATTGAATAAGTAGTTATTATATTATTATTGTTGTGACACATCACATAGGTGTGCATCTTAAAGTAATAAAATATTATATTATTATTATTTTTGTATGTATAGTAAATGAAAACTACCAATCAGTATTTTTTTTACTTTTTAGTGCTTTTTTTAAAGTCGGTTTTTATTTTTTTGTTTTTTGCTTAAACCGCTTAAGTTACTTTGATGCTAATTTTAATATGAAGACTGACAAACTAAAATTCACTTTTATTATTAACACTAAAAATTCTGGCTCTAAAATCTGATTCTAACGTGTTAGGCTTGTCAAATCAAACAAAATAAGCCCAAACTCAAAGTACTATTAGCCGTTACTTTACTATTAGCCGTTGAAGAGTTCCACCTATCCACCTTCTGGCCTTACCATCAGATCAGGTCAACGATACCGAACCACTGCACTATCAACAGAAATAGAAGCACTTGCAAAGTTTCAAGTCAATATGATAATTAGAAGTAGGTTAAATTCATCATTAGGTATTTTTCCACCCTTAGTGGTGTTATATTTTTTGAAATTTAAAAGGGACCAATCTAGAAGTATACACTTTCAAACAAAACAAAAATTGTCCAAATCGGTTAATAAATGACGGTAGGACGGACAGGTAACAAACATAAAAAAAACATACAGCCGAATTGAGAACCTCCTCCTTTTTGAGGAAGTCGGTTGATAAAAATATCTCCATCAGAAATATTAAAAGTAGATACCATACTATTAGTTTAAGCACACCCAAAACACAAAAATCAAATTAGAAATAACGAAGAAATGGGGTATTTTGTGGGTATAGAATTAAAATCCCCTCGAGAACATAACTTTCAGATTAATTATAACTCTGACACTACAAGTTAAACGTTGAGTGTAAATAACCAGGAGAACAACGAGGGGTCACTGTATCAATAGAAGATATACTCGTAGTACTTGCCGAAGATACACATTCTAGATTTAATGTCTCTTGTCTATGTCAAGGTAGTGGTAGCGCCATAGATTTGAAGATCTCGGAATAAGATACTACTTTAAAACCAGAGAATATTACAGTTTCCGACTCAAGTCAAACATTGTTATGCAATTTAGGTAGAATTTCAGAAGATAATGATTCTTGTTCTATCTTGAACCCCGTGGTCCATAACATCTCATCACTTATTCTGCCCTCTGCAAAAGAACTACGAAATAGCACAATAAGCTATTTACAAAATATTGAGACTTATAATAATATTATTATTATGCCATTATTTGTCAGACGCACTTGCAATGAATGACATAGTTAGTGGCGAGAAATATAAAGTGATAGAGATGGATCAATCTGACTTTGTCGATATAAAAATGCTTATTGAAGGCCGAAATGACTCTGAGGGAAATAAAATATTGTGGTCCAATATTATGGAAGTTGTTGCGGGTACTCATGAGGGTATACTGAACTTAAAATACAGTTTTGAAGATGATTATATTATGGAGTTCCACACGCGTACGGAGTTACACACACAGGGAGCTACAATGGACCACAACTGGTCGACGTAGTTATGGCCGACCTCGGCACCACTTCCAATAAAATATAATAAATAATAATACACACTCGTGATCTACTAGCCAGATTTCCTACTCGAGGCGCCCGGGTACGGTGGACGCACAGGAAGTGGAAGTTCACGAGGTGCACAGATACTCCGTGCTGCTGCTACTCCTACTGCTGAAATTCCAATCGTTTCCAAGCTGCAAAGGGCTTAACAATGAACCATTTTCTGTGCCTAAAGCCTTGCACTCAGACTTATTAAGTCTTTGTAAAAATTATGACATACCACGCCACTACCATGATTTTTATGAGGTTTTGGCATGCGAAACTGTTGAGGATGAAGTACTCGTAGCAGAACATTATTCCCAAGAAGACACACCATTTCTTTATGGATAATTTTGTTATTTCTTTTTGATACCTACCGTCAAAATTAATACTTTAATACATTTTAGATCGTAGAAATGTAAATAACCTGAAGACTATGTTATTGTTCTGGTAAATAGGTATATTGGTATTTTTTCTTATGACTTAATTATGCTGTGTCCAAAACTTTAAGTAAAAATAATAAATACATAATAATAAATAATTACGATATATTCTAGATTGATTGTAGTCATTCCAAAACAACCATATTCATATAATGTACACAGCATTCACAAGTACATTTTCCAAGTCGATCATTAAATTCATGTAACATCACTGCAAAACGCTATTACTGTATTCGCCATACATCCTCCAGATCAGCGTACAACGTTGCAATAGACTATTGCTGTCTGATTAATTTTGCACTTTTTACCGGAATAAAACCACAATGGATTCTTACGGAAACGACATTCAATGTATGAAGCGGCAATATGATTTTTTACTTGTTTTTAGGTATTTCCTTAGAATTATAAGCTTATGTACATTATATATCCGTCGAGAAAAAAATAACGCATCTTTTGATATATAAACCGTTTTGATGAGCCTCGTAGTTTAGTAATTATTCATGATTTTCACTAAATCTTTTTTCCTGTAAAATTGTATTTTGTCGATTGCGGCTTTGTTCCAATAACCCATCGAAACTGATCCACTTGGAAAGGTCAAATCGCAAAATAGAACCTTATGTAAATATTTAATTCTGTATTTCGTTTTAGAAAACGTTGCGGATATTTCGAGAATATTCTAAAAGGTTGTCTGGTTCGGATTTGGATTGTCTTCGAGGCAATTAGATGATTGTCATTTTGAGGGCAAAGGTTTTTTGCTTTATTGAACGATGACAGTTATTTTTTTTTAATAATTATTTGCAAGACGTAAACATAATATGATTTAAATGATGAAATACTTCTTAGTCACATTTAAAATTTTGCCAATAAGCATGAAAATATTTACTCGATTGCGCAAATCAAGTATAGGTAAATTGTGTTTTATAATATATAATCGACTTTGTATAATTAATGCCATCAATATATGTATAGTTATAAGGTAGCACTGGTATAAGGTAAATATGATAATAATTGTAAATAAGTAACATACGCTCATAGCTTCAAAGTGGACACATTAGAGATTACTATTTTCAATGATAGCTTAGTGGAGTCTTTACAGTTTACGTGGTTGCCTAAACTTGATTTATAATGAAAGGCTCCAATTTTTTAGATCAATTTTACTTTGAACTTATGAATGTTGGGAGAAAATTGGTCTGTGTTTGTACCATAGTGTACGTATATTAAGCTCAAATGATTAAATAAAACAGATTCTTATTAGTTCAAATATCAGTTACAAGTTATCAATGTGAGTTAGCTATTTGAAATGAAATATCAGGTACAAAAAAGATGAAAGCCAATACAATAAGCTTTTCTTGCCAGTTTGCTATTTTGAGAACAGCTGCCTAGATTGATTTAACGCGATTTTCAGTGGCACAGATGATTCGGGGGAAAATAACCTTTTCAGGTTAATATTATGACCTATACAGTAAAAACTATATATAGCGGTCTATTACTTGATTTTTTATTTTTATATTTTATTACGAGTATACACCGTCTGTAATAACTATTTATAATAACTTTGTAAACGTCAAAACATCAGCGTAAAAAAGTTACTTAAAATGTCTAATATTTGCGTAAATCGAAGAAAGTATTTTCAGACAAAAAAAAATATATAAAAAAGAAAATGTATCTGTAGTACAGAAGATGAATCTGAAGAGAATTTCCTTTTGAGGCTAACTTATATTCAGATAAAGAAAATATTTCTGTGAGACAAAAGAAGAACGATTGAGCGAGCAAACGATTTTATTAGGACTTACTGGCGGGTAGAGTATTCACGTATACTTGGTATCATTCATCCTTAGTTTTGTGTGTATTTAGTATAATTTACTAAAGCATATCTTGATATATATTTTTATTTAAAACATTTACATTACAATGTACCATATAATAAAATAATAACAAAATGAAATTTGTACATGGATGTTTTTAAAAACAACTAGCATTGCCCGCGGCTCCGCCCGCGTTCAAATGACCAAAAACCAAACTCTTACACTGAAAAAAAAGATTTTCTACAATACTACAAGAACGTTTGGTAAAAAAAAGAACTGTTGTATCTACGAAAAACGGGTTCAGATAAACAAAAATATCGTATCATGAAATAAGTGACTTGTAAACATTGTCATACGATTCTAGTTAAATATGATATTGTAACAATTACTTTTAAATCGTTTTAATTAACCACGAAACGTAAATAATACAAATAGTTTTGTAAAAATTATGATGCATCTGTAACGGTAAAAATATAAATTGTAATCTGTATTCTGTACTTGACAAATAGACAAAATGCGGTACAAGGTCAAGGTAGCGGCACGAGCGCTAACGGTTCCTGCGCAGAAGTCGAAAATAAGGTATCTCAGGGGGGGTGAAAGAGACGCGTGCGGGCGTGCGTAAGCGCTTATTAGTTATTAGTTAATATTGCGTCATATAACATATTCAATAAAAGAGTTGGGCCGGGTGGTGATTTATTGATTGCGGTCATAATAATGGAGGAAGATATAAAAGCACTGTTGGAGGCGTGGCATTTGGAAGGCTACGTGGAGTTATTTGCAAGTAAGTAAAGTATGTTTTTCTAATTTAACTATCAATTTAATAAAACCCTTATTCAAGTATTCCGGTGATCGTTGAAACTTGTAGCTAACCTTTTATAATCTAAAGTAGGTAGGTCTAGGTACAATATTGTAGTGTACATTAATATTTAATTGTCGCCTGTCGGTCACCAAAATAATGAAGTAAATATTAGGTACCTATTTAATTATGTTACGATACGTATGATACGTAGGTAGGTATACTAAACACTAAAACTAGGACTAGCACTAAAACTAGGACTAAGTAAAATATTTGTTTATCATTTTTAACAAATATTTCACACAACCCAGATTCAAAAGTAGGTATGTGTCAGGCCACGTGCAATTTAGGGTTCCGTATTTTCTCGTCACAGTATGCGATATTGGCTACTTGTTTTACTAAATTAAGATTAGGTATCGTCTAAGTAATTTCGTTCAAGTAGATACCTAATACATTTTATAAGTTTCAAAAAATTGCGCTTTAAAACTTATTATTACGCACAGCAAAATATTAACTAAGTGTATTATACTGTTGTTTGCAACTAAATATTTTTTCTAAAAAAGATATGAATCGTTTTTTTACAGAAAACAAAATTAACATTGATTGTCTACATCTGCTTGATGTACAGATGATTAAAGAATTATTTCCAGTCATAGGTGACAGGGCAATATTTACAAAAAATTTAGAAAATTGGGTGAAATTGGCACAATCACAACAGACAGATAAAGAAAACCTTCTTGTAAGTAAATCAAATTATATTGCATTATTAGTCTGTATGTATCTGTAATTATCTAATAAGTGTAACCCATTTCAAATATTGCCTGTAGGCCTTTAGCTTAGAATTGTGTAATTAGATAAGTTTTAAATACATAATGTGTTTTTGAAAAGTTTATAAATACAAAAGGCCATTATTTGTAACCTAAATATTAGTACTATATGAGTTGGAGTTAATCAAATTGCGGACCACCTCCATAGACAAGTGGCTGGACTTGGTATGAGGTCCCAGGTTCAATTCCTATAATACTAATGCTTAGCTACTTGATATCCAGACCAATGTATATATTATTCAGTTATTATAAGCCACGAAAAGGTATGTATTTTTTAATAAAATGTTACTTACGAAGTATTAATGTTTATAGATTGCATTAATTTTAAATGATAAAATGACTTCAAAGATTATTCACATGTTTAATTTGATGGCTTCAGAGTAAAGTTAATCTTATTGTGTTAAGTTTTTTTTCTCCTGTGTTAGTAACTTAATTAAGTGACGAAATGTCACTTAAATTAAATTATTATTAATTTAAAAAATATATTTTATTTAGCTGGATTTGGATACTACTAGAGAAGTCAATATAGATGTCTTATCAGATAAACACCGTGATCCATTTAGTAGCATTTCTAATATAGAAATGTTTCAACTTGACAATGAAAATAAAACATGTGAGAGCATAGTGTTGACTTCATCACCTATTGCATCAACAAGCAAAGATGACAGCCTGTGGGATCTACAGAATAGTTGTACAATTGAGTCTACAGTAAATCACAGGACAGAAGTCTTCCAAAGCAAGGTGGGTAAGGTCGCTTGAGGTACAAATAGTAGTTTTTTTTATGGGACAAAGGGGGCAAACGGGCAAGTGGCTCACCTGATGGAAATTAAATTAAATTAACTATATTAGCTAAGTTTTTATACTATAAGTATGTTAAATAGCTGACAGCAGCCAACTAGCGCCACCAATTGATTTAATTTTATACGAAATCAAACCAATTCTTTCAAAAGCTAAAACAGTAATACACTCTTAAAATACTTCAAAAATCTTTTAGTTTTAAAAGGAGTTTTTGTCACAAGTAGTAATTTTTAATATTAGCTGATTTGAAAAAAAACTAGTGAACTGAACTCAGAATTATAAGTAGTAAACGTTCTTTCAATAAATATTAGGTACAAGTATTTTAGTCTATGTAAATCTCCTCTCTTTTATCTATGTTATTAAACATTGGTCTGCTTTAGAACTTTTAAAGTTACATCGATTGGTCGCGCTAGTTGGCTACAGTCAGCCCCATAAAGTGATTTTTACTAAGTTTAGAGAAATATGATTACGTTGTAATTGAGATAATGCAAAACCTCTGATTTTGATGTTATTATTTTCTTTTTGTTTATGTTATTATCTTCTAATAAATGATTTGAAAAACTAAAAATTTTATTTTTTTAATTCACAATAACTACAGCCTACTTTCGCAATAGAATACAGTCCCCATTACAAGAACTACACTGCAATCATTGCATTTATGTACTGCAATCATAACAATGCATTTACTGTATAGATAACTTTTTAAATAGTACTTCAAACAAGAAAAATAAAGTGTACATTACTAAAGGCTTGTAAGCACTAGTAAATGACTTGTATACGCATCCCTAATATCTGGTATTTTTAACAATATATGTAGTAATACGTAATAATAAAATCGTAAGATAAACATTCCGAATCGTGTAGCTATTACAATACGCTTCTTCATATTTACATTTGAAATTTAACGAGAATGGTCTGGTAATATTAACAAAGAGTTTTGTCGTCACATATACAACGAAACAGTATTGTACGAGAAACCAGATTCTGGTTATCTGTACGAGAATGTTTTTTCAGTGTAGGTTTTACATGTTAGTATACTCTTACATTGCAGTTTTGTATTTTTTCCCGTAGTAAAAAGTATCCTATATGTTGAAAAAATTTAAAAGGCCTGCAATAGTATCAGTATGTTAAGGTACACTCGCAATAACTATTTATATACTAGCGGCTCACCTTCGCTTCGCTCGAACTAAGCAAATTACTATCTAACTAAAAAAAAACTAGAAAAACAAAAACAAACCTATCTCACGGGAACCGTTCATTTTGCCGGGATAAAAAGTAGCCTATGTGTTATTCCTGACTATAATCTACGAGTATCTCTGTGCCAAATTTCATCCAGGTCCGTTCAGCCGTTCTGGCATAAAAGAGTAACAAACATACATCCATACATACATTCTTACAAACTTTCGCGTATATAATATTAGTAGGATATCTATTGTAAACGTAGCCAGGGAAGCACCCGAGCCAAGCCAGGGCAAATCGTTAGTTAAAATATATAAGACATTGGAATCGTACACCTTCGTGTCTCCACGTCCACATCAATAATTCAACACGAGAAAAAGTTATTCGCTGAATGGAAATAATAGTTTCGTCTGTAAATCGATACTCATTCTAATATGGTAGCCGGAAACTTGCTCGACTGGACTAGACTAGAAATGCATTGGTGCTAATTAGGTCGGATATGGGTCAGTCATCTGTATCACTCTTATGTACTCTTTTATTCTATTGTATAAAAGATGTACAGGCTTCACTTTCAATGTAAAAAAAACACGTTAATTGGTAAAAATATATAGAGTAGGCATTTTTAGCAAATTGAATATACAAAGTATGAAAGGCTAAATAAAAAAAGCCGACTGGATAAAAGCTAACTAAAAAGATGAAAACAAGTTCACGAAGGAATATAGTATCATGCATTCGGAGACATACGGGTTTCATCCTTGCCGCGAGAGGTACATATGTATCAATAAAAATTTGTGATCTTTGTGGTCATACAAAATGTCTATAGAAGACAATAATAATAATAATAAATAATAATAAATGTTGGGACATTAACACACAGCGCCATCTAGTACCATGGTAAGCTACGAGGCTTGTGTTATGGATACCAGATAGTTGATACACTATATATATATATATATATATATATATATATATATATATATAACTTTAAATACATACATATTATAAATATTAACACCCATGACTGGAGTACAAAAATTCGTGCTCATCACACAAATGAATGCCCCCAGCGGGACTCGAACCCGCGACCACTGGCACAGCAAGTAGGGTCACTACCAACTGAGTTTCTATTGCGTTTCTATATTTTCCGGGCTAATTTTCCAGTTTTTTTTTCGCCTAAAAACCTTAATCGGACTATTAGGAACATTATAAAAAGAAAATAAGCCAAAACGATCCAGCCGTTCTAGAGTGACGCGCTTACCAAAGAACAGATTTTCCTTATTGTGATACTAGCGACTCACCCTCGCTTCGCTCGGGTTCGTCCATAGCTTGCTTCCTAATACAAACTTTCGTCCCCATTTTCACCTCCTTAAGGGATGATTTCCGGGATAAAAAGTATCCTATATCTTTCCCATGGTCTCAAACTATCTTCTTACTAAATTTCATCTAAATCGGTTTAGTAGATTCAGATTACCTCCTACAACGTCACAAACTCACAAACTTTATCTCTTTATAATATTAGTATAGATAGAAGAAAATAAAGTCATATATTTTTTGGGTTTCAACAGATGTTTTGTAAGTAGGATCGGTATTTTTAATAATAATGTAAGATACGACGTTAGTCATAAATCCAAAGAAAAAGTACATAGTTGATAAAAAAGTTTAGTTTTTATAATAAGTCGTTCAAAAACTTCTTTTTAACTATCGATCTGCTTGAAGAAAAAGCAACGGTGTTTGTACACAAAAGAGCTATACGTCTACTTTGATATAAGTTACGATCACGCGATCACTATGGGAATTACAAATGCTTTCATTTCATGCTTTTAAATTTTCATATTTTCATACTGTAATTTTTTCTTACAAAATAATAATCACAATGTTAAATAAAGTAAATACCTACAACGCGATTGGAATATTTTTGTTATAATAGAAAGCCTATAACTTTATATTATGACTGGCTGTGCCCCGCAGTTTCACCCGCGTTAAATATATTTCTTTATAAACATCAGTTTTAAAATATTGTATGGTAGTTTGCTCGATTTGTTGATATTTATAATTACTAATCCGATCCCTGCGGCTCCGCCCGCGTTCAGATGACCAAAAACCAAGTTCTTAGGTTTTACATATTAGTATACTCTTACACTGCAGTTTTTGTATTTTTTCTCAAAAATGAGATATTTTCCCGCGGTAAAAAGTATCCTATATATTGACCCGAATAACCAGCTATCATCATACCAAATTTCATCAAAATCCCTCCAGAGGTTTTTCTGTGATGCGGTAACTGACAGAAAGACAGACAAAAATTCTAAAAACTATAGTGCTTTCATTAAGCCACCCTATCATGGCGCTGCGACAAATTAATTAAAATAAATAGGAAAAGTTAAAGTTAAAGTTAAAGTAAAAATAAAGTAAATTTTCGATAGAATATATAGTAACAAGTGATGATCAATTAAAAATAATTGAAAAGTATTATCTAAAAACCAGATGTAGCCGGATTGTGAAAAAGCATACGTTTCATGCAAAGTAGCACGCAATACGTTTAATTGCGAGTACCACGTTCAGGTACTATCTGTAGGGTTTTCAGGTATTTTCAGCTACAAATTAACTTAAATAATGGAAGCAATAGAAGAGGAAAAATTTCAAAATTACACGGTGGCACAATTAAAGGAAGAGTTGGTATTACGATATTTGCCAACAAGTGGCCTTAAGCAAGACTTAATTAAACGGATTATACAAGACAACAAGGTAAAAATAGAGAATGGTACATTGGAAGCGTTAAAAGAAGAAAAGTTTAGAAGAGCATCTCAAGTTTTGGAAATGGAGTCCATGAGACAACAAATTCTAGAGTTACAGGCACGGAGCGTTCCTTTTTCAAACCCAGGTACGTCTAGCGATAGTAACAATGCAACCTTAACCGAAGTTTTGACTCAATTGGTACAAACGCAAGAAATAATTGCTCAAAAGATATCCCCTACATTTCAAGTATTCTCAACTAGCGACACAAGCAAAGCTATACCGCTTTTTGGTGGCAATCGTTTTGAAAATGCTTCTGAATGGATAAAACAAGTCGAACGCATCGCTGCTTTAGCTAACTGGTCTGATAATTTGACAATGGTAAATGCATCTATGAGGTTGAAGGGTCAAGCTTATAATTGGAACACAGTTTGTGGTAAAAAAATTGAATCTTGGTCAGTATGGAAGCAACAATTTATTGATAGATTTAAAATAAGAATGTCATTTGCTGAATTCATACAATACCAAAGTAAACGAACACTTCGCTTAACTGAAACCATAACTGAATACATATATGTTAAAAATGCTATGCTTGAAAAATCTCCCAGTATTATTCCAGAGCCAGATCGAGTGTCACTTATTTTAGAAGGAATCCAGGATATGCAGTGGTCAACGCCTTTAGCAACTCATTGTTGTAAAAACGTTGAGGACCTTATTACACATGCAACAGCTATGGACAACATCAGGAAGGTACAGCGTAAGATGACCGAGCATTATGAATCAGTAAGTAAACCATTTGACAGACCTAAAAGTAGTTTCATACCAAAATATAACCCAGGCACAGATAAACTTGAAGAAGTAACTTGTTTTCGATGCAAAAAGAAAGGACATGTTTCATATAATTGTGATATGCAAGCTCAACAACCTCATGTACAGAATCTTAAAGAAAAAGTAGTCACAAAACCACATACTAACCATTTTAATACCCCAAGCACATCGGCGAACACAAAAAATTACCAACAAAAGGAAAAACAAGTTAATTGCATACAGTTTAATGAACCAAGTGTAACTTTAATTCCAGTAACCCTTAACAGTGACATAACATTGACAGCTCTCCCAGATTCAGGATCAGTCATTACATTGGTTGATAAGAAGTTGCTCCCAAGTGATTTGCAAGTATATCCATGGCAAAAAGGCTCATACAAGGCAGCAGGTAATATGATCACACCCTTTGGATGGATTACAGCAAGACTTCAGGTAGGAAAAATTGATTATATTATGCCACAGATAGCAATTTGTGACAACTTACCTGTAGATATGATACTAGGTAAAGACTGGCAACATGCAGTTTATGCAAGAATTATACATGAACCAGATGGCAGGGTATGTATAATTACACCTACACATACAGAGTATTTCACTAATTCAGTACAAGAAGACACTTCAATAGCATGTTGTATGAAAATCCCAGGACCTAACAAACAGGAAATTTCAGTCTCAATGGAAGATCAAGACAAAATTAATAAATTAGTCGATAAATACTCAGATATTTTTAAAAGGGACAGTAATGACATAGGAGAATTTCAAGATGTAGAATTAGAAATCAATTTAAAACACAACATTCCAATAAAATGTAAACCATACAGACTTCCACAGCCAGAACGTGAATTTTTAAGGAAAACAATAGAACAATGGATAGAACAAAAGATATGTAGACATTCAAATTCCCTTTATGCGGCACCAATGTTTGTAGTACAACAGCCATTTCATAGTACAACACCATTTAGACCTGTTGTAGATTATTCTAAAACAATAAACCCAATTACAGAAGAAAATGTACAACCTATAGACAGAATGGAAGACATAATACTCATAATTTCACAATTTATTTACAAATTTAAACTTGATATTTATCATGCCTACCACAATATTAAAATCAGAGAGGAAGATATTTACAAAACAGCTGTTATCACACAGGATCATCATATAGAATTTATGCGAGTAATGTTTGGCATGGTCGGAGGTCCAGCAATTATGTCGAAAGTTATTAACTTAACATATGGACACTTGTATAATGAAGGAGTGCGATTATATTATGATGACATTTCAGGAGGAGCTAATAGCATTGAGCAATTGTTGACAATTTTGGAAAAGGTATTTATTGCCACACGTGAAAAGAAATTAAAACTAAACAAAGAAAAATGTGTATTTATAGCGACAGAACTACCACTTTTTGGAAGAATAGTTGGTTACAATGAAGAAAAACCAGACCCGCAAAGAACAGCTACAGTTAACAAGTATGACACTTTGAAATCATTATCAGAAATTAGATCATTTTTAGGATTTGCAAATACTTTCAGAAAATATATTCAAAATTATGCATCTATAGTAAAACCACTATCTGAAATTTTGAAACAAACCTCAAAGATGACCATAGAAAAAAAACAGGATCTAAAGAAAAATAAATTGATATTGACAGATAAACAACAAGAAGCTTTTCAATTAGTAAAATCACTTATAACATCTTCACCAATATTAGCATACTTTCAGCAGAATGCAGAGGAAACTATTGTTGAAACTGACAGTTCTTATAGCGGAATTGGAGCGTGTTTGTTACAAATACAAAATGGTCAGAAAAAAGTTATAGAATATGCAAGCCGTTCACTAAAGGACACAGAGACAAGGTATCATATTAATGAACTCGAAGTAACAGCAGTGCACTGGGCTATCACACAAAAATTCAGAATATATTTACTAGGCACTAAGTTCACACTTGTCACAGACAGCTATACTACAGCATATGTCATAAATAAATCAAAAATGAACAGAAAATTCGCAAGATATGTAGTAAGACATGTAAAAAACTGACATAAACTAAATCTAAAGTTGATCACATAGACAGGAGTGTCGCCATGTAAGGTCTGTAAGGGCAATGTCGATAGTTAGGTCGAATAGTAATAGTTTTGTAATAGCAACACCTTAAACAAGGATAGATATAGCAAATAAATGTAATGTTGGAGTGAGATAGCATTATTGATAATACATATACTTCCAAGATGTCGTTGTTTCATTAAGCCACCCTATCATGGCGCTGCGACAAATTAATTAAAATAAATAGGAAAAGTTAAAGTTAAAGTAAAAATAAAGTAAATTTTCGATAGAATATATAGTAACAAGTGATGATCAATTAAAAATAATTGAAAAGTATTATCTAAAAACCAGATGTAGCCGGATTGTGAAAAAGCATACGTTTCATGCAAAGTAGCACGCAATACGTTTAATTGCGAGTACCACGTTCAGGTACTATCTGTAGGGTTTTCAGGTATTTTCAGCTACAAATTAACTTAAATAATGGAAGCAATAGAAGAGGAAAAATTTCAAAATTACACGGTGGCACAATTAAAGGAAGAGTTGGTATTACGATATTTGCCAACAAGTGGCCTTAAGCAAGACTTAATTAAACGGATTATACAAGACAACAAGGTAAAAATAGAGAATGGTACATTGGAAGCGTTAAAAGAAGAAAAGTTTAGAAGAGCATCTCAAGTTTTGGAAATGGAGTCCATGAGACAACAAATTCTAGAGTTACAGGCACGGAGCGTTCCTTTTTCAAACCCAGGTACGTCTAGCGATAGTAACAATGCAACCTTAACCGAAGTTTTGACTCAATTGGTACAAACGCAAGAAATAATTGCTCAAAAGATATCCCCTACATTTCAAGTATTCTCAACTAGCGACACAAGCAAAGCTATACCGCTTTTTGGTGGCAATCGTTTTGAAAATGCTTCTGAATGGATAAAACAAGTCGAACGCATCGCTGCTTTAGCTAACTGGTCTGATAATTTGACAATGGTAAATGCATCTATGAGGTTGAAGGGTCAAGCTTATAATTGGAACACAGTTTGTGGTAAAAAAATTGAATCTTGGTCAGTATGGAAGCAACAATTTATTGATAGATTTAAAATAAGAATGTCATTTGCTGAATTCATACAATACCAAAGTAAACGAACACTTCGCTTAACTGAAACCATAACTGAATACATATATGTTAAAAATGCTATGCTTGAAAAATCTCCCAGTATTATTCCAGAGCCAGATCGAGTGTCACTTATTTTAGAAGGAATCCAGGATATGCAGTGGTCAACGCCTTTAGCAACTCATTGTTGTAAAAACGTTGAGGACCTTATTACACATGCAACAGCTATGGACAACATCAGGAAGGTACAGCGTAAGATGACCGAGCATTATGAATCAGTAAGTAAACCATTTGACAGACCTAAAAGTAGTTTCATACCAAAATATAACCCAGGCACAGATAAACTTGAAGAAGTAACTTGTTTTCGATGCAAAAAGAAAGGACATGTTTCATATAATTGTGATATGCAAGCTCAACAACCTCATGTACAGAATCTTAAAGAAAAAGTAGTCACAAAACCACATACTAACCATTTTAATACCCCAAGCACATCGGCGAACACAAAAAATTACCAACAAAAGGAAAAACAAGTTAATTGCATACAGTTTAATGAACCAAGTGTAACTTTAATTCCAGTAACCCTTAACAGTGACATAACATTGACAGCTCTCCCAGATTCAGGATCAGTCATTACATTGGTTGATAAGAAGTTGCTCCCAAGTGATTTGCAAGTATATCCATGGCAAAAAAGGCTCATACAAGGCAGCAGGTAATATGATCACACCCTTTGGATGGATTACAGCAAGACTTCAGGTAGGAAAAATTGATTATATTATGCCACAGATAGCAATTTGTGACAACTTACCTGTAGATATGATACTAGGTAAAGACTGGCAACATGCAGTTTATGCAAGAATTATACATGAACCAGATGGCAGGGTATGTATAATTACACCTACACATACAGAGTATTTCACTAATTCAGTACAAGAAGACACTTCAATAGCATGTTGTATGAAAATCCCAGGACCTAACAAACAGGAAATTTCAGTCTCAATGGAAGATCAAGACAAAATTAATAAATTA
This sequence comes from Brenthis daphne, assembly GCA_947093115.1. NCBI lineage: Eukaryota > Metazoa > Arthropoda > Insecta > Lepidoptera > Nymphalidae > Brenthis > Brenthis daphne. The sequence continues at coordinate 18,958,506 of OX352483.1, forward strand.
GTCGATAAATACTCAGATATTTTTAAAAGGGACAGTAATGACATAGGAGAATTTCAAGATGTAGAATTAGAAATCAATTTAAAACACAACATTCCAATAAAATGTAAACCATACAGACTTCCACAGCCAGAACGTGAATTTTTAAGGAAAACAATAGAACAATGGATAGAACAAAAGATATGTAGACATTCAAATTCCCCTTATGCGGCACCAATGTTTGTAGTACAACAGCCATTTCATAGTACAACACCATTTAGACCTGTTGTAGATTATTCTAAAACAATAAACCCAATTACAGAAGAAAATGTACAACCTATAGACAGAATGGAAGACATAATACTCATAATTTCACAATTTATTTACAAATTTAAACTTGATATTTATCATGCCTACCACAATATTAAAATCAGAGAGGAAGATATTTACAAAACAGCTGTTATCACACAGGATCATCATATAGAATTTATGCGAGTAATGTTTGGCATGGTCGGAGGTCCAGCAATTATGTCGAAAGTTATTAACTTAACATATGGACACTTGTATAATGAAGGAGTGCGATTATATTATGATGACATTTCAGGAGGAGCTAATAGCATTGAGCAATTGTTGACAATTTTGGAAAAGGTATTTATTGCCACACGTGAAAAGAAATTAAAACTAAACAAAGAAAAATGTGTATTTATAGCGACAGAACTACCACTTTTTGGAAGAATAGTTGGTTACAATGAAGAAAAACCAGACCCGCAAAGAACAGCTACAGTTAACAAGTATGACACTTTGAAATCATTATCAGAAATTAGATCATTTTTAGGATTTGCAAATACTTTCAGAAAATATATTCAAAATTATGCATCTATAGTAAAACCACTATCTGAAATTTTGAAACAAACCTCAAAGATGACCATAGAAAAAAAACAGGATCTAAAGAAAAATAAATTGATATTGACAGATAAACAACAAGAAGCTTTTCAATTAGTAAAATCACTTATAACATCTTCACCAATATTAGCATACTTTCAGCAGAATGCAGAGGAAACTATTGTTGAAACTGACAGTTCTTATAGCGGAATTGGAGCGTGTTTGTTACAAATACAAAATGGTCAGAAAAAAGTTATAGAATATGCAAGCCGTTCACTAAAGGACACAGAGACAAGGTATCATATTAATGAACTCGAAGTAACAGCAGTGCACTGGGCTATCACACAAAAATTCAGAATATATTTACTAGGCACTAAGTTCACACTTGTCACAGACAGCTATACTACAGCATATGTCATAAATAAATCAAAAATGAACAGAAAATTCGCAAGATATGTAGTAGACCTAGCACCATTTGACTTCACACCAGTGCACAGACCGGGTAAACAAAATTGTATTGCAGATCATTTGTCAAGATATCCTTTAGAAGAACTATGTATGATGATAATATCAAGTAATGAAGAAAAATTAAAACAAGCTCAAAGTAAAGACAATTTCATTAAAGTTATATGTACAAAATTAAGTCAAAAGCCAACAACAAATCACTTAAAACAAATAAGACAAACATACAAGTTAGAAAATGGTATTTTATTACATGTCGACAATCAAGAGCTTTTCAACAAGGAGAAAGTTGTAATACCACAAAGTTTAAGATCTTCAATATTAAAATTAGCACACGATGAAAGTGGACATTTGGACATGAAATCAACCTTATCACGGATTAAACAAAAGTATTGGTGGAAATCCATGCACAAAGATGTTAAAAATTACACAAAAGCCTGTCTAATATGTGCAAGTACAAATAGAAGAACAAAATTTGCATATGGATTAATGGGAAACAGACCGATACCAAACACACCATTTGAGGTTATATCAGCTGATCATATAGTTGCATTACCACAGACCACTTCAGGAAACTTATACATGTTGGTACATATAGATCATGCGACTAGATATATAATGGCTAAACCTACAAGTTCTTTATCAACAACAGATGTTATAGATACCATAGAAAAGGATATTATATATGTATATGGTCCACCTTTGACATACATTTCAGACAAAGCACCATGCTTTATGAGTCAAGTAATGCAAAAGTTTTTCACAAAATATGGAATACAACATCTACCGACAACACCATATACTGCTCAGAGCAATGGTTTGATAGAAAGGGCAAATGCTACCATCATTGCAACTTTAACTAAAGTGGCATTAGAAAACAGTACAGAGTGGGATAAGTTATTACCAAATACATTGTTAGCCATCAACACATCAAGACAAAAGACCACAAGTTATTCACCATTCTACTTGTTACATGGATATCACCCCAGAATTCCACCAAATGAAATTCATATTGGAACCATTCAGGAAAACATGGACCGGACACACCAGTTAGATTTATTAGAAAAGGCGAGACAAGAGGCTATCATTAGAATACAGGATCAACATAGCAAAAGTAAAGTAAAATATGACCAAAAGAAATTACAACATAATTTTGAAGAAGGAGAATATGTTTTATATGCATGGCCCCAACCACAAGACCATAAGTTGACACCAAAATACAAGGGACCATACAAAATTATTAATAAGATAGGATCAGTTTGTTATGAAATTCAGAATACAAAGAAACCAACACAGAAGAAAGTAGTACATGTTCAATATTTAAAACCTTTATCCCCACCTCCAGTCCTAGATTCTTTTTCAGCTTTTTCAGCAATACACAATGATGACCAATATAATGATGACAACAGCAATAATGACAACTCCCTTGGTATACAAATGAAGGAGGAAGATCAGCTCACGGATATGACACACACACCAGAATATTATGAGGGTACCAGCCAACCAGTACACAAAAGGCAGTATGTTACTAGGAGAGGACGCATCACCGAGAAACCATTCAAGTATGGTATATAACCGGATTTGACTGTATAGATATATGTATTTCTTTTATATTTCATGATAGTATACAATCTATGTACCGAAGAGTCTTAGATATCATTATTTTTCTTCTTTGCAATCAAAGTTTATTCAGTAACATAACATAATTAATAGCAAATTTTTTTTAACAGTATCTTAATGTTTTCAAACTAAATAGTAATAAGTAATAACTCAGCATAAAGAATGTAAAAAAAAAAGTAGGTAAGTAAATTGAAGTTAAATATACTTGTAGTAAATTGAAGTTTAATATAATTATAATAAGTAAGTTAAATATACTTGTAACTTAATATTTTTATTACAAAATTAAAAAAAAAAAGAGCATAAAAATATAACAATAAAAACAAAAAAATAGCATAAAATTTTCAATAAATAACAAAAATATATTAACATGTATATAAACAAAGGAAGTTAAAGTTGATTTTATTTTGTTATTAGTTGTATTAGAAGTTAAGTTGAATAACAATGTAAATAGATTCTATAGGTAAGATATAAAAAAAGAAAAATTATATTATTATTTTTTATTATATAAATGTTAAGCAATGCATGAGCATTAGATTTAAAGATCAGTTGTAGACATCGCTTATAGTTTAAGACCAGACAAATTAAAATCTAAATGTAGATATTGAGTACAGACATAACAATATCAGTTGATTTGTATACATGTAACAGTGACAAATATAGAAAGTTTATTCATAAAAAACATTGTAAGTAATTAAAGTTGTTATTAGTTCAGTTTCAGGCCTGCCCAATAGAAAAAAAAAGTAAATTATAAAGTTGCGAAATTAATTGTTGTTTTTAAAGTAATTTTTAATAAGAGTTTGTTAAATTGATTAAAGTTGTTTGAAGTAACGGCATGTAAGGAAGATGTGAAATTAAAATGTAAATGAATAAATATTAATTTAAATTTGAATTTCAAAGGGCATGTAAGGGCAATGTCGATAGTTAGGTCGAATAGTAATAGTTTTGTAATAGCAACACCTTAAACAAGGATAGATATAGCAAATAAATGTAATGTTGGAGTGAGATAGCATTATTGATAATACATATACTTCCAAGATGTCGTTGTTTCATTAAGCCACCCTATCATGTCTGCGAAAATTACCCTATCATGGCGCTGCGACAAATTAATTAAAATAAATAGGAAAAGTTAAAGTTAAAGTAAAAATAAAGTAAATTTTCGATAGAATATATAGTAACAAGTGATGATCAATTAAAAATAATTGAAAAGTATTATCTAAAAACCAGATGTAGCCGGATTGTGAAAAAGCATACGTTTCATGCAAAGTAGCACGCAATACGTTTAATTGCGAGTACCACGTTCAGGTACTATCTGTAGGGTTTTCAGGTATTTTCAGCTACAAATTAACTTAAATAATGGAAGCAATAGAAGAGGAAAAATTTCAAAATTACACGGTGGCACAATTAAAGGAAGAGTTGGTATTACGATATTTGCCAACAAGTGGCCTTAAGCAAGACTTAATTAAACGGATTATACAAGACAACAAGGTAAAAATAGAGAATGGTACATTGGAAGCGTTAAAAGAAGAAAAGTTTAGAAGAGCATCTCAAGTTTTGGAAATGGAGTCCATGAGACAACAAATTCTAGAGTTACAGGCACGGAGCGTTCCTTTTTCAAACCCAGGTACGTCTAGCGATAGTAACAATGCAACCTTAACCGAAGTTTTGACTCAATTGGTACAAACGCAAGAAATAATTGCTCAAAAGATATCCCCTACATTTCAAGTATTCTCAACTAGCGACACAAGCAAAGCTATACCGCTTTTTGGTGGCAATCGTTTTGAAAATGCTTCTGAATGGATAAAACAAGTCGAACGCATCGCTGCTTTAGCTAACTGGTCTGATAATTTGACAATGGTAAATGCATCTATGAGGTTGAAGGGTCAAGCTTATAATTGGAACACAGTTTGTGGTAAAAAAATTGAATCTTGGTCAGTATGGAAGCAACAATTTATTGATAGATTTAAAATAAGAATGTCATTTGCTGAATTCATACAATACCAAAGTAAACGAACACTTCGCTTAACTGAAACCATAACTGAATACATATATGTTAAAAATGCTATGCTTGAAAAATCTCCCAGTATTATTCCAGAGCCAGATCGAGTGTCACTTATTTTAGAAGGAATCCAGGATATGCAGTGGTCAACGCCTTTAGCAACTCATTGTTGTAAAAACGTTGAGGACCTTATTACACATGCAACAGCTATGGACAACATCAGGAAGGTACAGCGTAAGATGACCGAGCATTATGAATCAGTAAGTAAACCATTTGACAGACCTAAAAGTAGTTTCATACCAAAATATAACCCAGGCACAGATAAACTTGAAGAAGTAACTTGTTTTCGATGCAAAAAGAAAGGACATGTTTCATATAATTGTGATATGCAAGCTCAACAACCTCATGTACAGAATCTTAAAGAAAAAGTAGTCACAAAACCACATACTAACCATTTTAATACCCCAAGCACATCGGCGAACACAAAAAATTACCAACAAAAGGAAAAACAAGTTAATTGCATACAGTTTAATGAACCAAGTGTAACTTTAATTCCAGTAACCCTTAACAGTGACATAACATTGACAGCTCTCCCAGATTCAGGATCAGTCATTACATTGGTTGATAAGAAGTTGCTCCCAAGTGATTTGCAAGTATATCCATGGCAAAAAGGCTCATACAAGGCAGCAGGTAATATGATCACACCCTTTGGATGGATTACAGCAAGACTTCAGGTAGGAAAAATTGATTATATTATGCCACAGATAGCAATTTGTGACAACTTACCTGTAGATATGATACTAGGTAAAGACTGGCAACATGCAGTTTATGCAAGAATTATACATGAACCAGATGGCAGGGTATGTATAATTACACCTACACATACAGAGTATTTCACTAATTCAGTACAAGAAGACACTTCAATAGCATGTTGTATGAAAATCCCAGGACCTAACAAACAGGAAATTTCAGTCTCAATGGAAGATCAAGACAAAATTAATAAATTAGTCGATAAATACTCAGATATTTTTAAAAGGGACAGTAATGACATAGGAGAATTTCAAGATGTAGAATTAGAAATCAATTTAAAACACAACATTCCAATAAAATGTAAACCATACAGACTTCCACAGCCAGAACGTGAATTTTTAAGGAAAACAATAGAACAATGGATAGAACAAAAGATATGTAGACATTCAAATTCCCCTTATGCGGCACCAATGTTTGTAGTACAACAGCCATTTCATAGTACAACACCATTTAGACCTGTTGTAGATTATTCTAAAACAATAAACCCAATTACAGAAGAAAATGTACAACCTATAGACAGAATGGAAGACATAATACTCATAATTTCACAATTTATTTACAAATTTAAACTTGATATTTATCATGCCTACCACAATATTAAAATCAGAGAGGAAGATATTTACAAAACAGCTGTTATCACACAGGATCATCATATAGAATTTATGCGAGTAATGTTTGGCATGGTCGGAGGTCCAGCAATTATGTCGAAAGTTATTAACTTAACATATGGACACTTGTATAATGAAGGAGTGCGATTATATTATGATGACATTTCAGGAGGAGCTAATAGCATTGAGCAATTGTTGACAATTTTGGAAAAGGTATTTATTGCCACACGTGAAAAGAAATTAAAACTAAACAAAGAAAAATGTGTATTTATAGCGACAGAACTACCACTTTTTGGAAGAATAGTTGGTTACAATGAAGAAAAACCAGACCCGCAAAGAACAGCTACAGTTAACAAGTATGACACTTTGAAATCATTATCAGAAATTAGATCATTTTTAGGATTTGCAAATACTTTCAGAAAATATATTCAAAATTATGCATCTATAGTAAAACCACTATCTGAAATTTTGAAACAAACCTCAAAGATGACCATAGAAAAAAAACAGGATCTAAAGAAAAATAAATTGATATTGACAGATAAACAACAAGAAGCTTTTCAATTAGTAAAATCACTTATAACATCTTCACCAATATTAGCATACTTTCAGCAGAATGCAGAGGAAACTATTGTTGAAACTGACAGTTCTTATAGCGGAATTGGAGCGTGTTTGTTACAAATACAAAATGGTCAGAAAAAAGTTATAGAATATGCAAGCCGTTCACTAAAGGACACAGAGACAAGGTATCATATTAATGAACTCGAAGTAACAGCAGTGCACTGGGCTATCACACAAAAATTCAGAATATATTTACTAGGCACTAAGTTCACACTTGTCACAGACAGCTATACTACAGCATATGTCATAAATAAATCAAAAATGAACAGAAAATTCGCAAGATATGTAGTAGACCTAGCACCATTTGACTTCACACCAGTGCACAGACCGGGTAAACAAAATTGTATTGCAGATCATTTGTCAAGATATCCTTTAGAAGAACTATGTATGATGATAATATCAAGTAATGAAGAAAAATTAAAACAAGCTCAAAGTAAAGACAATTTCATTAAAGTTATATGTACAAAATTAAGTCAAAAGCCAACAACAAATCACTTAAAACAAATAAGACAAACATACAAGTTAGAAAATGGTATTTTATTACATGTCGACAATCAAGAGCTTTTCAACAAGGAGAAAGTTGTAATACCACAAAGTTTAAGATCTTCAATATTAAAATTAGCACACGATGAAAGTGGACATTTGGACATGAAATCAACCTTATCACGGATTAAACAAAAGTATTGGTGGAAATCCATGCACAAAGATGTTAAAAATTACACAAAAGCCTGTCTAATATGTGCAAGTACAAATAGAAGAACAAAATTTGCATATGGATTAATGGGAAACAGACCGATACCAAACACACCATTTGAGGTTATATCAGCTGATCATATAGTTGCATTACCACAGACCACTTCAGGAAACTTATACATGTTGGTACATATAGATCATGCGACTAGATATATAATGGCTAAACCTACAAGTTCTTTATCAACAACAGATGTTATAGATACCATAGAAAAGGATATTATATATGTATATGGTCCACCTTTGACATACATTTCAGACAAAGCACCATGCTTTATGAGTCAATTAATGCAAAAGTTTTTCACAAAATATGGAATACAACATCTACCGACAACACCATATACTGCTCAGAGCAATGGTTTGATAGAAAGGGCAAATGCTACCATCATTGCAACTTTAACTAAAGTGGCATTAGAAAACAGTACAGAGTGGGATAAGTTATTACCAAATACATTGTTAGCCATCAACACATCAAGACAAAAGACCACAAGTTATTCACCATTCTACTTGTTACATGGATATCACCCCAGAATTCCACCAAATGAAATTCATATTGGAACCATTCAGGAAAACATGGACCGGACACACCAGTTAGATTTATTAGAAAAGGCGAGACAAGAGGCTATCATTAGAATACAGGATCAACATAGCAAAAGTAAAGTAAAATATGACCAAAAGAAATTACAACATAATTTTGAAGAAGGAGAATATGTTTTATATGCATGGCCCCAACCACAAGACCATAAGTTGACACCAAAATACAAGGGACCATACAAAATTATTAATAAGATAGGATCAGTTTGTTATGAAATTCAGAATACAAAGAAACCAACACAGAAGAAAGTAGTACATGTTCAATATTTAAAACCTTTATCCCCACCTCCAGTCCTAGATTCTTTTTCAGCTTTTTCAGCAATACACAATGATGACCAATATAATGATGACAACAGCAATAATGACAACTCCCTTGGTATACAAATGAAGGAGGAAGATCAGCTCACGGATATGACACACACACCAGAATATTATGAGGGTACCAGCCAACCAGTACACAAAAGGCAGTATGTTACTAGGAGAGGACGCATCACCGAGAAACCATTCAAGTATGGTATATAACCGGATTTGACTGTATAGATATATGTATTTCTTTTATATTTCATGATAGTATACAATCTATGTACCGAAGAGTCTTAGATATCATTATTTTTCTTCTTTGCAATCAAAGTTTATTCAGTAACATAACATAATTAATAGCAAATTTTTTTTAACAGTATCTTAATGTTTTCAAACTAAATAGTAATAAGTAATAACTCAGCATAAAGAATGTAAAAAAAAAAGTAGGTAAGTAAATTGAAGTTAAATATACTTGTAGTAAATTGAAGTTTAATATAATTATAATAAGTAAGTTAAATATACTTGTAACTTAATATTTTTATTACAAAATTAAAAAAAAAGAGCATAAAAATATAACAATAAAAACAAAAAAATAGCATAAAATTTTCAATAAATAACAAAAATATATTAACATGTATATAAACAAAGGAAGTTAAAGTTGATTTTATTTTGTTATTAGTTGTATTAGAAGTTAAGTTTGAATAACAATGTAAATAGATTCTATAGGTAAGATATAAAAAAAGAAAAATTATATTATTATTTTTTATTATATAAATGTTAAGCAATGCATGAGCATTAGATTTAAAGATCAGTTGTAGACATCGCTTATAGTTTAAGACCAGACAAATTAAAATCTAAATGTAGATATTGAGTACAGACATAACAATATCAGTTGATTTGTATACATGTAACAGTGACAAATATAGAAAGTTTATTCATAAAAAACATTGTAAGTAATTAAAGTTGTTATTAGTTCAGTTTCAGGCCTGCCCAATAGAAAAAAAAAAGTAAATTATAAAGTTGCGAAATTAATTGTTGTTTTTAAAGTAATTTTTAATAAGAGTTTGTTAAATTGATTAAAGTTGTTTGAAGTAACGGCATGTAAGGAAGATGTGAAATTAAAATGTAAATGAATAAATATTAATTTAAATTTGAATTTCAAAGGGCATGTAAGGGCAATGTCGATAGTTAGGTCGAATAGTAATAGTTTTGTAATAGCAACACCTTAAACAAGGATAGATATAGCAAATAAATGTAATGTTGGAGTGAGATAGCGTTATTGATAATACATATACTTCCAAGATGTCGTTGTTTCATTAAGCCACCCTATCAATAGATTCGGCCTCTGTATCGATAATGTTTATTTCGATAAGATTTTCCAAAAAAAATTTAATGTACAGATTCGACTTAGTTACAATTATATTATATGTATAGATTTTACATCCAATTACAACGGCAGCGCTACTTACCCTAATTAGATTATACGTTATAAATTATATATTACAAAAATAAAATACACAAACAAAAGTAAATACTACTTGGGTTCTGAGATGAGAGATATATAGCCTATAGCCTTCCTCAATAAACGGACTATCTCTAATGCAAAAATTTTTTTCTCAACAAACAAACAAACAAACAAACAAACAAACAAACGCTGCCTCTTTACAATATTAGTATAGATTATAATAATGTTTTCATATAAATTATTATAATATTATAGACAAAATTCATTAATAAATTATGGCTTTTTAAATATTTTAATGTATAGGTACTTCTGCAAAAGTCTATTTTTCTATCTTAAATCTTATCGGATATAAAAGTTTAACTGTACTGTGTTTACATATATGTATATTAGTATAAGCTTATTGAGAATTGTAGCGGATCGTTTGGTTATTACAGGAACGATTCATTTTATCACGCGAGTTCAGGTCGTTGCTCATAACATTTAAAATGCTTATTTCTGTAATTAGACAATACGATAAAAATATTTTATTGTATTTTTAGTAGGTATTTTTGAAAATCCAAAACATATGAGAATAATTTTTGTAAAGGATTTTCCGAAAAGGTCGCTCGGACTTTTAAAAGTACATAACAGCTATTCCAATAAAGTACAGCTTTTTGGAGGTTACAGTGTTGAGTAACACATTGTAATATATAACTTGAAAATTTCAGAATCCTAATCATTTTTAAAGTAGAAAATAGTGAAATAACGAGAAAAAAAATGAAAAGAAAAAAACAATCTTCAACGATTTTGGATTTTTTTTAAAATTTTGGCGATGATTTTGGATTTTGGATTTTTTGGCGATGATTTTTTTTGAACTGCGCTTTGAAGTGGGTTCTTAAAAAGATAAAAGATGATAAACTAACATATTTTCGTAAGACTCGAAAAAAATATTTGTTTTTTTAGGGCCACCTAATGTACATATATCACTTGGAATAGAGAAGTTTGTAATACTATTTACTTACTTATTTTATTTTCTCTGATTTTAGCGAAGATGTGTAAAACCGTAGTTGGAAGTTGTGGTTTTTACAGAAATACTTTTACGTATGGTACGACATCTTTATCGTATGCAATCTATACATATAATAAAATTGTAACTAAGTCGAATCTGTACATTAAATATTTTTTTGGAAATCTAATTGAAGTAGACATTATTATAGATACAGAGTCCTAATCTAGTTTTTAGAATTTTTGTCTGTCTGTCTGTTACCGCATCACGAGAAAACCACTGGACAGATTTTGATGAAATTTGGTATGATGATAGCTGGTTATCCAGATCAACATATAGGATACTTTTTACCGCGGGAAAATATCTTAATTCTGAGAAAAATACAAAAACTGCATTGCAGGAGTATACTAATATGTAAAACCTAAGAATTTGATTTTTGGTCATCTGAACGCGGCCGAGCCGCGAGCAATGCTAGTGCAATATAAGTTTCACTATTCCAAAATATCTATTCAAACTGAGCCAAATAAAAATAGATCTCTTGTCCTAGTTGAGAGTAATAATTCCTTAATATGGCTATAATAAACACTTTGTTACTTTATATATGCATACGAAAAGGTTATGTTTCACCCAAAAGCTTAATTTTTATGCATTCTGAGAAATTTAATTAATTAAAAATAACTAAAAGCGTACACCCACGTGGGTATTGTTTAACCAGTCTTTTGTAAATATGAGGGCGTCGCGTCAGCTTATACAAGGACCTAACAATATTAGAGAAATTTTAATATAAAAATGACCTATAACATGTACCTATTGTAATGGCTATTTGTTTTTAAAAGTATAATTTACTCAATTTTTCGCATAGACAATAGTTAATCTCACATTTTTATAGGATTTTAAAAATCTGTTTTTATTTATTAACCCCCGACGCAAAAACGACGAAGTGTTATAAGTTTGACGTGTCTGTGTGTGTCTGTCTGTGGCATCGTAGCTCCCGAACGGATGAACCGATTTAGATTTTGTTTAAAAGGTGTATTGGTCAGGAGTGTTCTTAGCAATGTTTAATGTAAATCGGTCCCAGATAATCGGTTTTTTTTAATTTTTTATTTATTTTTCATCGTAGTACACTGAGAATTCTTATAAAATATAACAATCAAATAATTTACATTTACTGCAAATATCTCTTAACATTTTTTCGAGTTACATACGTTCCAACATTTTAGGGAAAAAGCATTTTCGAGTTTTCAAGCTCATACGTAAGTATATTGAATGATGGATGCTGTGAAACTAGGTATTCAATCAATTGTGATCTGACTTGATGCCATCGTGATCGAGAAGAAAAACCATTCTCCATTCTCTTAAAGACACTTTTTTGTGTTTTTAGTTTAATCGTTTTAAATAAGATGTATTATTATTCTTGGAATTTAATAAACGCTATATACTACTTAGTCGATGGCTTTTGCTAGATTGCCAAATATATTTAAAGTGCCATCGTTATTTTTGTGCACAATATTTCTACCTGTTTGAGGCTCGAATGTACAACCCATCACTTGAACTCTAATAATAATAATGTCATCAAATATCATTCAAATCAACATTAAAACGAACAAATTATAAATTTTGTTATTTTCAAGTCTACTCGTATAACATATAAAGATTATTTTTAATATTACGTGTATTTACAAGTTTTCTTACAATTTACGTTATCTAAGTTTCATAAATATACCAGTCCAGTGCATCTAATATAGAAAATAAATAGGTATTTTAGATGCCAAAAAGACGTAGACAACTAGACGACCTTCATCCATACTTATTATTTTAAATGTGAAAGTGTGTTTGTTTGTCCTTCTTTCACCTCGAAACGGAGTGACAGATTAGCGTGAGTTTTTGTGTGGAGATAGTTGGAGGGCTCAAGAGTGACATAGGCCACTTTTTACCGCGAGATTTATTCCCACGGGAAAGCAAATAAATACAATCCAAAAAATATATATGATCAGAATTACTTGAAACTTGGTATTAACTACCTTTTAAAAGATTTTTTGTAGTTTTAGCGCGAGCGAAGCCGCGGGTTCTGCTAGTATTATATAAAATATAAAAACATTCTCAAAATGTTGACGATCATTAATAGACATTTTTTTGAATACGAAATTATTCTATACGGCAACAAAAACACAGGAGCAAGTGTCTGAAATAGCTAATACGGTAATGATTTTTGATACTAACTGATGATCACATAGATGTTTCTCCGAATCGAAATAATAAAAAATCAATGTAGCAACTTTATAAGATAGCGAATATGGAAGCAAAAACTATCTATAAATTATTAGTTATTGCGCCTCGCTTGATGTTATTTATTTATGTTTTAAATATACTAGGGAGCCATTAAAGCTTCCATTCATTTATGTAGATACTGTCTTTAATCACTAATTTGTTAATCGCACTTTTTGTATTTTTAAAGGATAATTGTTATTTTTCCGATAAAAATTTTCATTTCAGATAAAAAAAATCGTATGATAGCTGAAAAATAACAAATTTAGGTCATTTTGTAAATCTGCATGGATACATTCGGTACAAATAATTTAATTGATATAATCGGCAATACTGATTGTAAACGTTGTCTAAACAAGATTACATGTAAAGAGAGCAGTGGAGTGGCATAGGAAAATAAAAATAAAAGCTTCCATAGAGTAAGGGCTTACTAAGAAAACTACGTTCACATATAACCGCATCGTTTCAATGGGAGAAAGCGAATGTACTTGAACTAGGAGCACATCGATAACAGAATCAGGTCAGGGTCCATTACGCGTCGCGTGCTGCCGGCGCTGTATCTTGTTAACTAAGCGCTCGATGTAAGTTAGGCGTGGCCGAAATTTTGGGACTTTTCCGAAACATACTACTTATGCGGAAAATATGCGTTCGGTTTCGGTTCGGTTCGGTTTTTAATAAAAAAAAAATGTTCAGTTAAAAGCTTGCAACGAAATAAGTAATCAGTTGGTGCCTTCTTATTAGGATTTTAGACCTAATTGTATCTTTCCGTCTGTCGGCTTACAGTATCTTTAATAAGCTGTATCTTTTAAGAACAACATATATATATATATATATATATATATATATATATATATATATAGTATATCTGATATAATCATAAAGAGCAAAAAGTTAAATTTTTATGTAAGTTTTCACTGTCTATGCCTTAAAAACGGTAAAGTACCTACTGTAAGCATCGTAAAATAGCTCAATTAATTTAGCTTACAATGGTAAGGAACCCTCATTGCACGAGTTGTGATTTACACCAACTCAATTACCATGGGGTTTGGTATCATTGCGATTTTAAAGTATACATACGAATATTTACACGTTTGTAGCTGACATCAAACATAGTAACCTGACTTGGAATATATCGCGCTGCGACAGCGTCATACGGTCAAGCTTTAAATATTTAAGCTAACTAAGAAATAAAAATTTCATTCGAAATTGTCAGGTTTCGTTAAAATATGTAGTTCACAGAAAAAAGGTGTGGGCGTTTTTTATAGAATTGCGGTGCAAAGAATAATGACGTGTCAACAAAAAACAAAATCCATAGATTTCTTTAAATTTTAATAACTAAACATATTTATCTGAGTTGACAAGTTATTACTCATTTACATCAATATTTTATTTTGGTGCTATATTTCTGTATTTCTCTTATGTTGATGTATTTTATGCATTTTGTACTTATTTCTAACACATATTGACATCGTAGTTCTTCACCTGAACCAATTTTGATGTGGTTTTCTTATAGAAACTTATCTATATCATATGGGAGTTCTTAGTTACATCATATAGCCTATATGTGCGGGAAAGTTTAGCTATTTAAAATATATGGCTCCATTTCTGATGTACGTTTATATTACAGATTATATTTCACTTAGAAAAAAATAAGAAAAATTTATTGATACAATCATACTTTTGTTAACCTACGAGTATATACATCTATACTTCTATACTAATATTAAAAAGAGGTAAAGTTTGTGAGTTTATGACGTTGTAGGGGGCAATCTCTGGATCTACTGAACCAATTTAAATGAAATTTTGTAAGAAGATAGTTTGAGACCCTGGGAAGGACATAGGATACTTTTTATCCCGAAATAATCCCTTAACATGGGGAATCAACCTAGGGACGAACCCGAGCGAAGCGAGGATGAGTCGCTAGTTAATATATAAAAACATACTAAGCATATTTCCTAACAAATAGTTTTAATAGTTTTGTATGGGACTTGGAATCAACAGCAAATAATTCTGTTAAATTTTATTATTAAACTTAACTATATATTATGTTAACTTTGTGGTAAATTTATTTACGTTTGATATGGGCACTTGGAATCAACAGGAAATTCTTCTATTAAATTATTAAAGTATAAGCAAGTGTTTATATATACACACTCCAAATTATACATCCTATATTTTTATAATAACTATATAATATATCCACAAGAATGCCTAATCCCTCCACGACCGCGGACACGCCGGCGTGTCAGTTAACAATAGATTTCTTACAATTTTAATTAATTTCTTAGTTTACCTGGAGGTGTTAAATATTAAAATAACGTTTTAGTAATACTACTAATACCTTTAAATAATACTACAACTACAATTAACTTTTATATGTGATTTACCTACAATCTACATGTGACTAATGTTATGCAAATGATATACCATCACCATAAGTTCATCTTAGTCATGTTTTAATTAGACCGAGGTTTCATTTGTATGTTGATGCACAGTTTTGTCGTAAGTAGGTATCTATACAGATAAATAAAACTGAAGTGTCTGTTTGTAATGTCAAAATAATAGCTTATTACTAAATGCATATGAAATTATATACGGTACTTATAAGAAAAACACAATTATTAAAAATGTTTCTGTCTGTCTGTTTGTTTCGGCTAATCTCCGAAACGGCTGGACCGATTTTGACGGGACTTTCACTGGCCGATAGCTGATGTTATAAGGAGTAACAAAGACTATTTTTATTTTAGAAAAAAATTAAGGTTCCACCCCAAAATAAAACGTACCTAGGGACGCACTCGAGCAAAGCGAGGATGAGTCGCTAGTTAGAACTATAATCTTATTTGGTAGGAATTACTCTATTGTTGTAATTTGGAAGTTCACATCTGGTGTAGCATCGTAGCTCTCAATCGGATGAATCGATTTCGATAACTTTCGTATTTGTCGGTAAAACGAGAGACCATGTATCTAAGACGTTAAAGATTATACTATTCCACAATTTATTCATTCTTTGCCAATAAATATGAAAAGCGTTGGATATCGGTTTTGTTATTCAAATAAGCATGCAAAATCGAAATGTTAACTGTCACCTCGATTTATACATTCTACAATAATGGTAATCAATATCTGTATATCACACTAGTACCTGTCTCCAGCTTTTCTCGCACACGATTTTGACTAGGTACTAATGACATTGCTTTCTATAGAAACGCGGAAAATTGAGCATTTAATCTGTTCCTTCGGATATAGTTTAATTAAAATTTAGCTTAAAACTTTTGTTTTTAAGTCGAAACATTATAAGCAAAACAAAAAAAAAACCATTGAAATAAGTGCAATTATTTTCTAGTGACACACTAAAATAAACCATTGCAAAAATGTATGTGTTTAGCCTTTTATTTACCGTCCTACTGCTGGGCACGGGCCTCCCTCTATAACAATGGGGATCTGGCCATAGTCCAGATTAGAGCTTTTCTCTAAAAACTATACATTCAATTATATTCCAAACACAAAAACAACTTTGAAATCTTACAGTTTTATAGTAAGTATGTATTTATATAAACTAACTAGTGACTCACCATCGCTCCGCTCGGGTTTGTACCTTCGTAGTTACGTTTTAACTTTAAGTATAGATTTCTCAGAGATGAGATATTTTCCCGCAATAAAAAGTATTCTATATTATGTGGACCCGGGTAACCAGCTATAATCAAACCAAATTTCATCAAAATCTGTCCAGTAGTTTTCTCGTGATGCATTCCGAGACAGACAAACAAAAATTTCAAAAACTATAGATTTGGCCTCTGTATCGATAATAATGACTATTTCAATAAGAGTTAGAATTTTATTATATGTATATAGATAGATGTTCGCTCAGTGGTTGAAATCCGACTATAATCAATTTTTTTTTCATTGACAATAACACAAAAGCTCATCAATGCTACGCTACTTAACAAAAAAAAAAGAAAATTGGTTGGTAATCGGATGAGAAAAAGGTAGTGCACTATTTTGTGTTTATTTCATATTATTTTTTTTCTGTAATGGCTTAGTATATCATATATTTCAATACATTGTTTTGTTGATGTTAAGTTATTGAGTACCGAGTAGGCATGACTTCACTTTATGAACGCATATTATAAAAAACAACATATTAGCGCATTGTATATGCGATGAGAAAAATTACCATAAAACGGGTTTCAATCTGATTTCAAAGTCAGATCATGCCATCTTTAATTATAACGTAGATCAATAAAAACCACTTAGTTATTCAAATAACAAGTGCATACAAGATTTATTTATTCGCATAACAATATACCACAAATAATAAATCTTCTAAGCATTTCTAAAGAAAATTATTCCAGAAAAAAAACATTCTTAATTAAGTAGAAATACAATTTCAGTAAAGCATGATATAGCGTAGTTACATTGTATAAAGTTAGTTTAATTTAAATGAGTTTGAAATGAATTTGGTGTAAGCGCTTATTTCGCACGATCCCAGACTACAGTGCGATGCCCGTACTTATCTAAATTAAAAATATCCCACCTATTATTATATTCATGAAAATCACCAAAAAGTATTTACACATTTTGTTATTGGAATAATATTATCGAAATCTATACTTAATCTATACAAATAAATAAAATTGAAGTGTCTGTTTGTAAATGTCAAAACAACAGCTTTTTACTAAATGCATATGGATACACGGTAGGTACATATACCAAAACAACATTTTTTACAATTTTTGTCTGTCTGTCTGTTTGTTCCGGCTAATCTCTGAGATGGTTGGACCGAGTTTGACGGGACTTTCACTGGCAGATAGCTGATGTAATAAGGAGTAACTTAGGCTACTTTTATTTTAGAAAAAAAAGGGTCCCACGAAAAAAATTAAAACCAATGAAAAATGTAATAATATCCGATTCAAATAGGGAAGTTATATACATATCCTAGGGACGAACCCGAGCGAAGCGAGGGTGAGTTGCTAGTATTTAATAATATTGAATCATCTGTATGTGATTTTAAAATAAGTACCTAAAATTGTATTGATATTCGTATCTAGTTATTTATACGATAATCAAAACCCTAGAAATATCTCCTCAAAGCTCTATTAAAATTACATTTGTTTGTTTATCTGTACCTCTTATGGGACAAAAGATGCCGCATGATAGAGAAGAGAATGGAACGGGTTAACCCATTTTAGCGGGACTTTCTATGGCGGGTATGGAAGCACAGTTCCAATATATAGATCATTTTGTACCTTTCTAAGATACAAGAGGAACTGCGAGGGAAAGCTAGAATAAAATAAACATAAATTTTGGTTTTGTACTTCTACTTTTAGATATCCAAAGCATTTTGGTGATTCGTTTACATTTAATAAGTCGTTAAAAGCCACTAATAGCCACGTTAATAAAATTCAACTAAAATCAATATTGATTTCAATCTTTTGTTCTTAAATGTTATTTTAATGACTGCCATTACATTATAATCAAAGGCAAAGGTTTTATTAACACACATCTAATTGGAAATACGCATCAAGAGAAAAAAGCAATAATCATGCAATCTTACATTCACAGGCTTGTATAGTTTTAACCTAGCGACTCACCCTCGTTTCGCTAGGGTTCGTTCCCTAGGTATGTGTTAATTTTTTTGAGCGGAACCCTAATTCTTTCTCTAAAATAAAAGTAGCCTATGTTACTCCCTACACATCAGCTATCTTCCACTGAAAGTCCTCTAAAAATCAGTCCAGCCGTTTTAGAGATTATCCGGAACAAACAGACAGACAAAAATTTAAAAAATTGTGTTTTTCATGTAAGTACCACATATAAACTTCATAGGTATGCATTTAGAAAAGCGCTTATTTTTACATTACAAACACACACTTCTGTCTGTATAAATGTATAGATTATATAAATTTATATCTAGTAACGTATTTCGTAGATTTTTATGTATTTATTTTAGATAGTATCGAATTTCCTATGAAATACCTGCATGATGTATTCCATATATGTATGAGATTACATGAAATAACTATAAAAAATTATAGTGGAAAGGTGACGTCATAATTGAAAAATTATGCCGAATATGTCGTACAGCCCTTCCTGCTTACATAATTCTCGAAGTTACTAAAAAGGACTAATTTGCATGGAAATCGTTTATATAAAGAACACAAATAATATACTAGTAGTCCTCCTAAAGTCCTGCAATCAATAAAAATGGGATTTGTGAACGGGAAAATGTTTTCGTCCAAAATAAAGTGGGTCAGTCTTAGGTCACTGCCATTATAACAAGTGCGTATCGAGTGGGTAGATCGAAGACAGCTCACGTGAGATCATGATTTGATAATTCTCTATTAAGTACTTTAAATTAACACATTAACATAAATGTTTATTGATCCAACAAATGTCTATCATTTCCCGAACCTCTTGGTTTAACTATGCGTCGTAACAATGCGTAACGTAAATTGATTTCGTTAACGTTTTGAACGTTATAAAGACAATAAACTTTCGCTAAATAGTATTCAATAGATGAGTGGAAAGCATATAACGTGTGAAATATGTACGTATGTTTGTTACGTGTTATATTATATCTTTGTTATGTAGATAAAATATTGTATGGAATAATTTCAGATATAATTGTAGGTAATTTGTTTATATACTAGACACAAGAAATTACATTAATAATTCTGCAAATTTTTAAGCAAAATGAGATACGATTTTTTCTTTAACCCATAATAAAACTAGGGGTTATCTTTTCCCGCTACCGATAGGTAGTTTTATAGGATTTAACAATATGAATAACGGAAGACGGTCTATTACTTACCAGTATTCGTCCGGTGGTAGTTTGGCCGGAGATAAGTTCGCCGGCCCAGTCCTTGGCCTCCGTCATGAAGGTGCCTTCGAACTCTTGTTTCCCTTGTCGCGCCGCCTTCTGCTCCTTCTGCTTCGGGTCGTTGGGCGAGAGCTCGGGCTCCTTGCGGCAGCATACAAACGCGCAAGCGCGCCATAATAGCACCACGAGTAGACCCGCGAGGAACGTGAAGATCGAGGATAGAAGGAAGCACCACCATTTTCTGACACTGAGGCATTCTGGTTCAGTGTGCGGCGCGGTCGTCGCCCCTTCCTCGGACGAAGCCATTCCAGGGCGCGAGGCATCCAGACAGGCGCGCCATGCACGTGCGACGCGCGCTCGCACGCTGCCGGCGCGCGACTGAGTCTAAGCGGGAGCGCCGCCCGCTCGATGCCGCGCGATCGATCCGCGCCTGCGCAGTGACGAGCCCGCTACCGACCGCTCATGCTGACCCCTCGACCTTCTCTTCTCCTGCTTCCTGGATCCACGACGCCCTCAACCCTCACCTGCTTCCCATCCACTGCTCCCACACAGGCCACTGTTTCGATTTCAATTATCTATACCGATTAATCTTCAAACTGATTTTCCTTCACAGCAAGCTTCTTATACTCGATTCAGGCCGTCACTTAAATTCTAATATACATATTTTATTCACAGAAAACTATATGTGCTCGATACGTTCATGTCACACAATCGCTTCGACGGTTCTAAGCAGACTACGGATCGGTGTTGCCACTAAAATAACGTGTATTTGTTGTGGGCTGTGGCGTCGAGAATATTTTGTAGGGAATGCGGAGGTTTTAGAGAGGTCAATGATTTTAGTTTTGCGTGACTGACGCCCTCTGCGTGCGTCACTGTGTGCTACGAAACTCGTAGACGTCTACGGAACGCGAAATAGGACATGGCTGTATTGTATGTTATGCGTAAGGAAATTTGATTTCTCTAGAATCTATATTAATTAAATTAAATTTGATTAGTCATTACATATAACTAAATAAATAATAATTGATAGATTAATATGCATAATTGCTTTCTTTCTGTGATAACCATACGGTTTTATTTTGTTTGGCTGAAGTGTCACAATTATTAACTAACTAGCGACTCACTTTGATTTTTTCGAGCATAACATCAGATATCTTCCAGTGAAAGTCCCGTCAAAATCAGTCCAGCCGTTTCAGAGATTATCCGGAGCAAACAGACAGACAAAAATTTAAAATATTGTGTTTTTCTTATAAGTACCGTATATAATTTCATATGCATTTAGTAAAACGCTGTTATTTTGACATTACAGACACAGACTGAACACACACTTCAATTTTATTTATCTGTATAGATTTTTTCTCTTTATTAAAACTTTCCGTGTACCTTAAGCAACATACGAAAAAAAAATACCTGAATTGGTCGAGCCGTCCTCGAGTTTTGCGCTTAGCAACATTCATTTTTATTTATATAGAAGACTAGCATTGCCCGCAGCTCCGCCGGCGTTTAGATGACCAAAAACCAAATACTTAGGTTTTACATATTAGTATTACTTTACACTCTTACATCACACATAGTTTTTGTATTTTTTCTCAGAAATGAGATATTTTCCCGCGGTAAAAAGTATCCTATATGTTAACCCGGATAACCAGCTATCACCATACCAAGTTTCATCAAAATCCCTCCAGTGGTTTTTCCGTGATGCGGTAACAGACAGACAGACAGACAAAAATTCTAAAAACTATAGATTTGGCCTCTGCATCGATAATAATGACTATTTCAATAAGATTTTCCAAAAAATATTTAATGTACAGATTCGACTTAGAATTTTATTATATGTATAGACTAGTAATCAATTCTAATAAATATGGATAACTAATCTGAAACCTATAAATGATTTCGAATACGTGTACAAGTGCTATTTCTTTAGAAGTTTTTTTTTTCAATATATAAGGGGTAATACCGATTATCAACTTCATAAAAAACTCAAATTAATTAGTTATCAAACTGACGTACAAAGTACACCTTATATTGCTTGATCTAATAACATAAAATTTTGCACAAGGTAAGCACATACAAGATTTTTTGAAAATTCATTCTCCAAATTCGAAAAGGGATAAAATTGTGTATGGAAAACTATTTTAGCAAATTAATAAAATAGTAACCCAGAAAAGATAGGGTTAGCTGCTAGTCTTAAATAATTATATTTAATATCTATTGTTTTTGTACATATATATAATTATAATTTATTTGAACCTACGAGTATATGTTAATAAAGAAATAAAATAGATATTTATAAAATAAATATTTATAAAATAAATTTAATAGAAATATTAGATAATATTACCTATTAGGATATTATCAAAGGAAGGATATCGATAAGGCCCCATTTCCGCCCCCGAATAACGAAAAAAAATATGCCAGTTTTGTTTTTTCTTTACATATTCTGAAAATAGACTGTGCCTGAAAAGAAAAAATGTTTATGAGAAAAAAAACTACATTTAATAAATACTTGTGAGACGCCACACTTTGGTCTAACTGGTGAAAATGAGACATTTTGTAATATATATATTTGAATTTTTTTATATAGAACGCAGGATGGAAGCACTGTAATTTTTTAATATAGTGTATTAACATAAAAATAAAATAAAATAGGAAGTGCTTCTTATATGCGCTATATATAAAAAAAAGTTGAAATTTTACTGAAAATGTCTCATTTTGAACAAAAATCCCAGTGAGACCTAGTTTGGCGTCTCACAAGTTGTATTAATTGGTATTTTTTTTCTATCATAAATATTTTTTATCAGGCACACAAGTCTACTTTCAGAGTATGTAAAGATCAAATTGTATGACATAATTTTTTGCGTTATTGGGGGGCGAAAATGAGCTCTTATCGATCCCTTACTTTCTGCTGAAGCTTTTTACTACTAATAATATAATCAAAAAACATTCCATAATCTCAATATTTTATTTTATATCAAAGAATTTTTCTATAAAGTAATAGTAAGTAGGTAGATACCATGTTTAAAGAATCTAAATAACAATAAATGGTAGGCTTATATATTATATTTATTGTAAAATATATATTTTCATATACATCATTTAAAATATCTACGTACAAATATTTGATAAAATTAATAATAAGCTACTTTACTACACTTATACATTTGGAAGGTTATATATATGTAACATTCTAGTTGTTCTTTAAGCAATATAACTACATATATTTGTTACAATTAAAATTAAATGCTGCCAGAATACAATTTTTTAATCAAGGCTCCTGTTTGAAAAAAAAACTAATTCTGTTGTACTTTTTGCACAATTGAGATTATGATAGAAAGTCATCATTTATAAAAAACCAATAAGCAAGTGTGCCAATATTATTATTAAGAAAAAATATTGCCATTTCAAAACTTATATGTATAAAAGTTTAATTCAACTGCTTTCTTATTAATCTAATCTTTTACTGGTAACACTTAACCATTACAGTAAACTATTTAACTTTCAGGTAGTGTTTCACCAATCCACTTTAAGTATGGTGGATTACCATTTTTGATTGGTAAAGAAATCACTTCACACACCTCATATGGATGATTAGCACGCACAAATTCTGTTAACTTGTCCACAAGCGATGTCCTGGTTTTGATCATTAGAAGAGCCTTTGAAGAAAACAAAAGTAATATTAAGTATTTTTTACAATAACATTTGGCCTTTGTTTTTCTATTAAGTAGACCACCTTTTAACACAATCATCCTCTGTATTTATGATCATGTTACATAGCTCAAATTAAGGTGGCGCTATAGTAGCAAGTGGAAGAATTTTAAAAGGAGCGCCACAAATTATTAGAGCAGGACACTAAATTAAAAAAAGGAAAGAAAAATTTCCGCTTTGTTATAGCGCATTTTTTTTAATTATTATAATATACAGACAAACATGAATATGGAATAAAATTATACAGTATTTTTAAGTATCCCCATTAATTGTAAATTAAATTATTATTATTTGTAAATTATATTAAATTTTTTGACCCAGCGGCCAGTACACTTCACTCTGTTTATAACTGCTAAATTAATGTTATTTCCATTTCCTACACTGTGGACACTTTTTCAACTATTCCCGCATACAAGACTGTCCTCCTTACTTCCACCCTCCATATGTTAGATCTTAAAAATCAAAAAAATATGGAGAACTGATATTTTAAAACTA
Organism: Brenthis daphne; assembly: GCA_947093115.1. Classification (NCBI taxonomy): domain Eukaryota; kingdom Metazoa; phylum Arthropoda; class Insecta; order Lepidoptera; family Nymphalidae; genus Brenthis; species Brenthis daphne. The sequence continues at coordinate 18,982,857 of OX352483.1, forward strand.
CCCCAAAAAAAAAGTTTTTTAAATATATTTTGCAAGTTAACATTTCAGTTCCTTTATACATCCCTTTAGGCATTTTGCTATAGTATAATAAACAAAATCAATATTTATAAAATGTTTACAAAGGTTCTTGTATGGATATATTAAAAACTTACTGAAGAGAGCTAGAGAGGATATTTTAAATACTACAGGCAAGTACATCCATATTAACATTATAAATAAAAGTAACTCAGTCTGTCTGTTACATTTTGACTCCTATAAACTGCTGAACCAATATTGATCATGTTTTGTATAGAGGGATGGGACCTTGGAAAAGAATAGGATAGTTTTTGTCACAAAAATGAAACTTAGAAGGGGAAATATAGTCATAGGTGCATATGCATACACACTATCTATTACAAACTAACAGTTAAAATCTTCACAGAGATGAACCCGAGCGAAGTGTGCGTAAGTCATTTGTTATATATTATAAACTAGCGACTCACCCTCAGTGCGCTCAGGTTCATCCCTAGGTTGCTTCCCCATACAAACTTTCACCCCCATTTCAACCCCCTTAAGGGTTAATTTCCGGGATAAAAACTATTTTATGTCCTTCCCAGGGTCTCAAACTATCTTCTTACCAAATTTCATCTACATCGGTTGAGAAGTTTCAAAGACTATTCAATACAAACAAACAAATCTTTCCTCTTAATAATATTAGTATAGATTTATATATTTTAATCCAATAATGGTTAGAAATATGTATATAAGTATCTACCCTGACAATGTTTATTTATCAAGGCAGTTTTAAAAAAATATAATTAATAAAATTTTAATTCAACCATAATATTATATTTTAATAGAACATTCTGTATGTGAAGGCGGGTCTCATAAATTTTTAATAAATAAAAAGTGTACTAATTACTTATATAATTGTTTTCAATTAGTTAGTGTCATTTACTTAATTAAAGTCAGTTTCTTTGTTAGGCTAACTTTTTTTTAAATATACCTTAGTATAATATTATAATATTCAGGGGCTTCCCACCAGTATTTATAAAAATTGAACTGAAAGTTTTATGAATAAGTATAACCTAAAGTGAGTTAATCATGGTAAATTAGGGTTGGGATCATTTCAAATGTATGATATTACTAGCTGATTGTAAAACCACAGTTTCACACCTCATTATCTTCATTGATTTCATTTTTCCATTCATATATAGATGTGACTTGAGGAATAATGTTCACACAGGCAGCAAATTTATTTTTAACTAGTCCATGTCCAATTGTTTTGCCCACATCAATGCTGGGGACTGTCACATATGCCACTGAGTATTTATCTGAAATTATATTAAACATATTGTAAGTATAAGATATTTTAGTTCACAAGATTCGAAATAAGTCAAAAGATTAAAGAGCTAGCATTGGGACTACGAGTATGTCTTAGCAATAACAAAAGAAGGGATAATGCAATTAAGAACTTCTAGATTATTATATAAAGATTGAAATAAAACTTTTAAGTAAAATGTAATGTTTACAAAAATTATAACTCTGTATGGTTAGCTAGTTAGTGTTATAGGATTTTTTTCTTTCCTTACCGGCATCTACACTGCCCGACATATTTGCCTGTGCAACGACAAAAATTGGTCTAAAAAATGATAAGTACAAAGTAATAAGATGTTTACGATTAACCACGTTAAGCATGTTATGCTCTACAATTTTTTAGGAGTATTGTATATGTAGTATATATTTGCAGAAAATATTCAGTGCATATTAATTATTAACTCGTAAAAATTTAAAATACTAAAATAGTAGGTACTGTATATATCTATACTCTTTGAGTAGGTAGCACAAATGACAACTTTGAACTTTGAAGTTTGAACCATAGAGAGTTTGACTTTGACGTAACAATTGATATAATAAAATTCAGTGTACCTAAATACAAAGAGAATGTATCCACTGTAATATAATAATTATTATTAAAAATTTAAAGAGATTTTAAATTCTCTGGATCCAATAACAAGAGTCATGGATCAAGATCCGGCTGCAAGATTGCTACGTTCATAGCGTATTTAACCACTTGAACCCTGCTGGTGCCTATAGGCACGACTTCCAGCGTTACCGTCAAACCCCGCTGGTGCCTATAGGCACCACCTCGCCCGCTGCATTTTTATCACTTACTAGCATTGTCCGCGGCTCCGCCCACGTTCAGATAACCAAAAACCGAATTCTTACGTTTTACATATTAGGTAGCATACTCTTACATGGCAGTTTTTGTACTTTTTCTCAGAAATGACATTTTTTCCCACGGTAAAAAGTATCCTATATGTTGACCCGCATAACCAGCTATCACCATACCAAATTGCATCAAAATCCCTCTAGTGGTTTTTCGTGATGTGGTAACAGACAGACAGACTGCCAAAAATTTTAAAAACTATTGATTCTGTTTTTGTGTAATTTAAAATATTTAAACTAGTGAATTTGTGCCGTAAACGTATCTAATATATTTAAACGAGCAATTCTTGTATATTTAATAAGGGTTAAAGTATAACAACAAGGCAACACAAGTTTCAACACGCGTTTCTTTCTGCAGATCAGTTAAATCATGAGGCACCCATTTTTCATATTTTTTTATTTTATTGATTTGACGCAAATGAGTCAATGTTGTTGGTAAGGTAACGTTAAACCACGCCGCTAATTCTTGGGTAGTTTGACTCGCATCGGCTTCCACCATCTCTTTCAATTCATAGTTATTCACCCGTGTGGGCGGTCTTCCACGTAGTTCGTTCTTCAGATCAAAGTGTCCATCACGAAAGCGCTTAAACCAAAATCGCACGGTGCGTTCATTAGCAGTCCCCTCTCCAAACGCAACATTGATATTGCGAGCTGTTTCTGGCAAGTTAGTTCCGCGTCGGAACTCGTTTTCCGAAATCACTCGAATTTTCGAAGTATCCATCTTTCTTGTCTAAGCTGAATAAAAAAAACAACTGAAAGTCGATAATAGAATGTTGCACATTTTTTAAAAGAAGAACTACATAGGTACCATGTGAAAAAAGTTTCACTCAAAAATCTCAAAACATGAAGGTTCTATGTCAATTCGAAGTACTTATTACAATAAAAAGGCAATTTCATACTTTAACCCCTATTATCTTCCATGGGGGCAAGGGGAGAACGGAAATAACAGCTTACCCGACCCAAATGCCAACCTCACCTGCCCGCGCCGGTGGTTCGAATGAATAGCTGGCGACGGTGGCCAAATACCCACCGTGGTGCTCCCTGCTAGAAAACTGACGAGGCTCTGGCGACCGAAAAAAAAAATGGCGGTATAACCATACACCTGAACTGGGCAACCAGCCAGAAGAGGTCTCAATGGCGTTGGGGCTTAAATATCCCCTAAAAGATTGTGTGCAGAAAGCAACGGGAAACTACTGCATAAATTATTTCCCAAGAAAACCACGATGATAAGTACCAGCAAGAGTAGTGTTATGTCATGCGATCCGACTGACCCTCGGCGCCAGCGTGAGTCCGGGTCACCTGGTGTGAAGTGTGATACTGGCCACTCTTCTGTGGACCACCAGACAGGAAGTGGAAATTATGCTACTGGTCAAGGAACAGGCGAGAAGAAGACCCCATTACGGAAACACCTTCGCATGGGGACTTGGAATGTTAGAGGGTTGATAAAACCAGGCAAACTAGAAGTTGTAGAGAAGGAAATGGAGAGATATAACATCGATATTTTGGGACTCAGCGAGGTTCATATGCGTGATAGTGGCCATTTCATTACCACCAACGGCAACATTATGTACTTTTCCGGTGCTAACGACAACAGTGCTAATGGAGTAGGTTTTATAATTCGTAAGAAGTTTCAAAACAGTGTAAAAGGATACAAAACTGTGAACAATAGAATAATTGCCATAAAGCTCAATGGGTCTCCTGTTCCAATAAACATAGTACAAGTATATGCACCCACCGCTCAGTCAGAAGAAGAGATATCAAACCAATTCTATGGGGATCTGGACTCTTTATTACACTCTATTCCATCTAGAGAAATAACAATTGTAGAAGGTGACTGGAACGCGAAAGTGGGATGTACAATGGAAGATCCACTTAAGGGCTCCATTGTTGGCGGCTATGGTCTAGGAAACAGAAATGAAAGAGGCGAAAAATTTATCCAATACTGTGTTGAAAACAAGTTGGTTATAATGAATACTTGGTTTGAAAACCACCCGAGACGTCTGTATACATGGACTTCACCAACGGGACACAGAAACCAAATCGATTTCATCACTGTCCAGTCAAGATGGCGTTCATCGGTCATTAATGCTAAAACCTTCCCTGGAGCCGACTGTAGGAGTGATCATCAGCTGGTTATAGCTGACTTTAGATTGCGTCTAAAAAGTATTCCAACTAGAGCGCGGAAAGTCAGGAACTTATCTAAAGAAGCACTAGTCCACTTTGAAAAAACCATAGACAATAAAATAAATTTGTTGGATATGGAACCATCTGATTCGAGCGAAGCTGATTGGATGCACCTAAAAAAAGCTATTGTGGATACGGTAAATGAAAGCTGTGACTTATTTAAAACCATCCACCCGAAGGAGGGATGGATAAGCAAAGAATCTTGGGCGTTGATTGAGAAACGCAAGATCTTGAAGGGCACTGGTCTCGCAACAGACTACCAAAGGAAGCAGTATAACCAGCTCCATGCTGAGATACAAAGATCTACTCGTAATGACAAGGACAAACACATCAACGAACTCTGCGAAGAAATAGAGAAATATGCAGAAAAGGGACAATCTAGGGATTTCTTCTCAAAAATAAAATTACTCACAAGTACCTTCAAATCGAAACGCTGGATAATAGAGGACAGTAGAGGTAACACCTTGACAGAGCTAAAAGATGTTCTGGAGCGATGGAGGGAATACTGCTATCAGCTGTATCGGGAAGAAGATGGTCCAATAACTATAAGAAGATTGAATAACTGTCCTGAAGAACCCAAAATACTGCTTTCTGGGGTGGAAAATGCTATTAAAAAACTTAAAAACAAGGCAGTGGGCCCAGATGGTATCACAGCGGTAATGCTACAACACCTAGGATATAAAGGTACAAAGATCATCCACCAAATCTGTAATAAAATCTGGATAACTGGCGAATGGCCTAACGATTGGACCCAGTCGGCTATCATTCCATTACACAAGAAGGGATCCACTAGTAAATGCGAAAATTACCGTACTTTATCTCTCATGTCTCACGCAAGCAAAATCATGCTGCACATCATAAATGCTCGTTTAACATCTTTCGTAGAACACCAAATACCGAGGGAACAGGCTGGTTTTGTAACCGGCAAAGGAACTCGAGAACAAATTCTGAACATACGCCTCCTCATTGAAAAGTGCAAGGAATTTAACAAGCCAATGGTCATGTGTTTCATTGACTATGCTAAAGCGTTCGACTGTGTTAAATGGACAGCTATGTTTGACGTACTTTCCCATATGGGAGTACCTTCGCATTTGCTACATCTGATACAGAATCTATACCTGGAGAGCGCAGCTTCGTAAAATTGGAGAATCAGAAATTGGAACTTTTCCACTCAGAACGGGGTGTTCGCCAGGGGTGTATTTTGTCGCCAAAACTTTTCAACCTATATGGTGAATTCATTATGAGGAAAGTACTGGAAAATTGGGACGCTGGCATTATTATTGGGGGCGAGAAAATCACTAATTTGAGATACGCAGATGATACGACCATATTTGCAACGAATGAATCGGAAATGGCAACACTACTTAAGAAAATTGAAGTAGAGAGTGCCAAGCTAGGTCTTAAAGTCAACAAAACGAAGACCAAAGTTATGGTAATAGATCGCGCTCAACTCCTTCAGCCCGATGACGCACTCAAAGAGTACGAAAAAGTCAAACAGTTCATTTATCTAGGCTCATTGATATCCAACGATGGCAGTTGTACAGGTGAAATCTGCCGGCGAGCTGGAATGGCCAAAAAGGCGATGGCAACACTCGACAAAATATGGAAGAATCGTGGTATAAAACGCATGACAAAAGTGCGGCTGGTAAGAGCCCTAGTCTTTTCCATATTTTTGTATGGTGCTGAAACTTGGTGCATCAAGAGCCACGATATCAAGGAAATTGATGCGTTTGAAATGTGGTGCTGGCGTAGGCTGTTGCGCGTACCGTGGACCGCTAAAAGAACGAATATATCTATTCTTGCCGAACTTAAGATCACGGAGCGGCTCTCCACTGTCTGTCAAAAAAGAGCCCTAAGTTTTTTTGGACATATTATGCGATCATCCAAGCATAGTCTAGAGAAACTTATAATCTTAGGCCAAATTGAAGGTAAACGCGCAAGAGGAAGGGCACCTATAAGGTGGTCGGACGCGATAAAGAAGGCAGTGGGCGCTACTCTCCATACCGCAGTCCAGGCATCGTTGAACCGAACTGACTGGAAAAAAATCATAAGTGGTCACGATCCTCATCAGTGAGGGAACGAGGAAGAAGAAGAAGAATCTTCCATGTACAGACAGCGATCAGTTACATTTTTGTTATATGCATAGATAGATGTATAGATATAGATTTTTCTTAGTGAAATGTACTGTTTTGAAAACATTACGAAATCTGGTCTGATTTTATATTTATAATTAAAATTCGGTAGTTAGAGTAATAATAACAGGCAAATAAAAACTTTTTAACAAAAAAATAAAAACCGACTTCAAACAAAAGCACTAAAAAGTTAAAAATAACTGATTGGTAGTTTTCATTTACTATACATACCTAATGAAATATTTTCGAAGTCGGTGTGCTTTGGCTAAGTAATTAAAGCCTACCTATTAAATACATACCTAATCAAATATTTTCGAAATCGGTGCCAGCCCATACAAAGCAAAGCACACCGACTTCGAAAATATTTGATTAGGTATGTATAGTAAATGAAAACTACCAATCAGTTATTTTTAACTTTTTAGTGCTTTTGTTTGAAGTCTGTTTTTATTTTTTTGTTAAAAAGTTTTTATTTTTACCTTTTTAGTGTAGACAGTAGTAGCAAAGTACGAATTCTAAAGTGTTAGGCTTGTCGAATCAAACAAAATAAGCCCAAACGCAAAGTATCTACTATTAGCCGTTGAAGAGTTCCACCTATCCACCTTCTGGCCTTACCATCAAATCAGGTCAACAATACCGAACCACTGTACTATCAACGGAAATAGAAACACTTGCAAAGTTTCAAGTCAATATGACAATTAGAAGTAGGTTAAATTCATTATTAGCTATTTTTCCACCCTTAGGGGTGGTATTTTTTTTTGAAATTTAAATGGGACCAATCTGGAAGTATACTCTTTCAAACAAAACAAAAATTGTCCAAATCGGTTCATAAATGACGAAGTTCTGAGGTAACAAACATAAAAAAAAAAAAAAAAAAAAAAAATACAGTCGAATTGAGAACCTCCTCCTTTTTGAAGTCGGTTGAAAATTAAGGTTCTCTCTGTTTCATGTAAACGAATATTTTGTCTTTGCGGGGCCCCCGTAAGGCTGGGGGCCCTGGGCCGGTGCTCCGTGTGTCCATATGGTAAAGACGGACTATCAGTATAATCCCTATATAAACTACTCAACGGATTTTAATGCAGTTTTCAGCAATAGCAAGGGGAAGGTTTATTATTATGTATAATACATGTATATTATAGTACAGAAAAGCCGAGAAATTCAAAGATTTGTATTTCATACTAACCGTTAAAACGTACCTAGGGACGAACCCGAGCGAAGCGAGGGTTAGTCGCTAGTCTATAATAAAAGTCAAAATGTAATACTAGGGAAGAACCCGAACGGAGCGAGGATGAGTCGCTAGTAATTTACAAAGTTTTTGAAATTAGGAGTAGAATTAAAATGTTACGGTATAAAAAAATAACGTTGTCTCAAACTTGAATTAATATCTAAACTATCCGTATCCCGTGACATAATAGAAGTTAACATAACCTCGTAAAGAAAACATTGGCTACTATGTGAAGGAAGAGGGCATGAACGAATTAACCACTGGACTAGACATATAAGCGGACGTACCTTTATCGGTCTTCTCAGTAACCAGGACATTTTAGGCTTGGTCGTTTGTTTTTTGCGTCAGTCTCAAGCACTTATTTGTCAACAAAACATCTCCCAAAAATGACTAAATGTTCTGTTAAATGATGTAAAAACTATGACGGCGGAAGCAGCAGTATTTCTTTTCACTTATAAATACATTATTTTATTACATTTATTGTTATTTATCACACAATTTAATTAAATGTAAAATAAAATGTCATATTATCCAACTATGTTAAATATAGTCGATATTTCTATGTATTGTTGACATCTGACAACCACCATAAAATCCCTGGATTATACCATTCAGAACAAATGACTAAACTGTCGAGTGAGTCCATTTGACATCGACTAGTGCTTGACAATGTCGAAAAATATATCGATATTTGACGAAATTACTAAACGAATTGTGTTATTTGTACAATACAATAACATAAAATACTTTTACCACAGTATCCTACAATCTGATGACAATAAATTTATAAAAATATTTTCTAAATCAAATAAAAAAATAAATGCAAAAATTATAATTAGTATGTGTACTTAATTTTTTATTTTATTTTATTCCACATTTATATACTTTGGAATATTATTCCATTGTAATAATAATAAAGATCATTTTAATTCAACACATAAATTACACAAAATCAAACAATAATGTTTTAGCACTAAACTTCTGGGTTGGCGATTTGTAATAAAACACTTTACCACTTGCACTAATTATTTTACTTTCACGATCCAACACTCACTTTAATTTGCAATCTCTTTTTCTTTTTCCTAATTTCACAAATGTTTATTAAGAACTGAGCAATAGTAGGGCAGTGTCACATTTTTATAACTACCCGAGACAATCAATTGACAATTAAAATAGTTCAATAACAGAATCAACAAAATCACTTTATTTAATTAAATTAGCTTAATATTTTTTTTAATCTTTACAAAATAATATTTATTATATATTAATGGAATATATACCCGATATTCATTTGTTCATTAACATTATTACAGGCCAGCAGAATGTTGCCATCAATGCCATCGTATTTATATAAATCAAAATAAAAAATAATTATTATTTGACACATTATTATTGCCTCTTTAATTCATTTATTTTAATTTATTAAAATTAAAAGAAGAAGAATAAATTAAAAGATGTAAAATATGATGACTATGCTAACCAATGTCTAAAATGTCATTCATTGGTTCATCGATATATGTATTTTATCGATTACGTTCAAGCACTAGAAACATTGTATTGTGTATCAGTGTTTATAATAATGTAATAAAATCTTTGTGTGCGTTATGCGTCACTTGGTTGAACTAGTTTTCATACATTTGTATTATTTTATGTCAGGTCCAGTCTCTAATTCGTTCATGGAAGAGGGAGGACAAAATAAGTTATTAATTATTATGTGTTTATATAACATGGCTTTATTTTGGATGCTATTAAACAAATACAATATTAGAAAATGAAAACAAATTTTGTGGAACCGTTCCTCATCAAAATCAGGAGTTGCAGGTTTCATTTAAATTCAGCTATTAGATACGTTTTAAGTCACAAGAACAGCATGTTGGAACAAGAAAGAACCCTCTTGCAGTTCGGTTGCCCTCTATATAATACATTTCGACGAGTCTCGTTTTCTCAATGCACTGGCCTTCGTATCCCATCAACATTGTTTCACTGCGGCATATCATGGATATATCATCTCTGGAATATATAAAAAAAAATTAGTTATCCTAAAAAAATATTAGGTAAATATACCTATTTACATTAATTACGTAATGAAGTTATTTAATATGTTACTTTCCAATCTTCACATTCCGTGTCTATGACAGATTAAAAAAATAAAAAAGAAGAGTTTATTGGAATGATTTAGTGGGAAAAAATAAATTAAAAGGACTCTTAAAAAAAAAATTATCACTTTTAAAATGTGTGTTTATGTGGTATTAGATAAAATGTAAAAAATGATAATTTGTCACATTAAAAATTTATAGGAAATATGTAACGAAAACTTTAAGATTCATCAAAATTTAACGTACGGAACCCGGCTGTTATATTAATTAAATATCTAATAACAATGATAAACAATAATTACACAAAATAGAAAAAATGAGTTAAAAGTTTAGAATAAATAAGAGGAGAAAGAACTTGTTAGTCATTAAGTCAATTTGTTGTCTTTGTTTTCATAGCACATATTTTAGTCTATCAGCATACACTTTAATGTAATTAGTGCATAATTATTATTCCTCCACTTTTTGCATTGACTTACTTGACTTATGTTCCTATGTCCCCTAGGTGAGGCAGAGGGCGTCCACAGTGCATCGCCATCCCGTTCGGTCTTGAGCTAGGCGTTTCATTTCGCTCCAGGTTTTCCCGATAGCCTTCGCTTCGCCAATGACTGTCCGCCGCCAGGTTTGTTTAGGACGGCCGCGTATGCGTTTTCCTTGGGGATTCCAGTCTAGGGCTTGCCTCGGTATATGGTTTGGGTCCCTTCGGAGAGTGTGACCTATCCAGCGCCATTTACGGCATTTGATATGCTGAGTGATCGGGACTTCATTGCAGTGTTCCCAAAGTTGCTCGTTGGAAATTTTGACGGGCCAGTAAATACCGAGAATTTTGCGAAGGCATCGGTTCACGAAGACTTGGAGTTGCTGCGAGATGTTCTTAGTGACCTTCCACGTCTCACACCCGTATAACAGTACGGTCTTGACGTTGGACCGGAAGATTTTGAGCTTGATTCTCCGAGTCAATTTCCGTGATTGCCATACGGGCCGAAGTTGTGCGAAGGTTGCTCGCGCTTTGGAAATTCTCGAAGCGATGTCCTCCTCGGTTCCTCCCGCTTCTGACACGCAACTCCCGAGGTATGTGAATTTGTGGACGCGTTCCACTACCTCTGTGCCGATGACCAACGGGGATGTACTCGTTGCTCTGCACCTCATCTCCTGGGTCTTCCTTGCATTAATTTTGAGCCCTGTATTTGCTGCCTCCTTTCGTAGGTCGTCCAATTTGGTCTGCATGTCTGCGCGAGTGTGACTTAAGAGGCATATGTCATCTGCATAGTCCAAATCTTCTAGGGGGTTGGTTATGCCCCATTCTATACCGCGGCGCTTGTTTTCCGTGGTGCTATGCAGAATGCCATCAAGGACGACAAGGAAGAGAAGTGGCGAAAGTAGACACCCCTGTTTTACGCCTGCATGTACCGCTATGTCCTCCGAGACGAGCCCATTATGCGTCACTTTGCATGAGTAATTCTTGTATAAAGCTCGTGTGATGTTGATTATTTTCTCGGGGACACCAATTTTGCGTAGTCGGGACCAGATGCTGGCCCACCTCACCGTATCAAAGGCCTTTTCAAAGTCTACAAAAGTAAGATATATCTCCCTTTGCCATTCTGTTGCCTCTTCCAGTATGATGCGGAGGGTGTTGATCTGGTCTGTACACGATCGATTGGGTCGGAATCCTGCTTGCTCTCTGCGTATGAGAGGATCTACGGCCTTCGATAGCCTATCCAGAATGACTTTGCAGAGCACCTTAGACGGGATCGAAAGCAAAGTAATACCTCTCCAGTTACTGCATTGACTGAGGTCTCCCTTTTTTGGCACGGTGATAAGCAGGCCTTTGTTCCAATCGTCTGGTAGCTCTTCTTTCTGCCAAATGTGCTGTAGTAGAGGCGTCAGGGCGTTTGCAGCTGTAGCAATGTCTACTTTCAGCATCTCGGCAGTGATTAGGTCGATTCCTGGGGCCTTTCCATTTTTGAGCGAGCGAATGGCGTGAATTACTTCACCTCCAGTCGGTGGGGAACAGTCAATGTTTAGACTTTGCAGAGGCAAATTGTCTTCGGGCATAGCATTAACAGGGTCGTTTGTAACATGGAAGATTTCTTCGAAGTGTTCTTGCCAGCGTCGCAGTTGTCCTTCCGATGTCGCAATAAGTTGGCCCTCCTTGTTCTTCAATGGCTTCTTCTTCGCACTTCGTTTTCCTGTCAGAACCCTCGTGGCTTTGTACATCTCCTTCAGATTGCCGACATCCGCTGCTCTTTGAGCTCCATCAGCAATTCCATCAGTCCACACTCTTCTATCTCGACGGGTGCTGCGATAGATACTCTTGCGGATCTGCCGGTATTGCAGTTTGAGATCTTCCTGCACATTTTCGTCACTCGGGGTAATAAGTTTTAGGTGGAGTTCTCGTCGTTGCGCAATGAGATCCCAAGTTTTTTGCGACATCCACTCTTCTATTGCGTGTGTTTTATGTCCGAGAACGACGGAGCTAGTCTCTGTATAAACCATTTTGATGCGATTCCACTCCGCGTCGACTGTTGTAGGGTTCGTATCGAGAACAGAGAATCTATTTTGGAGCTCCAGTTTAAAAGTGTCGCTGATATCTGGGTTCATCAGTTTGCTGACATCAAAACGTCGGCTTGTCTTTACCGTGTCGATTTTCGCACGGGATGCCGATACTTTCAGTCGCACTTCTGCAACTTAAAGGTGGTGGTCGCTATCGATATCAGCGCCTCTGCGGTTTCGTACATCTAGCAATGACGTCCGCCATTTAGAACTGATGGTCAGGTGATCGATTTGGTTCTTGGTAATGCCGTCGGGTGAGTTCCATGTGTACTTGTGGTGATCTCCATGTATGAATAAAGTTCCTCCGATGGTTAGGTCATTATTCTGGCAAAATTCCAAGAAACGTTCTCCATTCTCGTTGCGTACTCCTAGCCCATACTTGCCCATATGTCTCTCACAGCCAGCGTTGTCTGTACCAACCTTTGCATTTAAATCACCCATGACAAAGACTATGTCCTGTCTGCGGATGTTCTTGAGTGTGGCGTTCAAAGTACTATAGAAATCGTCTTTGAGCTCATCGCTTGCGCTGTTGGTAGGCGCGTAGCATTGGACGACGCTGATTTTCCGGGCTCTGCTGTGAAAACGGGCTGTGATGATTCGATCTGAGATCGGTTTCCAGTCCAAAAGACCTTTTTTCGCTACGTCCGACAGGAGAAGTCCCACGCCGTGTTCTCGGGTGTCGTCTTCATTCTCCTTACCGGAATAGAGCAGTGTGAGTCCTTTCGACGTTCTCAGTTCCCCGAATCCATTCCTACGAACTTCACTGAGGCCGAGTATTTGCAGTCTGTATCGTAGCATTTCTGCTTCTGCTTGGGCTAGTCGGCTGTCGTCACTCAGCGTTCGCACATTCCAGCAAGCAATTCGTGTCCGAGTTTTCATGCCAAAAGTCGTCGGTTTAAGATCGGTCCGGTTTTGCACTATTTTCGTTTCAACAATCTTATTAATTTCAGGTAAGCGAGTGATTAGCCCACTATACCCTAGCCCGTAGGTGGGGGTGCCACCTCGGAGCCAACGGGCAGGCTCGGTTTTATTCGGGTATCCTCCCTAGTGAGTAAATTCTGTTATAAGGCGCAGAATGATCGCCTTTCGCCCTGCATCCTCTGCTCATCTGCATCCCAAAGGTGGCGGTCACGCGACGGCGCGGGTGCAGTAGTCTCCAGGGGGACGAGCGGGGACGTGGATGACGCGGACTGGCTAGGGCTCTGCTTTAAGACGGTGTTCCGCCACGAACACAGCAGCCGGTTTCTTGGCATTTTGTAGGCAATGCTGTTCTCACTATCAGCGATTCCCACCAAGACCATACCCTAGCTTCCCCCCCACTTTTTGCATTAGACACTGATTATTTAAACATATGTAAAATAAAAAAAAATGTACCTTGGTCCGTTGGAATTTGGGCATATTGCTGCATTGAATGCTTGTAATGGTTGGTCATTGTTTAAGATATACTTAAAATCACCACTCTCGTGGTAAGCAACTTTTGGTTGCCATGACTGGAATTTAAAATTTAAATTAGTGCAAGCGTCGTAATTATAATTAATTAGGTACTGTTGGACGTGTACAATAAAAGTGTACGAGTTACGATAATCATATTTTGTCATTAGGTACTTACGCATTGTTTTCATCTTTGTATATTATTTTTATGTAGAAAATAAAACATAATTCAAAAATATATTACCTATACCGACTTAAAAAAGGCAACATTCGACGATTTGTGGATGTTGCCAAAAATCTCATCATAACATAAATAACAAAAAGAGTTCTGTTTATGTTTAAGTATACTTTTAAATTATGAGATCAAATTATAAAATATGGCTGTTTTATTGCAAAGGATTAAAAATATTTATAAAATACCTTTTTTATGCTTTTACAAAGACTTTGTTTGTTTGCTTCCATGTCCTCATCTGATCCAAACCTCGATTCAATCTGTAAAAAGTAATATAAAAATTAATATATGCATGGTTTAACAAATTGTCTTAAGACAATCATAGCTGGCTCTATCCAGTCAATAAAAACGCCTCACTCATATGATAAACACAATATCTCTCGTAGGATATAAGTATGTATACTAGAAATAGTTTAGGTGGGCAGAGCAGAGCTCCTACACGAGTAAAGCAAGAGCTGGTAGCTAATATAATGTACTACTAGCATCTGCCCGCGGCTTCGCTCGCCTAGTGTGTTTATGTTAATTGCCCTGCTCCCAAAAGCCGTAATGTGATGTATTATAGTCTCCTCAATAAATAAACTATTAAGTTTTGAGGCATCAGGGTCCCAATCCTCTTTTTATCTCTAGAGGGGACGAAAATCAACGATATCGGTATAAGACTGCTTATGATGAAATCTCGAAATTCGTTAATCACTTATATTAATTTACCTTGTTTTTACAACACCAATTAAATAATGTCAATAGATGGCGTACTGCATGTATCGATTTGACCGGTGCTAGATTCCTCACAAACTTATAATACTGACAGTTAATTTAAATTTTAAAAATGTAAAAAGTGTGGATACAAAAGTCTTTTAAAAGTCTATTTTAATAAAGCATATTTTCGTTGATAGATAGATTCATATTCCGTATTGTTGACTTTATGTTTGTGTAAAAAATAAAATTAAATTGCTTACTGTACTTGGTTCTTCTGGAAGTTCGTCAACATTAAAAAGGATATTTTGAGCTTTAAGCTGAAATAAGGAAGAAAAACAAATATATATTTTACGGTTAAAATTATAATTAAATGGTATTAAACATATATAGTTATAATAAATATACTAATCAATATTTTATATAACTTAACCTCTACGGTAATATTTATATACCTATAAATAATTTTATTGGCATTTTTTTGCATTTAAATGGGCTTTTATCCTAAGTATTGCTTAATTGTAATAACTTATAAAGACAAAGATAGAAAAATAAAAGATCAAATGTAATTTTTACCTAATGGATTCGATTTTGATAAAATAAATTATGTTGGAGATCAAAAAACAACGGTTAAGTACCTCTGCGATCAATTTCCTTGCTAATTCAGTGGGGTAGTTCTCAACATTTGCACATATTCCATATTTCTTACATTCTTCTGGGGTGTCTGGAAAAAAAAGACACTCAATGTCATTGCTCAAGAGTGTAAACTGAAAATGTACTTTTCCATAAATTATTTATTAAATTATCAATATTTTTCATTATTAACCTGAGATACATAAATTAAATGATGTACGAAATTTAAAAAAGCATAGTTCTTATAATAATTTATATTGTTCAGTACTAAAAATATGATATTGCTATCGCAAGTAACTTACCATCTGTAATAGACTTCGTCATTAACATCTGAAACTATAAAAACACAATAATATTATGACAATGGGCATAATAATTATGTAAATAATAATAAGTTATAATATTATACTAGAAAATATTAAAAGAAGTAAGAGAAATAATGATTTGTATTGACTATTTTTAATGAAATTACTATTTTACAAACGGACCCGACAGAAGTGGTCCTGTCCAAACACATAAATAAATGAACAAATCTTCTGTTCGTGTGTATAAAAATAATAATAATAAAATCGGTCCAGCCGTTTAGGAGGAATTCAGTGACATACACACGTACAGAAGAATTATAATATATGTATATAAAGATATTATTCTTACATAACAAAACAGGATAACAACTACTCCTGCACGAGCCATGGCTTTGAATAAAATTGTGAAACACACAAGTCTATATATAGGCGTAAATAATAAGTATTTATTACGTAGCCAATGATAAAAATTTCCTTATAACACTTTAATTAAATAATAAACAATGGTGACGTCCAATTATTGTGGTTAGGTTTTATCTTACTCTACTTTATAAATGCGAAAGTTTGGATGGATGGATGTTTGTTACTCAATTACGCCAGAACGGTTGAATGAATTTGGATGTGATTTGGCACAGAGATAGATAATAGTCTGGAATAGCATATAGGCTACTTTTATCCCGGAAAAATATATGGTTCCCGTGGGATAGATTTGTTTTATTTTATATCAACTGCTAGCTAGGTAACGGTGAGCCGCTAGCATAATATAAGATATCCTTAATTGTTTCGTGTTAATACTAAAAAATATGCCATTTTTAGTCCTATCTATCCTATTAAGATGTTTCACTTCCTGTTTTAACATTCATTTTTATTTTTTCTTGTGCGTCAAAAACTCAATAAATACGTTTCGAATTTCCAACTAAATTAGTAATTTACAATTTTATTTCAGGGCCGGTCATAGTAGTACCGCCGCACTGACAAATGGTATCTGCCTAGTCACAGTTATGGTGTTACTTGATTTTAGTAATAATGCATTTAATATTGTCGATTTTGATTTTTTTTGTTTGCTATTTTGCCTTACCACATATCTTCGACTTCTTAAATCTTAATACTACTTGTACTGTCGCCAGCAACAAGTCTAGACTTAGAATTCTTACTCTCATTGACCTTCTTCTTCCTTATTCGTTTCGTAATTTCAATTCGCCCTTCCAAATTTATAATAATGATAATAAATTTTGTTAAGAGTAACAATGGCCCAATTTGTTAGTATTACAGACTTATTGTCTATGTTAGTAAATAAAAATACTACTATACTACGTAATTCATTGCTGCGCTCTTCCATTAGAAAGAGCGCAGCAATGATTCACGTATGCACACCAGGAATCCACATTTCTTGTGCATTATAGCGGAAAATCCATCTATTTGCGCAACAGCGAACATCCCTAATGAGTGATGGGCTACAATAACAATATTGAACACGAAGAGGGTTGTATGATTTTTGAGAATATCTAATCTACAGGATGCATGTTTAAAAAGTTAAACAACAGGCAAAGTAATTGTAATGCTTTTTGAACAAAGCGTAAACCTGTGAGCTAGCATATTCGCTCACACTAACAACCCTCTTCGTTCTCTCTCGATGTATCGTCTTTGAGATTGGGAGTCAATATATAGTCAAGATATTTAAATTGAGACTTATAAGGATTCATAATAAAATTCAAAAAGTGGTCGTGATTGGCAGTCCAAAATTAATATCTCGATTTACTTTTTCTCAATTACCATCTATATTCCCCTATGGGATACTTGTTCCATATAATGATAAAGTAAAAAAAGCTTTTTTTGTGGACTGCATATTAATGAAGTAAGATGTCGGTTTAATATGATGGCAGCTGTTGGATAAAGGTATATCATTAGGTGTAGGACGTTCGAGTAAACGAAAATTTGCAAAAGTAATTCGAGTTCTTAATAAAAACTTTTTAACAAAAAAATAAAAACCGACTTCAAACAAAACCGCTAAAAAGTAAAAAATAACTGATTGGTAGTTTTCATTTACTATACATACCTAATCAAATATTTTCGAAGTCGGTGTGCTTTGCTTTGTATGGGCTGGCACCGATTTCGAAAATATTTGATTAGGTATGTATAGTAAATGAAAACTACCAATCAGTTATTTTTTACTTTTTAGCGGTTTTGTTTGAAGTCGGTTTTTATTTTTTTGTTAAAAAGTTTTTATTTTTCCCTTTTTAGTGTAGACAGTAGTAGCAAAGTAAGGATTCTAACGTGTTAGGCTTGTCAAATCAAACAAAATAAGCCCAAACTCAAAGTATCTACTATTAGCCGTTGAAGAGTTCCACCTAACCACCTTCTGGCCTTGCCATCAGATCAGGTCAACAACACTGAACCACTGTACTATCAACGGAAATAGAAATACTTGCAAAGTTTCAAGTCAATATGACAATTAGAAGTAGGTTAAATTCATCATTCGTTGTTTTTCCACCCTTAGGGGTGGTTTTTTTTTTTGAAATTTAAATGGGACCAATCTGGAAGTATACCCTTTCAAACAAAGCAAAAATTGTCCAAATCGGTTAATAAATGACGGAGTTCTGAGGTAACAAACATAAAAAAAAAAATTAAAAAAAAAAAAACATACAGTCGAATTGAGAACCTCCTCCTTTTTGAAGTCGGTTGAAAAGAAACTTACGTCTTCTTCAAAACTCAAATACTTTCAAATTTTACTTATGCTTATAATAAAAAAAGTTTTATAGATATCCGTTCAGGAATTTTACCTAATCCGAACATCTCCGAATCGTGTGTATAAGATTAAACGGGAAAAGAAGTTTATATTTTGTGATCGCACTACTATTATAAAAACTAAAATTTGTATGTATGTGTCTTTGATGAAATTAATAGAGTCGATGACCTGGAGTAAGACACAGGCTATAATTAGCCTCCTCGGAAAGCACCCGAGCGAACTCATAGTAAATCTTAAAGCTAGTTGACAATAAGTTCTTGCAAAAGTATGTCAATGTAAGAGGAATTTTTCATATCGGACCTGTAGTTCCAGGATAATTAGCACGTGCATTGTTTGCAACAAACTAGCTTTTTGTCATTAATCAGTATGAACTTAATATAAAGGTATCTTTACTAATATTATAAATGTGAAAGTGTGCTTGTTTGTTTGTCTTTCTTTCACGTCGAAACGAAGTGACGGATTGCCGTGATTGTGGAGATAGTTGGAGGGCTTAAGTTAAGCTTAAGTGACATAGGCTACTTTTTACCGCGGGAGATCATCAAAATTCTGTCAACTGTCATCCGTGGAGATAGACGTGTTTCTTGTTGCCCTGTTTAGTTATATCTAAAAAAATAGAAAAACTCTAAAATGTGCATAATGAACAATAACAAGTAGTAATTTGAGTAACGTATTCGGACATTTTATACGTTACATATCATAATTAAGTGAAATTGTTACAAAATTGATGAAATTGTGTAGTGAACTTTATGAAGATAATTCACAGTTAGTGATCAGTTTAAAAGACTTTTTTGTGATCACTGTCTTTGATATTTATTATAATAATTTAGTTGCAGGCAGTGGTAGCCCATTGGTAACGCTCTCGCTGGGAAACCGAGTGAAGCGAGTTCAAATCCCGGGTCTCGCACCTCTGATATTTTCATGTGCGAATCATTTCTAACATGATTACCTTGCCTTACGGTGAAAGAAAACATCATGAGAAAACCTTCATGTCTGAGAGAACTTAGCAAGTTTTCGAAAGACATCTGAAGTCCGCCAACCCGCACTTGGCCAGCGTGGTGGACTATGACCTGATCCCCCTCGTATTGAAGGGAGGCCCGTGCCCAGCAGTGGGACGTTAAAAAGGGCTGAATACATTATAATTTAGTTGCACTAGGATGACAATTTAGTCCCGGGGGAGAAGCCAACTCCTACCGGGCGCGTCCCCAGGTGGCGGATAGGGGCATGCCACCCGCTTAGAGGGGCGGGTGGTACCGGAGAAATCCGGCGCGGACCAAATGGCTTGGATGGGGCTGCTCGTCTAGGCCTCGAGCCGAAGACGTTGCGGCCACCGGTGGTGGGACCGCTTGGTCCCACAACCGGATGATGGGTGCCGGTTGCGGGACTGTGGTCGCAGGCCCGCATTCGGCGGAGGGGTAGGCCGCGGCGGGAGAGGAGTGCCGGTATTTCGGTGCGCCGTTCTCCCTACCTTCCGCGGCCTAGACGGGGCCGCCACCGTTTGATGGCGGACGCGGTGGGGCTGCAGGGGAAGAGGAGTGTCGGTGTTTCGTTGCCGCTCTCCCTGTCCTCTGCAGCCGATTGGAGGTGGCCCACTTCGGTGGGCGGTGTTTTGGTTTTATGGGGCTGCTCCGGGTACCTCTCTGACGTAGCAGAGTTGACTTTGGAGCAGCCCCATTGGTTTGGTGGTCTGCCTAGTATTTAGGCAGACCTGCCGCCGGGGCGCCGTAGTAGTTATGCGCAAGCGATGCTGCGGCGTCCCACTAAGGCGGGGGGAAGGGATGTCGGGTTTTAGTGGGTAGTACCGGCTCTTCTAGCCGGTGAGCCCCACATCACCACCTGGGGGATCAGGTGGTATGCGTAAATGCATTTCCCGACGATAAAAAAAAAAAAAAAAGGATGACACGCAGATAAAAATGAAGATGATTATATTCAATGTTCAAAATGTTGTAACGTATATCACTATGGCTGTTTGGGCATCAACTCAAACACAAGAATACAAAAAAAATTGGAACTGTTTGAAGTGTAGTAAATCCAAGAAATGTAATATTGATGAAACGCCTGTACGTTCAAGCACTAATAATCGGTCCAATACAAACGTCAACGATTCCAACGTCACTAAAAGATCATATAAAAGACAGGCCTTGAGTTCCCCATCAACACCTAGCTCATCTACGATCATTATGTTAGATTAAGTACGTGCTATTGTCAACGAAGTCTTTGAAAAGGAGATGTCGAGTTTATTAGTCAATATCAACAAAACTATAACTTCTACCGTCAGCTCTTACTTAAAAAGTATTGACAGCAAAATTGAGGACCTGCAACACTCGATCTCATTTATGAGCGCCCAATATGGTGACATGAAGAAGCAAATTGACACGTATTCTGACATAATTAATAAACAGAAACAGGAAAATGAATCCCTTCAGAGCACCGTAGCGAGTCTTACTAACAAAGTGAATTTAATGGAACAACAAGCCCGGTCTAATGACATCGAGATTCAATGTGTCCCCGAATCAAAAAATGAAAATTTAATCTCCATTGTAAAACAATTGTCAAAGACTGTCGGGTATGATATAGGTGATAGCAGTATTTCTCATTGTACCCGTATTGCTAAAATTAATTCGAAATCTACGCGACCAAGATCTATAGTAGTTCAACTTAGCACACCTTTAATACGTGATCATCTTTTAGCAGCTGTAATAAAATTCAATAAAAATAATTCTATTGATAAATTAAACACTTCCTACCTCGGTATTGGTGAAAGTAAGTCTCCTATTTACGTCTGTGAACATCTTTCATCTACGAACAAACTACTTCATGCGGCTGCGCGACGTAAAGCTAAGGAGTTGAATTACAAGCATGTTTGGGTACGCAATGGAAGGATATTTATGAGAAAAACGGATGACTCCAACTATAAAGTGATTATGAGTATGGATTATTAAAGCAAACTAATTTAACTTTTTTGTTTTAAAATGAATGAAATTATGTTTAACACACACACACACACACATATAGATAGTATTGTCAGTAAGGCAAGTAAAATGCTAGGGTTCGTGATCAGAAATTGTAAGGTATTTAAAAATATTCGAACAAAAGTTACTCTATATAAAAGTTTAGTTTTGAGTATTTTGGAGTATGGAAGTGTTGTCTGGATATCCCATTATGCTACCCACTGTTTGAGAATTGAAAGGCTCCAAAAAAAGCGTTTTTTATATCATGTGGCTTTCTCACTGGGGAAATCTAGATCACTTGCAACTTATACAGAAAGGCTTACGTATTTTAGGATGTTTAGTCTGGAAAAAAGAAGAGATATATTGGATTTAAGTTTCTTATATAAAATTATTAACAGTATATATGACAATCCATCACCAGTATCATCTTTTAATATAAAATCTTCTCGCAGATCTGTTTTAGGTAATCACTCTCCCTTGTCACGTTTTTGTAATATTATTAATAATCATAGCACCTTGGATCCATTCGGAGACATGCTACCTAGGTTCCAAAAAATGCAAAAAATACCTTTAATTTATTTTGTGGTTCTTCCTGTTTTTTTTTCTTTTTTTATTCGAATTGTAATCTTTTTCCATTTTTATGTATTATTTAATTGTGTTAGTGAATTTTATTATTTATTTAACTTAATATTTTATAATAGTAATTTTATTATTGTAACATAGATATAATATAAACATTTTATAAAATCTCCAACTTTGCATGTGATATTCACCTTAAAAGGTAGTTCAATTAGCTATAAAAACTTAAAAAAATTGTACTCGTATATAATAAATTGTATTATTGTAACTAACCACAGGTGAATCTAATAAATAAATAAATAAATAAATAGAAATCCCACGGGAAAACACGTTATAAAACAACCCAAAAAATATTTACTTTTGGTATTAATGCTCTTGAATACAATTAAATAAATATGTGTTTTAGCATTTTTCGAAATTCATCCCTTAAGGGTGTAAAATAGATAATGATAGTTTGTATGAAACCAAACCTTTTAAAAGTTTTTTTGTCGTTTTAGCGCGAGGGAAGTCGCGGGTCCTGCTACGAGTAATAGGATATAAAACATGACGCTAGAGCTTTCAGAAGCGGAGTAATTAATACATAAAGAAATAAAGTATGCGAGCGGAAACGCTGGGAAAAGGATGTACTATATGAAAACAATTAAAATATTACTATGATATTATCTTTATAGGTACTTATATTAGATTAATTTTAAGAAATCGTAATTGGTATTATAAATAGCGAAATGACACAAAATAAATAAATGTTATATTAATCGATGTTCGTCTTCATATGTGTAATGTATATATGTCTAGATGTGTACGCATATTAACTTTTATTTCAGTATCTTATTGAAGTTATAGTGTAGGTGTAACTTCTGGGACCTTTGTGACGTTCGGATTGAGAGTAAAATTTTTATGATTCGCGCTCACACCGACAGCCAATAAGCGACATGATGAAGTTAGATGATAACTGTTTGTTGCTATGGTAACCGTTGTTAATGTCTCACAAATCTATATATATAAAAGAAAGTCGTGTTAGTTACTTCGCTTATAACTCAAGAACGGCTGAACCGATTTAGCTGAAAATTGGCAGGGAGGTAGTTTAGAGCCAGGAGAAGGACATAGGATACTTTTTATCCCGTTCGACCGCGTTCCAATTTTTATGATATTTTAATTTTTGGATTTCTCTTAGTCCGGAATAGGTAAGTATTAAAACATATAATTAAAATGTGAGAAAGAAAGATTTTTTCTTTTTATATCTATTTAAAACGTACCTAGCGACGAACCCGAGCGAAGCGAGGGTGAGCCGCTAGTGATATATAATATTATATTCTTTCTTTAAATGATATTTTATAAATATATGACTGTAATATGCATAATATGCCTTATTTAATTATTTTTATTAATTTATCATTCCTTTTACAAACAGAGAGTTGTGACATACGAGTTGAAATCTTTAGCTATTTTTGTTCTGTTACGCCAAAGAAGTATAACTTCTTACGTGCGTACATAAGTTTTTTAATGTACCTAGTGATTATTTCACGATATTAAGACTATATAATTGTGTTGTGTTGTACATATTTAATATATGTTTTGTAAAGTATTTCGTATAAGGAACAACGTGTGTAGGAGCTTTAATGAACATTTTGTTTAAATAATAATACATTTTATTTAACATAGTATAACGAATAAATTATTAACAAATATAACTAAAGTTTTAATTTTATACTACAATTTCTTAAAAATATACGGCGCAGGAGCAGCATGAGGGAACTTTAAAAATCTTTTTATTACTAACAAATTGTTCCTTTAGATCAAAATAGAACATGCGTCTGTCGGTATATACTTGTTCACACTCTGATGACTTTGATGAACTCAGCCCTTGACAACTTGATGAAATAATGCTAAAAGAAAAAAAAAATGTGATAAAATAATGAATTGAAACTTAAGTATGTGTAGATTTCATTGATTACATCCATCGATCAAAAAAGTACTAGATACACAATCCCATGCAAAAGTTCTCTTAAAACTATCACCAGTTGTGTTTAGGTAATTATTCCTTTTGAAATAAATATACAACAATATAAATTGAACCTTAAATGTAATGCTTAGAGTTGTTTTCACAAAAAAAACTGCGCTCAAATGTTCAAATGAGCGCTCATTCGGTGAGGATATTTTTTGTCGCTGATTGTGTATCTAGTACGTTTTTGATCGATGATTATATCTATTGTTTTGTTCATGTGTATGATCTTTTTATATCCTCGTAATAGTAACTAAAACAAACCAAACATAGCTGTACCTAGTATATAGTACCTAGTGTAATCATGTTTTATTATTAGATATATATATTTGGTACATGTATTTAGTTTCAACGTAATTCACAAATATCAAACTGGTAGAATGTTTTTGCTACATAAATTATGGTTTATAGTTCTAGTAGGTCCTAGTAGTTCCTGAGATTAGTCCGAATCAACACAAACACAATTCTAATTTGTTTAGTGATCTATGTATTTATTATCTTTAATTTTTACTAATTAAATTATTAAAAAAATACTTACTCGCATTTATTTACATGGTATCCTTGAAAATTATAATCAGGTAAGTTCAATATGAAATACCACTCCTCATTCAAATTACTCAATGCTGCTGTCGGAAAGATTATCTGTAAAAATAATTAATTGTTAATAAAATACTGCAGATAAATTTTTATCTCATTATATATTAAATGAGCACTTTTTGTATATATTAATATATTTATATACCAATTTTTTTTCATTTACAAATAAAATATATTATATACCTCGGAAACGGCTCTAAAGATTCCTTTTAAGTTTATCCATCAGGGATTTTTTTGAAAAAAAAACAATTTTAATATCTTTTCCGAAAAAACATGATTTTACAAAAAAAAACGATCAAAGCTCAGGCACTGCTCATTAATAAGGCAATCACTTTAATTATAAATTGTATATATCACCTCTTCCTTCGAAGGACACAGCTGGAATATCTCCTCGTCTCTTACAACCGCCTTTCTCTCCATCGTGTATTTTTCTAAGTTGTATTTGGTCCGCAACTAAAACAGATAGCAAAAAGTTTTATGACTTAAAAAATCTTTATAGTTTTAACTACAATTGTAATGCAGACTTAATCATAAAATAAAAATAACTTTTTAATTACAAAAAAAACCCCCGACACATTCATGTATTCATTGAGGCCATTTTAATTAATAAGCCTAAACACGATATCTCGAGATAGCTAGTTTCGAATCGAATAGTTCTGTGGAAGTTACTTATATATTTCTACCGTCTACATAAGAGCTGATAGCCTGCGAATTTATCGATTTATACTAGCTAAGAAAACTCGATCAAGTCACCTTTCAAACAAAAAAAAAACTAAATTTGTGTTGGAATAATAATATATGATAACTAACTAAAAAATAAAGAATAGAGAGTGCACTTGTGTCTGTACGCATTTTTTAGCACTATCATATCTCCTGTGCAATTGGCTGTGAGATTGGCCGCCGCGCCGTGGCCGATATCAGTCAGGAGAACATTATTGTTATTATAAAACAATTCATCGATTAACTTTATTATTTAATGTCTAATAGGTATTCCTTTTTTTCTCACATTTTCCTATACAGAAAGGCCACCCATGAAAAATATAAATATTTACATTAAGCTGTAATCGAAATGATAAACTCTGGCCCAGTGGGAAGTACCACAATGATTTTTACAGTTAAAAAAATATCTAATTTATATAACACATACCTTTTTGAGGGCCCATTGAGCTAGGTCTGTAGGATAGTTATCAAAATTGTTACATATAGAGTATTTCTTGCAATCGCTGGTGACGTTCGGGGCTGAATACGACTTCTTGCTTAGCCCATTTACTCCTTTCCAACTAATTGTGATAGTTCCTGGAAAGAAATGTGATAGATTAGAAATAATACATTATATGTATATATATATATATATATATATATATATATAAATTATATAATTGAATTAAAATTCAATAAAATTACCATTTTCACTAAACGTATCGGCATGTACGCATGTACTGTGAACTAGAAGCTGTAAGAAAATAAATAAAAATTAGATATTGATAATATAATATTATATATATGGTTCAGAATAAAAGTTAAACACAAAAAAAACTTAAATATTTAAAAATTATATGAAACTAATTATTAAGAATCTCAAAAAATTAATATGCACCGTTAAAGTTGCGACGATGCTTTTCCGAACCCTCGCCATGGCTAGGGCGAGTGTTACACTCGTAATGTAATAAATTATTCAGGACGCTGTATATATACGCCTATGTTAATGATTCTGTTTTCCTTAAAACTGAGTTATGACGTTAAAAGCTCAGGTATTATCATTTTTATATAATCGTCGTCTTAACGTAATATTGTAATAGAGTAATTGGGTCAGCTAATGTTCAAGAAGCACAGAACATATTCTCACGTGATAGAAGATAATAGATGAATGAAAAATCTTTACCTTGAATTTTATTTGTACTAAACTTACAATTCCATGGATTTTATGTCGATAATAATGACTAAGGAATTGTGAGCATGTATGTATTACATATGGCATAGATAAAAAATATGCAGGATCCAGTGTACTTAGTATTCTCTTATCACAAAATAACTAAAGTAAAGAAGGTTACGTGTTTATCGTATTTAATATTATATTTTTATTGTTGTTTTATTCGATTTACACAATTTTTACACGCTTTTAATAGCTTCACTTGTTACTGTATAAATATAATAATTTAAGAACAATATTATATTACACATATATTAAGAATAAATAAATATGTAAGGATCGGGTTTCCCACTTTTATTATCGTGTTTATTTGAAATTTTGTGAGTATGGAGAATCCTAATGTCGGTCAGAATTGCGATAGTGAAGTTGCTCAATGTCTATTAAAATATTTTTTTGAGTAAATTAAGCGATTGATCCTAATTATGTAAGAACTAGATTGTAATAAAAATAAGAATAATTATAAACTATCTATACTCATAACAGTAATTTAGCGAAATCGATGTCCACGATCACGCAAAAAGTACTGAACAGATTTTAATTAAATTTTGTGGAGTGATAACTTATTACTCGGGTCAACATTTAGGATACTTTTTACTACAGGAAAATCTTTTATTTCGACGGGAAAATCAATAACTGGTTCTATCGAGTCGTTCTTAGAAATTTACATTACGCTGGCTAAACATTGATGATATTCTCCTGACCGATTCCGGCCACGGCGACCAATCTCATTGAGACTAGCCAACTGCGCAGGAGATATTATAGTGCACAAGTGTACGCGCAGACACAACGTGCACTCTCTATTCCTGTCACTCTCATACTCCGGTGGGACGACTGCTCGACACGACCAGTGAGAGTTAAGGCGCAAAACCGACGGCTTTACGTGCTCTCCGAGGCACGAGGGTAAAACACCGCCAACTTCCTAACTCCGGGCCGTTACTGAGACTTACTATACAGAAAGACTCAATAACTAAACTTGGCCCGACCCGTGACTCGAACCCAGGACCTCCGAGTGTGCAGCTGTACATGCTAGCTACTACACCACCGAGGCTAAACGTTAAAAGATACATCAAAACAATGTACTACAAAATTGTAGGTCTTAACAAGGCTTACAGAAAAATCTACAATAGCCGTTACAATAGTCGTTTTCCTAAGGTACACTCGCAGTATCTCTTCATGTCTACTTAAAGTGTACCTAGGGACGCACCTGAGCGAAGCGAGGCTAAATCACTGGGAAATAATAAAAAGTAATGATTCTAATTGATTTTTAGTTACAAGTTACAACAACCAAAGTGAAAGCTAAAAATACGGTTGATATAATGTACATGTTAAAATAATTATTTAATCATATTTCAAAATTGTAAATAGTTTAAATCTGTCAAATATATGTAAAAACTCATATTGCGGTCAGCTCCTTGCGACAGAGTTTCTCAGTATTATGCAATGTTTTTGAAATACCGCCCCCTAGGTAATTTTTATTATTAATATTATTCCAATTTAAAATTATTTAAATTCCTATCGACTCATCCTCGCTTCGCTTGGGTTCGTCACTAGGTTGATTCCCCATACAAAATTTCATCCCCATTTTCACCGCCTTAAAGGATGATTTCCGGAATAAAAACAAACATACAAAAAATTAAATCTTTAATATTTATAATTTTAGTATATGTAGATTATGTCTATCAGTAAAACTAAATAGTACGTATGTGAGTAAAACCATATTCGCGATTGATTAATTATTACGTATTATTATAATTTATCTAATTCTTACTAATAATATAGCTAATACATAGAGTTTAATGTATAATTAAAGTTGTTAATTTGTTAAAAACCGCTACATATCTATATGTAATTAATTATGAAATTGTTTTCCTAAAACATCGTGTTTAAACTTAGTTTTCTTAGACTAATGAATGATTTTGTTATTCAACAGATAAAAGCTATTTATATAATATAACTTTAATAGAAAAATTGAACTTAGAATATTTATTTCCCTTTCGATAGAGAAAAGATAACACTTACTCCCATAGACAAGTCAACTTTAAGTTCATAATTACTGGCATTTTCTAATTTTTTTCACGTTTTGCAACCTCCTTTCAATCTTACGTATAACAAATCCGAATTTTTTCAGATACTTGAATAAATATTATTACAAAAACAACTCCTAAGTATATGTATAACAACAGTCATATGAATGATATATCATTCATATGAAACATCTCTACCTCCAAGGTAGAGTATATACTCTACGACAAGTCTGAAAGTGTTCCACGTGGAATTGTCTTACGTTCGCAGTGCGTTTTATTGATAACCTGTAATTATGTCATCCAAAAGAACAAAAAATGAGACATTTGAACTTAACAAGAAAAGAAAAACACTTTCTTTGGAATGTAAACTGAATTGTATCAAAGACTTTAGCAAAAATAAAAAATTATGAATTGGCAAAGAAATTTGACCTACCAGAATCAAGTATCAAAACGGACCGAACGTCAACGGACATTAAAACTTAACTCTGAATTAACGACAAACTTAACGACATCAAAATATCTTCAGTTTATACTGTTCATTATCAATGTAAATTCTTCTATTTTCTAACATTTTATTAAACATGTTTCTTCTAAATTACTGTTTTCTTTAGAGTCTAGTCCCGATTAAACATACTTTATATGTATTTATATGCAAAGTTGAACGCGAATTCGACTTACACGGTTATCGCTCGGTCCCACCTATCGCGTAAGTCCGGGGTATTACTGTATTAGTATAACCTTACAAGGCAGTTTTTGTATATTTTCTCAGAAATGAGATATTTTCCCGTGGTAAAAAGTATCCTATATGTTGACCAGGATAACCAACTATCACCATACCAAATTTCATCAAAATCCCTCCAGTGGTTTTTCCGTGATGCGGTAACAGACAGACAGACAAAAATCCTAAAAACTATAGATTCGGCCTCGGTATCGATAATAATGTCTAATTCAATAAGAATTTCCAAAAAATATTTAATGTACAGATTTGGCTTAGTTACAATTTTATTATATGTATAGATTAGATTCTGACTAAAAATTAAAATCATAATAATTATTAATTTATATTATTCTTAATTTTAATTGCAATTTTGATTTTGTCTCTTACATGTTATGAGTTTTAAGTTGCCTGCAATAAATGATGATGATTATTATTATTAATTAAAAATTGTATAATCACCTCTTCCTTCGAAGGACATAGCTGGAGTATCTCATCGTCTCTGTCAACTACCTTTCTCTCCATCGTGTATTTTTCTAAGTTGAATTTGGTCCGCAACTAAAACAGATAGCAAAAGGTTTTACTTACGAATTAAAAAATAATTACTACATTTTAACTACAACTGTGATGCAGACTTAATCATAAAATTGTACTTAATCATAAAATAAAATAACTCTTTATTATAAAAGTAAAAAAAAACCACGATATCTCGTAATACCAAATTTCGCATCGTTTAGTTCTTTGGAAGTTGTTCGTATCTTTTTACCGTCTACAAAAGAGCTAACAGCTTACGAATGGCTGAACGGATTTTCTCGATTTATACTAGCTAAGAATACTCCTGATCAAGTCACCTTTCAAACAAAAAAATACTAAATTTTGCGTCGGGATTAATGATATGTTATAACTTATTGATTTAAAAAAATATCGTTTTGTATTAATAAAAAAATAAATAATTTTGTTTTTTATAAGACTATTTACTTTTACATAAAACAATAAATAACGTAAATAAGCTATTTGCAAGTTAAACTAAGCTCAATGCAGTTAAACTAAATTAAACTCATCGTAAAAAATTCTATAAGGAAACAATAGAAATCTTACTAATTAATCAACGCTTACTCGTTAAAGATAATACAAACAAAATAATCACTGGTAATGTCGTCAGAAGTGTCACATTTCCATTTGTTTCTTATTTACTCCACATTGAATATAAAATAAGCTCGCAAATGAACTGCCTCGGTAGGATATTAGATAACATGCACGGCTACAGATCCGGAGGTCCTGAGTTGGATTCGCGGTTCGGCCAGGTTCAGTTATTGTGTACTTCTCAATAACTCGGGAGTTGGCGGTGTTTTATCAGATCACTAAAAATAGAGAGTGTACTTGTGTTTGTATGCATTTTTGTACACTATGAGAGATTGCAGATGAGATTGGCCGCCGATATCAGTCAGGAGAATATTATTGTTATTATAAAACAATTCATCGATTAACAAAATTTATTATTTAATGTCTAATAGGTTTCCTACACGTTCCTGCACACTATACAGAAAGATCACCCGTGACCAATATAATACCAATATAATATTTACATTAAGCTCTAACCTGAAATAAACTCTGACCCAGTGGGAAGTCCCACAATGATTTTACAGTTAAATAAATTAGCTAATTTATATAACACATAGTTGTCAAAATTGTTACATATCGAGTATTTCATGCAATCGCTGGTGACGTTTGGGTCTGAATACGACTTCTTGCTTAGCCCATTTACTCCTTTCCAACTAATTTTAAAGCTTCCTGGGAAGAAACGAGATAGATTAAAAATTAAACATGTTCATCAATGAATTATATATGTACATTGTACATCATGTAATATAATTGGATTAAAATTGAAATTCAATAAAAAATACCATTTTCACTTAACACATCCGCATGTACGTATATACTGTGAACTAGAAGCTATAAGAAAAAAGAT
This sequence comes from Brenthis daphne, assembly GCA_947093115.1. NCBI lineage: Eukaryota > Metazoa > Arthropoda > Insecta > Lepidoptera > Nymphalidae > Brenthis > Brenthis daphne. Next base: position 19,014,053 of record OX352483.1, read on the forward strand.
TAAAAATTAGATATATATGTATAATGTGATATTATATATTGCTCAGAACAAAAGTTAAATACTAAAAAAATGAAAAAAAATATTTGAAACTAATTATTAAGAACCTCAAAAAAAAATTGTACCGTTAAAGTTGCGACGATGCCTTTCCGAACCCTCGCCATGACTAGGGCAAGTGTTACAGTCGAAATGTAATAAATTAATCTGGACACACACACACACACGTCTATTCAATCTGATGATTTTTTAAGGCAACGAATTTCAACTACTCGCAGTTAACTTTAACTTTTATTATTTTTTGTTATATCGTGTGGGTCATTCGTTAATGAATATACTTCTCATCAAGTTGTCTTGGTACGCGGTTTTATTTTTACCCCGTGTCCCTGTTAGTCCCGTACATGGTCCTTTATGGAACGGATAGGGTTTATATGGGTATGAATAAAAGTTATTGAAAATTATATATTCAAATCAGCGATTGTTAACGACGGAAATAATTAATTAACATGGACATGGAGATACTGAGAAGTAATGGAAAGATCGAGTACATAATGAATTTAAATTTTTTTTTTTATAAATAATATCGTCATACCAACACTCAAACAGGCTGTATTTAATTTTATAGTAAGTTTATATAAAAGTGTAGTACATTTTTACCTGTATAACTATTATTATAACTCGTGGTATGTTTTAGAAATAATTTGTTAGTTAGTGTTCGATATTATTACAAGTTATTAGTAATTATATTGTAAATTAAGTTAATTAATTGGTAATGTACTTAAAGTTATAATTTCTTAAAGTTATTTAGTTAGATTTCATGTCTAAGACAAAATTAAATAAAAAATAAAAGTTTGTCATTAGGTATAGGTTTATTAATTGTATATCTTTATATATATAATTCTTCTGTGAGTGTGTATGTCACTGAACTTCTCTCAAACGACTGGACCAATTTTGATGAAATTTTTTGTGTGTGTTCAAGGGGATCTGGAAATTTAAAGGTTTAGATTCACAATTTGAATAATAATTTTCATCAAAAAAATTATTAAAAAAAGTTTGAAATTTTCAAATTAAAGACGTGTAGACAGGACAACGTCTGTCGGGTCCGCTAGTACAAATATAAGTTAACAATTACTTATTACATAGCAAGTAGGTAAATGAACTTTTTGTATATTTAAGTATTTTATTATTTTATAAAATTGAAGTTGTTATTATATATATATAGGTTCCAACATCACACGCTTCCCAGTAGGTATGAATTTCTTAAATAGTTGTGATGTTATCGAGTTACAATTGCGCATGAACAAGATTGACTCTTTATACGAACAATACTATGAGGTACAGTTGCGTTAAGAATGTGTGGTTGATGATGTAAAAATACAGTTGTGATTCGAGTAATTATAATATTATAAAGCCTTATCTAGGTCTCAAGAATTATTAAAATTATATAATAAAGTTTCACAAGTGCACAAGTGCACAAGTGTACGCGCAGACACAAATGCACTCTCATACTCCGGTGGGACAACTACTCGACACGACCAGTGAGAGTTAAGGCGCAGGACCGACGGCTTTACGTGCTTTCCGAGGCACGGGTGTGAAACACCGCCAACTACCCAACTCCGGGTTGTTACTGAAGCTTACTATACAGAAAGACTCAATAACTAAACTTGGCCCGACCCGTGACTCGAACCCAGGACCTCCGAGTGTGTAGCCGTACATACCACTACACCACCGAGGCAGTTGAACACGAGGCAGTAGAATCACAAGCCTATTAAGTTGCCTACTATACAGTCAACAAAATTTAGTGTTTTGGACGCACCCGAGCGAAGCGACGTCAGTAGTAAATAATAAAAGGTAATGATTCTAATTGATTTTCGGTTACAAGTTACAACAACCAAAGTGAACGCGAAAAATACGTTGACAATTTAAGGTGCACGTTAAAATAATTGTTTTTATTATTTCATCATATTTCAAAATTGTGAATATGTCGTTTAAATCGGCCAAATGTATGTAATCACTCATATCGCGGAGAGCTTTGTGTGGTAGATTTTCTCAGTATGAATTACTTACTTATGTTCCTGTGTCCCCTAGGTGAGGCAGAGGGCGTCCACAGTGCATCGCCATCCCGTTCGGTCTTGAGCTATGCGTTTGATTTCGCTCCAGGTTTTCCCGATGGCCTTCGCTTCGCCAATGACTGTCCGCTGCCAGGTCTGTTTAGGACGACCGCGTATGCGTTTTCCTTGGGGATTCCAGTCTAGGGCTAGCCTCGGTATATGGTTTGGATCCCTTCGGAGCGTGTGACCTATCCAGCGCCATTTACGGCATTTGATCTGCTGAGTGATCGGGACTTCATTGCAGCGTTCCCAAAGTTGCTCGTTGGAAATTTTGTCGGGCCAGTAAATACCGAGAATTACATACATTATAAATTGATATAAATCGCTAAATTGCTTATTATAATGAGAAATAATTAAATATTGTTTTAGTATATTGCTTATCACTTGACTCATATTCTTCATTTATTGTTGTTAATAAATTAATTTGTGATTTTTTGTAAGCTTATCTCATCTGTCAAATGTGCTTATCAGTTGTTTTAAATAATAATTTTTAAATTATATACAATTTTGGTACATTTGATTTGTATAAGAAGATAACATTTACATATCTTCTATAACATAAAAATGAATCGCTGAATGTGTTGGTAAGCGCAAATCTCGAGAGCAGCTGAACCGATTTCGCTAATTCTTTTTTTAGAATATTCTTTGAAGTACGAGGATGGTTCTTACGGGGAGAAAAGTGCCAGAAAAAGTCTAAAAACAACACTTTTCTTCTTCACTTTTCTTTTCCCATACAAAAGATTCGTAATAATACTTAAAAGTCAATTTGAACTTTAATACCATACCATAAAGTTTAAGTGTTAGTGGAGGGGTTCCGGCAAAACAATGGAGTGTCGTTACTATCGTATAAATATTAATGTCAATATTTGTCAATATTATTAACAAAAAAAAATTATATGGCTAACGCTGGCTAATAACTATTTATATCTATTTAAAACGTACCTAGCGACGAACCCGAGCGAAGTGAGGGTGAGCCGCTAGTTTTACAATATTATTTATTATAAACTTGATATATTAGTTTATCTTGATATATTTATTATCGCAAATGATTTATTCAGTGTCGGTATGAGTTACTCAGAGATCAACCCTAGCTATGGCATCAGATTAAACAAACTTTAATCTCTTAAGGTTTTCTGGATTTACTATGTTTTTAAAATTACGAGTTGATATTGCAATATTATGGTATAAAAAACTAACTTGAAACGACTATGTCTCAAACTAGAATTATGAATATTACACTATCCGTATCCCGTGACATTATAGAGTCAATATAACATAGTTAACAAAACATTGGCTAATAGGTGAAGGAGCAGGACAAAATAAGTTATTATGCGTTTATATAACATGGGTTTATTTTGGTTGCCATTAAACAAAATATACATATTTATATTAGAAAATAAAAACAAATTTTGTGGAAGCGTTCCTCATGAAACTCAGGAGTTGCTGGTTTCATTTGAATTCAGCTATTAGATACGTTTTAAGTCACAAGAACAGCATGTTGGAACATGAAAGTACCCTCTTGCAGTTCGGTTGCCCTCTATATAATACATTTCGTTGAGTCTCGTTTTCTCAATGCACTGGCCTTCGTATCCCAACAACATTGTTTCACTGCGACATAACATGGATATATCATCTCTGGAATATATATAAAAATATATATATTAACTAGCAGTACCCGTGGCTTCGCCCGCGTTCAAACTACTAAAAACAAACTCTTGGGCTCTGTGTTATAACTAATAATATTTTGATGGCTGTAATGATTTTCAAATGTGTATGATTTTGATTCGTGCATCGAGGGTGGTTTTTTTACGTTTTCACAATACATACATACTTTATGACTTACACAAATAAGTTCGTGTTTCTTAAATATATTATGAAAAACATTTTTTTTTATACCACGTCGGTGGCAATCAGGCATGCGGCCCGCCTGATGGTAAGCAGTTAACGCAGCCTATGGATGCCTGCAACACCAGGGGCATCACATGCGCGTTGCCAACCCTTTAAGGACCTATTTACTCCCCTTTTGAAGGACCCCATACTGTAGCCCTCGGCAGGGAGTTCGTTCCACAGCGAGATGGAATTTTTTTATTTAAAAAAAAATAAAAAAGAAATCCATTTTTAAAGATTTTTTAACATAAATTCTGTAAATTAAAATAGTTAGTAAACTCCACTATCTTTATTTTTGGCACATTTTTCTACTCCATCTTTAGAAAGTTAGAGGAAGAGACTACAATGATATAACTCAAATACAATGCTTAAGACTGTACAATCATGTAACTCGGCTAATATGGCTTTTAAGTTAAATCACCCGTTACATAAAATATAAAGTGCCATTCTTTTTTTCTATAGCTTTCTGCCCGCGGCTTCGGTTATTAGCCAGCGTTAGCCATATACATTTTAATATTTTTTTTCGTTAATTTTTCATATTTTTCTTTCATAAGAACCTTCTCCTGAGAATAACAAACACAACAAAAAGAAAATAGTTAAATCGTTCCAGCCGTTCACGCGTGATGGCGTGACCAAGGGAAATAGGGATATATATATATATATATATAGTTTATATATATATATATATATATATATATATATATATATATATATAAACGTATATATATATATATACGTTTGGCTCAGTTTGTAGTGACCCCACTTGCTGTGCCAGCGGTCGCGGGGTCATTTGTGTGATGAGCACGAATGTTTGTACTCCAGTCATGGGTGTTTATATTTATAATATGTATGTACCTATTTAAAGGCATACATATATGTATTATGTAGTGCATCAACTATCTGGTATCCATAACACAAGCCTCGTAGCTTACTATGGAACTATATGGTGCTGTGTTCTAATGTCCCAACATATTTATTTGTTTTCATAGCACATACTTTATTTAGTCTATTGTTTTGGCGCATACACTTTTTTTATGGTATTCAGTGACAAGTGAGCAGATAGCCCACCTGATTGAAAGCGGTACCTGTTGCCCATAACACCTACGGTTAATGCACTTAGGTTTTATGTTACAAAAATGCGTTGTCACTGTGAGGACTAACATGATATGCCTCTTGCCTGTAATTGCGCTGGCTACCTTATCCTTCAAACCGGAATACAACAATGTAATCGTTTTTGCTTGGGGGAAGAAATAGATAAGGGGGTGGTACCCATCGAGTCGGACTCCTCAGGCTTGACAGAGTCCTACCACCGGTAAAAATTTAATTAATGCATTATGATTCCTTCAGTTTTTGCATTGAACGCTGATCAGTTAAACATAGATATATTATGTAAAATAAAAATATATAAAAAATATACCTTGGTTCGTTAGAATTTTGGCATATTCCTATACTGAATACTTGAATTGGAATATCATCGTTTAAGATATGTTTAAAATCACCACTGTCGTGGTGAGCGAGTCTTGGTGACCATGACTGGAATTCAAAATTTAAATTAGTGCAAACATTGTAATAATTAATTACTGTTGGACATGTACGGTAAAAGGGTACGGATTACGATAATCATAATATTTTGTTATTAGGTACGCATTGTTTTTATTTTGGTATATTATTTTTATATGGAGAATAAAAAAGTTATTTAAAAAAAATACCTTTTTTATGGTTGTACAAAGACTTTGTTTGTTTGCTTGCCTGTCCTCACCTGAATTTAAGCTACATGCAAGCTGTAAAAAAGTAATATAAAAATTAATATATGCATGGTTTAACAAATTGACATGATATAATCATAGCCGGCTCTATCTCACTAATGAAATAAAGAAAACAAATATCATATCTCTCGTAGGATATTAATATGTATACTAGAAACAGTTTAGGTGGGCAGAGCAGAGTTCCGACACGACACGAGTAAAGCAAGAGCTGGTCGCTAATATAATGTACTAGCATGTATGTGCCCGCGGCTTCGTCCGCCTCGTGTGTTTATATTAATTGCCCCGCTCCTAAAAGCCGTAACGTGATTTATTAAAGTTTCCTATATCCTCAATAAATAAGCTATTCATCATCGTCATCATTATCATATTCAGCATTGTCCACTACTGGACATAGTTAAGGCCTCTCCTATGGCACGCCACTGAGTTCAATCTTCAGCTCTGTGCGTCCAACCGTTGCAAGCCAGTTTTCATATATCGTCGTTCCATCTAGCTGGAGGGCGAATAATTAATTAATTAAATTTATTGTATTTTATTCTATTTTTATGAAAAATAGAGTCAATTTTGTATGCAACAATTACCCGTAACTGAAAATATACCATATCTCAAAAACTACTCACATATCTTTTTCAAATAATAATTTACGTTAAAAGTATCGTACCTAAAAAGAGTAATAGCTATGTCAATTTAAGTATTTATACCACTTATATAGTACTTAAATTTTATTTTTCTCTAGTCCCATGTACGGAATGCCACCACTATCTTTTTATTTTTAAAATAATAATTTGAGAATCAGAACTTCAATAATATAGCTGTTATAGTTTCAGTTTCTTCATATATTAAACAATGTGAAAAACACAATAAGTACAATATTTAGATGAACTTAATACTAAGTGATTCGAAGAATTTTTCCTTAAAAAATTTGCTGTTCTCCAAGTTTTTCAACCATTTCCTCTAAAATAATAAAATAAATAGTCTAGATATACAAAGAAGACTTGTCTTGCCTGTGTGATACCTCACTAAAATAAAACTATGTATATTTACATTACTAAAATGGTAGCCACACAAGATAAATACATAATATACACTCATATTTCGCCAACTATGTTTTCGAAGTCCCACGTAACATTAAGCGGGCGTTAAGCAGATTACTTGGCACTTTTCTAAACTATTATTACTGAATATTTCCCAGTAGAACAACTCAATAATATACGCTACTATAGTTTTTTACAATTACTATTAGACCGACGAGGCAGCCAAGGAACGCTTATTTTATTTCAGACTCAGGTTCCTCCCTAGGTCCCCTCCTAAATGCGTTCACCTTGTCATGGTGGGGGGCTGGGTGGGGCAGTAGTGCCCAGTAATCCAGCCGAGTGCGAAGCCAAGAAACGCAAAGGGAGGTGGCCCGCCTCGGTGGGCGGTGTGCCATGCGGGTAGCTCCTGATACTTCTCGATCTCGCAGCCCCATGGCTGATGTAGTCTGCTTCGGCAGACCTGCCGTCGGGGCGTCGTGGTTGAATGTCTAAGCTATTCTGCGACGCCCCATTAAGACGGGGGTTCCGTTGGGTCTTAATGGGTAGTACTGGTTTTACCAGTGAGTCCCATACCTCGTGCCTAGTTGGTTAGTTTAGTATGGAATACATATAACTTATTTTCCAGTGGGAACGAGATAGTCTGCCGCGGTAAAACGGTAAAAAGTAACCTATATCCCTCTCCAGACCTCCATCTATTATATTATTTATACTAGCATTGCCCGCGGCTCCGCCCGCGTTCAGATGACCAAAAACCAAATTCTTAGGCTTTACATATGTTTTTGTATTTTTTCTCAGAAAGGAGATATTTTCTTTTTATTTTATTTATATGTTGACCCGGATAACCAGCTATCATCATACCAAATTTCATCAAAATCTGTCCAGTGGTTTTCTCGTGATGCGGCAACAGACAGACAGACAGATAAAAATTCTAAAAACTATAGATTCGGACTCTGTATCGATAATAATGTCTATTTCAATTAAATTTTCCAAAAAATATTTTATGTAGAGATTCGACTTTGTTACAATTTTATTATCTGTATAGATTTAAATTGTAAAAGTGATGTTTTAAAAGTCTATTAGAATAAAGCATATTTTGATTGATAGATTGATTTGTAACTGATATTTGTATAAAAAATAAAACTTACTCTATCCATATTAAACGTTGGTTCTTCTGGAGGTTCGTCAACAGTAAAAATGGTATTTAGAGTTTTAAGCTGAAATCAGGAAGAAAAACAAATTTAAAAACTATGGTTGATTGTTATAATTTAAATAGTATTGGACATACATATATAGTTATAATACATACATTAATCTTTATTTCTATATTTTTATCTCTACGGTAATATAAATAATATATAAACTAGCATTACTCGCGTCTCCGCCCGCGTTCAGATGACCAAAAAACAAATTCTTAGGTTTTACATATTAGTATACTCTTACATTGTAGTTTTTGTATTTTTTCTCAGAAATGAGTCATTTTCCCGCGGTAAAAAGTATCCTATATGTTGACCCGGATAACTAGCTATTACTATACTAAATTTCATCACAATCCCTCTAGTGGTTTTTCTGTGATGCGGTAACAGATGAACAGACAGACAGACAGACAGACAAACAGACAGACAGACAGACAAAAATTCTAAAATCTATAGATTCGGCCTCTGTATCGATAATAATGTTTATTTCAATAAGATTTTCCAAAATTTTCCAATTGTCCTCGTACTAACGACTGTTTTAAACCTTAAGTAGTGAATTCGATTTAATCCAAAACTTTTTAACAAAAAATAAAAATCGACTTCCAGGCACTAAAATGTAAAAAATAACTAAACGGAGGTTTTCATTTAGAATAGATACCTAATCAGATATTTTCGAAGTCGGTGCCAAATTTATATGGGACTACCTGGGAAGTATACCCTATGAAACAAAAAAAAATTTTTCCAAATCGGTTCCGGCGTCTTTGTGTAAGCGGTGAACATACATAAAAAAAAGATTCCGACGAATTGAGAACCTTTTCCTTTTTGGTATTGGAAGTCGGTTAAAAATAAATTATTTAAATTATATTGGAGATGAAAAGGCAACCACCTCTGCGATCAATTTCTTTGCTAATTCAGTGGGATAGTTTTCAACATTTGCACATATTCCATATTTCTTACATTCTTTTGGAGTGTCTGAAATAAAATAGACATGATCATTGATCGTCAACGTCATTAATCAAGACGAATAACACTCGAACGAAACTTGGACAAAACGCTCCAATAACACGTATAATATCACGCGTATACAATGATTTTGTAAAAAGCATAACAACACTAGACATTGGTTGTGACGGGATCTCAGTTTTTGTGAAAAAAATGTAACGACACTTTAGCAAATTAATTAATTGTTAACTTTTATAATACTCAAAAAATTTTTTACATAAATTATTATAATATATTTTATTTATTAAATTTATTTTTGTAGTAATTAAGCAAGCAATTGTTAATCACTTTACTTTATAAGCAAATTATAGACACTGTTATTGTTATAGAATGATGTGTTCTCCTATAATTGGAAGTACATAGTAATTTCAATAGATGATAGGCATGTGTTAGATGTAAGTTAATATGTACATGTGTTCGAGAGCCATTTAAATAACAAATAAATAAATAACCAACCGACCGACCGACCGACCGACGAATGTACGAAATTTGAAAAAAATATATTATTATTATATTATAGTAATTTATAGTAATTTATATTGTTTAGTACTGAAAATATAAATTTGCTATTGCAAGAAACTTACCATCTGTAATAGATTTCGCCATTAACATCTGAAACTATAAAATACACAATAATATAACAATGGTTATATGTAAACAATAATAAATGATAATAATATGATACTTAAAAATATTAAAAGAACTGAGAGAAATAATGATTTGAATGGACTATTATAAAATAATTTACAATTTTACTAGCGGACCTGACAGAAGTTGTTCTGTCCAAAAACGTAAATAAATCTTTTGTACGTGTGTATATTAAAATAAAAAAAATATATATTAAAATAGGTCTAGCCAAATATAAAGAAAAATATAATCTTACATAACAAAACATTATAACAACTACTCCTGCACGAGCCATGGCTTTGAATAAAATTGTGAAACACACAAGTCTATATATAGGCGTAAATAATAAGTACTTTTTACGTAGCTAATGATAAAGATTCTCTAATAACACACAAAATAAATATTAAACATTGGTGACGTTCAACTATTTTATAAATAAAATAAATAAATGTTATAGTAATCAAAGTTCTTCTAGATATGTGTACGTATATATGTCTAGACTAGCGACTCATTATCGCTTCGCTCGGGTTCGTCCCTAGCTTGCTTCCCAATACAAACTTTCATCCTCATTTTCACCCCCTTAAGAGATGATTTCCAGGATAAAAAGTATCCTATGTCCTTTTCAGGTTCTCAAACTATCTTCTAACCAAATTTCATCTAAATCGGTTCAGTAGATCCAGAGATTACCCCCTACAACATCACAAACGCACAAACTTACCTCTTTGTAACATTAGTGTAGATATGTATATATCGACGTAGGAAAGCATATTTGCTGTAAGTAGACAAAATACCTAAAGTGACTTTTTACTACCATTAGAATCAGAAAAATAAAGCCGCATCGAATGACCACCCGGGTCATACCACCTGTGTCTATACGATGAAAAAAAATTACATACGCTGTTGAAAATGCCCGTACTTATATTTTTTTAGCAAGATTAAATGCTGTAAATCTAGTCATTTTAGATATTTTGTATTTACAGCAAAAGAAAGACTGCATTTTTTGTTTTACAAATACTTACTTCTTCCCATTTAAAAACTTAACGCTACTTACAGCATATGTGCGGCGTGTGATTTTTACATTCGGTTACTTACAGCAAGTTTAGGGAACCTACAGTTTTAGTTTTTGTTATTTACAGCAAATCATCACGTATTTGCTTTAAAAGCTCACACCACATAATGCATTTTAAAAACCTGTGATTTTTTAGAAATTTGAGATAATGCATTTTGATAAATCATTTATCATTTCATTTTACCGTTACGTCATTGAAAAAATGATAGTACTTTGAAGTTGTTTCGGTGTTACCGCGTCGCTACCGGCTCCGCCCGCAACCTTCATTCCCTGTACGACATTCTGTTATTGTCTCATTATGTTTTATCTCATATATATAAGAGAAAAATACTTTTTTAATTCATTGTATTGTTGAAACGAAGTTCTGGCAGCATAATTAGAGTTTCAAATTTTGTTTCAACAATTTAAAAGACCATTATTATTTTTTTACCATTTACGACATTTTATTTCAACCAAAAATTACATTACCAACTTACCCACTGCATTTCTAGATCTAATTATAATTATAAATTTAATCTTACATCATGAATGGCAGTACCCAAATAAATAAATTTACTGCATACAGCATATTTACCGCCTGTAAATTGATAATATCCATCTACGCGTATATTTTTCTTCCTTAGTTACAGCGTTTTAAAGGTATGTGATTTAAAAAACGGTTTGCTGTAACTAGCCAAACACGTACTTATAGTAACTTTGGATAAAAAGTTTACATTGCAAATGGTGACTGGCAGTTCAATAAACCTATGTTCCAAAAATGGTAGCAATATCATGGATAGGTCAGACACTATTAATTCTTTTCCGAAATTAATAAAGTTTTTTGGCTCTGGTGAACAATTGAAATATGTCTACTTACAGCAAATATGCTTTCCTACGTCGATATGTACTTATTATTAACTTTTATTTCAGTATCATTTTGAAATTATACTTCTTTTCGCACGTTTGGAAAAAAATATGAGAGTAAATTTTTTTCGATACGCACGGACACCGACAACCAAAAAGCGACATGATGAAGTTAGCTGAAAGCAACATGATTAATATAGCTGTATTCCTACTTTCTTAGAGTTACGCGAATACTTGACATTTTAAATAAAACTATCTTTTCGTTTCGAATGCTTTACAGCAATCATGGTCACGGGAAAGACTCTCCCGTGACCATGATTGCTGTAAAGCATTCGAAACGTCGGGAACCAAAAATCAAAATAAATTCGCGAAAAAATCCGAAAAGATAGTTTTATTTAAAATAGCTGTATTCCTTTTAAAAACAGAGAGTTGTGACATACGGGGTAAAGTCTTTAGCTATTTTTGTTATGTTATGCCAAAGAAGTATAATTTCTTATGTACATAAGTACATACACACGTTTTTTCTAATGTAATGATTATTATTTAACTATATTAAGATTATATAATTGTGTTGTAAATATTTAATACCTGTTTTGTAAAAGTATTTCGTAAAAACAACGTGTGTGGGAGCTTTAATGAAAATTTTGTGTAAATAATAATACTTTATTTGACATATAACAAATATAAATAAAGTTTTAAATATTTACTAACTACAATTTTCTAAAAATATACGGCGCAGGAACAGCACGAAGGAACTTTAAAAGACTTTATACCAACAAATTGTTCCTTTAGATCAAAATAGATCATCTTTCTGTCTGTATATACTTGTTCACACTCTGATCGCTTTGATGAACTCAGTCCTTGACAACTTGATGAAATATTGCTAAAAGAAAAAAGTATGTTATATTATTTTTTTCATGTATATGATCTTTTTATGTCCTCCTAATAGTAACTAACCAAACATAACTGTACCTATGATGTTAAACATGATTTATTATTATATCCTATTTGCTACATGTATTTAGTTTTAACTTAACATAAATTATAACTTATTACCGTTCTAGATAATTCCCAGTAGTTCCTGAGATTAGAGATTATAGAATTGTGTTTGAACAAACACAAACACAATTCTAATTTATTTAGTGATTTATTTATTATCTTTTATTTTGTAACTAAATTAGAAAAAAAACTCTTACTCGCATTTATTTACATGATATCCTTGAAAATTATAATTAGGTAAGTTCAATATATAATACCACTCCTCATTCAAAGTACTCAATGCTGCTGTCGGATAGATTATCTGTAAAAATAATTCATTGCTAATTAAATACTTAATATTTATTTTTATATTATAATATTAAATGATCCTGTTTTGTTTATAAATATATTCATATATTTAAATGTATTTTAATAATATACATATAAGCAAAATGTTTTATTTTGAAAAAAAAAAATATACTATATACCTCGGGAACGTCTCTAAAGATTCTTTTTAAGATTATTCATATATAGGTATTTAAAAAAAACGCATTTTTGTTTCTTTTCCGAAAAAACATGATTTTACAAAAACAAGTCGATCAAAGCTCAGGCACTGGTTCATTATTAAGACAATCACATTAATTACAAATTGTATATCACCTCTTCCTTAGAAGGACACAGCTGGTATATCTCCTCATCTCTGTCAACCGCCTTTCTCTCCATTGTGTATTTACTAAATTTAAAATTGAACCACATCTAAAACAAATAGCAAAAAATTTACGACAAAAAAAAATTACTACAGTTTTAACTACAACTGTGATGCAGACTTTATTTTACTTAATCATAAAATAAAAATAACATATTTTAAATGTTATATTTTTGTTTATCTGCACAGGTAAATCTCGCGACAAGCTTTCATATCATATGAATTGTGTAATGTAATAAATTTAAGGGTTTGCTTTAATTTAAAGTTAATTTTCTTCTTTTTAGAGCATTTAAATAAAAGCTTGTTTTTAAATATGTTATTTTATTTTGTTTTGTTGTTCATATTTTGTTCGATAAAACAATATTATTTAATGTCTAATAGGTATTCATTTTTATCCTACACATTCCTGCACACTATACGGAACGACCACCCATGACCAATAGAAATATTTACATTACGCTGTCATCGAAATGATAAACTCTGGCCCGGTGGGAAGTTCCACAATGATTTTACAGTTTAAGAAATTAGCTAATTTACGAGTATATAACACATACCTCTTCGAGCGCCCAATGAGCTAGTTCTGTAGGATAGTGGTCAAAATTGTTACATATCGAGTATTTCATGCAGTCGCTGGGGACGTATGGGTCTGGATACCACTTATACATGTGGCTTAGCCCAAAATGTCCTTTCCAACTAATTTTGAAATTTCCTGGAAAGAAATGTGATAGATTAGAAATAAAACATATATACATCAATGAATTATATATGTACATCATTTAATATAATTGAATTAAAATTCAATAAAAATTACCATTTTCATCTAACACATCCGCACGTACGCATGTACTGTAAACTAGAAGCTATAAGAAAAAAAAAATAGATATCTATAATGTAATGTTAAATGTAGTGTAGAATAAAAGTTAAATAATAACTAAAAACTTAAATATTTAAAAATTATATGAAACTAATTATTAAGAATCTCAAAAAAATAATATGCACCGTTAAAGTAGTGACGATGCCTTTTCGAACCCTCGCCATGGCTAGGGCGAGTGTTACACTCGTAATGTAATAAATTAATCTGGACGCTCTATATATACCCCCATGATACTTAATAATTACTGTTTTACTGAAAACTAAGTTATGACGTTAAAAGCTCAGGTATTATTATTTTTTTAGATACTCGTCATCTTAACAGCGTTAAATCGTAATTGGGTCAGCTTTTACTTTTCGTTACAAGCTTTCAAATTCATGTTTAAGAAGTACGGAACATATTCTCGCCTGGTTGAAGGTGATAGATGAAAATCTTAATAAATAAAATAAATAAATAATAAATATGTTGGGACATTAACACACATCACCATCTAGTTCCATGATAAGCTACGAGGCTTGTGTTATGGATACCAGATAGTTGATACACTACACATATATAACTTTTAAGTACATACATATATAAATATAAACACCCATGACTGGAGTACATACATTTGTGCTCATCACACAAATGAATGCCCCCATCGGGACTCGAACCCACGACCGCTGGCGCACCAAGTAGGGTAACTATAAACTGAACCAAACGTGTCGTCAAATCAAATCTTAACATTGAACTTTTTTTGAAGTAAAATTACAATTACTTATAAGCATGTATCTATAACATATGGCATACATAAAAAATATGTTGGATGTTGCTTGGTATGAATATTCCCTTATCGCAAAATAGCTCAAGTAAAGGTTACGTGTTTATCGTATTTAATATATTTTTGTCGTTATTTAATTCGATTTAGTTTAGCGAGTAGTGTTTTATTTTAAGAAATAGGTTCCTACTAATTTGATCATTTGATCTAACCGTTTTCTAATTAATTGGAATAAGAAAACAATTTTTACACGCTTTTATTAGCTTCACTTGTTACTTTATAAATATTATACTTTCGTTATATTATTATATTATCTACACATATTACAAATAAATCGATCTGGATAATATAAAGAAATGGATGGAAGGAGGATCGGGTTACCACTTTTACAATCGTGTTGCTTTGAAACTTGGTGAGTATGGAGAATCCTAATGTCGGTCAGATTTAACTGCCTTGGTGGTGTAGTGGCTAGGATGTACGGCTGCGCATCCGGAGGTCCTGGGTTTGAGTTCCGGGTCGGGCCAAGTTTAGTTATTGAGTATTTCTTTATATTAAGCCTCAGTAATAGCCCAGAGTTGGGAAGTTGGCAGTGTTTCACCCCCGTGCCTCGGAGAACACGTAAAGCCGTCGGTTCTGCGCCTTAACTCTCACTGGTCGTGTCGAGTAGTCGTCCCACCAGAGTATGAGGGTGACAGGAATAGAGAGTGCACGTTGTGTCTGCGCGTACACTTGTGCACTATAATATCTCCTGCGCAGTTGGCTAGTCTAAATGAGATTGGCCGCCGTAGCCGGAATCGGCCCGGAGAACATCAATGTCGGTCAGAATTAAGATAGTGAAGTTCTTTAACGTCTATTTACATGAGTTTAACGTACATTAAACGATTGAGCTCCACAATCTTAATTCTGTAGAACCAGAGTATAATAATAACAATAATAATAAACTATTTATATACATAATAAAACAGTAACAAAGCGAAACCGATGTACGTGATCAAGCAGAAAGTATTGAACCTATTTTAATTACATTTTGTGTAGTGATAACTTATTATTCGGATCAACATTTAGGATACGTTTTACTGCAGGAAAACCTTTTATTTCGACGGGAAAACGTAATACTCGTAACTGGTTCTATCGAGTCGTTCTTAGAAATTTAAGTGTCTAATTTTATTAACCTTATTTTTAACCACAGATGGCTCAGTTAACTGTTAACAAGTATTTTCTTAGAATTTAACCGCGAGGTATTGAGAGATACATTAAAACATTGTATGAATCTAGAAAATTGTGGGTCTTAATAAGGTTTACAGAAAAATCTGCTATAGTATAAATCTTTCTTCTAGGGTACACTCGCAGTATCTATTCATATTATATATTTAAAGCGTACCTAGGGATGCAACCAAGAGAAGCGAGGTCAGTAATAAATAATAAAAAAATAATATATATATATATTATATATATATATATATATATATATATATATATATATATATATATTATATAATACAAGTTACAACAACCAAAGTGAACGTTAAACATACGTTGACAATATTTAAGGTGCACGTTAAAGTAATTGTTATTATTTCATCATATTTCAAAATTGTGAATATGTCGTTTAAATCTGCCAAATGTATGTAATCACTCATATCACGGACAGCTCCGTGTGGTAGATTTTCTCAGTATGATGCAATGTTTTTGAAATGCCGCCCCCTAGGTAATTTTCATTAAAGATTCCGTAGCATTAAGCAAAAACGGAACCTGTCTGTCCGTTTGTCATAGTAATTTTACTCAGCTACTATTGGATCTATTTTATTGAAATTTGGTAGATACTCGTATGTGATTCGCTAGACGATTCTGTATTCAAATTATGAAAAATTAAAAATAGAGTCGGTCTTCCTACCGCTGCATATCACTGAGGGGTGAAAAAATAAAAATCCACATTAGCTTCTCGGGATGTCCTCCGTCTATAAGTTTTTAAATATGTGGTGAAAACAGGAAATAATAAAATAATATATTATGTTAAAATATAAATTATCGACAAAAAATGATTTTAATGTTCACTTTAGAATGTAAATATACAAGTCAACTAGAGAATATGTCGATTATAAATATTAACAATTCTTAATACTTTCTTAGATTTACGCGAATGTTTGACATTATTAAATAAAACTATCTTTTCGGATTATTTCGCGGATTTATTTAGATTTTTGTTTCCCGACGTTTCGAATGCTTTACAGCATCCATGGTCACGGGAGAGACTGAGGTGTTACATGTCTTGAATGATGTCTGGAATAGTACATAGGCTACTTTCTATCCCAGGAAAATGTACAGTTCCCTTGGGATAGATTCATTTTTATTTTTTAGTAGCGACGAATCCGAGCGAAGTGAGGGTGAGCTGCTGATTTAATATACTCGTAAGATCATCCTTAATTGTTTCGTGTTAATACTACAACAAAACGGACGGACGGACGGACGGACGGATGGATGGACGGACAGACAGACAGACAGACAAAAAATCCAAAAACTATAGATTCGGACTCTGTATCAATAATAATGTCTATTTCAATAAGATTTTCCAAAAAATATCTAATGTACAGATTCGACTTAGTTAGAATTTTATTATATGTATAGATTTATTTAAAAATATTATGATTATATAACTTTGTTGTGTTGTACATATTTAATATATGTTTTGTAAAGTATTTCGTATAAGGAACAACGTGTGTGGGAGCTTTAATGATAATTTTGTTTAAATAATAATACATTTTATTTAACATAGTATAACGAATAAATTATTAACAAATATAACTAAAGTTTTAATTTTATACTACAATTTCTTAAAAATATACGGCGCAGGAGCAGCATGAAGGAACTTTAAAAATCTTTTGATTACTAACAAATTGTTCCTTTAGATCAAAATAGAACATGCGTCTGTCGGTATATACTTGTTCACACTCTGATGGCTTCGATGAACTCAGTCCCTGACAACTTGATGAAGAACTGGAAGAAAAAAGTAGGTATGTGATAAAATATCTAATTGAATCTTAAGTATGTTTAGATTTCATTGATATAATCAAAAAAGTACTAGATACTCAATCTCATGCAAAAGTTCTCTTAAAATTGTTACCAGTTGTGTTTAGGTAATTATTCTAGTTTTTAATAAATATACAACGTAATTTGAACCTTAAATGCAAGGGTTAAGCCAAACATATGTACCTAGTACGTTAATCATATTTTATTATTATATATTTGGTACATGTAGATTTTTTTTGATACATAAATTATAATAGCTTATATCCCTCCTAGTAGTTCCTGAGATTAGCCAGAAACACAAACGCAATTTCTAATTTATTTAGTAATTTATATGTTATCTTTATTTTAGTACTAACTAAATTATAAAAAGAAACACTTACTTGCATTTATTTACATGATATCCTTGAAAATTATAATCAGGTAAGTTCAATATGAAATACCACCCCTCAATCAAATTACTCAATGCTGCTGTCGGAAAGATTATCTGTAAAAATAATTCATTGTTAATAAAATGAGCATGATCACTTTTTGTTTAAATATATTTTGTGTATCTCGAAAACGACTCTAAAGATTCTTTTTAAGTTTATCCACATAGGTTTTTTAAATAAACGCAATGTTTATATTTTTTCCAAAAAAAAACATGATTTTCCAAAAAAAAAACTTATCAAAGCTCAAGCACTGCCCATTAATAAGACAATCACAATAAATATAAATCGTATATATATCACCTCTTCCTTCGAAGGACACAGCTGGAATATCTCTTCGTCTCTTACAACCGCTTTTCTCTCCATCGTGTATTTTTCTAAGTTTAATTTGGTTCGCAACTAAAACAGATAACAAATAAATTAATAGTAAAAAAACAATTTTAAAAATAAGCTTTTATTTAGATGCTCTAAAAAGAAGAAAATAAACTTTAAATTAAATCAAACCCATCAATTTATTAAATTACACAATTTATAAGATATAAAAGCTTGTCGCAAGATTTACCTATTTTGAATGTTATATACTTATCTACCTACAAGGTTAAAGATAATACAAACAAAATAATAACTAGTAATGTTGTCAAAAGTGTATATTTCTATTTGTTTCTCATTCACACCACACTGAATATAAGCTATAAACTCGCAAATGAACTGCCTCGGTAGGATATTAGCTAACATGCACGGATACAGATCCGGAGGTCCTGAGTTGGATTCACGGTTCGGCCAAGTTCAGTTATTGTGTACTTGTTTTAAGAAACTCTCAGTAACTCGGGAGTTGGCGGTGTTTTACCAGATCGCTAAGAATAGAGAGTGCACTTGTGTTTGTGCGCATTCTGGTGCAATATTAGGTAATAGGTATATCTCTTGGGAAGTTGGCTGCGAGATTGGCTGCCGTGGCCGATATCAGTCAGAAGAACATTATTGTTATTATAAAACAATTCATCGATTAATAAAATTAATTATTTAATGTCTTTTTTTAGGTTTCCTACACGTTCCTGCACACTATACAGAAAGACCGCCCGTGACCAATATAAATATTTACATTAAGCTGTAATTGATATTTGAAACGATAAACTTTGACCCAGAGGGAAGTCCCACAAGGATTTTATAGTTAAAAAAATTAGCTAATATATATAACACATACCTCTTTGAGCGCCCATTTAGCTAGGTCTGTAGGATAGTTGTCAAAATTGTTACATATCGAGTATTTCATGCAATCGCTGGTGACGTTTGGGTCTGAATACGACTTTTTGTTTAGCCCATTTACTCCTTTCCAACTAATTTTGAAATTTCCTGGAAAGAAATGTGATAGATTAGAAATAAAACATATACATCAATGAATTATATATGTATATTGTACATCATATTACATAATTGTAAAAAAAATAAAATTCAACAAAAATTACCGTTTTCACTTAACACATCCGCATGTACGTATGTACTGTGAACTAGAAGCTATAAGAAAAAAGATTAAGCATTAGATATCTATAATGTAATGTTATATATTGCTTAGAATAAAAGTTAAATACTAAAAAGCTCAAATATTAAAAAATTATAAGAAAATATTTACTAAGATTCTCAAAAAAAAATAATATGCACCGTTAAAGTAGCGACGATGCTTTTCCGAACCCTCGCCATGGTTAGGGCAAGTATTACAGTCGTAATGTAATAAATTATTCAGGACGCTGTATATATACGCCTATGTTAATGGTTCTGTTTTCCTTAAAACTGAGTTATGACGTTAAAAGCTCAGGTATTATCATTTTTAGACAATCGTCATCTTAACAGCGTAAAATCGTAATTGGGTCAGCTTTTACTTTTCGTTACAAGTTTTCAAATTCATGTTTAAGAAGTATGGAACATATTGTCACTTGATTGAAGGTAATAGATGAAAATCTTAACATTGAATTTAATTTCAACTAAACTTACAATTGCTTGATTTTATGTCGATCATAAAAACTAAGGATGTATGTAGTACATATGGCATACATAAAAAATATATAAATAAATAAAAAACAAATAAAACAATTAAAAAATAAGAAAACAATTTTTACAAGCTTTTATCAGCTTTTATTAGCTTCACTTGTTACTGTATAAATATAATAATTTAGGAACATTATTATATTACACGTATATATACATATTATAAAATTGTAACTAAGCCGAATCTGTACATTAAATATTTTTTGGAAAATCTTAATGAAATAGACTTTATTATCAATACAGAGGCCGAATCTATAGTTCTTAGAATTTTTATCTGTGGTTCTATCGAGTCGTTCTTAGAAAACACGTCTAACGCTGGCATAACTTCAAGAGATACATCAAAAACCATGTACTAGAAAATTGTAGATCTTAATAAAGTTTACAAAAAAATCTGCAATAGCATAAGTTGTTCTCCTATGGTACACTCGCAGTATCTATTAATATCTACTTAAAACGTACCTAGGAACATACCCAAGCGAAGCGAGGGTGATTCGCTAGTAAATAATAAAAAATTAATGATTTTAATTGATTTTCGGTTACAAGTTACAACAACCAAAGTAAAAGTTAAAAATACAGTTGATATAATGTGCATATCAAAATAATTATTTCATCATATTTTAAAATTGTGAATAGTTTAAATCTGCCAAATATATTAAATTGCTCACAACGCGGTCAGCGCCGTGCTGTAGATTTTCTGAATATCATACAATGTTTTTGAAATGCCGCCCCCTAGGTAATTTTTATTAGGATTCCGTAGCAAAATGCAAAAAGGAACCTGTCTGTACGTTTGTCATAGTTATTTTACTCAGATAAAATTGAATCTATTTTGCTAATGAAATTTAGGTAGATATGCGATCCGCTAGACAATTCTGTAGTCAAATTACGAAAAATTAAAAATATCGCGGTTCTCCCTCCTAATGCATGTCACTGAGGGGTGAAAAAAATTTGAATTTCCGTCTATAACTTTTGAAATATGTGGTGAAAATAGGAAATAATAAAATATTATATGTTAAAATATAAATTATCGACAAAAACTGATTTTAATTTTCGCTCTAGAGTGTAGGTAAATGAGTCAACTAGAAAATCTATCGATTATACCTATTTTCTTTTTTTTTTTTTTAATCTTTATTTGAAGGACTTGTTCACATAACAAAAAGCGAACATGTCGTCCTTGTAAATTTTACACATGGACAAATAACGAGTAAATACTTAATTATAAATAAAATTATGCGCAGAGTAAAGAATACATAATATAGAAAAGATTCTACTAGTTTAGCGGACATAGCAATATTATACTAATTTAATATTATTACAGATACAAATAACAATAATTATGTACCGTCTTGACTAGATCTAACACGTAAGCCAACCTTGGTTAATTTATACAAAGGTTTGGCATGATCTGAACAAGGATTTGCTAACATTATGTTACAGCTACCAATTTGTTTTAATTCGTGATAATTGTTAACAAACATATTTCTCCTCATGCGTTCGTTCCGAGTACATTCCACTAAAATATGATACACATCTTCGGTTTTCCCACATTTAGTGCAATTCGGTGATACGGCTTTATTCATCTTAAACGCGAAATAATTCAGTGGAATATGCCCGGAACGCACTCTTAACCCTGTCACAATAGAATTTCTGTCTAATCTACAAGACTCAAACCAAGGCAAAGAATACGGGTCAGATCTCAAGATCCTATACCAAATCCCTTTATTTACCGATGTATTTTGAAAGTGTGCGGTCCACAACTTATATACATATTTTTTAAGCAATACTACGATGTCATTAATAGAAGGTAACACGCTGAGTGGTATACCTTTTGATACTGCGTCATTCGCTAATCTATCCGCACGTTCATTACCTGCCAATCCTATATGAGACGGAATCCATTGAAATGTTACCCTCTTATTTGATGCTTCCAGCTTACATATAGCCTTCAATATCTTATATGCTATCGGAGCTCCTCGAAAAGTCGAGGTGCACCGAGCAATATGTTGGAGCGCGCTTTTGGAGTCCGTAAAGATAACAAAATTTTTGAAATTACTAATACTGCTGATATACTCCAAAGCCTCATACAAGGCAAACAACTCAACATACATAATAGAAATTATTGATTCAATTTTGAATTCGATTTTTCGATTCGATTATTTTCTTTTTATTTTTCATAATAAAACCTCTTAAGTAAAATGGCTGCGTGTGGCTGATCGCTATTAAAATCTACAATTTTATAATACTGTTACTACAGTCACTGTTTTTTTAAATTCTTATATTATGTTTATTTGCTTAAGCCAGACTATTATAGAACAATTATAAAATGTACAGTTAGAACAAAAATGATAGAAAATATGAATAAAATTAATACCTTCCAATTTAAAATTATTTAAATTTCTATCGACTCATCCTCGCTTCGCTCGTGTTTGTCACTGGGTTTATTCCCCGTACAAAATTTCATCTCCATTTTCACCCCCTTAAAGGACGATTTCCGGGATAAAAATTCGGCACACATAAACAAACAAAAAATCAACTCTTTCCTCTTTATAATATTAGTATAGATTGTACCTATCAGTAAAACTAATTAATACATATGTGAGTAAGACCATAGTCGCATTGACGCAAGCCTGCATTAATTATTGCATATTATTATAATTTATTTAATTGTTACTAAGGATATTGTTAATATATAATAGCTTTTAAAGGTATGAGTAAAGTTGTTAATTTGTTAAAAACCACTACATATATGTAAATAATAACAAAATTGTTTTCCTAAAACATCGAGTATAAACTAAGTTTTCTTAGACGAATGATTGTTTTTGTTATCCAACAGATAAAAGATATTCATAGAATAATATACCCTAAAGAAAATTTAATAGAAAAATTTAACTTAGAATATTTATTTCCGTTTCGATAGAGAAAAGATAACACTTGCCTCTATAGATAAGTCAACTTTAGGTTTGTTATTATTTGCATTTTCCAATTACAAAAACAACTCCTACGTAGATGTATAACACCAGTCAGTCATATAGGTACTCTACCTTGGAGGTAGAGACGTTTTACCTTCAGTCGGCTGACTTTATTTATTCTTATGAGTTATGACACATTTTAATTTGACAATGACAATAAGCTATTATATACTAAACTAGCGGACCCGACAGACGTTGTCCTGTCTACACGTCTTTAGTTTGAAAATTTCAAACTTTTTTTAATAATTTTTTTGATGAAAATTATTATTCAAATTGTGAATCTAAACCATTCCCAGATCCCCTTGAACACACACAAAAAATTTCATCAAAATCGGTCCAGTCGTTTGAGAGAAGTTCAGTGACATACACACTCACAGAAGAATTATATATATAAAGATAGAAGAAAATGTGTTTAATAAATTTGTGTGAAGGACCCTTATTTTTAGAGTGTAATAATTATTATAACATTTATTTCACAAAAAAAGTTACAACGATTTCAAAATTCCTAAAAATATATATATTACACTCTTACACACATATATGTAAGTAGATATATGACTAATTTATAGAATTAACCAATTTATAAAAAAAATATTATTTATTATCTGCGAAACAAAAATGTGCCATTAAAATCCTATAAGTCGTTCTTTTTATAGAAAAGAATGACATATAAGAAATCTAGACACTTCTTAATAAATAAAATCCTATACATTTCCATGAACAAACAAAACATACAATTCTATGAAAAAAGTGTTCAACTTACCTAAACCTTACATAAATATAAATTAAATAAATAGGTTGGGGTATTAACACACAGCCTCATCTAGTTCCATGGTACGCTACGAGGCCTGTGTTATGGATACCAGATAGTTCATAGACGTATTACAATTCTCGGATTCGAACCCGCGACCGTTGGCACAGCAAAGAGGGGTCACTACACATTGAGCCAAACGTGTCGTCACTATTATATGTTATATTATTAATAGCAATTTAAATCAATTTATATTATAAATTGATATAAATCACTAAATTTAAAATTACCCATTATTATGAAAAATAATTAAATATTGTTTTTAATATATTGCTTATCACTTGACTCATATTCTTCATTTATTTTTGTTAATAAATTAATTTGTGAATTTTTGTAAGCTTGACTCATCTGTCAAATGTGCGTGCGCTTATCAGTTGTTCTAAATAATAATTGTTCAATCATATACAATTTTGGTACATTTCATTTGTAGTAGTGATCGCTCCGTGGTTGAAAATCAACCATAATTCATTAAGTTTGATCGATATTAATTTTTTTTCATAGGTATACAGATAGCTGATAAAATCCAAAATAATTTTGAAACGGGCCTATAGCTTCAGAGATTTGCACGTACAGACAAACAAAATTTTTATATTTATATTATGTAAGTACTCATATAATATTGATAAAGGTTACCTAACATCATATTCGTTTAGCAGTGAAGTAATCAATCAATACATATAATAAAATTGTAACTAAGCCGAATCTGTACATTAAATATTTTTTGGAAAATCTTATTGAAATAGACATTATTATACAGGCCGAATCTATAGATTTTAGAATTTTTGTCTGTCTGTCTGTCTGTCTGTCTATTACCGCATTACTGAAAAACCACTGGAGGGATTTCAGTGAAATTTAGTATGATAATAGCTGGTTACCCGGGTCCACATATAGGATACTTTTTACTGCGAGAAAATATCTCATTTCTGAGAAATCGATAGTAAATGTTAAAACGTAAGTAGGGGTGAACCCGAGCGAAGCGAGGGCGAATCGCTAGTTATATATAATTAAAAAAATATGCGAGCGGATTCGCGGGTAAAATAAATTTTGGCTTTCTGCAGTCCTTCTCTATACAAAATTTGACTATGCCAAAGCTCATTCTCCTCCAACCTACTTGCAATATGCTTAAAAAGAGATTCAAAGTTTTCTCTTCACGTATTAATATTTAGATAAGCAGTAACATTTACATATTTTACAATATTATTTATTAAGTATGAACTTGATATATTGTGTGGACTGATCTTGAAGAGAACTCTTAGAAGTTACGTTAAAGTAGAAGTTTTCTTTATCTTATATATAAAATTTCCATGTCACAATGTTAGTTACCGTACTCCTCCGAAACGGCTTTACCGATTTTTACCAAATTTTATATGCGTTTTAAATTAATTTTTGTAATTCAGTAGGTCTGAGAATCGGCTACTATCTATTTTACATACCCCAAAGTGATAAGGATAAGGGTGGTCCTCCCAGACCCCACCCCAGGGACGAACCCGAACGGAGCGAGGGTGAGTCGCTAGTATTCATATATGTTTACCTCAAATTATCAATAATGAAATTAATATGCATGAAGCCAGAATTATCTGATATGAATAAAGATTTTAAATGAGTATCATATAGAAGCTTTATACATAAATACAAGTAAAATACACCGTTTTCTTCTTCAAAGCATGGAAAAAACCTGCAAAAATGTCATACACTTTATTGAAAAGCTTTGCCGATCTTCAATATTTTATTTTTCGGTAATGGAAACAAGTTGTCTGTGAAATGTATGCATTGATAATATTAATACTGCAAGGTTGCATTAATTAGATTAATATGTAAAACTCCAATCTGCCATAAAATATTTTTTTGGGTTTAACATCTAATCATCGGCCAATGGATATTCCCGTTTTACTTCACAGCTACAGCAACTTGGTATGGGGAAGTATATCGACACAAGATAATCGTAAAAAGGTGGCTTAAGCGCGAAAATTTTTCTTTCTATATACTTTTGAACGCACTTTCCATAGAAGGGGGGTGTGAAGTATGCTTTATCAGAACACCTTTCGGGTCTACTAGGGTTGCCACTGAAACATGGAAATTATATCTATATTAAATATTTTTTTAATATTTATGTTTAACTTTGAATATTATTTGTGTAAAATTATTTTAAGAGAAAGCAGTTTTTTTACTAGCAACATTTTTAATTATAATTTGTAACCTTTGATCATAGTATTATCCTGTATCGTCTATTTCTATTATTACGCATTGGGGTTTGCGTGATGCCTATTATGTGGAAGTGTATGGTTTCCTTATATTCTTAGATTTACGTAAAGTATTAAAAAAAACAAGTTTATATAGAAATTTCTTGCTACTTGCTTTGTAGAGTCTGTGCTAGAGACTTTTCAAATTTATAGTTTTTGATTTATATGACTTGATTAAAAATGCTGCTACATATTAAGACTACTAATTTATGATTAATTGAAAAAACCCTACGCAAATTAATTGTTATTTAACGATAACACTGGCACGCGTGAAGCACTTAATCGAGCAATCATACGTCAAAATGCCTTACATCATTTTGGTAAAGAGCTGATACTCTTACACTGCTGGACCGATATTAACCAAACATAGCTAAGAACCACCGCAAGGAATGGCTTTCAAATGAAAAAAAAACCGCATCGAAATCGGTCCATCCGTTTGAGAGCTACGATGCCACAGACAGACAGACACACACACAGACAGACAGAGAGACATTGACGTCAAACTTATAATACATCGCCGTCAAAAATATGTTTATGTTAGCTTACCGACATTTTTCAATAACATAGTTTTGTGGATTTGTTTTTGAATTGAGAATCAAATACCACTTGTTATTGTCACGTACTACTTGGGGGTGAATTATCTGAAACATAATAAATATTAACAACGCGTACTACTACCCATAAAGTAGGAGATAGCTAGTTCGATTCTTGCGTGAAATAATCATTTGTATTTATGATATGTATTGGTCTCCTTTTCCAAAAGAAAAGTAAGCAAAAGAAAAAGGTGCAAAAACATTGAACAATATAGTAATTATATATATTTTCTTTTAATATGAATTTGTATAATCATATTTGCATAAATTAAAGGTATTATATTAGAAAAAATTAAAATATACATAAATTATTTCCAATTTTTGATACGTTTGCATCTTTTCCATTTCAAATATAGGGCAAATTCCCTGAATAGCAGTAAACACTGAAACTTAATTTATTAATTAAATGTAGGCACATAATATTATATTTATCAATATTTATAATAATATTATAAATGCGAGTTATGCAGTACAACATTACATCAGTTGAGGAAGTCCCATGAGTTACGGAGAGTATACTTTATGAAGATAGCTAAAGTTGCCAGCGTCAACTTATTTACAATTCTGATTTTGTTTGTTTTGGTTTTAATTGAAGCATTATTGCGTCAGTCGAGCGTGTCTCATAATATGTGTATTTATATAATAAATAAATATTGTGTAAGGTTACATAATAGTTTTAATAAAATACATAAAAAATTTAAATAAAAGAGTAAAAGTGCGAATTTGATACATTTTCCATCTTTTTGGTGAGAAAGCTAGAGATTTTTCTTCCATTTAATTATCACCTGACTAGGCACTACTTTGTTGTAATATTGTAAATTATATATATTAAAATAACAACTGTTAAGTTCCTTGCTGGCTTTTCTTAGCAGAACTGCTTTTCAATACTGTGGTAGCTTTCTCACGGACAGACGACGCTGACGAATTAGACTAAAGTATAATTCTTTTGGTCTGTGACTGTAGATCGTAAAAATTAACTTAATAGTGTCATCGTACAATTGTCATGACGTTTCAATAGAGAAGATAGTTTTAATTAATTTTAATTTACATGAAAATAGCTCGCGTAGTCTTTTTATGTATAGTTATTTCGATTCTAAAAGTCATATCGTGATGTAAGATAGCTTATAACCTTCTTCTAGAATTGGGCTATAAAAATGGAGAAAGTTTATCAAATCAGGCAGTTTCAGAGATAAGAGCGACCAAACAAAAAACAAACAAAATTTGTATGTACATATATTAACTTCTTTGATTTGGATGCAACATCGCACAAACAAATATACAAAAACACAAACATACTTATACGTAAATCATGTCATGTCAACATTGATATACAAAAAATCTATATATCGTGCATGCTAATCATAGAATGAATACTTTTTGTAGTCGCATTCACGAGCAGTGACTAGTTTATTATACTCTATACATATAATAAAATTGTAACTAAGCCGAATCTGTACATTAAATATTTTTTGGAAAATCTTATTGAAATAGACATTATTATCGATACAGAGGCCGAATCTATAGTTTTTAGAATTTTCAGAGTTTTTGTCTGTCTGTTACCGCATCACAAAAAAAAACCACTGGAGGGATTTTGATGAAATTTGGTATGGTGATAGCTGATTATCCGGGTCAACTTATAGAATACTTTTTACTGTGGAGTCATATCTTATTTCTGAGAAAAAATACAAAAACTGCAATGTAAGAGTAAACTAATATAGGTATAAAACCTAAGAATGTGGTTTTTGGTCATCTGAACGCGGGCGGAGCCGCGGGCAATGCTAGTTATAAATATACCTCCAATTGTGAAGAACACAAATCCTCATATTCCGAATTATTTATTTCTTCAACATCGTATTGTGTTATATGTTCCCTCGGATCCACATCTGCATGAAGTTTGATGTTTGCCTTTGAGAGCTAAAACACATAGTATTGTACCTATTGATTACATGTAGTTAAATTGACTTATATTTTTTTAGGATCGTTGTGATTTGAAACTCGATGAAATGAAAATGCGACACTAATAAGAGACGAACATAAATATATGGGATTAAGCCGGCGAGGGAAATTTTGTTACATTTATTTTTTTAATTCAATGACAAGGAAAAGCAAGGACTACGTGTGTTATGCTAATAATTATATATCATTAACAAATACCAGCGTTATTATTTCCGACACGTAATCGTATGGATAGTTGGGTATGTGTTCACAGAAGCCAAGCTCCTTACATTCTTCAGGGATGGTTAAAGTAAAATTTTTTATACCATTAATTTTCATAAGAACCGGGTGATCTGTAAAATAAACTACATTAATAGCTGACTAGGTAAAACTTCAATTTTGATTGTGATTTTAAATCTATATTAAAATTATTTAGAAAAATTAATTTTAGTTTGGAACATTTTTTTTTAATTTTCCAGATGTCAGGCTTTCCGCAATTTTTCCCTATAAACATTATTCGGATTATTAGCAACATTTAAAAATGACCAAATCAATCCATCCGCTCTCAAGTTAACCACTTACCAACGAACACCCTTACATTTTTCTATATACATAATAATCTAATAAATTTTGTCAATTTTCAATTCAAGATAGATTTATAATAAATATTTAATATTACAACTGAAACATTACACACGTACCTGTTATTTTAATTAAAAAATTATTCACTGCCTGCGTTTCATAGTTTTGTAATAATGTCTGAAATATAATAATTAACACCTCCGGGTAAATTTTTAAGAAAGGAATACATATATATATATATATATATACATATATATATATATATATATATATATAGGGCTATCGATTCGGTTCAATCAGCCCGGGATCTACTTCTCAGCTTGTTTTTAAATAATTCAATAAGCTTTCAAATGCTTTATATAATATATTTTATATAAATATGAAACCTAAAAAATTTTCAGCTGCTTTTGTTTTATTAAAAAATCTGAACGCAGCGATAGGATATCGGGAATAGAAATAAATTCATAAATTTTTCAAAATGAAACTTACCAATAAAAGTAATATTTTCGTTGACATTCTCATTGTTATGGATTTTATTTTGAAAAATTTTTTACAAATATACTTACAGGGAAACTTTCGTTTACGTGTAAACGCTATGAACTGTATGAGCAAAATGCTAACTAAATTAAATTTAATGAACAGATAAACATAATGAGGTTTTATTTAATTTTGTTATGCAAGGGCCATTGTACTACAATCTGAAACATGCTTTTAATTAAAATATTTAGATGTTAAACCAATAAATTAATGATTATGCTATAAAAAAGAAAAACATCTATATTTTTTTAATCATTTGTACATATTATAATAATGAAATTTATTATTTAATCTAAGCAGGTTCATTAATTAATAGTAATGAAATGACGTTCATGTTTCTAGATAAGAACTCTAAACGTTCGATTTTTTTTCTTAATTATGATAATTAATATCGAAAATTAAATATGACAGTTAATTATGATCTCGTATATCTCAAATGACACTCTAAGCTCGTTTAGCAAAAGTCCTTAAAGAATGATCCAAAAATAAGTTTTTAATCTTATAGTCTAAAATCCAAGTCTATGTGGTGGACCCCTCACTCTTTTTCTAAACGAAATATATTTTTTAACCATAAAACATATTAACAAACACAATCCAGGGGGGTTGGCACCAAAAATTTGCTTCAGGCTATTTTTATTTTTTTTAAAGTACCAAAACTCTTATCCTGTGACAACTTAAAAATGTAATATAGCCATTAAATGTGATTTTAAAATGAGCCCTTTATCTTATAAAATTAATGATTTGATATTAGGTAAAGAAGAAACTGGTAACAAACTTACCGCAATTTACACAGGTCCATATTTAATATGATGGATGGATGGAAAAAATTATATCGGTCACAAAAATCGAATGAAATTATATTATCCTTAAAATAAATGTAACAAATTAGACCCCCAATAATATATGGCTTTTCAGCTATAAGTTAAACTTTTATTATATCACTAGCATTGCCCGCGGCTCCTCAGGCGTTCAGATGACCAAAAACCAAATTCTTAGGATTTACATATTAGTATACTCTTACAATGCAGTTTTTGTATTTTATCTCAAAAATGAGATATTTTCCCGCGGTAAAAAGTATCCTATATGTTGACCCGGACAACCAGCTATCACCATACCAAATTTCCTCAAAATCCGTCCAATGGTTTTTCTGTGATGCGGTAACAGACAGACAGTCAGACAAAAATTCTAAAAACGATATATTCGGCCTCTGTATCGATAATAATATTTATTTCAATAAGATTTACCAAAAAATATCTAATGTACAGATTCGGCTTAGTTACAATTTTATTATATGTATAGAATAGGTTAAAGACATAATTTCATTCCTTCAACTGTAAAATTTCTTTTAGTGACAGAAAATGGGAAAGTCATTAAAATTCTATTGTACGATATAATTTATTTAATGAATATTGTAGGTATAGAATATGATACATATTTAATGCTGCAAGATGCGCGGTACATTTTAGAGTTGAGTAAGATATCATAACAGATATATAATACTTTCTTAGATTTACGCGAATATTTCATATTTTCTTTTCGGAGATTTTCGTGGATTTATTATGATTTTTCCCTACTATCTCGTGACCATGATTGCTGTAAAGCATTCGAAACGTCGGGAATCAAAAATCAAAATTAATCTGCGAAAAAGTCCGAAAAGATAATATTATTAAAATTAGACACATTTCAAACATTTTTCGTACCACAGGAGCAACAGCTGGGCACTTTGAATGGTCTTTCAACAACTTCATTTTGCTCGTTTATAGCCATCATTGTACGTAGCGTGTACTTCTGAATGCATTTTGATATGTCCAGTGGGAAATATGCATATGAGCAAGGTAAATTGTTTATCCTGTGAACAATATATTTGAAATTAATAGTAGTTAAGGAAAGTAGTTTCAGATTCCCTAAATTCATGACGAAAAACTCTCTCTTTTTAAGTTAGATTACTTGATGTTTTATTTAGTGGTAACATTTAGTTTTTTTTTAAATTCAAAATTTTTATATAATATGTATCATCTTATCGTAGTGGTAAGCTTTTGTTTATGTGTTGTGAATCTGTGGAAACTTGGTTGGTTTTTAGCATAACTTTTATATGTTTTAGAATGTAATTATTTATTGTACTGTTTGTTTCCCTTGAAAAGCTAATAAATAAATAAAATAATTAAATTAATAGATTGATACATTAAATGTGCAATAATACTTTCAAATGATTTAAGATTTCGATTAAAAAATAATACTGTAGCCGTTTTCGTAGAGTACAAGTCTAAAGTTGTTACTTACTTACAAATTTCTACACGAAACTTGTATTGGGGATGTTGCTTATCGTTCAGTATAATATGCCAAGTGTTATTTACGTCTGAAGCAGCTTTTGGTATATATAACTGAAATAAATAATATTTTTCTTATTATTAAAAGAAATAAAATGATAAATGATTATGAAATAGATAGGTAATATATAATTAATTCATTAATTTATACATACCTAGCATTGTCCGCGGCTCCGCCTGCGTTCAGATGACCAAAACTAAATTTGTGGTTTTACATATTAGTATACTCTTACATTGCAGTTTTTGTATTTTTTCTCAGAAATGAGATATTTTCCCGCGGTAAAAAGTATCCTATATGTTTACCTGGATAACCAGCTATCACCAAACGAAATTTCATCAAAATCCCTCCAGTGGTTTTTCTGTGATGCGGTAACAGACAGACATACAGACAGACAAAAATTCTAAAAACTATAGATTCGGCCTCTGTATCGATAATAATGTTCATTTCAATAAGATTTTCCAAAAAATATTTAATGTACAGATTCGGCTGAGTTACAATTTTATTATATGTACCTATAGATTATTAATTATATATACCATAGCTCGATGATGTTATGTACACACTACAAATATGTCATTTGTAAATTTTAATTCGACTTCATGTTTAGTTCTCTAGCACTCTGTCTATATTATTCCTTAGTCTGAACTCTGAGATATTACATTACTTATGTTGGCATTGAAGCCGCCAATGTAAGCGTTACTTGAAGCTCTTACTTAGATCAAAGTCTAATTTTATTCCATAACTATATTTGCGTTGTTAGACAGTACGTCAATAATAGTAAAAAATCAATTTAAAGTAATTATTGTATCTTTAAGGACATATTTTTTAAATTTATACTTTTTTTTTTTTTTTTTTTTTTTATGTCGGGAAATGCATTTACGCATACCACCTGATCCCCCAGGTGGTGATGTGGGGCTCACCGGCTAGAAGAGCCGGTACTACCCACTAAAACCCGACATTCCCCTCCCCTCCGCCTTAATGGGACGCCGCAGGATCGCTTGCGCATAACTACTACGGCGCCCCGGCGGCAGGTCTGCCAACGGCTGACCACCATACCGATGGGGCTGCTCCACAGTCAACTCTGCTACACCAGAGAGGTACCCGGAGCAACCCCATTAAACCGAACCTCCGCCCACCGAAGTGGGCCACCTCCAATCGGCTGCAGAGGACAGGGAGAGCGGCAACGAAACACCGACACTCCTCTTCCCCTGCAGCCCCACCGCGTCCGCCATCAAACGGTGGCGGCCCCGTCTAGGCCGCGGAAGGTAGGGAGAACGGCGCACCGAAATACCGGCACTCCTCTCCCGCCGCGGCCTACCCCTCCGCCGAATGCGGGCCTGCGACCACAGTCCCGCAACCGGCACCCATCATCCGGTTGTGGGACCAAGCGGTCCCACCACCGGTGGCCGCAACGTCTTCGGCTCGTGGCCTAGACGAGCGGCCCCATCCAAGCCATTTGGTCCGCGCCGGATTGCTCCGGTACCACCCGCCGCCCTAAGCGGGTGGCATTCCCCTATCCGCCACCTGGGGACGCGCCCGGTAGGAGTTGGCTTCTCCCCCGGGTTTTAAATTTATACTAAGACAACCTATATAGGGACAAAAATGTATTTAAAATTAGCGAAAATGCCGATGAACACACTTGAAATAAATACAGGCGAATGAGTACTTTGTTCTTTTAAAGTCGGCTAAAAGTGATACAGGATAATCTTGTCTTCATTACGTATAATGCTCACAATTATAATGTGAAGAACCAATCGCACTGACTCGCTTACGATTTCTTTTATATTAATTTAAATTTTATCGGCAATGGCTTTAAAGTGTGCTAGTTGAGTGCACAGGTTACTTCGCAAATATCACGTCGAGTGGAAACATGAAGGTAGGTACGTAAAATATTTTTTTGTATTAACATAAGTCTGATTTAACTGAAAAAACTTACAACTTGTTTTGTAGAGCACAAATCCTCATATTGCGTGTCAATATTTTTATTTGTGTCTTTAGTGTGGTATTGTGCTGTATCTTCCACGTCTTCACTCCCTTGCAGTTTTATGTTTTTATTAGAGAGCTAAAATATTCCATTTTTAATATTTTTCAAGGTATATATAAAAAATCTTACAGAAAACTAGCTTCACCTAGTTCATATTAATTTCTCAAGAAAAATTTATGTAATACAAATCCCATCAAAAACATCAATGTGAAAATGGAAGCCATGTACAGTATTAAGAATATGCTTGGTTTTCGACGTCGCCAACAAAAAAATGAGATCTAAATGGGTGCCAAGTTCTATAAATAATCCTCATATTTATTTACAAGAACATACAATATTTAGTGAATATAACTATCACTGAAATCTATCTAACTGCAATCTGTAAGAACACGTTTAATACAGCATCTTCTTTAATTCAAAACGTTGAGGGATCGTTACAAATTTTGATTACGAAGTAATATGAATATTAAATAAGTATGAGGTGTAAATTTTGGTATTCAAAAGTTATTATATAACTAAGCGGCTCACCCTCGCTTAGCTCGGGTTCACCTCTAGGAAAATAAAAACAAACTTATCCCACGGGAACCGTACATTTTTCCGGGATAAACAGTAGCTTATGTGATATTCAGCTGTTCTAGCGTGAAAGAGTAACAAACATCATACATACTCACAAACTTTTACATTTATAATAATTTTTTTTTAAATAATTAATAATACGAATTAGATGTTACCATTGTTATTATTTCTGAAACGTATTCTTGTAAATAGTCCGGTAAGTGTTCACAAATGTTACGTTCTTCACATTCACCAGGGATGTTAAATTTAAATTTTTCTACGCCCATAACCTTGAAAAGAATTGGGTAATCTGTAAAAATAATTATTTTCTCTTTTTTTTACTTATACTATAATTTATATATATTTTTTTTAATCTATATTATAATATAGTCAGTCAAAACAACCACGGACCTGTTATTTCCTGTAAGTACATACTCGTACTTGTCGTATTAAACATGTCTATTTTCATCATTTCATAGTTTTGTATCATTGTCTGAAATTCAAATATTTAAAATAATTAATGCCAAGTATTTCAAAATATATAATACTATAGGTATTTTATTTCTGAACAGACGCGAAAATGTGTGACCGGTTCACTGGGAAACCTTAAATCCAACTTCATCCTATCAACTCTCAATAAATTACTTATTCTTTCTGTGCTCTAAAACATAATTTAAAAAAAAGTTGTATTTTTCATTTAGTAGTTAGTTTAATAAATATTTAAGTCTTTGATTACAATTTTTCCATTTCAATCTATTTCAACCAATTTCACATCATTACGGATCGTTTTCATTTAAAGAAATACAATTGAATCAAATATTGTAGTATAGTTTTTTGAGTAAGAATTTCAACCTAAAACATTAACAGGTTTCTGTTCTGTGAGCTATGGATAAAATTTAAAATAAATAAATTAAATAATAGTATGTAGGTACCTAATTTTTAAAAAGAATCGATTTTTTTAACGAATACTTACCAATAATAGTACACATAGGACAATATTCGTAGATAGACTCATTGCCATTAATCCCTTTAAAAAAGCTTGGTTGAAAGCCTCTAGTGAAAGCTTTGTAACGTTTAGTGAACGTGTAAACGCTATTAACTATAAGAGGAAAATGATAAAAGATATTAAAATATATATTAATAACTAGCAATTTTCCCCTTATTCCGCTCGAATTCGTCCCTACGTTTCTCAGAGATGAGATATTTTCCTGCAATAAAAAGTATTCTATATGTTGACCCGCATAACCAGCTATCATCATAACAAATTTTATCATAATCTGTCCAGTGGTTTTCTCGTGATGCGTTCTCAGATAGACAGACAGACAAAAATTCTAAAAACTATAGATTGGGCCTCTGTATATATAATAATGACTATTTCAATAAGATTTTGCAAAAAATATTTAATTTACAGATTCGACTCAGAATTTTATGATATATACTTGTTTAGATAAAAACTATAGGTACAGAGTACAGTTAACTATAATTAGCTCTTATTAAAATTAATGATGATTTTAATGTGTTTTTTCTCATGTTTATGTGAACATACAACGATTAAAAAATTCGGTTTTCATAATACTTTCTTATATTTCGCGAATATTTGACATTTTTAATAAGATTATACAGCAATAACTACAGCAATCATGGTCACGGAAGAGTTTCTCCCGTGACCATGGTTGCTGGAAAACATTCAAAACGTCTGGAATCAAAAATCAAAATAAACCTGCCAAATAATCCGAAAAGATAATATTATTTAAAGTTTGGTTTCGTTTATAATCAATTAAACTTTTAATAATTATTTTAATTATTTAGTGCTTAATCTCTTATCAAATAATATTAAATTAGTAGGTATTTTCTATTTATACTTTTTTGTGCACTGAATTAATTCATTTACTTTATAATAAAATAGAGCATTCTTAGTTCAATAATTAAGTATAATACTGTACCTACTGTATTATGTAACTAGCATTGCCCGCGGCTCCGCCCGCGTTCAGATGACCAAAAACCAAATTCTTAGATTTTACAATTTACATATTAGTATACTCTTAAATTGCAGCTTTTGTATTTTTTCTAAGAAATAAGACATGATCCCACGGTAAAAAGTATCCTATATGTTGACCCGGATAATCAGCCATCACTATACCAAATTTCATCAAAATCCCTCCACTGGTTTTTTGTGATGCGGTTCTTAAAGACAGACAGACAGACAAAAACTCAAAAAATTCTAATAAATATAAGTTCGGCCTCTGTATCGATAATAATGTTTATTTCAATAAGATTATCCAAAAAATATTAAGACACGCGGTAGCGTGTCCAGCCAAGTTCAAGCCAAAGAAACTTGCGACGCAGCACCATGTGTATATTTACACGAACCATTTGGAGCCAATTTTCACCTCGTAACAACTCAAAGTCTATTTAACATAAACTCATGAAATTTGGTACATTTATTAAATCTCCTTAGATTTACTAGAATCCTAAATTTCATAAATACAGCTCAAACGCTGACTGACATATAATAGAAAACCTAACCCACTTCCAGATGACCTAGAAAGTTGGAATTTGGTGTCCGGATGGGTTAGGAAAAAATCCGACGCCAGTAAAAATTTTAAATTTGGAAAAAAAATAATAGCTTAATATCTAGTGCCTTTTGAAATATAATAGCAATAGCAATCATAGTAATAGTAAAAACATTTTAACAGGAGAAAAGGTTCCATGATGATTAAATAACATTTTGCTATTCCGCCTTATCCACTAACGAATAGTCGCAAAATTATGAAAAAAAGATGGAATTGACATGTCACTTTGGAATTATGAATAATAATAGTTTCTTTACAAAAAGTTATGATATTCCATCAAAAACATAAATGTGAAAATGGGAGCCAAGTTCAATATTAAGAATAAGACAAAAGAATCGAGATCTAAGTGGGTGCCAAGTTCTGTAGATAATCCTAAATTTTTTTCATAAGAACATACAACAATCTAAAATAAATATAAAACACAATTTCTTGTTTTTTTCTGCTACAAAAGTGTATGCTATTTAAAAATAGAACAAATAATTGTTGGAAATCTCATTAATTATGTGACAGAACCACATGAACTTGACAATTATTTCAAAGTTCATTATTTGTTATCAGCTATGATATATGCTTTAATTATATTTACCTACATCCGGATAGTAATAAGCATGAAAGATTTATTAATTATTTCCTATAAATCGAGTATGAGGAAAACTCGGTATGAGGAAATTTCATGCAACAACGTTGCAATTCCAATATAGGTAATATTGTATCTCGTATGGTTATACCATAACGTAAAATTTCGTAGTGTAAGTAACTTGTTACTTGTAAAAGCCGATGACGACAGTCGTGATGTAGTTGGGATGATCGAATGCGCTCCATATATAGTGCTTATTAGGAGTGCGTTGGATTATCGTATGATTTATAGTGAAGTATCACTTTAATAAAAAATAAATATAATATAAATAAATATAAATTATAAATATGTTGGGACATTAACACACAGCACCATCTAGTTCCATGGTAAGCACGATTTGATGAATGATTTTGATGAAATTTGTTATGGATACCAGATAGTTGATA
This sequence comes from Brenthis daphne, assembly GCA_947093115.1. Classification (NCBI taxonomy): domain Eukaryota; kingdom Metazoa; phylum Arthropoda; class Insecta; order Lepidoptera; family Nymphalidae; genus Brenthis; species Brenthis daphne. The sequence goes on from OX352483.1 coordinate 19,052,510, forward strand.
CACTATATATACATATATATAGTGTATCAACTATAATATATATCAACAATAACTTTTTTTATCCAGTAAGAGTGCTTAGAAGCTCGTACTAGGAAAACTTTAAATACATACATATTATAAATATAATATGGATATATAATGTCTGATATGGAAGAATTATGTTACAAACTATCTCATACCACATGTGTATCCCTATTCAGGCAAAACTTTATACAACAACGTAACGATAAATCTGTACTTTCACGCACATCGAAAGTCCACAGACGAGTTCACGTACGCCCTTTGAAGTACCCTTTGACAAAACCTGTTTCTTTCTGCTTTCTTTGTTTGGCGACACGTTTGGCTCAGTTATTTGTTACCCTACTAGCTGTGTCAGCGGTTGCAGGTTCGAGTGCCGCTGAGTCCATTCATTTGTGTGATGAGCACGAATGTTTGTACTCCAGTCATGGGTGTTTATATTTATAATATATATATGAATTTAAAGTTATATATGTGTAGTGTATCTACTATCTGCTATCCATGACACAAGCCTTGTAACTTACTATGGAACTAGATGGTGTTATGTGTTAATGTTCCAACATATTTATTTATTTATATTGTCTAATATGAATGAATTACATTACAAACTATCTCATAACACATGAGTATCCTTATTGAGGCAAAGCTTCGTAGAACGCAACAATAGACCTGTACTCTATAATTTTCAGACACACAGAAAGCTCACCGACGAGTTCACATACACCCTTTGCAGTGCTCTTTTATCAAAAGAAAACTCTACACAATTGTGGCCTGATCCCCCTCGTACTGAAGGGAGGCCCGTGCCCAGCAGTGGGACGTTAAAAAGGGCTGAATACATACATTACCATCTGAGTTTAAGAAATACTTATTCAACATTATATTTGTTCTACTATTAATACTCGTTTTCATAAAAAAAAACTATTAAGTATATTATATTTTATTCGTACGAATAAATTATTTAATTATCATTTTTTTATAATACAATATGATACGTATTTGGTCCTTCAAGCCGTATGATGTCATACATTTGAGTCGCGTACAGCAATCTCAATTATTAACTGCATTTCAAACAGCTCTCGCAACGCAGGAACAACAGCTAGGCACTTGGAAAGGTCTCTCGACGGCTTCTTTTTGCTCGTTCAAAGCGACCATTCTGCGCAACATGTACTTCTGTATACACATTGATTGGTAGCCAGTTTGGAAATACGCAATAGACGAGCACGGTGAATCCTTTTGTCTGTAAAAATAAATAATAAATCAATAAAATATAATAAGTATATTAGTTTTTAGTATAGTATTCTTATTATGTACTAGCATTGCCCGCGGCTCTACCAGCGTTTAGATGACAAAAACCAAATTCTTAGGTTTTATATATTAGTATACTCTTACATTGCAGTTTTTGTATTTTATTTCAGAAATGAGACATTTTTCCGCGGTTAAAATATTCTATATGTTGACCCGGATAACCAGCTATCACCATACCAAATTTCATCAAAACCCTCCAGTGGTTTTTCTGTGATGCGGTAACAAGACAGACAAAAATTCTAAAAACTATAGATTCTACCTCTGTATCGATAATAATGTTTATTTTATTAAGATTTTCCAAACAATATTTAATATACAGATTCGGCTTAGTTACTATTTTATTATATGTATAGATATAGTTATCTTTGCGGTTTTGCTCTTACTTCGGAAAGAAATTTTTTTTTTTTTAAATAATGGAGTATTTCCAGAGGTTACATCAAGTAGTATGAGAGATGTTAACTTTGCCTTTTTGAATAGTTGTTTTTAGGATCTAATTTACTTTGATTTCATTTTTATTGGTGGGGCAGCTTAATAAAATAGCATGAGAAGCTGCAGGCAGAAGCTAGTTTTTAATAAAATATAAGCATAAACATTTACTTACTGGCAAATTTCTACACGGAATGTTTGTTGTGGTTGTTGCTTATCGTTCAGTATGACATGCCATTCGTTATTCATATCTTGAGCAGCTCTTGGGGCATACAACTGTAATGAGTAATTTTGTTAATTAATATTAATTATATTGTAATAATATTAATTATATTGTAATCATATTAATTATATTGTAACCATATTAATTATATTGTAACCATATTAATTATATTGTAATCATATTAATTATATTGTAATAATGAAAAAAATATTTTAAATTAGGTATAAATAATTAAAACAGGCTAATTGCGGTTTTTAGTACCCATAAACATAATGTCAAATATGGAAATCCCTAGATTTATGTATATTAAATCGATTTCGAATTCAGTGACTAATATTAAATTTCATTTAATCATCGTACAGGTCGTTAACTGATAATATGTGCCAGATGTCTATGTCTACTGCTGACTTAAGTTATACTTAAAGCCTTGTGAAAGTAAGTATTTTATCTACTTATGGTGGTCAATAACTTATCTATACAGATAAATAACGGTTTTCGGTGGCGAAAAATCGATCTAGATTAGTTTTATTTCTAGGAAAATGCGAGTTTTCGAGTTTTCATGCGGTTTTTTTTCGCATTATTCCACGCAAGGTATGATCGTTAATTTCGAACGCTCGGGCTACCGGGCATAAGCATCGTAGTCAAGCGGCCTAGGCGCAAGATTGACTATCACAGGTGTCCGGGTTCGAATCCCGGTCAGATACAGAGTTTTTACTTTTTTTTTTATTTATTCGAGTTTTTAGTTATTTTTTGATCTATAAAATACGATTTAACAACAAACAACCCTGAGCGAAGCTCGATCGCCCAGGTACTATACCTTCAATTATAGATCGTATTACAGTAACTTCTTACTCAACAAAAACAGCGTAACGTATCGTGAGGTCGACTACGATTAGGCATTTATTGTAGTAGCGCCACGAAGTCGACATTGATTGTCATATATACATAATATTATGTATCTATTCTCATATACTTGTATCGTATAAAATGTTCAAGCTTTCTCTAGTGGATAGCATATTAATGCTAATTTAATATTTATCCAACGAGTAAATATCGCTTTAAAAATTATCACGGCCGTTTTGCGTAATTAATGTAAAAGTACTGCCTCTATGTTGAAGGTCGCAGATTCGAATCCTGTTCTTGAAAATGAATTCTTTGTATTGAATACACATTTGTCACGATTTGTCAAATGGTATTGCTATTTAAAAGAAGTTGTAGTTGAGTGTGTTCTACGTATGAAAATATAAATACCCTTTCTGATGAGGAGCATAGTTCAATATTTTCTTCTTCAGGACCGATCCGCTCAGTGAGTTGGGGAACTTCTAATACGTCTCTGTTGAATTTTGTTCCATTCTCTTGTAACGCCTGAAATTATTAAGAGATGAACATGAAACATTTTTTCTTATGTAAGCATTATTTGAAATTTCATGACTTAAAAGAGAAATAATAAAACACTCAATTTCATACAAATTATTACTAAATTATATTTTATGACTTAAGAGACAGAAATTACTTGTAATGGATGTTATTTTCATGTATAAATATATTAACTTTTTTTATGTCGCTGGGGAAACCCATAAAAGGGTTCATGCTGGCCGCCAAGGACAGGGACTTCAAGACTCACCCACTCACCCACTGTGGAACCATACACCATAGAACATAATAGGACGTTTTGGGATCGCAATACAACGCGAAATAAGGAAAAGCTAGAATTTTAAACTACTAGTTTAATCTAGTTAATAGTTTAACTATTTTGGTTTTTATTACGTACTCTTTTTATCAAGTTGGACACGAGTTCTTCTGGATAGTTAGGGATGTCGTCACAGATACCAAGTTTCTTACATTCATCGGGAATTACAGGGCTAATTTCGTTGCCTGCTTTTGAAGCCACCTCTGGAAATACGAAAGCATCAAAGTCTACTGAAAGAAGGAAAAATATTTTTATTAGTAAACTATTTTACTTCTGTTCTCATAATAAAAAAAATCAAAATTTTTAAAAATCTCATCTTATTACTAAGTCACATAAATTTATGTATACTTAATGTATAGTAAAATTGTACATTATACTATGTGAATGTGTTTTTTTGTTTGTTTGTTTGTCTGTCCTTCTTTCACGTCAAATCAGATAGTTGGAGGGCTGGAGATAAAATATAACGATATTTGTTGGAGGTGTCGGAAAAAAATAAGCCGTCAGGGAGCTTTCAACGAGAACGCTGCCTAAACCCTTTGAGATATAACAAAATAATATATGGTGGAATTGTGTATCTTTTATAGGTCTACAGAAAAGTCCGCGATGGCATATGTTTATCTCTTAAGGATAACCTATATCCATTTTAATTTGAAACGTACCTAAGGACGAACCCGAGCGAAGCGAAGGTGAGTCGCTAGTATATAATAAAAATAGTTAATGCAAGTGTACCTTAGGAGATAGACATATACTAATGCAAATTTTTCTGTAGGCCTTGTCAAGACCTACAATTTTTTGGTACGGTGTTTTGAAGTACATATGTCTTAAGGAAGGTTTCTAAGGAGGACTCTATAAAACCAGTTATTGTGTATTCCCGTGAGAAAGAAAGATTTTCCTGAAGTAAAAGTTATACTAAATGTTCACCCGAGTAATAAGCTATCACTTCACCAAATTTAGTTGAAATCGGTTTATTACTTTGTGCGTGAAACGCGCACACACAAACAGACACATTTTTTAATAACTATTATTTTGGGGTTTGTACATAATACTTTGCAGTCATTGTTTTTAAAAAATATGTCATGTACAAATTTCACTAAGTTTCTGCTATATTATAGTATAGATTAGGTATTCTTTTAAATATAGATATGTATTTGCAATTATTGTTATAACCCGCGGCTTCGCTCGCGCTTAAACTACAAAAAAAACTGTAAAACGGTAGTCTACACAAATCAAGCCAATCCGTCACTCCGTTTCGATGTAAAAGAAGGACAAACAAACAAACAAACAAACAAACAAAGAAACAAACACACTTTCACATTTATTATTATTATTATTATATGAAAATTAGTTATCGTTGTTAGAATGAAAGTTGTAATTAATATAAATGTCATGAAATTGTTCATTTTGTTATAAATGATAATACTCTTTTAGTATTGGAAAATTGAACGTTAATTATTATACCTTTTATTGGAAAAATATAATATTAAGGAGATTTTCATATTTATTTATCACAATCGCCTTATTTTTTAAAACTTCTTGCAAATATTAGTTTTTTTAATTTAGGTTTCATTATAAAAGAGGCATAACAAGAAAGCAAGAGAAGAAAATACGAACCTCTTTTATTGACAAAAGGCTTCACAAATCTATTCAAGATTTTGTACGAACCATTTGGCTTGAGGTTTACAGCGCGCTCGCCCTCTCGCATCGAGCGAGCGTCGGCTATCTCACCCCCATGCGTCGATGCCTGAAAGTACAAACGGGTTACTATTACAAATGCGAAAGTTTACATATGTGTGGTTGTTGGTCACTTCTTTTTTTATTTTATTTATTTATGTACCATAAAATATATGTTATATAAAATAAAGTAACAGAATGTTGACAAAGGATAACTTATCTCTTTAAGAGATTTCTTCCAGAAACCCTTCAGAAGTGAGAAAATAAATTAATTTAGTGCGGTGTAGGTGCATACAGTACAGCATTAAATGGATTTGACTTAATATTAAAATATATCAACTAAATATTATAATTATACATAAATATATATACACACATATATACATAAAAGATATTTACTTACCTACGTACCTACATACTTATATACTAAAATTTATATCTGATTTGATAAATAATGCTTTACCCTGAAAGGGCTGGAAGAGTTTGGTTGAACTTTAGCTTACAGAGGGAGGGACTATGACTTTTTTTAGGGCTCCGTAGTCAACAAGGAACCCTTATAGTTTTGCCATGTCCATCCGTCTGTCCGCAGCTTATCTCAGAGAATCTTAATACTACAAAGCTGTAATTTGGCATGGATAAATAAAATCTTAAAAATTTTTTTTAGGGTAGGTGTACTTCCTTTTCATGTAAAGTAGGAGATGCTTTTTTTTCTTGTCTACTCTATGGTGTGGACTGACCTTGGTTAGGTCTTTCAAAAATTATCCAAGCAAAAATGTTATATATGGGTTCATATTAAGGTTATTAGGTATATTTGCTTGCATTTTCATTGTATAAATTTTTTGATTAATAAAGCAGTAAATATCAAAAACAGTGTAATTATAACGATAAATGCTAGCACTTGATTAAGAAATATTATTTTTACAGCATTATTATCGCAGTTGTTAAACCAAGGACCATAAATCATATAAAAAGAATTGTACTGATATCATATCTTTTAAATAGGTATGTTGAGATTTTTTACTTAGTCAATAAATCGTAAAATGTTTTTACTACAAGATTTATATGTAAATATTATTACTATTTTTTTAATAAATTACGGTTTTTACGGCTTTAAATGACCTTGAGTCCTAACTATTGTATTGTTTTTATAAATTATGTTCCCATTCATATATTCCATGCTTGCTTGAAAAGGTGGAGTGAAATTGTAAACTTACGATTTCAGTTTTCTGATATTTGTCACGTAAATGGTAAATTATTATAAACTAGCGGCTCGCTTGTATAAAAACAAACAAATCTATCCCATGGGAACCGTACATTTTTCCGGGATAAAAGGTAGCCTATGTGTTACTCTTATGTATAAGCTTATTATATTATTGTAAAGTTTCATTAAAATAAATATTACATACATCCATACATGTATACATACAGGCATCGTCACAAACTTCCGCATTTATAATATTAGTAGGATTTCATTTTTTTTTCTATAATATGATTTAAAATATAGTATTGCTTGAAGGACTTTGTTTCATGATTATATTTTATAGTATTTGTGAACAACAAATAAAAGTATACGCTACATAACAAATGTTGAATTAAAATTTATTACTTTGAACTTCAAAATAGATAAAAGGAGCTTCGATATAGCTAGGAGAGAGCTTTTCCATATTTATTAACTTATTTATTAATAATTAAAATAACTATTTTAAGATTATAATATACATGTATTAGGTAGGTAAATATATTTTACTAGAAACTAACCTCGCTTCACTCGGGTCCGTCCCTAGATATGTTTGTCATAATTGTTAGTATGGATATCCCACGGGAACCGAACATTTTTGCGGGATAAAAAGTTTATGTGCTTTTCCAGACTATAATCTATCTCTGTACCAAATTTCATCCAGATCCGTTCAGTCGTTCTGGCGTGATTGGGTAAAAAACATCCAAACATCTAAACGTTTGCATTTATAATATTTATGGGATTGTGCGCCAATTATAGGAATATAAATTAGTCTCATTCTCTTCAATATCATTAGCAAAAAAAAATTTAAGATATGATTTTTTCATGTTCATGTTTTGTTTATGTAATTTATCCGATTTTTTGTTTTTTATTTTACATAATTTAATTGTTGCATAACATTATTATGGTAATGTTATTTTCCTTACGTTGTACTCGTATAGGTACTCCTTCGATCAACAGTAGTATTGTTGATCGAAGAGGTCTTATAACAAGTCGTCGTCTTGTGACAAGCGCCGATTTTTCAAACCGAAACGAGTATTATATATAAGCCATTGTGTTTAGCCCATTTATTAAAAATTAGATAAATTTATTGAAGATAATAAAAATAATTTATAATATAGTTCTCATTAATTATGTATTTTTACTGTCTAATAATAATATTTTTATTGTTGTAGGTTGTTTCTTTAGACCAGCTATACTCAACCTGCGGCCCGCGGGCCGCATGCGGCAGCATCAAAAATCGCATTGTAACTTATCTTTGTTAAAAAAGTAACTACATCGTTAGCTTGGAATTACGTTTTCATCAAGACCTAAATAATTTTTGCTTGCGGCCCTCGACACCATGACTGAAACGTGTTTGTGGCTCCTATAAAAAAAAGCTCGAGTATGGCTGCTCTAGACCGATCATTCATTCATAGTTTTAATTCCACGTTTAAACGGGTTTACAAAATTACCGCTCAAACTCATTCGTGTTTTCCTCACAATACAAGACACTGGCAGAATGTATTGCGTCTGTCTAAGCCATTAAAGAAAAAAAAACGAGTATTATAGTGTAAGTAAAAATTCTACATCCGCGAGCGCTACATTTGTGTGCGTGTTACACACATAAATATAATGAGACTTTTTGGTTTGTTTGAACGCGTTAATCTCAGGAATTATTTGGAAAATTCTTTTTCCATTTTATAATTCATTAAGGAAGGCCCTAAGATATATTCTAACATTATTCATTGATTCTCAGGAGCAAAGACGTTTTTAATAAATAAACTACGCGAGCGGGGCCGCGGGCAAAAGCTAATAGGGTTTACAACTAATAACATATTATGTATAACGTTGGACATAAAATAACTAGAGTAATATTAACTAACGATTTATATTATATATGAGGTATTTAGATACTCGCCTCGGTGGTGTAGTGGCTAGCATGTACGGCTACACACCCGGGGTCCTGGGTTCGAGTCCCGGGTCGGGCCAAGTTTAGTTATTGAGTCTTTCTGAATAATTAAGCTTCTGTAACAGCCCGGAGTGAGGAAGTTGGCGGTGTTTCACCCCCGTGCCTCGGAGAGCACGTAAAGCAGTCGGTCCTGCGCCTTAACTCTCACTGGTCGTGTCGAGTCGTCCCACCGGAATATGAGAGTGACAGGAATAGAGAGTGCATGTTGTGTCTGCGCGTACACTTGTGCACTATAATATCTCCTGCGCAGTTGGCTAGTCTCAATGAGATTGGCCGCCGTAGCCGGAATCGGCTAGGAGAACATCATCATCAGATACTCGTATAAATAACATAACGATATTAAATAATTTATTTGTACCACAGTACATACATTTTTTTACACTAACATTTTGATGATTATGTGGGTACATACACACATTTTTAATTCAATTTCATAATAAAATATGAAACTTTCATAGATATACGCGAATATTTGACATTTTAATTAAAACTATCTTTTCGGATTTTTTCGCGAATTTATTTTGATTTTTGGTTCCCGACGTTTCGAATGCTTTACATCAATCATGGTCACGGGAGAAATTAAGGTTATAGACGTCTCAAAGGCGTAACGCCGTATTAAAAATATAAAGTTATGAAAATATATTATATAGATAAACGATAAAGATATACATACAATATACAGTTATTACTATAGTAATTCAAGTAAATTTACTAAGACGACTCCTAGAACCATATGAAATTAATCATTTCTACTTTGGCTCCGGCAAGCCAAGTCAAATCAAAAGTATATTTACAAATTCAATATTAATGAATTTACGTTTTAATGCGCACTCTGTTATATGTAAAATAGCATAAAATATTAATGTACAATGTATAATATTTGTAAACGTTTGAATGCATGATAAATAATTACATTGATTATACTTTATGATCATCCAACCATGGCCTTGGGGAGACCTATGACGACCTTGTAGCTAAATGGTCTAGTGTCGCTTCTACTATGTGTTACGATACTCGCTAACGAGCGCGTTAAATGCAAACCTGTATTAGGTAAATATTTGTTTGTTACTGACATACATATATATTTTGTAATAAAATTATCTCAATAGTACGAATACAGAAGGAAAACGTGCTTAAGTTATATTTTGAAAGGTATATTCTTTGCGAATTTTCGATTTCTGCCACAGTAGAGATTGATGCCTTTAACGATGTATTTCTTTTGTTATAACAAAATTTAAATATTTATATGTCAGTGACAACTGACAAAAGACAACATTTTTTTTATTTCTTATTTGTGGGTAGAGAAACATTACGTCAAGATATTAAAATCTTATAAGGAAACTAGCTACTTATACTCGCTGTGCTTGGGTGCGTCCCTAGGTACGTTTTAATTTTTTTGAGCGGGACCCTAATGCTTTTTCTAAAGTCTTAAGCCTAAGTCGTTATACTATCAGCTATCTGGCAGTGAAAGTCTTGCCAAAATCAGTCCAGCCGTTTTGAAGATTCGCCGGAACAAACAGACAGACAAACCAAAATGTTTAAAATAGTGTTTTTCATATAAATACCGTGTATAATTTCATATGCATTAAGTAAAACGCTTTTATCTCGACATTACAAATAGACACTTCGATTTTATTTATCTGTATAGATGTATGTGTCTCTATATTATTTTTGCATTTATGTGATGGTAAATACCATGCAGTCTTTTAAAAGGAAAATATTTTTTTATTTATACTTCATTTTCACATGTACATAAAAATCTATAAGCAATACGAGGTATCGTTCCAAGAAAACTAGTTTCAACGTTAAATACGAAAACAAAGAGCTAATATTATAAAGAGGTAAAGTTTGTGAGTTTGTGGTTATAGGGGGTAATGTCTGGATCTACTGACCCGATTTAGATGAAATTTGGCAAGAAGATAGTTTGAGACCCTGGGAAGGACATAGAACCTGGGAAAGACAAAGAACCCTGGGAAGAACTTTTTATCCCAGAAATCATCCCTTAAGGGGGTGAAAATGGGGATAAAAATTTGTATTGGGAAGCAAGCTAGGGACGAAACTAAGCGAAGCTTGAATGAGTCGCTAGTATACAAATAAATATCTTTACTGCCATATTCTTTACGTTTCAAGAGTTTTATCTATATCTTTAAAGTAATAAGTAAATAATTATCGTTTATTTAATAAATAACTCAAATGTTTACAATAACAGATGAAAAACGTACTTGTACTGTTTCAATTATGCAGAATATTATCAACTTTATAAATAAAATTAAGATATTTCAACTTTTTCATGTAAATAGAGATACAGATTGAGACAGGTATAAGACTTGACTGCTGGACCAAAACCAGCGGTTGTTTTGTCTTCATTTTGTATAGCAATAATAAAATCTTCGTAGGAGAAATATTCGTTTTTGTTATCTGTAATTTTATTTTACCGCCAATTATATACAAAGTAAAAGCGTCCCATTAGATACTATATTATTTTATGTTAAAATTAATTTAAATATGTTGCTTCGTTCGCTATTGTAAGGTTGTAGTTTTATTTATTGAGTGTTTTAATAGAAATTAATATATTTGATTAATTTGTAATGATTTATGTATAAGGTATAACTTATGGGTAAAAAAATAAAAAAATAAAATTCATTTGTTTTCCCGCGCTTTTGCACCACGTAGTGAGCGGTCACGGATTGTTTGTAATACTGAAAATTATGATTATAAATTATGTAACTCACTGGCGTTTATAAAAGTACTGAATATAAGAATATAAGCAAGGAATATCTCCAAGTTTTATTAGGGACCCAACACTATATAATTGTAAAATATAATATTATTTTATCATGAACATAATTAGTAACGAGAATCCTTTTTCATACTAGCGACCGGCGAGTAGGATATAGAATATACTTCCCTTACTTCTCTTTACCCGATATACTATCCTTCTCGCCTATTCCTATCCTTCTCACCTGAAGAAGTATCTGCTAGTGTAAAATTTTAATATTAGCAAAAACATTCATTTTTTTAAATCAAAACAACTCATATCAAAAAACTCAGGATATTAACATATTTCAATATTACTTACAAGTAAAGACAAAAAATTTGCATTCATAAAAACGTTACTCTCCTTTATGTTATAGAATAGTTTTGGCAGTACTTATGCATGTTGTCATTAAGGCCTTTACGATAAAGATGATGTACACAGGATTTTCCCATTCAAAACTCTGACGAATTGAGTGTAGGCATGTTTAACTCGTGAATGATTGTATGATATATTAAATTGGTCGAAATTGGAATACACAATACTAGTTTGATTTAATAGATGTAATCTATAATAAATATAATAGAATTCTGAGTCGAATCTGTATATTAAATATTTTTTGGAACATCTTATTGAAAGTCATCATTATCGATATAGAGGCCGAATCCATAGTTTTTAGAATTTTTGTCTGTCTGTCTAAACGTATCACGAAAAAACCACTGGACAGATTTTGATGAAATTTGGTGTGATGATAGCTGGTAATCCGGATGACCATATATAGCATATATTTTACTGCGGGAAAGTATCTCATCTCTGAGATATCTATAATGTAATTATGGCAAGAAACCGAGCGGTGCGACGGTGAGTCGCTAGTATATTATATACAAAGAATTGTATTTGCTAGAAATTAGGAATATTTAACCACATTATTATGTAAGCATTAATTATAGCTATAACAGATAATATAGCACTAAAAAGTGTCATTTTATTTTGTTTTCAATTCAAAACAGCTCGATCTAACACGTTATACGATATCGAAAGAAAGTCACTTTTACTTTCGCAATGTGTCGCTTTAGAAACTAATTGAGGAGATTAACCTTGCGGCTTAATTAATTATTTGATTATTAACTGTTAGTTAAATATTTTCATTGACAGCTTCATTTTTATGCGGGAATGTTAACTATAGAAATTACATATATATATATATATATATATATATATATATATATATATATATATATATATATATGAACACTCAATTATACATAGATACTAGTCTAATCTCACTATATTATCTTAATATCTACATAATATTGACTGAATAAACTTTTACACGCAAAACGTATAAAACGTCTAGAATAAAATAAAATAAAACGTGAAGATAAAAATGCAAAGCCAAAAATAGCAAGTTATATATAAATAGAAACTGTTAGTACCTATGAACTAATTGATTAAACACTGTATATAGATAACGGTGAGTTTCGCTTCATATAATGGTACTGTGTTTTATAAAATACGTAAAATATCAAACACAATATACGTATTTTATGCTTAATTGTCATCGAATTCTACTTACTCGTTTAAGAACGTTAAACAGGAAATGGAGCACCTATAAAAGGATTTCCGCAGACATCGAAGGTCTTGGCAAAGTATTTTATGATCAAAATTATTATATTCAACGGTTCGAGCGAGCTGTTTTAGTAAATATGTTTGACTATAAACTATTACTGACCAGAAAAACCAACAAAATGCACTGCAGAATCCAGGCCATATCTGAACTATATTTTATATATCATGTTCTTTTCCACACACTACACTTATATTTATATGTATAATCATTAATTTAAAGAAATCATTTTGTTCCACTTCACACAAATTATTTAACAGATTCGACACAAACACTTGCTGCTGGGTCTGAGTGACAACTGGCGCGGCCAAGACGTTAAATTGTGTAGTTAACTGACCACTTTAAGAAGACCTGTATTGTTGATCGTGATAATAGTTTAAGGTCTTTGATTTCTGTCAAAGAGGAGGGGTTTTTGTTTAATTTGTTATTAATATAAGTTGGCCATTTCCTTCAAGATATCTTGACTATAATTATAATTGATTATAACTATAATTGATTATAACTATAATTGATTATAATTTATTTTATTTGATTATAAGTTCCGTGATAAACGATAAGTTAGAGCTATACCACAGCTTTGATTTAAGTATAACCGCTTGAATATTAATTTGCTTGTCGGAAAATTATGTTGTGTATGCTCTTGGCTATTCAAAAAAAAACAATTTGTTTCACATGCTATGTACTTTTAACGTGTAAAGTAGGTTTATTGTTTATAATTATATTTATATTATTTTAATATAGTATTTTCATATAGACCTTTGCCGTAGCACTAAAAAAACATTTATTACATAAGTATATACCTATATCAGTGGCCTAGGGTGAAATTTTAGCAGAGGTAAGGCATTCCAAAAATATACAATTTTTATATACATATTAATGCATATATATATATATATATATATATATATATATATATATATATATATATATATATATATATATATATCGTAATATATACCTACATAAATATATATATTTATGTAGGTATGTATATCTTATTTGTATTTGTACCGACCTGTTTACGATTTCATTAATCCTTTCACCAGAGGCTGACTCTAAGAAATTGCTAATATCAATAAGACCGCCTTTGCATGCCTTTTGTTATCTTACTTTTTCTTTTCATTTTATGTATTATCCTTGTGTGTGCAATAAAGTATTTATAAATAAATAAAATAAATAATTTTGTGACGATTTTATTTACACAAAGAATGGCTTGTGTAAATAAAATCGTCTCAGTAGATATCTTTACGAATAATTTAATAAGGCTTTGAACCATTTCAAAAAAGTAAATATTTAATGTACAGATTCTACCCAGAATCTTATTATATGTATAGACTACCATTGCCTGCGGCTCCGCCCGCGTTCATATGACCAAAAACCAAATTCTTAGGTTTTACATTATTAGTATACTTTAGAATACTTTTACATTGCAGTTTTTGTACTTTTTCCCAGAAATGAGACATTTTACCGCGATAAAAAGTATCATATGTGTTGACCCGGATAATCAGCTATCACCATACCAAATTTCATCAAAATCCCTCCAGTGGTTTTTCTGTGATGTGGTAACAGACAGACAGACAAAAATTCTAAAAACTATAGATTCGGCCTCTTTATCGATAATAATGTCTATTTCAATAAGATTTCCCAAAAAATATTTTATGTACGGATTCGACACAGAATCTTATTATATGTATAGATATATAATTGTAATACATAATAACATTACCATTCATTTAAATTTATTGCTGTAAATCTTTTGTCCAGAATAAAATAATGACCCAGAATAAATTTATACTTCAAAAATATTTTCATACTTTTGTGTTCAATACATTAATTATGTACATTAATTAATTATTCATTGGTTCATTAAAGTCATTAAGCAGCATTACGAAGAGTTCCTGTTAAATTAAATAATACATTTAATGATATTTGCAACTCTTCCTATTGGAAGGCTATTAATTGCTTCAGGTTGATTTTTAACCCCCAACGCAAAAAGAAGGGTGTTATAAGTTTGACGTCGATGTCTGTCTGTGTGTGTGTATGTGTGTCTGTCTGTGGCATCGTCGCTCTCGAACAGATAGACCGATTTCGACGCGGCTTATAATATATATTTATAAAAACATTTGAAAGCCAGTTTCCTTGCGGTGGTTCTTATCTATGTTTGTGTTTACTCGATTAAGTGCTTCACGCGTGCCAGTGTAATCGTTAAATGACAATTAATTTGCGTAGGGGGTTTTTTTAAATTTTATATTTGTAATTATTTACTTATACATAGAAGAAAAGTTTACAGTATGGTTGAAAGAGGCTGTGGTTAACCAGTAAAAACGTAGCGCGTTCGCTTGGAAAACCCAATAAAGCGAGTTCAATCCCCAGGTGAAGGTAAAATATATCGTGAGGACAACTGTATTTTTGATACCTATAGTACCTATCAAGTTTTCAAAAGACCTGTGAAATCTGCTAACCAGCACTTTGTCAGTATAGTATACTATAGCCTGATTCTCCTGAAGGCCTTTCTTAACATTGGGACGAAAAAGGGTTAAATACAATTAATGAATGCTTACAAGATAATAAATGGTAAATATCATTAAAAAAAAACAATTAAAATGAACCGGAAGAATAACAAAAAAAATATGAATTTAAATATAAACACATTGTAAGTAAATATATGCGTGTAATATAATTCGTTTGCATATTCGTAATCACCCATTAAAAAATATATGCACGTACATTTATAAAAACAGAGTTTTCCACATATTTATTCAGAACTTTTTAAAATAATAAACGCTCTTTATCAATATTAATAGTTTTCTAAGTATTTATCATAATTCATATACAATATTTTTAAAACTTAACAATTTATCTAATATATAAAATTTCTATGTCAAAATGTTAGTTACCGTACTCCTCCGAAACGGCTTTACCGATTTTTACCAAATTTTATATGCGTATTCAGTAGGTCTGAGAATCGGCTACTATCTATTTTCCATACCCCTAAGTGATAAAGATAAGGGTGGTCCTCCCAGACCCCACCCCAGGGACGAACCCGAGCGGAGCGAGGGTGAGTCGCTAGTTTCAATATAGTTTTAAGCAGTACCTATTTAAACTCAAAATTCGCAACTTCAGCTTTCGCAATTTACGGATAAACAAAAGAAAAGTTAACAATATAGTTGCGTGGAAAAACCCCACTACAAGGTGATCAAATTACATTTATAAATGCGAAACTGCTTCGGTAGTCTAGTGGATGGTGTACGGCTGCAGATCCGAAGATACTGGCTTCGAGTCCTAGGGCCAAGTTTTATTGAATTTGGGATGTTGGCGGTGTTACACCTATGTGCCTCGGAAAGTAAAGGAAAATTATTATCGTTTCATGGGAATTTGAGAGTGAAAAGGAATAGAGAGTGCACTTGCGTTTATACACACCATTGTACACGCGAACGCCGAAAAATACCGCCATATTACCCATATATCTTACACTAGCGACTCACCCTCACTTCGCTCGGGTTCGTCCCTAGCTTGATTCCTCGTACGAACTTTCATACCCATTTTCACCCCCATAAGGAATTATTTCGGGGGTAAAAAGTTTTTTCATTTTTTTCATCTCAAACTATCTTTTTACCAAATTTCATCTAAACTGGTTCAGTAGATCCAGGGATTATCCCCTACAACGTCACAAACTCACAAACTTTACCTCTTTATAATATTAGTACAGATAACCACCAAAACCTTATTCAGAGTTGGATTCATACAATTAGTTGTACAATTAAATATAACTTAAATAGCGTACAAATTATATAGTAAGTACATTGTTAATAATTAAAAATTACCGAAAAAGGACGCAATCCATATTCGACTTTAAATGAGTAAACAAGAAATATGCCCATTACTAGTCCAATGACGTGTTAATTGGTACGTTTTATTTTGATATATACAAAAATTATAGACGTTTTGAGTTTCTTTGTGCATTTGCGTCATCCATACTAACTACCGAACGTGGTGATGGAACTCGGGAAATGACTCAAAATATAGCTTCCTGCTATAAATAGGTTTTTGTTTATAAAAACTGGTTTTATACACATAATTGTTTACAGTATATGTTTTATTGTTAACGCTTATCAAATATTAACTACCTGCCTCGGTGGTGTAGTGGCTAGCATGTACGGCTGCACACCCTGGTCACACACCTCAGTGTGAGGTGAGGGTCACACCGGAGGTCCTGGGTTCGAGTCCCGGGTCGGGCCAAGTTTAGTTATTGAGTCTTTCTGTATAGTAAGTCTCAGTAACAGCCCGGAGTTGGGAAGTTGGCGGTGTTTCACCCCCGTGCCTCGGAGAGCACGTAAAGCCGTCGGTCCTACGCCTTAACTCTCACTGGTCGTGTCGAGAAGTCGTCCCACCGGAGTATGAGAGTGACAGGAATAGAGAGTGCACTTGTGTCTGCGCGTACACTAGAGCACTATAATATCTCCTGCGCAGTTGGCTAGTCTCGATGAGATTGGTAGCCGTGGCCGGAATCGGCTAGGAGAACATCATTTATCAAATATCACATTCAAAATTAAAATATACTTCATTCAAATAGACTTTTACAAGCGCTCTTGAATCGTCAATTTCACATTTTAACATTAATCAAATATTATATTATTTAAAGCTCTCCTCAATATTGTACTTTAGTTTCGCACTACCAATATCAGTATCAAATAATTGGTATTGCCAAATATAGTATACGTTTGATACGCATGTCTGTTTTTTACCAAAGATCTCAGTTATACAATATTGTTACAAGCTAGGGGTTTGAGATCGAAAATCACAAGGGGTGTTTTATTGCTTTGGTCATTTGGGGTAGTTCACACGATACACGCATAGTTTCGGCTTAAACCAGTCCCTGAGTACTGTTTTTCCACCACTAATTTCACTTAGACTATTTTTTTACTTTAATTTCCACTCTTCATGAGCGGCGGCAGAATTATTTCCAGGGGGGGGGGGGGGGGTGCAATGTGCATCTGGTTTTTACTATATATGTAACTACAAACCAATTTTTAAATGATTAACTTTATTTTTATCTTTTCATTTATATCCTACTCTTATTTATTGTCTTTTCTTTGAAGGTACATTTATTTTACACAGCAATTTTACTCCTATAATTTTATTTCTTTAACTTTTGCCCTCTTACATCCTCAACTCAACACTCGACATACTTTATGAGATGAACAAAGAACAATGAACTTCGAAAATTCCCAATTCCAATTCTAGTATTTTTTTCAATTCATTTAATTGTCTGGAAAGACTTTTATCCCTCTCACACTCACTGCAATTTACCATTAACAATTCTTGTTGTTATTGTCGTTGATTATTATCGTACGCTGGCAATCGTCTTAGCATCGTGGTTCAGGCGTGCTATTCTGGTGTAAAGTCGTTCTATACTCTACAATGCAACAATATTATAAAGTCGTGTTTTTTATAAATTGTGATTGAAGTTAAGTAAGTTCTTACAAATTGCATTTCTCTAATTCTTTAATCGTGGACATCTGAATAGCCAGATAGATTTTAATAAGAATTTTTTCAATAAAAATTCTTGTACAATTACAAGAATTACTTTAAATTATATAACTTTATATAAAAAAACAAATTACAACTTATTCATTAAGGCCATTTCAATGAACCTTAACACGATATCTCTGCAGTATTTTAATGAAGAGCTGACCAATCCTGCAGATTCCAGGTGACGCTGCAGCATCAAGGCAAGGTTACCACATCGATGCAATGTCATTTATACACATGTAACACAGACACACAGACAAACTTATTTCCTCTCTTTTTGCGTCGGAAGTTAAAAACAGCGACAACATTTGAATGATTTTGTTTGAAGTAACTTGAACTGTAAAATAGTACCAATAATTATAGTCTCCAAGTCAAATGGTTGTCACATAATATGACCCGATGGACAAACAAAGATGATGAATTATAAGGGTTCCGTTTTTGCCTTTTACGTACTGATCCCTAAAAATTTATTCAGTTTTTTTTATTTCATTGTGTGTTGGGATTTTCTCTATGTGGGATAGCGTGCATTTGTACTACTACTATTATATTATCTGTGACTCTAATACTAATTATAGATTATATAAGAGTGTTGAATGAAAATAAAAAAGTTTTCACGCGAATGAATTGGTAGGCAGTAACTAATTTCTTATATTATCTACATATATGTTTATAAATAGGTAAGGACAAAACAGTTTAGTAGCTTTATATCTTTTGTTTGTCAATCGATTTTCTTTTCCTTTATTATGTAGCTCTTGATGAGCTTGATTAAATGTTATCATTTAAAAAAATATCAGTTTTTTTCCATAATTATGATCGAATTTTGACTTCTGGGAGAATACTAGTTATATTTAGAGGATTCTCTAACTCAGGCAAAAGTTGTTAGTATATGGTGACGCGCAAATTCCTACGGGTTTTGTAGTTATGTGTATTACGTCTGATAAGTATTTACTAAAATAAGGAAACATGAATCAAGTGAATCCATTTGCCGTTTCACAAGATATACTCGTATGTACAAGGAAAATATTTATAAATGCATCTAAATATTAGTTCTAAACATTAATGGCCGTTTCGTTTCTTTGTGAGTCTCATACGCTTTTAATCTGGCTTAATTGATAGATCATATGATCTAAGATCTTTAGGTGACAACTAAATAAATGGATAATCCATACTTTATTATTATAAATGTGTATGCTTCTTTCACGTTGGAACAGAGTGACGGATTGGCGTGATTTTTTGTGTGGAGATAGTTGGAGGGTTGAAGAGGGACATAGGCTTTTTACCGCGGGAGATTTCATTCCTACGGGAAAACACGTTATAATACCTACAAACCAAAAAAATTTTGTGATCAGAATTACTTGAAACTTGAAAAATACGTGTTTAAGCATTATTCGAAATTCATCCCATAAGGGAGTAAAATAGGGGATGAAAGTTGGTTTGAAACCTACCTTTTTCAGTTTTTTTTTGTAGTTTTAGCGCGAGCGAAGCCGCGGGTTCTGCTAGTATGTATATAAATATCCTTTACTGCCTTGTTGGTCCAATGGATACAATTTACGGCTACAGTAAAAAATAAAGAGATTTTGGGGTTTAGCTCAAAGAGTTTCTGGTTAGTAGCCCGGAGTTGGGAGGCAACGTGTTACCTTCGGATTTGGGATAATAGACAGTCCTGCACCCATTCTCTAAGGTCGTGTAATCTAAATAATAACTGTTGAGACGTTTAAAACTTGAACCTCCCCCGTGACCATGATTTTTGTAAAGCATTCACAACGACAGGAACCAAAAATCTAAATAAATTCTCAAAAAAGTCCGAAAAGAAAGTTTGATTTAAAATGTCAAATGCTCGCAAATATCTAAGGAAGTCTTGCTATGTAGGTATTATTTCTAAATACTAAGCCTCATACAACTTATTTCATTAACGTTATTAGTTGAACATATTTTTGCAAAATAAAAACCCCCATTCACAACCGCACTCTGGCCTCGTTTAAGTAAATAATAAATATGTTGGGACATACACACAGAGCATCATTTAGTTCTTTTCACATATATAACTTAAAGTACATACATAATATAAATGTAAACTCCCATGACTGGAGTACAAACATCCGTGTTCATCACACAAATGAATGCTCCCAGCAGGACTCGAACTCGCGACCGCTGGCACAGCAAGTAGGGTCACTACAAACTGAGCCAAACATGTCGTTATAAGTAAAATTTTAAATGTATTATCGTCGCTATTTTAAGAAGAGCGACTACAGAAATATATCTTGGCATATTTCTATATAAAAATAGACCCTCAATCATTTTTCTTTTGAAATTTATTTCTACTATTTTGACTTTGTTTCTAATGAGACAGATTGCTTTATTTAAATGACTATAAAGTCATTTTATAATTTACATAACTAGCGGCTCACACTCGCTTCTAAAACAGCTTCTTTCTAGAAAAATAAAAACAAATCTATCCCACGGAAACCGTACGTTTTTCCGGGATAAAAGTAACCTATGTGCTATTCCAGACTATAATTTATCTCTGTGCCAAATTTCATCCAAATACTTTCAGACGTTCTGGCGTAATCGAGTAACAAACATCCATCCAAACATCTAAACTTTCACATTTATAATACTAGCGGCTTACCTTCGCTTCGCTCGGTTTCACCGATAGGAAAACAAAAATAAACCTATCCCACGGGAACCGTACATTTTTCCGGGATAAAAGAAGCCTATGTGCTATTCTCCTCCACCACAGTTAGTTTCGATTCCGAACTAGTACATTGTGTAACAATAATATTAGTAAGAATTGTCTTACTCTATGCATGTATTATTTTCAAACAATATGTTGGACAAATTCTTTCATAAGCACATGAATAGTTCAACAGGTTTTTACCTTGATTTATAATTATAACCGCAGTTTGGCCTCGCTTAAGTAAACTTTAAACAAAATCGAAAAAAAAGTTGCCATATCACAAAAAAACATTTTATTTATTATGATTGCAATTATGATTCAAATTTTCCACAACCGCCAAAACGCGTGACCTACGAATAGAAAAAATCAAACATTTGACACTTTCATACGTATTCTAAGATATTTTTGTTTTCTAAAATCGTAAATAATTGTAGATAAAGACATATTTTGAAAAAAGTAAAAAAATATGGTAAGTTTTATGGTTAAGTAATAAATAAAAAAAAAAAAAAATTTTGATTTATTTTTTTAGGACACAAACAGTTTTTAAAAATCTTTATACAATAGTATATACGAGTATAAACGTACGTACATCGACCAATAAAGTTTCCACTGATACGTGAATCATATCGAGCGGTGAAGTTAACAATTTAATTTTAAAATTATTTTGTTTTTAATTTTTATTAAGTAAAGTAATAATGCCATAAATTATTCTGTTCGTTTTATTATTATGGCCACACTAATTAAACTCACAATAACTGATTTTTTGGAATTTGAAGTTTTCTTTGTTGCTCAAACAAATAGTAATTTCTGACAGTATTTAATTTGGCAGTCAGCCATTTTCTATACAATAAAAGTAATTAATAGTTTCAATTGAGTTCATTTGTATGAAAGAGATATTATTTACATACATACATATATAAATAGGCAAAGTCAAAAAAAATCAGTATCTGTTTGTCAAATGAACTTTTTGGTTTTGTGTAGTAACTTTAGTTTTGTCAATGAAAAAATGTTGGAAACCTTTTTTTTATATAGACAGATAATTTTTTTAAATATGATTTCCTCAAATTTTCAATAGTGATTATATTCGAATTAAAACCACTAGGTGGAGACTACATAGTATTGATGTATAATTTCCTGATCGGACTGATTGGTTAAAGCCAAGACCTAAGTCATATCTGATATCAACAGATTTTACTCTATTACACTGTAAACACTGAACAAGTAATAAACACTGACTAACTCACATATTAATGTCACAGCTGTAATTATTATTACTTCGTATACCTTTTTCATTGTATTTAAATAGTCACAAACTACTTTAAAATAAAATGCGGTTAACCTTTACAGTGGCAACTTTGAAATAAAAATTATATTATTAAATATGTAAGATATTTAAAGGCACATGTCTCCCCCGATGTGTACTGACCTTGTCGTGGTGGAGAGACGCATTAGTGTCTGGCAATTCAGCCGGGCGTGAAGCTGACACCCTGAGAGGTGGCCCACCTCTGTGGGTGGTGTACCATATGGGTTGCTCCTGGTATTTTTCCTGTGGATTGTGGGAGCAACTATTTGGTTGTTCTGGTCCGCCTTGGGAGGCCAGTGGCCGGAACAGCGGTAAAATACGTAG
Organism: Brenthis daphne; assembly: GCA_947093115.1. Taxonomy (NCBI): domain Eukaryota; kingdom Metazoa; phylum Arthropoda; class Insecta; order Lepidoptera; family Nymphalidae; genus Brenthis; species Brenthis daphne. The sequence continues at coordinate 19,075,249 of OX352483.1, forward strand.
AGCTAAAGTTCAAGCATGTCGTGATCTAGTACATGTTATGGAGAGGCGAGTCCAACAGTGGATGAAAGTTGGCTGATTATGGTGTTGATTCAAAAGCGACATTAGACTAAACTATTACTTTTTATGCAATATTATCAACGATTAGTATAGCTTTCTCAGAGGTGAGATATTTTCCCACAGCAAAAAGTATCCTATATGTTGACCCGGATAACCAGCTATCATCATACCATTGTATTCAGCCCCTTTTTTAATATTTATCTAGATTTACGCGAATATTTGACATTTTAAATAAAACTATCTTTTCGGATTATTTCGCGGATTAATTTAGATTTTTGGTTCCCGACGTTTCGAATGCTTTACAGCAATCATGGTCACGGGAGAGACTAACGTTACAGACGTCTCAAACACATACTTGTTACAGACAGTGAAGTCTGTCAGACAGTGAATTATATGAAACGTATTCGAAACGTCGGGAACCAAAAATCAAAATAAATCCGCGAAATAATCCGAAAAGATAGTTTTATTTAAAACAGCCCTTTTTTTTCGTCCCAGAAGGAAAACATCGTGAGGAAACCTGCATGTCTGAGAGAACCTAGCAAGTTTTCCAAAGACATGTCCACCAATCTGCACTTGGCCAGCGTGGTGTATTGAACATCTGCCCGTGCCCAGCAGTGGGACCTTGAAAAGGGCTAAATACAATGCATGAAAATCCACACAACGCTATATTACCATAACATAGCTTTAGTAGTACTTGAATATTTATTTTTGTATTTTTGCTTAAAGATAGAACTAACTATAAAAATACTTTAAGGGATATTATTCTCTATGTAACCTTAGTATGGGTCATTATAGCATAATTCAATTTTATTTAACTATTCATGTTTTCGGATTATCGTATTGGCACTGTTGCTAGACTATAATTATTGATAAAAGGTCACGCCAGTCACGCAATGTCGATTAACTAAGGTACCTACATATAAACATTAGCATCTTCTTTTATAATAAATATTGGCTTACTAGCGTATTATTGTTTTTCTAAATGTATCATTTTATTAGCTAAACGCTTTTGCTTTTCTTGAGTTGATTTCCCATAAAAACTTTCGTTCCAATTTTCACCCCCTTAAGGGATGATTTACAGGATAAAAAGTATCCTATGTCCTTCACAGGCTCTCAAACTATCTCCTTGCCAAATTTCATGTAAATCGGTTCAGTATATCCAGAGATTATCCCCTACAACGTCAGAAGCTCACAAACTCACAAACTTTACCTCTTTATAATATTAGTATAGATTATAAATATACAAAAAACAATTACTAATATATGAGTCAGCGTCCAGTGTTTCAGACAAATGGTCTAATGACATAACAGGATGACAAATTTAACTTCATTCAATACGCATTGCATAATTTCCCCTTGTGATTCTCAGAGTTGTTTTTCGTAATTATTATTTGCCATAGCAAAATTATACGATAAGGATGGCTTAAAACATCCTCCTGAACTTTACCCTGTGGCTATATATTTTATTATTAGTATATTACGCGTACTTCTTTATAGTAATAACGAATCCGTTCGAATTTAACATTTCTGCACTATTAGGCTACTTTTATAGGACGAGAAACTTTACATTTAAGTATATATTGAAGATAGATAATTAATATAAGCGTTAGTGCATCTGAGTTACAGATGAACTTGGACGAATAAATACGGAGACCGAATCTATAGTTTTCAGATTTTTTGTCTGTCTGTCTGTCTGTCTGTCTGTCTGGGAACGCATTACGAGAAAATCACTGAACAGATTTTGATGAAATTTGGTAAGATGATAGCTGGTTATCCAGGTTACTTTTAACTGCGGGAAAATATCTCATCTCTGAGAAATCTATACTAAACATCAAACGTAACTAGGCACGAATCCGAGCTGAGCGAGGGTGAGTCCCTAGTATATTATACAAAATTAATCAAAATTTATTTTTCATAGACGCCTTACGTTAATCAGTGTCTAAGTCCGACTAAATAATTTACATATATTAATTTTAATAAAGAGCTTTCGTCGTCTAAACGAATACGGAGTTACACTAAAAATTAATGCGCTGACGACAGACACATCTCCCTTTAAAAAATCATAGCGCCATCTTAAAAAAAAGATAAAACATTACAAAACAGCTATATCTATATTAAAATGTAATTACTGACAATATGTCAGTAATTACATTTTAATGTTTTATCTTAGTCTGGATAGCCCAGTTAGTTGTCGCCTGTCGGGTGAAAGTTTGCGAAATGCGCGTATTATATTTATACTATAAACTCGTCCGGCCCACTCTCTATTTGGTGGTGTCTGGTTATCACTTTCTGTTGCACTTAGTTTTATGCATCTTATTATAGCAACTTTATCAATACTTTAAGTTTTTTTTTAATTTAAACCTGTACAGAAAGTTTATTTAGTTTATTTACTAATTTTATATATCTATCAAGGTGTTTGATGATTTGTCGATTGGTTGTACTTTCTTTGCGCAACGATAAAAGGAATACAAACTCGATTTTTAACAGTATACAAGCCCACTGAGCGATTATCAACCATTCATGTTCATCACACGAATGAATGCCCCCAGCGGGACTCGAACCCGCGACCGCTGGCACAGCAAGTAGAGTCACTATAAACTGAGCCAAACGTGTCATCAAATTATATAGTATACATCTCTTACTTTAAACTGGAAAATCCAATCTAGGTATCTAGAACTCTAGGGACTTAGCCGAGCGAAGCGATAAAAATATGTATGTTTGCTACTTTTTCTTATTAAAACAACTGACAAATATGGGTGGAAATTAGTACACGAATAGGCTATGAAACTTGAGCGAAGCGAAGGTAAGTTGCTAGTAAAAAATAGATTTGTAGATTATAGTCAAACTAAAGGAAAAGGTAGGTTTTAAAATAAAGAATAAATTAAAGATTAAATTAAATGCAACAATTTTTGTCCAAGTATATTGATCTATGATCCCTCTCCATTGTATGATATATGTAACTATGGCCGGATGGAGCTACACAAGTAATTAATATATGCGATACGAGTTGAGGTCAATGTTTATAATCAATAAGATTTGACCGGCCGTTATTTTCCGGGATTCCCCCTTACGCAAATTATTTGTTGACTTACATTGAATTTAATTAAGTTAGCAAGTTTAATATATTAATGATAAATGTGGATTCTTATAAGAAAATATTATTTTTTCTAGATTAATATTTTGTTATATTATTTTATTTTTATAATTATTGTGCAGTATTCCTACACAGGGGTGACGAGGGACCCCAAAATTAAAAAGTCCATAAACTATATATATAAAAACAAGTTTATGAAATTATAATTTTATTTATATTAATTAACACAATGAGATCACAAATCAGTTTTATAATTTAAAACAACAATTCAATTTGAGCATTTTTCACATACTTTATTTTGGTGCTCCAAGCAAATGGCTATTTTGCACCTAGTGCATCTGGTCTTGCTCTTTCGGTCCCTGTTTCTTGAGCAGAAATCAGAACGTCCCTGGGAGTGACGTTGAGACCCAAAAGGATCGACAGGCATAAGTTTTTTGAGGATCGCTGAAATATTTTCTTTTATATCCCTCCTCAAAGTTGGACTATGTAGGCGTTCCTTTAAGTGTGCCTCTATGAGATTCCGTCCTAATTAAGAAAAGTGCGACGATACTTTATGTCAAGTTTATTATTTTCGTCAGTAAGAAAGAGAGCCCAACCTTCTACTGGCCTTGTTATATGTTTTGCTGCACCTTTGTTACCAGCTAAATAAATAATAATCTTGCGTTATTGGGTTTAACTCAACATTCTTTTTCTTTTGTTTTTTCCTCTTCCGTAAAGAACTCTTGGTACGTTTAAAACCCTTAGTTTTCCTTGTCTTCTCAAAGTCTGAGATACATTTTGTAAAGTCATATCGTCATCGCTACTAGAACTCTCTTTAACTACATTTGCTTGAGCAGCCAGATCCGCTTGACGAAAATCTTGTATAACACCATCAGGTTCATCATCAGATTCTTCTGTAAATGGGTCATGATTAACTAAGTACTTATTCCTCATCACTTGATTCCTGATTTAGTATGAGATATAATTCCTCTTCATTCAATGCCCTCTTCACAGCCACCTGCAGCTAATATAATAAAAAAGTAGAAAATATTGCTGTTATGCTATAGGTACTTTTGTTTTTCAAAGGAAAAATGAACCTAAATTCAAGTTTATAGATTAACTTTTTTTGTATAACATAACCTCTACAATGAATTATGAAAACCATTATTATATGTACTAAAATAGTTCTAAATTCGCAATGATCTTAAAATAATAATAACTATAATTTAAAAAAATAATTACGTTGTTACTACACTGGGGTGCTACAGCACCCAACGACACACGTGCACACGTCTATATCATCCGGCTGTTGCCGTGTTACCCACCAGTCCGTAGCCCATGTCCTCAAAGTACAATATGCGGGAGGTCAAAGCTGTGCGTTATAAAGCAATGAGATAATTTCAAAAACAAAACTATGTGGGGTGCTCCAGCACCCCGAGTAGGGTTCTAGGGTTAATAATATTGAAAATCCAAGACTCTATTCGAAAATGTTCTCTCTTTGTGTATGAATATCAATTTTTATGAATTGAAAGAAGTATTTGTATAAAATCATATACACTACAGTGTATATGACTTTAAAATAGCTACGATATTAATAATTATGGACAACCTAAACAGTCATTAAAATAAATTTTATCTGTCCGTTTGTATCTGGTAACATCTGGAAGGATTGAACTCGTTTCAACAGGTATTTTACTGGCGAACCGTATATCACTACATAGTTACATACAAAACTACGCATCGGATTTTGATGCGGTTTTTTTAATAGATAGAGTGATTCAAGAGGAAGGTTTTAGTATATAATTTGTTAAGTTTTTGTATACATTGGCTAAAATATAACGATATTTGTTGGGGGTGTCGGAAAAAATAAGACGTCTGGGAGCTTTCAACGAAAACTCTGCCTAAACCCTTTGAGATATAACAAAATAATGTATGGTGGAATTGTGTATCTTATATAGGTCTACAGAAAAGTCCGTGATGGCATATGTCTATCTCTTAAGGATAACATACTATATCCATTTTAATTTAAAACGTACGTAGTAGTTCTGAGATAAGAGGAACATGGACTATTCGTAAAACGTGAACATAGCCGCGGGTGATACATAGTATAATAAAAATATAACTGCCCTTTCTAATTAGTTATGATGGATTTTGGTGGTGGATTTGATGGTGAATTTTTGTTTATTGAACTACTTGTTTATTTTTAATTTTACGCGAAAAATTGTGATAAGCAAAGTTGTTTAAAACCAAATATCCTACAATTTTGGTAATTTTTTTTCATAGGATCCATATTTTTCGATCTATACCTGAGAAAAGGAGAGGGTAAAATCTTATCATTGTATTATCACGTTTATTATTGATGTTTTCGTATTATTATATTTTCGTTAGTTTTTCGATTGATTGTCCTTGAATTTGCTACAATTATCATGCCGATATTTTGGGACGCACGCTTACGATAAAGGATAAAAACTTTTTAATAAAAAATAAAAACTGACTTCCAGGCACTAAAATGTGAAAAATAACTAAACGAAGGCTTTCATTTAGAATAGATACCTAATCAGATATTTTCGAAGTCGGTGCCGGCCGATGCAAAGCAAATCTAATGTATTTCGATACGTAAAATACATATTTACCTATTAGATATTAATATCTTAAAATATTGTAGACTGGCACCGACTTCAAAAATGTCTGATTGTCGCAGGATCACTTAGGCACACACAACGTCCCGAAGGCCGACCTGCCGAAGTGAGTAGACCACAGCAATCATGGGGTTGTTATAATTAGTTATTAGACCATATCGATAATTATCAGTGACAAAGCGATTCCTTAATCAGGAACATATAATATAATCATCTTGATGACGTCGTTATCGATACATGTTGGAAGAAGGGGATGGAACTCTTTGATCAAACCATACATTTTGTAGGACAAATATTTTTTTGAATAATGTTTATAATTATTTCAAGATTTAATAAAAACCCCACAGTTAGTAAGTAATACATTTTTGAGAATAGTCATATCGACATATTTTATCCCTGCTATCCCTGTTAGCTAGCACTATCGAGTATTTTTGTAAGAGATAAAGTTGGGCGTCTCATCAAAATGAAGCTACTCACGGGAAATTAGCTTGATACAAATCAATTGTAAAAATGGACCAGGGATCCCGGACTAATAACGATATTATTAAGTCACTGCGTCACGACATCAATAACATTGTAGAAAATAAAGATAATCTTAGGAAATATGAATTCATATCACAGACTAGTAGACTTTTTCTGTAAAATCTATACAGAATCACAAACACACACAGATGTCCATGGGCGGCGGTGATCACTTTCCATCAGGTGAGCCTCCTGCCCGTTTGCCCACTTAGTCCCATAAAAAAAAACTATGTACACAATTGTTTTGAAATTTGTTCAGATTTTCGACCGTAGTCAATTATTTTTAAAAGTAATAGTATTAAAAAAATTAAAACTTATTTTTCTATGCTTAAATTGTAGTGTTAATTATTCTTAAAAATGCAAAATAAATACAGGTAGTATAAAATACAAGGCATAGGTAGTATCTACAAAAATATTAATTTAGATTGAATCTAAATTATTTTTATTGTTGAATTGGTTCTGATCATCGGAATTATAATGTTTATTCCTTAAATTAAAAAAAAACATTGACAACAATGAAATCTTTTAATGGGTAAACAAAATAAATAGAAATAATTTTATCAAACTAAAATATATGGATCACATGAAACTGCAAATAAGTATGAATAATAAAATATTATAGTTATTGAATATTATTCATCAATCAATCAATGAAAAACGAACTTTAAATAAATTATTTATTTTGAATATCTGTCGAATCTTAATAAAATAACCTTAATATTTATTATTTTGCCATTTTAAATAACAAAAGGTAGTAGAAACTAAAGGAAAACTTTTAACAAAACAAAATGTTCAAGAAAATAAAAAAAGGTTTAAAACGACAACTTTTCTAAATATACATTTAAATATGTCTATCAGTCTGAAGACGACACAACAATTTATAGGAAGATTTCGTGTATATCACACACTACAAAATTTTGGTCAACAAGCCTCTTCGAAATACTTCTTAAAATTATATTTAAGTAATAAGAAATTAACAACAATACTTTTAGTGTATTATTAAATTAAAAATAATTCTAATCTATTAATAAATATATATTATCATTTATTTCTTTGGTTTCCCGATCCGTGTCACGAAATCTACGGATCGATAATGGCAAGTGCAGCAAACAGGCAATTCTACCTTAACCAATTCGGTCTGATTGTTTCCTTTCGATACTAAAACTTCCCAAATGTTCACTTCCTGTTTGCAAAAGGTTACGTATTCTGGTAGAGAAGGGAAAGGTTTGAAGCATGGGGCACCGGCATTTCTGTAATGCCAAATTGTTAGTGGTTATATTTTTCTTTAACAAATTAATGAATATTTTGTACATTGTATTTTAGATGTATGAGAAAGCAATATAATTTAATGGCAAAATTTAGTAATTTGCCTGATATTCATACTTAAATTTATATGCGTGGGAGACATACTCGTACATAATATGTGAGTCTAGTTTTAGCTTAGGACTTAGATATTTTTAAAAATGTTCAAAAAACAAACTAAGATTTGAAGATTTGTTCTTGAACATTAAAAAGTGCAATGTTATTACTTTTACTCAAAAACGTTTAACTATTAATTACCAGTACAAATTAAATAAAGAAATTATTTCCAGAGCTAGTGTGGTTAAAGATCTTGGAGTTATAATCGACTCCAAGTTACTTTTTGATGAGCACGTCGCTTATATAGCTAACAAAGCTTATCGTATGCTGGGTTTTGTACTGAAGATATCCAAATAGTTTAAGCAACCGTCAACACACATTCTTTTGTACAACACCTTCGTGAGATCTATCTTGGAGTATGCTTCTTCTGTTTGGAACCCTCAGTATAAGAATCATATTTGTAGAATCGAACGTATACATGATCGATTTATTAAGAACCTCCCAGTAAACATTTCTATTAATATTAAGAAAATTTCTATCCTTATGTCAGCAGTTGAACGACGTGCTCAACGAGATCAAGTCCTTTTATATAAGATCTTGAATAACGAAATCGATTCGCCGTATTTATTGTCTAAACTACAATTTAAATGTCCACGAAATATTAATCCCAGATAAAAATCCACTTTTTATGTCCCTGCTACCAGAACTAAATTTGCAAAAAATTCATTTATCAATAGAAGTTGTGATCAGTATAATAAACTTTTTATTAGTAATGACATATTTCATCTCTGTCTTAATAAATTTAAAATTAGTGTTATGTACAATTTGATTAATGCAAGCTGTTATTGATTTTATTATTTTACATTATTAATTTAAAAATGTGTTATTTAAAGAATTATATTCTAAGGATTTTATTGATTATTTGTAATTATTGATTGTATGGCATTTCTCTCTCTCTCTCTCTTAAATTTGTAAGTCTTTTTTATTGTTATTTTTAATATTTTGCATCTGTATCCATGTCTTTGTTATAAGTGTTATTTTAACAACGGAAACTATTATTGGTTATGTATTATCAATTGTTTGTTATTCTATGTTTATCTTGTAACACCATTTGTTTCCTTAATAAATAAATAAAAAAAAAGATTATATTATAATTTCTGAGCTAAATGAAAATAATATTTTCATTATACTTACACGCACGTCTCAAGGCGTACGCGTTGGATGAAGTCTCGTTCTGGCGCTTGAACAACCGTTCGCCATTTCTTGTTTACATTTTCCCTCACTTTGTGTAAGGGTTCATACTGAAAATTTTTTATAATATAATATGAGTTATATATGACAACACTGTAATATTAAAAAAAAATTATAATCATTAAAATGTTATGCTGACACACTTAAAAAACATAAAATTCGTATTTAGCTACTATTGTAATTCATCTGAAATATTAGCATAACAAAAATAAATACAAAAATTATTTAATATTCACTATATTATTATTAGGTGTCGATTTTATTACATGACATAAAAGGATATACGCAAAATTATTATATATTATGTTCTAAAGAAAAACCTGCTAGTGACGTTGGCTTCAGCGATTTCCGTATCGCGTTTATCTGCATTATTACTGGTCTTGTACATAATCATTTGTATATTCGATATAATTACTTTTTGACAATGTTGTACGAGGTCAACCTTTGTAATTTCTTTATTATTTTAACATATATTTATAACAGATTTGCTACACATGCGAAAGTGCATTTAAGTTTATCGGTTTTTACTTAACACCTGTGTGAGTGAAGGACATCATCGTGAGGAAACCTGCATGTCTGAGAGAACCTAGCAAGTTTTCGAAAGACATGTGAAGTCCGCCAACCCGCACTTGGCCAGCGTGGTGGACTATGGCCTGATCCCCCTCGTATTGAAGGGAGGCCCGAGTCCAGCAGTGGGACGTTAAAAAAAAGGTCTGAATACATGCACCGAAGAACTATATTCATGTTAGATTATAAACTAATAGCTACAAATTTTTATTTCAGCCTTTTAAGTTAGATTTTTTTTTGAAAATGTGTTTGTTTTGTCTAGATATTCGTAGCATGCCGTCATACTGTGCCTGGAAATGTTTTGAAAGACAATATTGGTCTACTGAGCCAATCTGATAATGGAACCCAAAGGTGGATGATGTAATTCTTTAACGACTTTTGACAAAACCTTTGAGTTGGGTTATTTCAATTGTTTTGATGAGATATTATACAAACCTTGTACTTACAGTGATATCACTGATGCAGTCGTCTTCATCATCAGGATCACCTTGCTGACTATGGAGTCCAGGTACCATCAAAGGTTGTGGTATGGCTTTCTGTAGACATAAAAATATAATATTATTATACTGCATTAGTTGTTTATTTGAACAAAGTTTTTCAAAGTGAGAACTAGCAAATCTATAAAAGTAATGCTTATTCTTATGGGCACGCAAATGTTTATTAATGGGATGTATATTGTATACGACTTTATTTGAAATATTATGTTTTATAGTTGACTGGATAGGGCTAACCTTAATTTATAGTATAAGTACAAGCGAATGACTATATATATATAATATATATATATATGTATGTATATATTGGTAACACTTTTTATCAAAATGATTTTCACGACTTCATTATTGATTGATGAATTTCATTCTTTCATGCTTTTGGATATTGTAAACAAGTCATTACATTTTGAAAGGCTTCATTATGCGGCAATTTCGTTATAATCTCCGACATTGATGGAGAAATTGCAACATCAGCTGCTCTGCGAAGTCTACGTGGGTCCTTCTATACAATTTATATGAAATGTTGCCATATAGAGTATATTTTTTTCTATGTTCATATTGAAATACCATTAGCAAATTTTTTGTAATGCTGTAATTTGCAGAGTTAAATATTTTTTATATAGGCAAAATTAGAAATTAAATTTTTATTTGAAATAAAAAGTTATCGTGTTACAAGAAAATAAGAGTAAAGAAAAGCAAATCATCAGATATTTAAAATACTAAGAATTACTAAAAATTGTATCTTACATAGCCTTTTAGCATGTCGTTGAATTTCCTTTCAGGGTGATTTTTTGGTTTGATGGTGCAGTATGTTAGGTGTTTGCAGGCTTCAGGAACGTCGTCCTCTATAGGTTCTGGATATTGAATAGGCAGTTCTTCTCTAGCTGAAAGTGGAAAATAAAAATGTGAATAACCAATTTCTTATCGATTTCTTATGGTCATGTACGATAGGAACATGCAAAGAGCATAATGATTTCATACATTAACTTATCAACCGACTTCAAACAGGAGGAGGTTCTCAATTGACTGTTTTTTTTTTATGTTTGTTACCTCAGAACTCTGTCATATATTAACCGATTTGGACAATTTTTGTGTTGTTTGAAAGTGTACACTTCCAGATTGGTCACATTTAAATTTCAAAAAAAAAATACCACCCCTAAGGGTGGCAAAATAGCTAATGATGAATTTAACCTACTTCTAATTGCCATATTGACTTGAAACTTTGCTAGGGTTTATATTTTCGTAGATAGTACAGTGGTTCGGTATTGTTGACCTGATCTGATGGTAAGGCCAGAAGGTGGATAGGTGGAACTCTTCAACGGCTAATAGTAGATACTTTGAGTTTGGGCTTATTTTGTTTGATTTTTAGAATTCTTACCTTACTACTACTGTCTACACTAAAAATTGAAAAATAAAAACTTTTTAACAAAAAAATAAAAACCAACTTCAAACAAAAGCACTAAAAAGTAAAAACTAACTGTTTGGTAGTTTTCATTTACTATACATATCTAATCAAATATTTTCGAAGTCGGTCTGCTTTTGTTTGAAGTCGGTTTTTTTAATTGCCCTCTTTAAAATTTTGTCAGTACTGCAACTTGGACTTTTGCTAATGTTACTAATTCGGTGAATCGATGTCAATAAAAGTTTTATGATAAGAATAAAAATCTGAGAATATAGTTCCCTTTAAAAGTCAAATATTTGCATTAATCTAAGAACAGATCACACTCAAAGTGCGATTAATACTTATATGGCCTATTGTACATAAATATATGTCGCAGAAAAACTAAAGTACATATTATGACTTAAATATTGAAAGGACAGAGAATTAAAAAAATTTTCTAGTCGTTCCTCAATTCTCTATGCGAACAAAATTGAATAAAAATGAATATATTAGCTCGTTATAGTAAATATATATTTAAATTAGTTACTCACCCTCGCTTCGCTCGGGTTCGTCCCTAGCTTGATTCCCAATACAAACTTTCATCTCCATTTTCACCCCCTGAAAGGATGATTTCCAGGATATCGTTCTCAGGGTCTCAAACTATCTTCTTACCAAATTTCTTCTACATCGGTTCAGTACATCTAGAGATTACCCCCTTCACGTCACAAACTCACAAACTTTAACTCTTTATAATATTAGTATAGATTACTTACGATGCTTAGCAACCGCTGCAGATATTGTGTGCAACCCGTGAGCGCTGACCTGTAGAAACAAGATCTCTATCATTAAAATGTACTTGCACACTAGCGCTTTTTGACGAGTTAACTTTCTATAACCAACATAGAAATAACTGATCACGCGATTTGAAAATTATATGTCATATTCATATATTTTTTTTACTTTATTAGTATATTAATTGAAGAATATTATCTTGTCAGTGTATAGACTACTTAGTTGTTACGATATTTTTCCTCTTATTACATATAATAAATTAAATATGATACATAAATAGCATTATAATAAAAACTATTTCACGTTCAATTATAATAAAAAAAATTATGGACATATTCCCACTTGCGATATAATTTTTAAAACATTCACAGTTACTAAGTATTCAAAGTGATATATATATATATATATATATATATATATATATATATATATATATATATATATATGCTTATAGCATGCAATAACATTTTAATTGTGAAGAGTGAGTGAGTCTTCTGAGAAATAATATAAAACACATTTATGAAGTATTATAGGATTTATTAAGTTCGTGTTCAATTATGTAAGTGCGCATGAATTTAGCTTTTAATACGCATGCATGCTATGATTCTAACCGAATAAGTGTTTTGTAATTTTTGTTTGAAATTTAGTGAAAATCAATTGGTTATTTATACGAGTATCTGATGATGATGTTCTCCTAGCCGATTCCGGCTACGGCGGCTAATCTCATTGAGACTAGCCAACTGCGCAGGAGATATTATAGTGCACAAGTGTACGCGCAGACACAAGTGCACTCTGTATTCCCGTCACTCTCATACTCCGGTGGGACGACCACTCGACACGACCAGTGAGAGTTAAGGCGCAGGACCGATGGCTTTACGTGCTCTCCGAGGCACGGGGGTGAAACATCGCCAACTTCCCAACTCCGGGCTGTTACTGAGGCTTACTATAGAGAAAGACACAATAGCTAAACTTGGCCCGACCCGGGACTCGAACCCAGGACCTCCGGGTGTGCAGCCGTACATGCTAGCCACTACACCACTGAGGCAGTCGATTATAGTTATTTGTTTTATAAAATACGTAAAATATAAAACCTAATATACATATTTTATGCTTAATTGTCATCGAACTTCTGCTTAGTCGTTTAAGAACGTTAAACAGGAAATGGAGCATCTTTAAAAGGATTTCCACAGACATCGAAGGTCTTGGCAAAGTATATTATGATCAAAATTATTATATTCAACGATTCGAGCGAGCTGTTTAAGTAAATATGTTTGACTATAAACTATTACTGACCAGAGAAACCAACACAATGCACCGCAGAATCCAGGCCATATCTGAACTATATTTTATATAACATGTTCTTTTCCACACACTACACTTATATTTATATATATAATCATTAATTTAAAGAAATCATTTTGTTCCACTTCACACAAATTATTTATAGATTCGACACAAACACTTGCTGCTGGGTCTGAGTGACAACTGGCGCGGCCAAGACGTTAAATTGTGTGGTTAACTGACCACTTTAAGAAGACCTGTATTGTTGATCGTGATAATAGTTTAAGGTCTTTGATTTCTGTCAAAGAGGAGGGGTTTTTGTTTAATTTGTTATTAATTTAAGTTGGTCATTTCCTTCAAGATATCTTGCCTATAATTATAATTGATTATAACTATAATTGATTATACTTATAATTGATTATAACTATAATTGATTATAATTTATTTGATTATAAGTTCCGTGATAAACGATAAGTTAGAGCTATACCACAGCGTTGATTTATGTATAACCGCTTGTATATTAATTTGCTTGTCGGAAAATTATGCTGTGTATGCTCTTGGCTATTCATAAAAAAAACAAATTTTTCACTTGCTATTTACTTTTAACGTGTAAAGGAGGTTTATTCTTTATAATTATATTTATATTATTTTAGGATAGTATTTTCATATAAATCTTTGCCGTAGCACTAAAAAAAACATAAATATATATATATATATATATATATATATATATATGTTTATGTAGGTATATCTTATCTGTATTTGTACCGTCGTGTTTACGGTTTCATTAATCATTTCACCAGAGGCTGTAAGAGATTGCTAATAGCAATAAGACCGCCTTTGCATGGCTTTTGTTATCTTTCTTTTTCTTTTCATTTTATGTATTATCCTTGTGTGTGCCATAAAGTATTTATAAATAAATAAAATAAATAATTTTATGACGATTTTATTTACACAAAGCGGTACGCAAAGGGAGGTCACAGAAAAATTTTGTTTACAGATGAGATTTTTCTTAAAATTGAGCAATATTTTAACAAACAAAATGACCGTATTTATGCTCAAAGCTCTAAGGAAGCTTCCCAATTAGTCAACAGAGTACAACGTGGGCATTATCGGACTTCAGTGACGGTTTGGTGGGGTGTTAGCTATGAAAGAGTGACTGAGCCATATTTTTGTGAAAAAGGTATCAAAACATCGGCACAAGTGTATCAAGATACCATTCTTGAGAATTTAGTTAGTCCCCTTAAAAACATGTTCAATAACCAAGAATGGTCCTTTCAGCAAGACTCGGCGCCGGGTCATAAAGCTCGATCCACGCAATCTTGGTTAGAAACTCACGTTCCGGACTTCATCAGAGCTGAAGACTGGCCCCAATATTAATCCGCTGGATTATGATTTATGATCAGTTTTAGAGAGTATGGCTTGCTTTAAATGCCATGATAATTTGGAGTCTCTCTAACAATCCATACGATTGGCAGTGGAAGTTTTCCATGGAAAGAGTGCGTGCTTCTATTGATAACTAGCCTCAAAATTTAAAGGACTGTATTGCAGCCAATGGAGATCACTTCGAATAAGCTTTATATATTTTAATGGTTTTATATTAATGTATTAAACTAACACACTGTAATAGTAATAAATGTTACGTGCAATAGAAAAATGTTTTTTCTTTGTAACAATTACTAGGGCAAGATTTATATATACTAGCGGTCCTATATCCCTTACTTGAGAAATGATTGATTCCCCATATAAAGTTCCATCATCCTTTTTAGCTACTTAAGGGATGATATCCGGGGTAAAAACTATCCTATGTAATTCCCAGGGTCTCAAACTATCTCCATACCTTTCGTCTAAATCGGTTTAGCGGATTAAGCGTGAAAAGGTAACAGACAGACAGAGTTACTTTCGCATTTATAATGTTAGTATGGATAAACGTCGTGCCAAGTACACTACCTCACAGGTGGTGTGGAAACGTGTGAATTCCTTTTTGTCAGAAATAGTGAATTTTAGGAAAGAGTGTAAAGACAATTTTTGTAGACAATTACATCATCTACAATTTTTGTCTGACTGCGAGCTATTTGTATCATAAGAGTAACCGTTTCGCTGCAAAATAATAAAAAACCATTTTCGCGAACTTTGACCTTGTATAAAATTTATTGCACACGTGGGATCGATGGGAATATTACAATTTCCTTATAATGGAATCCTTAACGTTCATATAAATTTTCAGCTTCTTTTGAATTTATGCAAGGGTGAATGTGTACTTTGACCAGACTAGTATGTTTATTTATCCCACTAAAATATAAATTAATTTATATCTATTTTAATTTATATTAATTGATATTTATAAATAACCTAGGTTCGGCAGATGTTGTCCAAATTTTAATTTTGTTAATTATTCCCGATATTCTCAATTTTCCGGAAAATTTATTGATTTATTTTTAAAGGTACAATTGTGATTTTCTTAAATTATTATTAAACCCACAAATGTTATCTTATTTCAAAACATCATCAGTAGTTTTAGAAAAATATTATAGAATTATAATACTCTAAGATTTTCGCGAATAATTGGCTTCTATATATATAATAAAAGTGTAACTGATCGCTGTCTGTACATGGAAGATATTTGAGAAAAACTGTGATCAGGGGGTCTTTATTACCGCAATAAAACCCAAAACAATGGTTTTTAGAATTTTTGTCTGTTTATCTGTGCGGTTTTCATTAATGTATTATGGTAAGCTTCACTTAACTGAGTATTTGATTTGTGGTTCTCGACGTTTCGAATGCGTTCTAGCAATCATGGTCACGGGAGAGACTCTCCCTATAATTCTATTTAAAATATTATAGAATTATTAATGTAAATGGGGCAAAATAAACACAAGGGTACTTAGAATATTTTATTTTAAAATCCTAATATGACTAGTCAAAACATGAAAATATCAATTACTATGTACACAATTGTTTTGGAATATGTTCAATTTTTATTGTTAATTATTCTTAAGAATGCAAAATAAATAAATACAGGTAGTATAAAACGTTACCTGTCCATGACCCACATGTGGGTCATTTACAGTTATAACAAGACGTCCGTGCCATTCATGTGGGTCACTGGCCCTCTTAAACATAATAGGCTCTTGGTACATGCATGGTATAGAAACTGAGTTGTATTGTACACATTGTACATGGACGTGTAAGCCATTATAAAGGCAAAATAAAAAAGCAATGAGCCATCGAGTATGGAGTGCTCGCCAAATTTTATCATCTCGCAGCGATCTATCCATTGTTAGTAAGAAAAATAACGAGATTTTCACAAAATAAACGTAAATGCCAAAAAAGATTTATTTTCGAGAAAGTAAGGTTATATCTGTCAAAACTGTCGTATGTTGCTAACCAGGTGGCCGTAAAACCCCTTTACTCACAGATAACGCCAGATTTTTTCAATTTTTCACCTCTAACGTCCATATGACATACAAGTGTGTCACTATTCACTAAATTTTTCGCTTGTACGTCCGTGTCATATATGTGGGTCATCATGAAAATGGGGGTTACAGGTTATGGACTTGAGGTGGCATAAAGGCAAGTATCTCAGTACATGCGAACGAAAAAATAAATTGGACGTGAGAGCTAATTTCAACATTTTTGCTGGACAATGAACGTGATAAAATACAAGGCATAGGTAGTATCTACAAAAATATTAATTTAGATTGAATCTAAATTATTTTTATTGTTGAATTGGTTCTGATCATCTGAATAATAATGTTTATTCCTTAAATTAAAAAAAAACATTGACAACAATGAAATCTTTTAATGGGTAAATAAAATAAATAGAAATAACTTTATCAAACTAAAATATATAAATCGCATGAAACTGCAAATAAGTATGAAAAATAAAATATTATAGTTATTGAATATCATTCATCAATCAATCAATGATAAACAAACTTTAAATAAATTATTTATTATATCTGTCAAATCTTAATAAAATAACCTTAATATTTTTTATTTTGCCATTTTAAATAACTAAAGGAGAACTTATAACAAAACAAAATGTTCAAGAAAATAAGAAAGGTTTAAAACGACAACTTTTCTAAATATACATTTAAATATGTCTATCAGTCTGAAGACGACACAACAATTTCTAGGGAGATTATATCACACACTACAAAATTTTGGTCAACAAGCCTCTTCGAAATACTTCTTAAAATTAATTATATTTAAGTAATAAGAAATTAACAATAATACTATTAGTGTATTATTAAATTAAAAATAATTCTAATTTATTAATTAATTTAAAATATCATTTATTTCTTTGGTTTCCCGATCCGTGTCACGAAATCTACGGGTCGATAATGGCAAGAGCAGCAAACGGGCAATTCTACCTTAACCATTTCGGTCTGATTGTTTCCTTTCGATACTAAAACTTCCCAAGTGTTCACTTTCTGTTTGCAAAAGGTTACGTATTCTGCTACAGGAGTGAAAACTTTGAAGCATGGCGCACCGGTATTTCTGTAATACCAAATAATTTACAAATTGTTAGTTGTTATATTTATCTTTAAGAAATAAATGAATATTTTGTACATATATAGTATTTTAGATGATGAGAAAGCAATATAATTTAATGACAAAATTTAGTAATTTGCCTGGTATTCATACTTTTATTATACTTTTATGCGTGGGAGATTAGTTTTAGCTTAGAAATTAGATATTTTCAAAAAAAATTCAAAAACAATCTAAGATTATATTATAATTTCTGAGCTAAATGAAAATAATATTTTCATTATACTTACACGCACGTCTCAATGCGTACGCGTTGGACGAATTCTTGTTCTGGCGCTTGAACAACCTCACGCCATGGGTCGTATACCTTTTCCCTCACTTTGTATAAGGGTTCATACTGAAGCAAATTTATAATATATTATAAGTTATATATGACAACACTATAATATTTAAAAAAAAAATATAATCATGAAAATGTTATGCTGACACACTTAAAAAATATAAAATTCGTATTTAGCTATTATTGTAATTCATCTGAAATATTAGCATAACAAAAATAACTACAAAAATTATTTAATATTCACTATATTATTATTATTAGGTGTCGATTTTATAACATGTCATAAAAGCATATATGCAAAATTATTATATATTATGTTCTAAAGAAAACCTGCTAGTGACGTTGGCTTCAGCGATTTCCGTATCGCGTTTATCTGCATTATTACTGGTCTTGTACATAATCATTTGTATATGATAATTCGATATAATTACTTTTTGACAATGTTGTACGAGGTCAACCTTCGTAATTTCTTTATAATTTTAACATATTATATTTATAACAGATTTACTTCTATAACACATACCAAAATGCATTTAAGTTTATCGATTTCTGCTTAAGACTTGGGTGAGTGGTCAATGTCATTTGATGGTTTGATATATAGAGATCGTATATGCACTGAAGAAGGCAGTGGTAGCCCAGTGGTAGCGCGTTCGCTTGGAAAACCGAGTGAAGCAGGTTCAAATAACGCCCCCCCCCCCCAACGTGCGTTCACCTTGTCGTGATGGGGGGGCTCAGTAGTGCCCGGCAATCCAACCGGGCACGAAGCTAAGAAACGCACAGGGAGGTTGCCCTCTTCAGGGGGCGGTGTACCTTGCGGGTTGCTCCTGGTACTTCTCTGATAGCAGAGTGGACCTTGGAGTAACCCCATGGTTGTGGTGGTCTGCTTCGGCAGACCTGCCGTCGGGGCGTCGTAGTCGAATGCGTAAGCGATCCTGCGACGCCCCATTAAGACGGGGGAAGGTTTTGTTGGGTTTTAGTGGGTAGT
The DNA here is from genome assembly GCA_947093115.1 of Brenthis daphne. Taxonomy (NCBI): domain Eukaryota; kingdom Metazoa; phylum Arthropoda; class Insecta; order Lepidoptera; family Nymphalidae; genus Brenthis; species Brenthis daphne. The sequence goes on from OX352483.1 coordinate 19,094,484, forward strand.
ACTGGCTGTATTACGCCGGTGAGTCCCACACGTCGTGCGTAAATGCATTTCCCAACGTTAAAAAAAAAAAGTTCAAATCCCGGGTCTCGCACCTCTTTTCATGTGCGAATCATTTCTAACATGTTTACTACTTGTCTTACGGTGAAGGAAATCATCGTGAGGAAACCTGCATGTCTGAGAGAACCTAGCAAGTTTTCGTAAGATATGTGAAGTCCGCCAACCCGCACTTGGCCAGCGTGGTGGACTATGGCCTGATCCCCCTCGTGTTGAAGGGAGGCCCGAGTCCAGCAGTGGGACGTTAAGAAAAAGGTCTGAATACTATATTCAACTAAGAACTATATTCAATTAAGAACTAAGAACTATATTCATGTTAGATTATAAACTAATAGCTACAAATTTTTATTTCAGCCTTTTAAGTTAGATTTTTTTTGAAAATGTGTTTGTTTTGTCTAGATATTCGTAGCATGCCGTCATACTGTGCCTGGAAATGTTTTGAAAGACAATATTGGTCTACTGAGCCAATTTGATAATGGAACCCAAAGGTGGATGATGTAATTCTTTGACGATTTCTGACAAAACCTTTGAGTTGGGTTCATTTCAATTGTTTTGATGATACAAACTTGTACTTACAGTGACTTCACTTTCGCAGTCGTCACCATCATAAGGTTCACCTTGACGCCTATAGAGTCCAACTACCATCGAAGGTTGTGGTATGGGTTTCTGTAGACATAAAGAATATAATATTATTATACTGCATTAGTTGTTTATTTGAAGCAAAGTTTCTCAAAGTGAGAACTAGCAAATCTATAAAAGTAATGCTTATTCTTATGGGCACGCAAATGTTTATTAATGGGATGTATATTTTATACGACTTTATTTGAAATATTAAGTTTTACAGTGGACTGGATAGGGCTAACCTTATAGTATACCTTTATAGTCTATATTACAAGCGAATAACAATATATTATGTATATATATATATATATATATATATATATATATATATATATATATATATTGTAAATGTAAACATATTAGTAACATGTTAAAAATATTTATTGGTAACACTTTTTATCAAAATGATTTTCACGACTTCATGATTGATTGATGAATTTCATGCTTTTGGATATTGTAAACAAGTTTCGTTATAATCTCCGACATTGACGGAGGAATTGCAACATCAGCTGCTCTTCGAAGTCTACGTGGGTCCTTCTATACAATTTATATAAAATGTTGCCATATAGAGTATATTTTTTTCTAGTTTCATATTGAAACACCATTAGTTAATTTTTTGTAATGCTGTAATTTGCAGAGTTAAATATTTTTTATATAGGGAAAATTAGAAATTAAATTTTTATTTGGAATAAAAAGTTATCGTGTTACAAGAAAATAAGAGTAAAGAAAAGCAAATCATCAGATATTTAAAATACTAAGAATTACTAAAAATTGTATCTTACATAGCCTTTTAGAATGTCGTTGAATTTCCTTTCAGGGTAATTTTTTGGTTTGATGGTGCAGTATGTTAGGTGTTTGCAGGCTTCAGGAACGTCGTCCTCTATAGGTTCTGGATATTGAATAGGCAGTTCTTCTCTAGCTGAAAGTGGAAAATAAAATGTGAATAACCAATTTCTTATCGATTTCTTGTCGTCATGTACGATAGGAGCATTCAAAGAGAATAATGATTTCATACATTAACCTATTTTAATTGCCCCCTTCAAAATTTTGTCAGTACATGCTATGATTCTATCAGTACGGTTTTGTTAAGTACTGCAATTTGGACTTTTGCTGATGTTACTAATTCGGTGAATCGATGTCAATAAAACTTTTATGATAAGAATAAAAATCTGAGAATATAGTTCCCTTTAAAAGTCAAATATTTGCATTAATCTAAGAACAGATCACACTCAAAGTGCGATTAATACTTATATGGCCTATTGTACATAAATATACGTCGCAGAAAAACTAAAGTACATATTATGACTTAAATATTGAAAGGACAGAGAATTAATAAATTTTTGTAGTAGTTCCTCAATTCTCTATGCGAACAAAATTGAATAAAAATGAATATATTAGCTCGTTATAGTAAATATATATTTAAACTAGTTACTCACCCTCGCTTCGCTCGGGTTCGTCCCTAGCTTGATTCCCAACACAAACTTTCATCCCCATTTTCACCCCCTGAAAGGATGATTTCCAGGATATCGTTCTCAGGGTCTCAAACTATCTTCTTACCAAATTTCATCTAAATCGGTTCAGTACATCTAGAGATTACCCCCTACACGTCACAAACTCACAAACTTTAAGTCTTTAAAATATTAGTATAGATTACTTACGATGCTTAGCAACCGCTGCAGATATTGTGTGCAGCCCGTGAGCGCTGACCTGTAGAAAAACAAGATCTCTATCATTAAAATGTACTTGCACACTAGCGCTTTTTGACAAGTTATCCTTCTATAACCAACATCGTTAGAAACATAGAAATAACTGATCACGCGATTTGAAAATTATATGTCATATTCATATATTTTTTTACTTTATTAGTATATTAATTGAAGAATATTATCTTGTCAGTGTATAGACTACTTAGTTGTTACGATATTTTTCCTCTTATTACATATAATAAATTAAATATGATACATAAATAGCATTATAATAAAAACTATTTCGAGTTCAATTATAATAAAAAAAATTATGGACATATTCCCACTTGTGATATAATTTTTAAAACATTCACAGTTACTAAGTATTCAAAGTGATATATAAACTTTTATATTTATTTCTAGTATATATTTAGTAATTTTTTTTGCACTATATTGCCCGCTGACATCTTCTTCAACAACCAGGGGTTGACTGGATGAGATCTCTTTTAGAGATAAGTCCACCTTTGTGAACTATGTTTACTTTGTTAATTTTTTTTCTGCATCATATTTTAAGTGCAATAAAGAATATAATAAACATGCAATAACATTTTAATTGTGAATAGTGAGTCTTCTGAGAAATAATATAAAACACATTTATAAAGTATTATAGGATTTATTAAGTTCGTGTTCAATTATGTAAGTGCGCATGATTTTAGCTTTTAATACGCATGCATGCTATGATTCTAACCGAATAAGTGTTTTGTAATTTTTGTTTGAAACTTAGTCAAAATCAATTGTTTAAACTTCTACTTACTCGTTTAAGAACGTTAAACAGGAAATGGAGCACCTATAAAAGGATTTCCGCAGACATCGAAGGTCTTGGCAATGTATTTTATGATCAAAATTATTATATTCAACGATTCGAGCGAGCTGTTTAAGTAAATATGTTTGACTATAAACTATTACTGACCAGAGAAACCAACACAATGAACTGCAAAATCCAGGCCATATCTGAACTATATTTTATATAACATGTTCTTTTCCACACACTACACTTATATTTATATGTATAATCATTAATTTAAAGAACTCATTTTGTTCCACTTCACACAAATTATTTATAGATTCGACACAAACACTTGCTGCTGGGTCTGAGTGACAACTGGCGCGGCCAAGACGTTAAATTGTGTGGTTAACTGACCACTTTAAGAAGACCTGTATTGTTGATCGTGATAACAGTTTAAGATATTTGATTTTTGTCAAAGAGGAGGGGTTTTTGTTTAATTTGTTATTAATTTAAGTTGGCCATTTCCTTCAAGATATCTTGACTATAATTATAATTGATTATAACTATAATTGATTATAACTATAATTGATTATAATTTATTTTATTTGATTATAAGTTCTGTGATAAACAATAAGTAAGAGCTATACCACAGCGTTGATTTGAGTATAACCGCTTGAATATTAATTTGCTTGTCGAAAAATTATGTTGTGTATGCTCTTGGCTATTCATAAAAAAAACAATTTGTTTCACCTGCTATGTACTTTTAACGTGTAAAGTAGGTTTATTCTTTATAATTATATTTATATTATTTTAGGATAGTATTTTCATATAAGTGTTTGCCGTAGCACTAAAAAAAACATTTATATTATATACGGTAAAGCGGTAAAGTGGGGCTACTTGGACACCCCGGGGCTACTTGAACACAACGCAGACGTATTTATTCCTGTGTCACGAAAGCGGGGTTAGGTTATGTTCTGTTTATTTGAATTCTTTTGCTTGTTGTTAGAGGTAGATAATCGGTTATTAAAAATGGTGCTCACGTATCAAAAGACTCCAGGCTTAAAACCCTACAAGAATTACAAAGCGGAGGACTTGGAAAAAGCTACGAATGCAAAAAGGGGGGGATGTCAAAGAAAACGGCCGCTGAAACTTTCAAAATGCCTCAGGCAATATTAGTACAAAAGATGCTCGGAAGGAATACCAGACTCATTGGACATCCAACCGTTTTAAAGTCAGTCTAAGGAGCAGTTGATTTCTGAATCTCTGGCTGTTGATGCGATTCCCCATGACAAAGGCAGAAATTCCGAATGTGGTGATAAAATACCTGCATAAACAAGGCAAGCGGGATCAGGTCTTCAAGAACAACCCCCGAGGTCCAAATTTCATCAATTCTTTTATCGCCAAAACTAGTCTTGACTTTTTTAACGCTGAACTAGTCATTTCCTCAGTGAAGGTGTAAACTTATACAACTATGATGAGCCGAATGGCGGATTTCAGATATGTACGGGTGAAATTTTCCTTCAATCGAAACTTAGTGTTCAAGTAGCCCCCAGCAACGGTGTTATTTAAACGCTACCTTTTTTTTCTTTTTTTTTTCGTGCGTATAAGATATTTTCAATGTTTTATATTAACTATGTAATCTTTAAAGTTAGGTCGGTACGATTAACATGTGTACAAAAAATAAAGTGAGGGCAACAACGTCACTTTATTTTTTCATTTTTTATCTTTAAAAATGTGTATAAAACGTGTCCAAGTAATATATGATATAATGACTATTTGATATATAATAATAACAAACACACATTCAACACATTTTCCAAAAAAATATTTAATGTACAGATTCGGTTTAGTTACAATTTCATTATATGTATAGATATATAATTGTAATACATAATAACATTACCATTCATTTAAATTTATTGCTGTAAATCTTTTGTCCAGAATAAAATAATGACCCAGAATAAATTTATACTTCAAAAATATTTTCATACTTTTGTGTTCAATACATTAATTATGTACATTAATTAATCATTCATTGGTTCATTAAAGTCATTAAGCAGCATTACGAAGAGTTCCTGTTAAATTAAATAATACATTTAATGATATTTGCAACTCTTCCTATTGGAAGGCTATTAATTGCTTCAGGTTGATTTTTAACCCCCGGTGCGTGCGTGCGTGCGTGCGTTGTTTTCATTTGAAAGCCAATTTCCATGCAGTAGTTCTTAGCTATGTTTGGTTAATATCGGTCCAGCAGTATGTGAGTATCAGCTCTTTTCCAAAATGATGTACGGCATTTTGGCGTTTGATTACTCGATTAAGTGCTTCACGCGTGCTAGTGTAATCGTTTAATGATAATTTGCGTAGGGGGTTAAATTTTAAATTTATAATTATTTACTTATACATAGAAGTAAAGTTTACAGTATGGTTGAAAGAGGCTGTGGTAAACCAGGAAACCAAATGAAGCGAGTTCAATCCCCAGGTGAAAGTAAAATATATCGTGAGGAAGTCTGTATGTTTGATAAAGTTAAGTATACAGTTTTCAAAAGACCTGTGAAATCTGCTAACCCACACTTTGTCAGTATAGTGGACTTTAGCCTGATCCCCCGGAACGCCTTTCTTAACATTGGGACGGAAAAGGGTTAAATAGAATTAATGAATATTTATAAGATAATAATTGGTAAATATCATTAAAAAAACAATTAAATTGAACCGGAAGAATAACAACAAAAGTATGAATTTAAATATAAACACATTGTAAGTAAATATATGCGTGTAATATAATTCGTATAATCACCCATTCAAAACTATATGCACGTACATTTATAAAAACAGGGTTTTCCACATACTTATGCAAAACTTTATATAATAATAAACGCTCTTTACAATATTAATTGTTTTCTAAGTATACATTTCATAATTCATATACAATATTTTTAAAACTTAACAATTTATTTCAATGTAGTTTTAAGCAGTACATATTTAAACTCAAAATTCGCAACTTCAGCTTTCGCAATTTACGGATAAACAAAAGAAAAGTTAACAATATAGTTGTGTTATAAAACCCCACTACAAGGTGATCATATTACATTTATAAATGCGAAACTGCTTCGGTAGTCTAGTGGATGGTGTACGGCTGCAGATCCGAAGATACTGGCTTCGAGTCCTAGGGCCAAGTTTTATTGAATTTGAGATGTTGGCGGTGTTACACCGATGTACCTCGGAAAGCACGTAAAATTTAGCGCCTTCATTATTATCGTTTCATGGGAATTTGAGAGTGAAAAGGAATAGAGAGTGCACTTGCGTTTATGCACACAATTGTGCACTATAATATATCCTGTGCAGACGGCTAGTCTCAGTGAGATAGTCCACCATGGATTAAATCGCTCACGAGGATATTATTATTTATGTGTAAGTTTGTATGTTTGTGCATGTTTCTTACTCCTTCACGCTCAAGAACTGGACGGATTTAGATGAAACTTAATACACGAACACAAAAACACCTAGGAAAGCATCCGTGCAGAGCGAGGGTAATTCACTAAATGGCCCTTTGTAATTTAATAAGTAAAGTTTCGTAGTATAGTTATTAGCACAATTTCATAATTTATTTATGATATTTTTATTTCAATTAAAAGCAAGAAAATTGATTAAACTAATTAACACTAATAGCAAAAGTATGAATAATATTTTAAAAAACAGAGGTATTGTATACGCGTGTAATTTAATATGCATATTCATTCACCTATTCAAAAATAATATGTACATTTATAAATACACTAGCGGCTCACCCTCGCTTTGCTCGGCTTCGTCCCTAGGTTGCTTCCCCATACAAACTTTCACCCCCATTTTCACCCCCTTAAGGAATGATTTTCCGGATAGATATATCCTATGTCCCAGGGTTGCAAACTATCTTCTTACCAAATTTCATCTAAATTGGTTCAGTTTTTTCGCTGGGGAAACCCATCATGGGGACCCTGCCGGCTGTCATAACGGGCAAGGTACTGTGAGACTCCTACTCACTAAAACCCACAGCGGAACCCATCGCCGCAGTGCAATGCGGCGTTGCAGGACCGCTTGCGCACACACTACAACATGGTTCAGTAGATCCAAAGATTACCCCCTACAACGTCACAAACTCACAAACTTGGGCTCTTTATTTTTATTTAGTATAGATAACCATCAAAACCTTAATCAGAGTTCGATTCATATAATTAGTTGTACTCGTACAGTTAGTAACTTTAACTTTTTTTAAATTACACATAGAACAATTATATGGGTTAAATAATTAATACTACATTTTATATTTTTCTTTATGGTTATAAATATAATAATGGCAACACTAAATATAGATTACTAATTAATATTTTTAAAATTGTAATAATTATAAAAATAATAGCAAAAATTAAATAAATAATATTCCATATTCAATTATAATTAAAATTATAAGAAATGTTTAAACTTAAAAAATATTGTAATGTAATTGGTGCAATTTTCATTTTGTTAAGGGTAATTTTGTAATTTTTGGGTAGGCTGTCTGTAACAACTATACCTTTAAGACATGTAACACCTCAGTCTCTCCCGTGACCATGGATGCTGTAAAGCATTCGAAACGTCGGGAACCAAAAATGCAAATAAATCCGCGACAAAATCCGAAAAGATAGTTTTATTTAAAATTTTCATAGCATTTGCGAAAAGGAGAATTTTGGAATTATGGAAGCAGGATATGACATCATTTATTAATAATATAAACAGCAACGGATCAAGATGAGAACCCTGAGGAACACCTGAAGAAACAGGGAGGAATGATGAACAGTATCCTTTTATTGCAACCGCCTGACTGAGATTTCTAAGATAAGAGGATATCCATCGAAGTAAATCACCATGTACACCGATTTGTTCTAGTTTGTGTATTAGAATACCATGTGAAATGTTATCGAAGGCTTTTGTATAATCGGTGTACACTGCATCGACCTGCAGTCCACTATCCATAGCGATATAGAAATGGCCAAGAAACTCGCAAAGATTACTTTCTGTAGACTTTCGACCTACAAAATCATGCTGTTCGGGGATTATAAATGGTCGAACTATTTGAGAGAGCGTATCGTAAATAATTTTCTCAAATAATTTAGGAATTGAGCTTAATTTTGAAATAGGACGGTAATTTGAAATGTCGTGTTTATTACCACTTTTAAATATGGGAGTTATAAACGATTTTTTCCATTGTAAAGGCATTTCACCCAACTTCATGGAAGTTCTGAACAGAATTACTAATGGTTCAGCTAATTCATGGTAACATCTCTGTAAAAACAAGGGTGGAATGCCATCAGGTCCTGGTCCCTTACTGACATCCAAGCGTTTTAAATACCCAGAAACTTGAGGGATTTTAAAAGTGATTGAATCGATACTTATCGACTGCGCCGAGGTAGAACTCTGACTGTTATGATTTGAATTATTATTAACATTAAAATCTGAGCTAAAGTGAGTATTAAATAAATCACAAATTTTCTGATCTGAGGTCGTATAATCATCTAGAAGCATCATGTCTGGAAGATCATTACCTTTTCGTTTAGATTTTACGAAAGACCAAAAGAATTTACTATTAATACCAATCCTGTATTCAGCATTATTGATAAATTTATTATAACAATCCTTCTCCATAAGTTTTTGTCTTTCTCTTAATACGGCCAAATATACGTAATCACTATCCCATTCATACACCTTCCACTTGCGATGAAATTTTAATTTTTCATTTATAGTTTTAATCAATGCCCTAGTATATCGGGTACTTAGTGTTAAATTTAATAGTTTTTGTGGGTACGTGTTTCTCTATTATATTATTTAAAATTTTATAAAAATTCGATACAGAGACATCAATATTACCGTCACTTAAATTAGGTTTCCAGTCTATTTCCCCCCCAACGTGCGTTCACCTTGTCGTGGTGGGGGGGCTCAGTAGTGCCCGGCAATCCAACCGGGCGAAGCTAAGGAACGCACAGGGAGGTTGCCCACTTCGGTGGGCGGTGGGAGGTGGCCCTCTTTGGAGGCGGTGTACCATGCGGGTTGCTCCTGGTACTTCTCTGATAGCAGAGTGGAGCAACCCCATGGTTGTGGTGGTCTGCTTCGGCAGACCTGCCGTCGGGGCGTCGTAGTTGAATGCGTAAGCGATCCTGCGACGCCTTATTAAGGCGGGGGAAGGTTTTGTTGGGTTTTAGTGGGTAGTACTGGCTGTATTACGCCGGTGAGTCCCACACGTCGTGCGTAAATGCATTTCCCAACGTTAAAAAAAAAAGGTTTCCAGTCTTTTTGCGAGAGATACATATTTATTGTCTCATAATCAGCATCCCTATACAACTTGACTGTATGAGCCCGAGCCCCGAGCGGTTTCTCATGTGATTTTAAAATCGTAAAATCAAATGCTGGATGGTGCGAGTCCTCGGAAACTATTGGAGTAGATACTAAACTGACTTTGCAATTAATATTAGCTATTAAAAGATCCAATATACGATCATTAATATTTTTAAATATATTGTACTGACTAAAATTATTAAAAGAAAGAAAATTTGCTAGTTCATTAACTGTATGTAACGAAGAGTCTCCATGTAAGGTCACATCACCATAACTATTATTCGACCCAGACTGCGTTTGGTATATTAAAGTCTCCTAGTATAATGAAGTAGTCATCAGGATACGAGAGAACTTCATCAGAGATATTTTCGTAAAAAATTGACAACACATCTTAGTGAATTCGACATTGTGGAAAAAAGCAGCAGTATATGTTGCATAGTTAATGTGGTTCAAAAGAGATAGAAACACGAATTAGGTCAGCAGCTGAATTTGTTGATGGGATGCATTCAACGTTGGTGACTATATTATAGAATTATTAATGTAAATGGGGCAAAATAAACACAAGGGTACTTAGAACATTTTATTTTAAAATCCTAATATGACTAGTCAAAACATGCAAATATCAAACACTATGTACACAATTGTTTTGGAATTTGTTCAGATTTTCGACCATAGTCAATTATTTTTAAAAGTAATAGTATTAAAAAAATTAAAACTTGTTTGTCTACGCTTAAATTGTAGTGTTAATTATTCTTAAAAATGCAAAATAAATACAGGTAGTATAAAATACAAGGCATAGGTAGTATCTACAAAAATATTAATTTAGATTGAATCTAAATTATTTTTATTGTTGAATTGGTCCTGATCATCTGAATAATAATCCTTATTCCTTAAATTAAAACAAAATATTGACAACAACAAATTCTTTTAATGGATAAATGTTTTTTTATTAAACTAAACTATATAGATCACATGAAACTGCGAATAGGTATGAAAAATAAAATATTATAAATATTGAATATCATTCATCAATCAATCAATGATCAACGAACCTTAAATATATTATTTATTATGAATATCTGTCATATCTTAATAAAATAACCTTAATATTTTTTACTTTGCAATTTTAAATAAAAAAAGGTAACAGAAACCAAAGGATAACTTTTAACAAAACAAAATTGTCAAGAAAATAAAAAAAGTTTAAAACGACAATTTCTCTAAATATATATTTAAATATGTCTATCAGTCTGAAGACGACACAACAATTTCTAGGGAGATTATATCACTCACTACAAAATTTTGGTTAACAAGCCTCTTCGAAATACTTCTTAAAATTATATTTACGTAATAAGAAATTAACAACAATACTATTAGTGTATCATTAAATTAAAAATAATTCTAATCTTACTATTAATAAATATATATTATCATTTATTCCTTAGGTTTCCCGAACCGCGTCACGAAGTCTATGGGACGATAATGGCAAGAGCAGCAAACTGGCAACTCTGCCTTAATCATTTCGGTCTGATTGTTTCCTTTCGATACTAAAACTTGCCAAGTGTTCACTTTCTGTTTGCAAAAGGTTACGTATTCTGGTAGAGGAGTGAAAACTTTGAAGCATGGCGCACCGGTATTTCTGTAATTAGTGAATATTTAGTACATATATCGTATTTTAGATTGTATTTTAAAATATATCCGAAAATAACATTAAAAATTTAAGTAATAGTATGAAAAATGTTTTAAAAGGCAACAAAATCGAAAGCGAATAATAATTACAAGACTTCCGCGATACCATTCAGACAAAGAGAGACAATAGCATTCCTAAGGCAGGTTGACGTCAGGCAGGCGGCAGCCGGTCGTAAAACTTTTGCCAAATCCTTTCAGCAGTACAGAAGATGTACTGCGCCGACCCCAAGTGATTGGGAAATGGGCAGGGAGAAGAAGAAGATTGTATTTTAGATGTATGAGAAAGCAATATAATTTAATGGTAAAATGTAGTAGTTTGCCTGATATTCTTACTTAAATTTATATGCGTGGGAGACATACTCGTACATCATATGTAAGTCTGGTTTTAACTTAGGACTTAGATATTTTTAAAAATGTTTCAAAATAAACTATAAAATTATATTATAATTTCTGAGCTAAATGAAAATAATATTTTTATTATACTTACACGCACGTCTCAAGGCGTACGCGTTGGACGAAGTCTTGTTCTGGCGCTTGCACAACCGTACGCCATGGCTCGTATTCCTTTTCCCTCACTTTGTATAAGGGTTCAAACTGAAACAAATTTATAATATAATATAAGTTATATATGACAACACTATAATATTTAAAAACAAATTATAATCATTAAAATGTTTTGCTGACACACTTAAAAAATATAAAATTCGCATTTAGCTACTATCGCAATTCATCTGAAATATTAGCATAACAAAAAAAAACAAAAATTATTTAATATTCACTATATTATTTTATTAGGTGTCGATTTTATAACATGACATAAAAGCATATATGCAAAATTATAATATATTATGTTCTAAAGAAAAACCTGCTAGTGACCTTGGCTTCAGCGATTTCCGTATCGCGTTTATCTGCATTATTACTGGTCTTGTACATAACCATTTGTATATGATAATTTGATATAATTACTTTTTGACAATGTTGTACGAGGCCAACCTTCGTAATTTCTTTATTATTTTAGCATATATTTATAACAGATTTGCTACACATGCGAAAATGCATTTAAGTTTATCGGTTTTTGCTTAATACCTGGGTGAGTGGTCGATGTGATCTCACGGTTTGATATATACTTAGAGATCGTATATGCAACGAAAGGCAGTTGTAGCTCAGTGGTAACGCGCTCGCTTGAGAAACCGAGTGAAGCGGGTTCAAATCCCGGGTCTCGCACATCTGATATTTTCATGTGCGAATCATATGATCTAATATGATTACCACTCGTCTTTCCGGTAAAGGGAAAAATCGTGAGGAAAAAAAAATCTGAGAGAACGTAGCAAGTTTTTGAAAGACATGTGAAGTCCGTCAACCCGCACTTGGCCAGCGTGGTGGACTATGGCCTGATCCCCCTCGCATTGAAGGGAGGCCCGAGCTCAGCAGTGGGACATTAAAAAAAACGTCTGAATACATGCACCGAAGAATTATATTTGTGTTAGATTACAAACTAATAGCTACAAATTTTTATTTCAACCTTTTAAGACAGGTTTTTTTTGAAAAAAAGTGTTAGTTTTGTCTAGATATTCGTAGCATGCCGTCATACTGCGCCTGGAAGTGTTTTGTAAGACAATATTAGTCTACTGAGCCAATCTGATAATGGAACCCAAAGGTGGATGATGTAATTCTTTGACGATTTCTGACAAAACCTTTGAGTTGGGTTCATTTCAATTGTTTTGATGAGATAATATACAAACTTGTACTTACAGTGACTTCACTTTCGCAGTTGTCTTCATCATCAGGGTCACCTTGACGATTATGGAGTTCAACTACCATCGAAGGTTGTGGTATGGGTTTCTGTAGACATAAAAAAATATAATATTACTATACTGAATTAGTCGTTTATTTAAAACAAAGTTTCTCAAAGTGAGAACAAGAAAATCTATAAAAGTAATGCTTATTCTTATGGGCACGCAAATGTTTATTAATGGGATGTACATTGTTTACGACTTTATTTGAAATATTATGTTTTATAGTGGACTGGATAGGGCTAACCTTAATTAATAGTATAAACTACAAGCTAATAATAATATATATAAACATATTAGTAACATGTTAAATTGGTAACGCTTTTTATTAAAATGATTTTCACGACTTCATGATTGATTGATGAATTTCATGATTTCGGATATTGTAAACAAGTTATTACATTTTGAAAGGCTACATTATGCGGAAATTTCGTTATAATCTCCGACACTGATGGAGGAATTGCAACATCAGCTGCTCTGCGAAGTCTACGTGGGTCCTTATATACAATTTATATAAAATGTTGCCATATAGAGTATATTTTTTTCTATTTTCATCATGAAATACCATTAGTTAATTTTTAGCTTAGTTAATTTTTCGTAATGCTGTAATTGGCAGAGTTAAATATTTTTATTATAGGGAAAATTAGAAATTAAATTTTTATTTGGAATAAAAAGTTATCGTGTTACAAGAAAATAAGAGTAAATAAAAGCAAATCACCAGATATTTAATCCCCACGACCGCGGACACCCCGAGGTGTCAGATAACAATAGATTTCTTAGAATTTTAATTAATTTCTTAGAAATTTACCTGGACGGAAATACTAAGGATTACTAAAAATTGTATCTTACATAGCCTTTTAGCATGTCGTTGAATTTCTTTTCAGGGTAATTTTTTGGTTTGATGGTGCAGTATGTTAGGTGTTTGCAGGCTTCAGGGACGTCGTCCTCTATAGGTTCTGGATATTGAATAGGCAGTTCTTCTCTAGCTGAAAGTGGAAAATAAAAATGTGAATAACCAATTTCTTATCGATTTCTTGTCGTCATGTACGATAGGAGCATGCAAAGAGAATAATGATTTCATACATTAACCTATTTTAATTGCCCCCTTTAAAATTTTGTCAGTACATGCTATGATTCTATCAGTACGGTTTTGTTAAGTACTGCAACTTGGACTTTTGCTAAGGTCACTAATTTGGTGAATCGATATCATAAAAAAATATAGTTCCATTTAAAAGTCAAATATTTGCATAAATCTAAGAACAGATAACACTCAAAGTGCGATTAATATTTATATGGTCTATTGTACATAAATATATGTCGCAGAAAAACTAAAGGACTATGATACTAGGTATATTATGACTTAAATATTGAAAGGACAGAGAATTAATATATTCTTGTAGTCGTACCTAAATCCTTTATGCGAACAAAATTGAATAAAAGTATATATTAGCTAGTTATAGTAAATATATATTTTGATTCCCAATACAAACTTTCATCCCTATGCCCCCCCTTTAAGGTAAAGGATGATTTCCGGGATAAAATGTCCTTCCCAGGGTCTCAAACTATCTTCTTACCAAATTTCATCTAAATCGGTTCAGTACATCTAGAGATTACCCCTTACAACGTCACAAACTCACAAACTTTACCTCTTCATAATATTAGTATAGATTACTTACGATGCTTAGCAACCGCTGCAGATATTGTGTGCAGCCCGTGAGCGCTGACCTGTAGAAAAACAAGATCTCTATCATTAAAATGTACTTGCACACTAGCGCTTTTAGACGAGTTAACTTTCTATAATCGACATCGTTAGAAATATAGAAATTACTGATCACGTGACTTAAAAATTATATGTCATATCCATATATGTTTTTGCTTTATTGTTGGAAGAATTTGCATTATTAATTGAAGAATGTTATCTTGTCAATGTATAGACTACTTAGTTGTTACGACAATTTTCCTCTTATTACAATAAAAATTAATTAAATATGATACATAAATATTAACATTATAATAAAAACTATTTCCAAGTTCAATTAAAATAAAAAAAAATATTTTTTAAGACATTTACAGTTACTAAGTATTCAAACTGATATATAAGTATGCAATAACATTTTAATTGTGAAGAGTGAGTGAATCTTCTGAGAAATAATATAAAACACATTTATGAAGTATTATACGATTTATTAAGTTTGTGTTCAATTATGTAAGTGCATGCATGCTATGATTCTAACCGAATAAGTGTTTTGTAATTTTTGTTTGAAACTTAGTCAAAATCAATTGTTTAAACATTTAAAATTATTTAAATAAAAAATATTATCTATATTAATATTATACCGAGGGAAGATTTGATTTTGTGTATGTTTGTTTGTTTGTTTGTACTGAATAGGCTCCGATACTGCTAAACAGATCTATGTGATATTTGGTAAGAATATATTTTGAGATCCTGGGAAGGACATAGGATAATTTTTATCCCGGAAATCATCCTTTATGGGGATGAAAATGGGGATAAAAGTTTGTATGGGGAATCAACCTAGGGACGAATCGAGCGAAGCGAGGGTGAATTGCTAGTCTAAAATAAAACAAAAAATGTTTTTTTTTCAACTTAGATCCAACAAATTCGAAATTATAATATATGGAAAAATTAATGGCACGATTAACCAATAGCGCAGGAGATATTTTAGTGTACAAGTATACGCGCAGACACAAGTGCACTATCTATTCCTGTCACTCTCATACTCCGGTGGGACGACTGCACGACACGACCGGTGAGAGTTAAGGCGCAGGACCGACGGCTTTACGTGCTCATCGAGGCACAGGGGTGAAACACCACCAACTTCCCAACTCCGGGCTGTTACTGAGACTTACTATACAGAAAGACTCAATAACTAAACTTGGCCCGACCCGGGACTCGAACCCAGGACCTCCGAGTGTGCAGCCGTACATGCTAGCCACTACACCACCGAGGCAGTTAAATAATAATGTTCTTTATAGATATGTATTTGTCATATCTATTCTATTCTAATCTCTAATATAAAGAGGAAAAATTTCTTTTTTTGTTTGTTTGTTTGTATCGAATAGGCTCCGAAACTACTGGACCGCTTTAGATGAAATTTGGTTTTGGGAAGAATATCCCGGAAATCATCACTTCGATAGATTATAATTTACAGAAAAATAATGCGTTAAATTCTAAGCAGTAAATTACAATTCACAATCTTTCGACAGTTACAATCTCCCTAGATAGATTATAATCTAACGGTATTTACAATTTTACGGTGATATATACACATATAGTTTATCTCATGAAATAATATAGGATACTGTTAGAAACCTAAAGACGCATCTGAGCTATGTGAAGATAAGCCGCTAGTAATATCAATAAAATGTTAGTTTGAAATATAATGATATTTAAAATTATATATTTTTTATGTACTTAACATGATTTTCATATTTAATTGTAATAATATAAATTACAATTAATTGTATGTTATAGTAATTTATTAGTAACATTAAAATGTAAAACCTAAATAATATTATGTATCCATGGCATGATTCACAGGGGATTTACTTAGTATGTGTATCAAATTATGTGGTTATAACACGAACAAATACAATTTTTTGTAACAAATTTGTCATGCTTAGAATAAATTTGGAATTTTTAGTAATACAATACTTGAATGAGTTCATACATGATCTATTTATAAGTTGGCTTTAAGAATGGATTGTATGTGTTTTTATGTACATTTATTTTACAATCTCTTAGTACAAGGTAAATAACCTTTATATTATAAATTAAATAATTTCAATAATATTATTTTATTGTATAACAATCGAACATTTCGTTTTAATCACAATAAAATAATGCTAGTAAGAAGTATAAGAACAGTATCTATAAATCCATGTTGAGGTCAAAGTTACAAAATAATTGACTTTAACTTTATAGGTATGTAAACAAGTTTCATAAACTTATCATATTACTACAGGTATGCTATCTTTATATATATAATTCTTCTGTGAGTGTGTATGTCACTGAACTTCTCTCAAACGACTGGACCGATTTTGATGAAATTTTTTGTGTGTGTTCAAGGGGATCTGGGAATGGTTTAGATTCACAATTTTAATAATAATTTTCATCAAAATGGTCCAGAATGTTTTAGCTTATTAAAAAAAGTTTGAAATTTTCAAATTAAAGACGTGTAGACAGGACAACGTCTGTCGGGTCCGCTAGTATATCAAGATAGTAGGAAAATAAACCTTACTTTTTCAAACTATATATAAATAAAAGGTATAGATTACATCAAGGATCCTCAAACTGTGGTATTCTACCCCTACCCAAGTAATTCGTGAGTAAATCAGCACAGAAATATTTTAAGTGCAATACTTAATCATCAACTTGTATATACCCAAAAGCGATTCTATAAGACTAAAAAACTAAAAACTGTCTGTTGGTCTGCTAAACCTCTAATATTGCCAACATATTATTATAGGGGGCTAAAAGTTTGAGGAACTCTGAATTATAATATGAAACAAGTTTTTGTAAAGGTTATTTTTTAAGCTCTCGTGTTGTAGCAAACCATGTGGTAAAAATTGAACAAGTCGCTTCTTCATAAATATTGTAACGTCTTTGCAACGTTTCTGAAAAATGCAGATTAAACCAGAAAGCTTTAAATTAAACCCGATAATAGAATTTGTATTTAAAATGTCCTATGATACTTAATATTTTTTAATATTTATTTTCCTTAATCTGGGCGTCAATAAACTTGAATAAATAATTTTATTTAATTGTATTTTCAGAAGTCTCATTTTAGTCAAAAATTGTACTGATTCTATGTAAAGTTCATATCAATTTAGTTACTAAATCTAGCACAAAACCAATCTTCGAAAATTAATCGCCCCTTTTAATTAGTACTTGATACCATGTAATCAAACACGAAATGCTTATAAGTTACAATCATTTACACAAGCACGGGTTTTCTCCTATAATATGTTATATTTTGAGAAGAAGAATAAGCAGTTATGAAGTTTAAGAAGAGTCAAAGTAATATCTAATAATGTGAATTTAATGAATATTATGATGTGCGATAGCCCTTCTAAATGAAATGTAGATTCGATTTTAAAATAACTATAGTGAATATTTAAAAAAAAAACTATCCCGATCGGCCTTAAAAAAAAAAATTTCATCTATATTAAAAAGAAAGTATAAAAATAATTAAAACAGAAAGATATTAAACCAAATGTATTACATTAATCTTACAATGGATCAAACATAGTTTTTTATGCAAGTCCGTTCGAATGCCAGGCCACTTTGCGTGGGCAAGTGCAGTCGTGTTTGTACGAAGATTTCTCTTTATATAGACATTAAACATGACTTAAAAGTGTTTTTTATTCATAAGAACATGTTAATATTTATGATATTTTGATTAAACGTATATAGATTTTGATACAATTAAAAAATTGAATGTATCTACGATAACTTTCATATTACGAAGCCTTTCTTCCTTAAATAAAATAAAGAAGTAATTGATGAAAATTAAGTAATAAAGTAAATTAAAATATTTCTTTGATTTCAGTATTATATTATCACTTTTGGTTAGGTTTTGCTTAAAGTATGCTTAACACTGGCATTCAGAACGGGTTTTAGTTCGTTTTGTTTTGTTTTCAATTTACTTTTTGTGCTGGACTATTATCTAAATTATTTGAAGTCTGGATGAATTTTAACAAAAAATATCCTTGAAATAAGGCGCTTATTGGCAAAAAAGCCTCTCATAAGTCAACATGAAAGAATCGTATTAATTTGTTAAAAATAAATATTTCATTTTTATTTCTTGCTAAAATATAGTCCTATAAAAATATTTTGTTTAAAGTATAATTTAATTAAGATATAAACAAACAGAACATTTTATTTATTCATCGTTTACAAATAACTTTTCGGAGCACAAAATATGTTTATAGTAAATATCGAAAAATCGAAAATCCAAAATATTCAAAATCCACTTACAAGAAAGAAAATTCCAAACGCCAACATTTTGTAACTAAAAAATACACTATACGAATGTTCTATTCAACTCTTGAAGTAATTGTGACAAGCGTGCGTTCGGACTTGCCTTATAATGGTCACTGCCAAGTCTCTGAATGGAACCGTTGTCAGCGCATGACGCTTGGAATTATCTTCGTTAAAGCCGCACAGTACAACGGAAAAACGTCGTAATCACTACTATAATAAAGCGATTGTTTGTATGAATGTACGTATATTTTTACACTGAAAGGAAAGGACCGATTTGGATGAAATTAGTACGTAGATTATGACTTGGTACTGTCTAAATACAAAAGGTACCTAGAGAAAGGGACGTCCCCGAGCAAAGCAAGGATGAGTTGCTAGTAGCCTAAAATGAGAGTTAAGTGCTTGGTAGTGGTTTTCGATCCCTTCTTAACTTGTTCCAATTAATAATTATTATTACTTATATAGCATTGTGGTAATTTTTGGAGAACAAAGCTTAGTAAAGTACTACAATTTTGTCCTTAACAAAAATGAGTATAACTTTATAAAATATTAAGGGAAAGAACAAATTGAATACTAAGCAATTTTACAACTTTCAACAGTGTTTATAGTTTCAATTTAGCTTTCATAATATTTATGTAAAAATATATTAAAACAATATTTTAAGTGCGTTTTTATATTTCATTGTAAGCTTTTCTTTAAAGAATCGTCGTTCACAGTCACAGCAGTTAACATTGCGTGACGTAGAAATCTGGACTGCAAGAAAAACCCTCTTAGGGAAACAGGTGGATCGTCATTTATTGTTAATATTATGTTAATGGTAGACACAACAGGACAATCATAGCTCTTGCATAATTTGCAAATTACGAAATACGTGTAATATAAGGATTTTCCCATATTGACTTAGGTAATGTATTGAGAGCATTTCCCATGGTTTTTATCTTGACAATAAAACTAAGTTTAAGTTTGTTTTTGAAGTTCTGTTTTCATTTTCCGTCAACTCCTATTGAGTGATTTATGTTATGTGAAATTTGTATTTTGAGTAAATATAATCAATCTGTTCAGATTCCTCTCTTTATCTGAACCCTAAGTAGTGGACTCCAGTGGAATATAAAACATTTATTTACGTAAATTGTTCACTATCTAAACAAATAATAAAATAGTAAGAAAGTGAAATCTGTACATGAAATATTTTTTTAAATAATGACTGATGCGTATTGTGTACAGAATATACATCCAAAAACCATATGTAGTTGTTAAATTTTTTATCTGTTTGTCTGTATTATATCTGTTTGCTTTTATTAAATTACTTACTTAATGGATTTTAGATAAATTTTGTGTAGTGATATTCACCTTAGCGTAGCTTCATAGGTAAATGAGTCAACATTTAGGATAACTTTTACTACAGGAAAATATATCAATTTAATTGATTCGGCCGAGTTGTCCTTCACACAAATATTTTAATCATTTATAATACAAAACTACTTAGTAACACGGTTTAGAGCGGTAAAACCTCTCATTTTCATGTAGAATTGCGAAACATTTTTGTTACTTCAGTGGAGGAACAAATTAGATCAGGTGTAGCGAAATAGTAGAAGTGTACCACTGTAATGCTGAACATTTAGGTACAACACAAGTATTAGCGGATACGGACTTCTTTTTCAATTACGAAAGGAAGATACAACCAATTGTGAGGAAAGTAAATAGATTAGGTAAGGACTATATAATCTACTATAATTGCGTTTATTTGTATCTGTGTGTATGTTGCTCAAACAGCTGGAAGGATTTGGATGAAATTTAGAACACAGAGCCCTGTAATACATACTACTTACTGATTTTTAATTAAAAAAAAATAATATAATGTATCAGCAGAAATATGTAAAATAAAGCCAAATATAAATATGTAGCAGTCGTGGTCGAGCGATTTAGGCGTCTGACTAGAAATCAGATTCCTGTGGGAACGTAGGTTCGAATCCTACCGACTGCGATGCTCGCTCATATCTTTTCATCATTTTAACAACTTTTTTCGATATATTCAGGTCACAGGTGCGCTTTCTACTCATTTAACTCCTATAATCTAACCTCTAGACCGGCATCTGTACATGCCAATGTTACTTATTGTCACTAGACCAATAAGGCAGTTCAAGGAGTATTAAAATATTAGCCCATTAGCAAGTAGTTTTCTTAAAAGCCATACAAAAGTTATATTTCCATTACTCTACAATATTATCGTCTTATCTGTAGAACTAAACTAATCTTGAACGTTAAAGGGGATGTAATCGATGTTCGCCTACGAACAATGTTTTAAATACGAAATCTAATAATAATTATTATAAAATATATAAGGTAATAATAAACCGTAATTTTCTAATACAATTATTTAATGCGTTTTATAATATATAAGTACCATACTTCCTTCCTTTTCCTCAAATATTTTCGAAATAAGATACCCCCTAGCTTAGAGCTTACGCAGGTCAAAAACGAACCTACGTCTGAAATAGTAAGCTTGCGTCATTGATGCAATTTGTAGTGCAAATAAAGGATGCAAAATAAAAGATTTAATTTCCAGGAAAAATATCGAAGAAACAGTAAAATATTACCACAAAGCTTATAGCTATCTATTTAGCACTCGTGCAATTCATATGAACCTTTCGTAGAGGGTTTTTGTGAAAATAACGAGACCAATGTTGCTGGGTATTTCAATCCTGGTCAACACCGGCTTTAAGGAGAGGAGGGAATGGAGGGGAGGGGTGGGGGGGGCAGAGGCCACCTCGGGCGCCGGCATCCAGAGGGCGCACGCGTGCTCCAGGGCGTGATCTAACTTAAATATTTAATTTTGAATACCTAGTCCGTGTATTCAGCATATCTGACACATGGGAAATGCATTTACGTATACCATTTGAATACATACAGGTTTGTTGGTCTCACAGGCTATAAAAGCCAGTACTATCCACTAAAACCCAACGGAACCTCCCCCTTCTTAAACCTTAGTGGGACGCTGCCAAAAAAATTACACTGGTAAAATTTTAAATACGTTTGTAGTTTTTTTTATTGTATCAAATTAAAAAAAAAACAAGGTACCAAATTCAATATAAGTTCTTATTTGTATTGTTTACAGAAAAAAAAACAATAGTTGTTGAATATTTTGTCTGTTTCTCTTTTATCTGTACATCTGTGTACTTATCACGCAAAAAGTACTGAACTGATTTAAACTTAATTTTGTATATTTAGTGATTATTGGAGTCAAAATTAAAGATACCTTTTACTACAAGAAAATATTTCATTCCCATGGGAAAACACAATAATTGGTTCTGTCGAGTCATCCTTAGACATTTACATGGATAACGTTGGCTAAACCTTGAGTTAAATCTTCAAAACTCAGCTAAAGCATGAAACCACAATAACTATATCTATTTAAAACGTACCTAGATACGCACCCGAGTAAAGAGAGGATAAGTCGCTAGTGAAATATAAAAGGACGAAAACTACTCTAAGTATCAACTATCATGTTACTTTTAGCGACTACGTTAGCAGAACCGCTGGCATTAACTAATCTATATAGTTTATAGTATAATATAAATGAATAAACGCTCTTCGTAAAGAACACGAGAATCATGGATCGTTATGGCTACTATTTTAAAAATGTATTAAATAATAAGTATAGTAGCAGAATAAAGTTTTTAGAGAAAAAAAATATGGAAAAGTTGTCCAGAAAATTGGTAAATTAAAATCGTATCGCTCGGGTTTCTCTAGGTATGTTTAAAATAGATAAAAATAGTTAAGTAATAAAAAAACAATTGCTTCTAGCTTACAAAATATAAAATGTAAATAATAAACTTTTAATAAATTTTTGACGACACGTTTGGCTCAGTGTGTAGTGACCCTACTTGCTGTGCCAGCGGTCGCGGGTTCGAGTCCCGCTGGAGGCATTCATTGTGTGGTGAGCACGAATGTTTGTACTCCAGTCATGGGTGTTTATATTTATAATATGTATGTATTTAAAGTTTATATATGTGTAGTGTATCAACTATCTGGCATCCATAAGACAAGCCTCGTAGCTTACCATGGAGCTAGATGGTGCTGTATATTAATGTCCGAAAATATTTATAAAAAAAAAACTAAGCGTGGGTGAGTCTGTTCGCTCACACCGCGATATTTTTCTTACTTTAAGCAATTTGTTACCCGTCATACAGCATACTTCTAAACAAAAGGACCAACTCGTTTAATTTAAAGAGGAATTTAAGTGTACATAACGATTTTGAAACCATTTAGTTGGATAAGGATTAATATCATTGTACAAATGTTATGATCTTTGGATTCTACCCCAGTTTTGATTGTCTAATTTGAACAAAAAGCTGTTATTGTGTCTTAAGTATAACAGTTAGACATATAGCCTCGTGGACTTTTTTGTGGGTAATGACGAGCACTATAAAAATGTAGTAGATTTTTTTAATGTATTATCAATAGTTTTTGCAGCACACGCCAAATAAAAACTTTAATAGGCAAGTTTTGATACCCAAATTTTTCACGTTGCGAAATACATTTACGCATTCCAGTAAATGCATTTTCAATGTTATTTCATAGGAATCTCTATTTAAAGATTAGAAAAAGAGAGAGAAGAGAGAGTTATTTATTTTCAAAGATATTTCCTTCAAAGTAAAATACAGCACAAGTTGTATTATTATTACCTACACTAATATTATATAGAGCGCTAGAGATGGGTTAATACCGATATTTCTTAGGATTAGGTAATATTAATATATTCGTCCGGCAATATTACTATAATATTGTAACTAATACTAATACTTAAGTAATACTTCATTCTTCAATAATAGTGATATTTATCTCAGGTGTGTCACTCTCTACTGTATTCCTGTTCAATATTACTTGCAGTAGGTTTGTAACTAAGTATTTAATATTGGAACAAAATAGTATATAATGTGTGATATTTGGAATAAGTTTTATTAATTGTCATCCATTGTATAAAATGAATGTGTAGGTAAAATAAGATCGTAGTAGCAAGTAATAAGATCATTTTTGATAAGATGAAAATGGTATATACGTTACAGTCAAAAATATTTTTTAGTCAAAACTACTTTTGACTAAAGAGTTTGGTCAAAAGTAGTTTTGACTGCAGGCATTTTTTTCTCTTTTTTTCTCTTCTTTGACTCTAACATATACATATTATAAAATATTATGTTGTCTTAAAGTTCACACACACATGGGACATACCTAAATTATTTGTACACAATTATACACGATAGTAATACTAGTAAACGATTACAACGAACTCTATTTCTTAATTTCCTCCATTACATTCACATCATGAGGTCTGCCGGTTACACTAAATAATAAATAGGCATGCACGAACTAAACTTAAATTCAAGCTAATGAAAAATTCATTACGTTTTATTACTATTAATTTGAGATTAATAATAAAAATATATATATAAAAAAAATGTTTTTTTTTTATCTTCTCGAATCTCTTTACTTTATCATGTATGATGCTAAAATAGATAAGTATATTTTTTTTGTAATATTTCCATGAAAATTCTAATGTTTAAAATAGGTATAGTTTTTATTCTATTTCTAAAAAAAAGTAATTTCTTTTAATTTAATTATAAAAATTAATTCTTAAAGAAATCTTTTCCTTGTAGATGACATTAAATTTGATTTTATATAATTTACCCTATTAGTTACATATCCACATATTGAACATTGTAAGCTGATGACCTCATCACTCAATAGGTACTTCTGTTTGAAGTCAGCATTATCTTTATACTAAATATGTAGTTAATATTAAGGTAAACCTTTTTAAATATTAGGTATATATAAAAATATATAAGTTTATAAAATAAATTAATTTTAATACGTATATTTATTATTATTTAATTTTAGTTATTTAAGTATTAATATTCTGTAATATTTATTTATTTTAATTTTAAACTTACTTGACAGTTTTTTCGATAGAAATTTCGATTTCATAAAAATAGTTTAATAAGTATGAAAATAGCTGTACATTAAATTATCACAACTTAATAAAATAATATGCGAAATATGTAATTGTAAAATTGTATGTATGTAATTGTTTATTAGAAGATGTCGATAAGCTTTTATAGTCTTCATGCAGCTTTTTGGGGCTCCGTAGTCAAAAGGCAAAAACAAAAACCTTATAATTTCCGCTGGTCCACTTGCCACAGCCATTTTACAAGAAACTATCGTGGAGCTAAAATTTGGAGGGTTGTAAATTAATTATGTAAAAAAAATGGGTGGTAGGTATTCCATATCATATACAGAGGGCTGAAAAATGTATTCTCAACGAAATAGAGAGAAGGAGAAAAATAATAAAAAACACCAATAAAAATACCTAATGGATATTTTATTGGTGTTTTTTAGCTTTTTTAGTTTATCCGATTTAAATAAAATTAACTTTAAGTAAAATTAAATTTCTCATACAAATACCTACAATCATGAACGAATTAACCACTGGACCAGACATTTAGGCGGACGTACCTTTAACGGTCATGTCAGTAACCAGGGAATTTTAGCCTAGGTCGTTTGTTTTTTGTGTCAGTCTCAAGCACTTACTTGTCAACAAAACATCTCCCAAAAATGACTAAATGTTCTGTTAATTGGTGTAAAAACTATAACGGCAGAAGCAGCACTATTTCTTTTCACTTGTAAATACATTATTTTATTACATTTATTGTTATTTATCACAAAATTTAATTAAATGTAAAATAAAATGTCATAATAACCAACTATGTTAAATATAGTCGATATTTCTATGTATTGTTGACATCTGACAACCATCATAAAATCCCTGGATTATACCATTCAGAACAAATGACAAAACTGTCGAGTGAGTCCATTTGACATCGACTAGTGCTTGACAATGTCGAAAAATATATCGATATTTGACGAAATAACTGAACGAATTGTGTTATTTGTACAGTACAATAACATAAAATACTTTTATCACAGTATCCCACAATCTGATGACAATAAATTTATGAAAATATTTTCTAAATCAAATAAAAATAAAATGCAAAAATTATAATTAGTATGTGTACTTAATTTTTTATTTTATACCACATTTATATACTTTGGAATATTATTCCATTGTAATAATAATAAAGATCATTTTATTTCAACACATAAATTACACAAAATCAAACAATAATGTTTTAGCACTAAACTTCTGGGTTGGCGATTTGTAATAAAACACTTTACCACTTGCATTAATTATTTTACTTTCACGATCCAACACTCACTTTTTCACAATTTGCAATCACTTTTTCTTTTTCCTAATTTCACAAATGTTTATTAATAACTGAGGAATATTAGGACAGTGTCACATTTTTATAACTACCCGAGACAATCAATTGCCAATTAAAATAGTTCAATAACAGAATCAACAAAATCACTTTATTTAATTAAATTAGCTTCATTTTTTTTTATCTTTACAAAATAATATTTATTATATATTAATGGAATATACACCCGATATTAATTTGTTTATTAACATTATTATAGGCCAACAGAATGTTGCCATCAATGCCATCGTATTTATATAAATCAAATTAAAAAATAATTATTATTTGACACATTATTATTGCCTCTTTAATTCATTTATTTTAATTTATTATAATAAATACAGATATTTTAAATTAAAAGATGTAAAATATGATGACTATGCTAACCAATGTCTAAGATGTCATTCATTGGTTCATCGATATATTATGTATTTTATCGATTACGTTCAAGCACTAGAAATATTGTATTGTGTATCAGTGTTTATAATAATGTAATAAAATCTTTGTGTGCGTTATGCGTCACTTGGTTGAACTAGTTTTCATACATTTGTATTTTATGTCAGGTCCAGTCTCTAATTCGTCCATGCCTACAATCATAAAGAAACTTTTTATGCTTTCTATAAAATTAATATTTAAATTTAAATATAGCGTTTTACTTTTAACCTAACGAATCTCATTAATGTTACTTAAACTTCTTACTTTAACTCGACTTTTTATAGAGACACAATAATTGTATTTTGTTGGAACTGTAATCGATCTACTATAAACGTGAAAATTGATATATTTTTATTTTTATTTTATGTTTTATTTATATTTTATTTTATTGTATTATATAAAATCAATTTTGATTTTCACGCTGAACCTGCTGGACTGACTTAGAGAAATTTAGTATAACTCATAGGCTACTGTGAGGGCAGCGGGCCGCACCCGAGCGAGGGTAATTCGTTAGTATATTATATTTTTGATATATACCATTAAAATATGTTATGGTATTCCTTTATGGGATCAAATGTTATCTTAAAAAATATTATCGACATAATTGGTGAATTCCATCACATTTATTTATATAAAAATGATAATAAAAATGTTACTCGATACGAATAATCCTTATCAAAACTTAAATGGGAAAAGGAGATCAAGAAGGTGAGAGTATAATAGTAATATATCTAAAACAAAACACGTATTATATTTAATTTGTAATAAAAATATTATTGTACGCACATAATTTACAAATAATAATCTTACCCTTAATGGTAGTTTTTTTGGTAATTTTGTAATTTTCAAGAGACCACCACAGCTTTAACGTATTTATTGAAAAGTATTTATTTATTAATTTTTGTGAAACAAACAGTGAGATAATTTTTAAAAATAATTACAAACTAAAACATCCACACACAAGCAAAGTTTCCACCTATAAATATGTCACAGGTAAACATGATAATAATTAGTTTAAGCATTAAAACAAAAAAAATAAAATTTGTAGCAAAAGTTACTGCAAAATAAAAACACTATATAAGGACAACAAAAATGACTTAAGTGAAAATTATAAAAAAAAACAAATTATGAAATAAAAAAAAAACACGAAAGAGCAAAACTTAAACTCTAACAAAACATAATAGGAACAATAATAAAAAATATACATAAATAAATATATAATATAAATATATTATAACAATCGATTCAACGTTGCCGATATTATCGCGTAACATACACACAAAACATACAACCGAATTGAGTACTTGCCCCTTGAAATCGTTCCAGAACAGATACACTAGGTAATAGGTATACGATATATGTATTTTACAATACACGATATACAGATATCTTAGAAATCGTCGTTTATTGAAAGTTGTTTCATTTATTTCATAGTTTGCCTGCAACTGTATACTAAATATTGAAGATATCAAGTTTGTCTAAAAATAAATATTTTTTTTATTAAATAATAATAAGAACTGCATTTTAAAATTTATTATTGGGCGGGTAAATTAACCAACTAACTCGTCGTCATCTCAGCCCAAACACGTCCACTGCTGGACATAGGCCTCCCCCAAAGATTTCCATGACAACCGGTCTTGCACCATCCGCATCCAGT
The DNA here is from genome assembly GCA_947093115.1 of Brenthis daphne. NCBI lineage: Eukaryota > Metazoa > Arthropoda > Insecta > Lepidoptera > Nymphalidae > Brenthis > Brenthis daphne. Next base: position 19,122,858 of record OX352483.1, read on the forward strand.
GGACTCCAGTGACTTTGATTAAGTCGTCGGTCCACCTTGTGGAGGGCCTGCCCACGCTTCGCCTTCCGGTACGTTAGTTGGTGGTGGTGGTGGATAACCAACTAACTATTTTATCGAAATATAACTATAAATATAATAATATATAAATATATCGATAAGTTTTATAGGAAATTTTTGAATGTCTTCCTGAATGCTTCTTAAAATCGTTCAACATGAAAGAGTAGCTTTTTGGGACGGTAAAAAAACATTCAAACAATAAAGTAATTAGATATTTATTCTTTTACAGAATGATTCAATTTTAATGACTCACAAGGTGTTTTTGCTGGACTTTTCCACACGCCATGTTTTACTAGTGCTTAGAGGTACGAGTATTATATTTTGACAATACATATACATTTTCGATTTTTTTTTAACTAAATGGGAATAATGTCTAAATTTTGCTATTATAAGCATTTTTTGTATTGTATTAAGACCTTTTTTTTAAACGTCCCATGCTGGGCACGGGCCTCCCTTCAATACGAGGGGGATCAGGCTATCTGCCACCAAGCATTCCAAGTGCGGGTTGGCGGACTTCACATGTCTTTCGAAAACTTGCTCGGTTCTCTCAGACATGCAGGTTTCCTCACGATGTTTTCCTTCACCTTAAGACACGTGGTTGAGATTCTCAATATTAACTTTCAATACTATGAGTTAGGTTACAGTGAATAAAGTGCACACTGCACCTGACAAATTTTGTTTATTTGTTGTGTACAGCCCTTTTTAAGCATCTCATGCAAGGCACGGGCCTTCCTTCGATATGAGGGGGATCAGGCCTTAGCCCGCCAAACAGGCCAAGTACAGGTTGGCTGATTTCACATGTCTATCAAAAACTTCCTGGTCTCTTTCAGATATGCAGGCTCCTATATTATGTTTTACTTCACCGTTAAAGACAAGTGCTAATGACCTTGAAAATGATTCGCACATGAAAATATTAGAGTTGCGTGGCCCGGGATTTGAATTTGCATCACTTGGTTTCCCAAGCAAGCATGTTACCACTGGGCTATCAATGCCTTGTATTAATAACTACCGAATTACCCTCGTTTCGCTCGGGTGGCGTCCCTAGGCACGTTTTATTTTTTGTCAGCAGAACCCTAATTCTTCCTTTAAAATAAAAGTAGCCTAAGTTACTCCTTACAACAGCAGCTATCTGTCAGTGTAAGTTCAGCCATGTTCAGCCGCTTCGGAGTTTAGCCGGAACAAACAGACTGACAGCCAGACAAACAAAAATTTTAAAAATTGTGTTTTTCTTATATGTACCATGTATAATTTCATATGCATTTAGTAAAAAGCTGTTATTTTTACATTACAAACAGACAATTCAATTTTATTTATCTGTATAGATAAAAAATGCCTGAATAAAACAACAACAATACAATTAAGAATAAAAGAAAGAGACAAATTCCTTTTCTCTTTGAAAATTGGTATTTTGACAACCCTGTTGTCAAATGCAAGCAGCAATTCACAGCATTTCCGTTAAAATCAATGGCGCCTACTTTATGGCTTCTTTTACAGTGTTAAACTTAAATTGAAAATTTGTTAATTTTTATATAGATTATTAAGGAAATTTCATCAGTTACAGCACGTTTGAAACTCTAATTTTTCTCTTTGTACCACGCTTAGATAATGCTCCTAACGAAATATACATATAACAAAATAATAATCAACGCATCATTTTTATAGTTCTGTAGCTTAAAGGCAAAACGGAACTTTATAATTTCATCAGATTCGTCTGTCTGTCCGTCGTCCAATAGTTAATCGCTATAATTCAATACTTTTAAAATATGAGATAGTAACACTTTCCATATTTTTTGATGTTTCTAAAAATAAATTTGTACTCTTTTTTCTGAAAATAACTTAATTTTTTAACCCAAATGAAAAAAATTAAAACTGCTCTTATTCAAATTAACTAAAGATACAAACAAAAGTACCTACCAAAATTAGAATTTTATAGGTTTGTCAATATAATATTTAATTTAATAACAAAATATAATATTTTTTCATTATTATATTTTTAAAATGATTACGACACGTAAGAGCAATACAGTAGATACATTAAAAAGGGTTAACTTTGAATATTTTCCTTATAAAATTAAAGTAACATCTAAAATTGTACTGATGATACAATAGAGTACATTTAATGTTTAAGCAATTTCACAACATTGTGAAGTTGAGGAAATAATATAACTATTAATCAATCGACTTATTGATTTAATGACTCAACGAGACTAACGGTTTCGGACTTCCTGTGACATTTTCCGCCGGAAACAAATATGGAACCCATGTTCTGAAATTTTACTTTATATTCACGTAAAGATTATAGTTAAAAGTGACTATAATAAATATTTTTTTAGAAATCAATACAAATGTTCATTTACAAGATAAAATATTTTAGATATCTAAGTTTAAAAACTAAATTCAACGCACAACAAAGAAAGTATTTAGAAAACTCAATGATATATAAATAACATATGATATATGACTGTTATATTATGCAAATAAAATATATTTAATTTTATTTAGTTTCGGGTAGCAGGCTAGTTTTTTTTATTATAAGCGCCCTAGAATGGTTCCGGAACCTACGGGGAAGATGGCTGGGTGCTACCATCGTCGTGGGCGGTGGAATCCTGTAATTAACATAATATTAAAACTAAATACGGAAAGTACAACAGATTGTTAGATTTAGTTAGTTCTTACTGTGTAGATCGAAATAATAGCAATTGAAATTATAAATAAAGCAGAGCCTGCAATTTTGATTACTTTATGAGATGTTCATAAATAAAATATCATATCTATAATTTTTTCTAATTTTTGGTTTTACGAAAAATCCGGATCAAAAATGAAATATTTAACAAATTATTTATTTTATTATTTTAATGTAATTCTCATCATAATAATATTATATATAATATAATTAATGTAACATTGTTCTATGTAATATAAACCATAAATATAATAATTATATAATTATGTTATAATTTTAAAATATTTCAGTACGTGTATAATAAAACTTATATATATATATATATATATTATAAATTTTAAACCAATATCAAAATAAATGTAATTATTTTTCGACGTTTTACTATCATTTTATTCTAAAAAATATTTATCATTACATATAAAATCCTTATTACTGATATAAATGTAAAACTGCTTGATGATTCTTTTGTCATTTATCCCAATTTTCATATTCCTTACGTTCTAGGATAATACATTTTTATACATATTTAGGTATACACAAACTACATAAATTTAATATCTTTTTTATTTATAACAATCTGACTTTATTTGATTCTGATCATTCTGACATATTATCTTTTATCTATTTATTTTGATTGATACTAACGTATTTAATTAGCTTTTGCACGTGACTCCGCTCATAAGTGTCATAGCCCAATAAATAATCTAAAAAATGAAAAAAAAAACCTGATTGGTAGTTCAAGAAGTACAAGAAATGAGCGCGTTCAAAAAATAAAAAAATATTAAAAAAATCTCTTGAGCTTTATAAATATTAGTATACGTTACAGATATTTTGCTACGGCTCTATTATTAAAACCTAACTAATTGCAGTGTTTAATTAGTTTTTTTTTAATTATAATATAGGAAAGGATATACCGCTGTAAATTAGGTACACAAAGCAAATTTATTGTTTATGTATAATTTCAGTATTGACGTAGAACTTTCCTCTGGTATTACCAGGATTGAAATATCCAACGACAGTGGTCTCGTTATTTTCACAAAAACCCTCTGCGAAAGATTCATATGAATTGCACGAGTGTGCTAAATAGATATCTGAGTTATGCACTGTGGTCATCCAATAAAGGAGGCAGGCTTTGTGGTAGCATTTTGCTGTTTCTACGACATTTTTCCCTGGAAATTAAATACTTTATTTATTACTATAAATTGTATCAATGACGTAAATTTACTATTTCAGACGTAGGTTTGTTTTTGACCTGCGTAAGCTGTTAGCTAGGGTTATATCAATTTGAAGATATTTGAGGAAGTATTATACTTATATGATAATGGTGTTTATTTTGCCTAGTAAAATAATTATATTAAGAATTAACAATATATTATTACTTTATATATTTTATAATCAAATATTTGCATAAATTTTACAGTTAAGACGGTATTGTATACAAATTGTATATAATAGTCTATATAAATAAAAATGAATGTTGCTAAGCGCAAAACTCGAAAACGGCTCGACCAATTCAGCTATTTTTATTCGTATGTTCTTTAAGGTACACGGAAAGTTTTATAAAGAGAAAAAATCTATATAGATAAATACAATTAAAATGTCTGTTTGTAATGTCAAAATAACAGCCTTTTACTAAATGCATATGAAATTATATACGGTACTTATAAGAAAAACGCTTTTTTTTAATGTTTGTGTCTGTCTGATTGTCTGTCTGTTTGTTCCGGAAAATCTCTGAAATGGCTGGAATGATTTTGACGGGACTTTCACAGGAAGATAACTGATGTTATATGGAATAACATTGGATACTTTTATTTTAGAAAAATAATTAGAGTTCCGCTCAAAAAAATTAAAACTTACCTAGGAACGAACCCGAGCGAAGCGAGGGTGAGTCGCTAGTTAAGAATATAACTTTTGACAGTTTTGAGAAAGTCGCTTACAAATAGGCTAACATTATAATACTTCATAACTGTTACGTTAGTCTAGTGACTATCGGTCGAGAGGTTTTGGGTCGTGTCAAGTCCAATCGGAATAGAGAGTGCACTTATGCCAGTGCATACTACTAAAATAAGTTGTAGCTATCGTATTACTAGAAAAAATTTTAAAAGGATGGAACAATATAAAAAGTGTCGCAGTCGGTAGGATTCGAACCTACGCTCCCAGAGGGAATCTGATTTCTAGTCAGACGCCTTAACCGCTCGGCCACGACTGCCACATATATTAGGCTATATTCTGTAGATCGCTGTGTATACATTTATACTTATTATTTTATTTCATTAAAAATCATTTTTTAAAGTTCCGTACTCAAAGGGTAAAACGGGATTACTAAGACTCCGCTGTCCGTCCGTCTGTCTGTCTGTCCGTCTGTCACCAGGCTGTATCTCATGAACCGTAATAGTTAGACAGTTGAAATTTTCACAGATGATGTATTTCTGTTGCCGCTATAACAACAAATACGTAAAAACAGGATAAAAAAGTATTTAAGGGGAACTCCATACAACAGACATGATTTCTTTGTCGTTTTTATAGATAACGGTACGGAACCCTTCGTGTGCGAGTTCGACTCGCACTTGGCCGGTTTTTATATATACATGAAAATTATGGACTTCCGAGCACCCGGAAAGCCCTTCGGTACCTAACAGTAATATGTATTACAGGTCATAAGTCTATCTAATCTAAATTTCATCCAAATCCTGCCAACCCTTTGAACAACATATACACAAGTTTTCATACAATTAAAATAGTTGTCCTTACTTATTATATTTACCTTCCTCGCAATTTGGTTGTATCTTCCCTTGGTAATTGAAAAAGAAGTCCGTATCCGCTAATACTTGTGTTGTACCTAAATGCCCAGCATTGCAGTGGTACACTTCTACGTATTTCGCTACACCTGATCTAATTTGCTCATCCACGGGACTCTTAGAAAAACATGGTCCAGCGGGATCCAATCCTGTTATCCTCCAAAGGAGATTATTTGTAATATTGGTATACGTTTCTCCTGCATATCCAAGTATATGACTGCCTAAGCTATGACCCACACAGTGTATATTGTCTGATGGAAACTTTAATTCAGCCAAAAACGTTCCCAATGCCGAACCAATGTAATAAGAATACAATACAGATCTTATAAAGCTCTCTAATTTTGATGCCTCATTTTCAAACGTATATGGAGAATGGTCGATAATAATGAGGTAAGCATTCGAAACATTTTTGAATGTTTGTCTAATCGATTCTTCGATATCTCGATTTATGTGTCCCTTGTAACCAGGAACGAATACGATAAGTCGTCGATTATAATCAAAGTCTATAGAATTTTGTATTCGGTCGGCAGCAACATCGATTTGACTGGCCACAGTGATATTGTTGATAAAATCGTAGAAATAAACGAAAGTACCGCTTACATCCAGACTTAATGCTTTGTTATGGTCACCTGAAAGGCATTAGGTAAACAATTTTAATAATAAATAATCAGCTTTCATATATGCATAATCATTTTTGAACTCTTAGAATCGGCTATATTACATAAGTAGTTAATATGACATAAATATACATGTATCTTTTTAGGGATCCGTATCCGAAAGTTGCCAACGGAACCCTATTACTATGCCTTCGCTGTCTGTCCGTCCGTCCGTCTGTCAGAGGGCTGTATCTCATGAACCGTAATAAGTAGAGCGTTGTAATTTTCACATAGTATGTATTTCTATAGCCGCTAAAACAACAAATAATAAAAAAAAATACAAGAAACGTTCGTAATTGATCATCGAAGCATATATACTACATACATATAGTGTAAAAGTCATATTAATAAAATCATGGACTATGGCACGGAACCCTTTGTGAACGAATTCGACTCGCACGTGTTTATATATTCTATGATATCCAAAAAGTACAGAATATTTTTCAGAATGTGACGGATTTAACATTGCAGATAGTACTTGAGGGGTTCGACTTCCAATTGAATTTGAGTAGTGAAGTTCTTCTATTTACTTCTGGTATTCAATTTTTGACACATTTATTTAGTTTTCCTACATATCTTATACTCTCAATAAAAAAAACCGACTTCAAAAAAAGCACTAAAAAGTAAAAAAAAAAAACTGATTGGTAGTTTTCATTTACTATACATACCTAATCAAATATTTTCGAAGTCGGTGTGCTTTGCTTTGTATGGGCTGGCACCGATTTCGAAAATATTTGATTAGGTATGTATAGTAAATGATAACTACCAATCAGTTATTTTTTACTTTTTAGTGCTTTTGTTTGAAGTCGGTTTTTATTTTTTTGTTAAAAAGTTTTTATTTTTCCCTTTTTAGTGTAGACAGTAGTAGCAAAGTAAGAATTCTAACGTGTTAGGCTTGTCAAATCAAACAAAATAAGCCCAAACTCAAAGTATCTACTATTAGCCGTTGAAGAGTTCCACCTATCCACCTTCTTGCCTTACCATCAGATCAGGTCAACAATACCGAACCACTGTACTATCTATCAACGGAAATAGAAACAAAAAATTTAAATGGGACCAATCTAAATGGCGCAGTTCTGAGGTAACAAACATAAAAAAAATACAGTCTAATTGAGAACCTCCTCCTTTTTGAAGTTGGTTGATTAACAACTTATTCTTGAATTTTAAATTTATTTATTTTATTTATTAAGAGTATTTTTAAGAGCAATCTAGTCGCCCTGGACGGATTGATAGAGACACCGTACTTTAACGGTTTTTTTTATTAGAGTCTAATCAGGGGTAGTTATTTTAAAATGAAATGTAAATTAACTTTATTCAAGTGACTTATACAACAAATAACAACACTTTTAAAAATTATAAATTAGACACCGGGACAGGTGAAACTTAATAAAAAGCTTGCAATTTAAATATACTGTTAAAGTAAAAATACGAAACACTGTGCATACTCCTAACGATAACTTCATCAGTTTCTCAGAGAGAAGAACAACTTAGAACTAAAATGAGGGAATATTTAGTGTTATAAAAATTATTGTTACAAAAAACTGTGTTGTGTGTATTGTTAAAAACAAAAACAAATCTGTCCCACGGGAACCGTATATTTTTCCGGGATAAAAAGTAGTCTATGTGTTATTTCAGACTATAATATATCTCTGTGCCAAATTTTATCCAGATCCATTCAGCCGTTCTGGCGTGAAAGAGTAACAAACATCCATACTCACAAACTTTCACATTTATAATATTAGTATAGATTACTTACATTTCATACTCCTAGAATATAAAACACGAAAACGGTCATCGATTGAATCGGCGTTAATAACAACAGTATAGAAAACAAACATTAATACGCAACTAGCGAGCAAGTATCCATTCTTGAACAGAAGCATGACTGAACTAAATTTTGTACCAACAGAGTTATCTCTCATTTCTTTATAGTTCATATATTTATATCAATCAGTTCTTTTCCACATAATATGGAATCCGGAGATTCCGTCTGCTTTATCGGGAGCTTATCAAAAATATTCGCGAGGAATATGTATTTGATAAAATAACAATCTAGGTATTTTTTTGTTTTGAAAAAAATGAATATATAATTAATATAATTATTCAAAAAATATTTTCTTCTTGTATTAAAAAATAAATGTATGCTTATACATAATATGTACCTAATTTTAAACATGAAAAATAAATAAATAAAATTCTTGTGTATGTATGAAATGTAAAGTTGTTGATGAACCTAATGAAGAGAAAAAAAAATCCAAAGTATCTCAGTCTGCATTTTTACTATAATAATAATAGAAATAAATAACTTTTGTAACAGTTATTTCGTTATGAGCGAAAATATTTTCGAATTTAATGAAACCAAACTATTAATTAAAAAAATAATCATTAAAATCGACAAAAAATTGGTGTGTCAAGAATTGATAATTTCTCTCTTTTTTAAAGTCGGTTAAAATGTATATTTTACATAAGTCAAAACAATCTTGACAAATCAATGAGAAAAGGTAATAATACTAAGAATGTGACGCTTTGATAACATTGTTATGTCTTATTCTTCTGCAATTGTTTTATTATTAATCATAATTTTGTATTATAACTAGTGACTCGCCCCGGCTTTGTTCACGTATGACGACTTGATAATAAATATATAGACCAGTCTTTATTTTCATTAAATACAATATATGCATTATATTGTTAATTGTTAAATAACTAATAAATCGATAAAAATATAAGTTTAGCCATTATGGTCTGTGTCAAAAAGCAGTAAGGGATCGTACCCATATTACGTGACTCGTTCAGCCCCTCTGAAGGGAGGGGAGTGGGGGCGGGGGGTATCTTCAAAATACCGCATTTGGTCACAGCAGCGGGGGGAGGTCTTAGGTCTTCGTCACGTAGTTAATATTCGATAGGGAAATCTCGCGCTTTTTACAGCAAGCACCGTATTAATAAAGACAAATATGATACAAGTTAAGTTTTTTCAACTTTCTGTTTGCAAAAAATGATTTAAAACCATATTTATTAATTACTATGTGAAAACTAGAGGAAGCAGAGAGGAGGGTTCTTGGCATATATTACGGGTGGTGATAGGTGGGTCAAATTGTAAAAAAGAAATCTCTAAAATATAGTGAAAATCGCAAAACTCAATAAAATTAGTTATGTAGTTAAACTAAAGGCACAAACAGACCTACTTTACTTGTTTTATACTATTATAAGATGGTTAATTGTTATTAACTTAATAATGGGCTAAAATATACTTTGTCATTGTGGTCTGGCACCGATAGCTATACCTATATATTTATTGTATTAAAAGCAGTATTTATGAATGAAAATTGACTCTGTTGTAAAGAATACAAACTTTAGACATTTTATGATGATTTGGAGCAATTTTAATAATAATACCCACGAAAAATTCGATAACTAAAAAACACATAACTCTCTTTTGGGCTGTGCTGCAGTCGGGTAAATTTTTATGAATATAAATATATGATAATATGAATTAATTTTAAAAATATTTTACAATAGCTAAACCTCACATAAGCATTAAAGGAAAAAGGTCAAAACATATGTAAATATGTGTAGAAAAAAAAATATTGACTAAAATGATTAAGTCCATTACATAATTAACTATTTGTTAAAAGTATGTACTCTTTTATATCTTAAAAATTACTGTTTATTTAGAGAGAAAGTATTATTGTACATTCTTAGATTGAACGCGAATATTTAACATTTTAAATCTTACCGACTTCTTGCGGATTTATTTTGATATTTGGTTACAGAATTTTTCGAATGCTTTACAGCAATTAAAGTCATGGGAGAGACCTGGCTTGAAAAAATCCGAAAAAAAATCGTTTGTTAATAGTTATTATATGTAATTGTAACTTTACAAATCTATTGGCGAATAAACACACTGATAAATTATTATTTTACGACATATATATGACGATGGTACCTACTTGTTATGTTTTGACATCATTCTCGTCATGACCGAATTTGATAAAAATTCGTCAGTGTTATTCAAGAATTAGAACAAAATAGGGAAAAAAATGTGTTATAATCTTTAATTATATTTTCGCCTGAAAAGCTTTAACTTTAATTAGTTATTAATGTGATCTGTTTTTATTTAGAACATTTTAATTTATTTTTTCTTCTCTTTTCGAAATTGGAAATTAAATCGAATTATTGGAGTTCATAAATTATAGAGGAACTAGCATTGCCCGCGGCTCCGCCCGCGTTCATATGACCAAAACCAAATTCTTAGGTTTTATATATTAGTATACTCGTATTAGTATTAGTTGACCCACATAACCAGCTATTACCATACCAAATTTCTTTAAAATCCCTTCAGTGATTTTTCTGTGATGCGGTCACAGACAGACAGTCACACAAAAATTCTTAAAACTATAGGTTCGGCCTCTGTTAGCGATAATAATGTGTATTTCAATAAAATTTTCCAAAAAATATTTAAAGCACAGATACTGCTTCATTAAATTTTAATGTATAGATGTAACTAATTTATAAAACCAAAAAGATTGTTTTTTGATAATTTAAACACGGGCGGGGCCGCGGGTAATTTAGTAGTAATTCTAATAAAATCATAGAAAGGTCGAATTTGTACATTCAATTTTTTGGAATTAAAACTACGTATTTTAAAGACACATGGCGACATCTATTGACAAATATCTAAATAATATAAAAATTAATTTCATTAAAATAATTTTTTTAATGAATAAAATAGTGATATTGATATACTTTTCCAAGATTAACTATTTTTAATAGTTTATGACATATTTAGTAAGTTAACTTGCTAAAATCTATATAGTATCATCGTTTTTTATTCTAACCAGTTTTTGTATTTTTTCTCAGAAATGATGTATTTTTCTGCGGGTAAAAAGTATCCTATATGTTGACCCCGATAATCAGCTATGACCATACCAAATTTCATCAAAATCCGTCCAGTAGTTTTTCTGTGATGCGATAACAGACAGACAGACAGACAGACAGACAGACAAAAATTCTAAAAACTATAGATTCGGCCTCTGTATCGATAATAATGTCTATTTCAATGAGATTTTCTAAAAAATATTTAATGTAAAGATTTGACTTAATTAGAATTTTATTATATGTATAGATTTATATTTTGGCAAGTACGCCTAACTTCATTTAATAGCAATTTTGTCATATTATAAATTGCTATACAAATTCGAGGTACTAATTATTATTGTTATAAAATTATAAATGTTTTTGAAAAAACTATTCATTCATTTTCATTCACTTTTGCAAAACTACTAGATAAATTTCAACTAAATTTTGTACAATAGTTTCCTGACCACATAAAAGGTTCTTTTATATTAGAAAAAAAAATCTTTTAATCGAAATGGAATTTCGTTGTCTCCGGTTAACATCAACCCCACCCATTTAAAAAAAAACAAAACGCCAAATATCAATTTGTCAAATATATATAACCTATTTTATTTGTTTATATTATGTTTTGAAAAACAACTTACACAAGTGTTCGTCCGTACACTTAAATATTTATCTATACTATAGTATATTTTATTTTAATAAAACTGTAGAGGTCGAATGTCTGTACATAGAAAAAAATTGCTAACAACCGAGTCGGGGGGATGTAAGAAGACAAATAGAACAAATCCAGATTTTTTTCAAATTTTTTGTTTCTCTGTTTGCACGGGCTAATCTCCGAAACTGTTGGGCCGATTTAAATAAAATCTTGCATATCTTATATCCCCGGTCAATATTTTAAATTTTTCGTTCCTGAAAATTAAAGAGTTCCCGTGTGATAGTTAAAAAACTATAGTAACTTATACAGCTTAGTACACAAAAACTACTAATTGGATTTAATGAAACTTTGCAATAATATAGCTTATACATTAGAATAACAAATAGGCTACTTTTTATCCCGGAAAAAAGTACGGTTCCCGTGGGATAGGTTTGTTTTTGTTTGTCGAGGTGAACCCGTGCAAAGCGAGGGTGAGCCGCTAGTAAACAAGTAAATTGCATTAGTAGATCAAAGTGTGAACATTAAAATTAGTTTAGTGCTAATTACATCCTTGTTATATAAGTTAACCTACTTAGAAGTGAAGCTACGAATATGACAATGGTATTGTGACAATCATACTTGTTAGAGGATGAAGCATTTACGTAAACATGATATTTCCCAAACAGCGTTTTGTTCAACACATTACACAGAGAATCTTACTAGATTAGTTACTGTCCGTTGAGAATAACCAAGTACATTTCAAAACCTCATTATATGCCGAAACTCAAACTAATTTTGTGTATTATATTTGAAAATCATGAATAACTCGTTTAATCACCTATTGGTCAATAGCTAAGTCTATATTGTTTCGGCCTTGTAAAGGTAGTGTAATAAAAAATTTACATTTAATTTCGTGAAAGTATTTAGGTACTAGTTGGGTCATTTCGTGCTTTATCGCCTCTACAATCTATACGCATGTTAGAACTGTACGCATCTATACATATGGTAAAATAGTAACAAAAAAAAATCTGTACATGAAACATTTTTTAAAAAACTTACTGTTACGTATTGTGTATATATAAACCCCGTTTACACGTAATAATAAAATAGACCCCAAACTTTTGCTGTTGAAATTTTGTATTTGCTTGTCTATGTGTCTGTAAAGCTGTGTTTACATTTCAAACAAAAAGAACTGAACCGATTTAAATAAAATTTTGTGTAGTGATATATTATTCGGGTACCTTTTACTACATAAAAATCTTTCAATCTCACGGAAAAACAAACTGGTTCTGTCGAGTCATCCTTAGAAAACATGGCTAACGTTGTTTAAACTTTAAGTTGATTGGTTTTACCAAAACAATATACTAGAAAATTGTAGATCTAAAAAAGGCCTACAGAAAAGTCTGCGATAGCATATGTCTATCAATCACAATAACTATTTTTATCTATTTTAACGCCTAGTGTTATAATAAAATGAAATAATGTATGAATATATAATATTATTATATACTAAAAATATGTACGTATACCTATGAAATAATCTAGGAGATTGCATATTCTAACCAATTTAGAACCACAGCATTTCCTATAAGAACCTGATTATTGTATATATATTAGTATACTTTATATTAAGTCTAACTTATATTAGTCGATATACGGTGCATATAGCAGATACTCTGTGTAAACAAACTTTTAACTATATAGAATCGTAAATAAGGTTCATATAAAACAATTCTTGTCGTAAAACCACTGAGGAACCCTTTTGGTTACGGTGCCCTCTTGTTAAGCTATGACGATCTGAAGTAGAGCTGAATAAAATAATGAGACATTCGTGTAGTTTGAGCAGGTTATTAAGTGCCTAACCCGAAATATATTACCAAATAAAAACAAATTATCTTGAAACAATGTATAAATAAGTCTATTTAGTCTTTAAAGTCAGTGGTAGCCCAATGGTATCGCGCTCGCTTGGGAAACCGAGTGAAGCAGATTCAAATCCCGGGTCTCGCAACTTTGATATTTTCATGTGTGAATCATTTTCAACATGATTACCACTTGCCTTACGGTAAAGGAAAACATCGTGAGGAAACCTACAGGTCTGAGAGAACCTAGCAAGTTTTCGAAAGGCATGAGAAGTCCGCCAACCCGCACTTGGCCAGTGTGGTGGACTATGGCCTGATCCCCTCGTATTGAAGGGAGGCCCGTGCCAAACAGTGGGACGTTAATAAGGGCTGAATACACGTCTTTATAGTAGGGGGCCTCAAGAGGAGATTTGAGATTGACTCAAATGCGACATATTAACATAAAGGAAGATACCATAAAGTTATGGACCATTTTTGTTTCTTCGGCTTGTGGAAATCGGCAGATTATTAAATTGCACACTTTTCAGCATGTAATTAGCCCTGACGGTTTCAAGTATTTTTAAATTATTAAAATATTTGTAAAGTTATACTTATTTTGGCACGTTCAGAGAAAATTATGAGAGTAAAATTTTAACGATGCGCGCGTACACCGACAGCTCAAAAAATGACATAATTAAGCTAACTGAACTCCTTTTACAAACAGAGAGTTGTGACATACGGGATGAAATCTTTACTTATTTTTGTTCTGTTACACCAAAGAAGTATAACTTCTTACGTGCGTACATGAGTACACACACACAATTTTTTTTTATATTTTAACGGCGGCCCTAGACGCGCGACCTCATACAGAGGACTTACGTATGGTGGAGGTACTCAACAGAGAGCAAGGTATCCTTTATGTTAATCTGCTGCGCTTGAGTAAATCCCAAAATCCTTATTGGGCTCCTCTACTATTAGTCAAAGGTAAAAAATATTTATTAAAATATCTTAAATTATCATTATCTATACCTACATATAATAGAAGTGGTAACTAAGCCGAATCTGTATCATTAAATATTTTTTTGGAAAATTTTATTGAAATAGACATTATTATCGATACAGAGGCCGAATCTATAGTTTTTAGATTTTTTGTCTGTCTGTCTGTTACCGCATCACAGAAAAACCACTGGAGCGATTTTGATGAAATTTGGTATGGTTAAACTTAAAATGTAAGTAGAGATGAACCCGAGCGGAGCGAGGGTGCGTTGCTAGTGTCAAAATATAGCGTGAATTGGACATGCTATAGCACTTTTGTAATCTTATTAAATAAAATCAAGCAATAATAAACTTTACTCTATTGTATTAGGGTGCCCTTTTAATTTGGCTAGGTCAAAGAAATTTTCCGCGTACGCCATGCACTGTTTCCATTCAAAATTGTAAACATTGCTACAATTGGTAGTGTCATAACATGTTTAGGGGTCTAAGGGTTAGCAGTGTGGTGGTTTTTGACCATTAGTAATCCATATAGTAAATTCAGATCAAAAATCATCCCACAAGAATTGTGAAGAAATATTATTGACAAGCGACTTACCCTCGCTTCTCTCTGGTGCGTCCCTTGGTGCCTTTTAAATAGATAAAAATAATACTTTCTTAGATTTACGCGAATATTTGACATTTTAAATAAAACTATCTTTTCGGATTATTTCGCGGATTTATTTTGATCTTTGGTTCCCGACGTTTCGAATGCTTTACAGCCATCATGGTCACAGGAGAGACTAAGGTTATAGACGTCTCAACAGTGTTATTATGTACTTGTTACAGACAGTGCCTATCCACTATTTTACAAAAATGACTTCAAAAATTCAAAAATCTCTCCCGTGACCATAATTGCTGTAAAGCATTCGAAACGTCGGGAACCAAAAATCAAAATAAATCCGCGAAATAATCCGAAAAGATAGTTTTATTTAAAATAGGTAAAAATTGTTAAAAAAGATAACATTTATTTTTTGTAAATGATGATGTTCTCCTAGCCGATTCCGGCCACGGCGGCCAATCTTATTGAGACGAGCCAACTGCGCAGGAGATATTATAGTGCACAAGTGTACGCACAGACACGAGTGCACTCTCTATTCTTGTCACTCTCATATTCCGGTGGGACGACCACTCGACACGACTAGTGAGAGTTAAGGCGCAGGACCGACGGCTTTACGTGCTCTCCGAGGCACGGGGGTGAAACACCGCCACCGTTTTTTGTAAATAATACATATATTAAGTAACTTTTAGTGATAACCAAATTAAATAAATTTCAACTGTTCCGTCCATTTTGGAGCCTACGAGGTAGATAGGGGCTATTATGCTATCCCGAATTCTGTATCTTTGTTCCAGCGATGAGTTGCTACAAGCAAATAGGCACTCAAGGCAATTTTTTTATGGTTATTAGAGCTTGCATCTTGCAAAATATATAGGTATAATATTATTTCAAAACATTTTTAATTTATTTTTATGTATTGAGTAGGTATTGCAGTTACTGCAGTTTTAGTACAGTAAAGATTTTAATGTGAATATTTTTTCCAATGGTCATACCTTTTAACGGTCATGTAGCCTGTAGGCCATAGGGTTTATTTCTATCCATACTTATGTACGTGTACACTGTACGTGTATGGTTCAATAAACCCTGTCTTATGCGAATTTTTGTTACGTTCGTTAATGAATATTTCTGCCAATATTTACATACATGGAAATTTCCTAAAGATCATATTATGTAATCGTTATTATGTACATATGTGAGACTTGAAAGTAAAAATAATGATAGAATTATACGGGACCTTCTTATGGTTTACTCTTAACACGCTAGTTTAACACACCCTTATAACAATCCTCAGTCATATAACCATCATTTCGTAAATAGATTTTGTTGACCAATTAAAACATTTTAGTTATACTGTAAAAATAACTAGATGATATCATACATATGTTATTCTTCTTTGTAATGTATGAAGAGAGCTTAATTTAAGGCTATTCAAAAAAAAAATGCTTTACTCTATATGTCAGTGATATTTCTATTTCTATAATAATAATTCTTTATTTACCTAGAATATTATTTAAACTTATTGGCGGGAATGGAAGTCGCGACCGCCAGCGTTGTCTTTTACGCTGTAACAGTTAAGTATCGGACTACGTGCGTGCGTGCGTGCGTACGTGTTTGCGTGCGTGTGTGTTTGTTATATCTTCACGGTGATATAGCTCGACAGATTTGGATATAATATTAGTAGTACGTAAATAGATTATGACCTGGAGTCAGGTATAGGCTACTGTGTGCCAGCTAGGGCATCCGAGCGAAGCGACGCGGACGGTCAGTCTCGTTTACGAATCGTGCATAATCGATATAAGTAGATAAATAAAATTAAAGTGTTTATAACGTCAAAATAACATATTTTTACTAAATGCATATGAAATTATATACGGTAGGTACATATAAGAAAAACACAACTTTTAAAAGTTTTGTCTGTCTGTCTATTTGTTCCATCTAACCTCCAAAACGGCTGAACTAATTTTGATGAGACTTACACTGGTAGATAGATGATATTATAAGGTGTAACTTATAGGCTACTTTTATTTTAGGAATAGAATTAGGGTTCCACTAAAAAATTATAACGTCTCTAGTGAAGCACCCGAGCGAAGCGAGTGTAAGTGGATAGTATACATATTATTAATTACTATTCATGTGATATATATATATATATATATATATATATATATATATATATATATATATATATATATTATGTACAAAGCTTGGTCCTGACTGACTGAGTCAAGCTATATAAAATTCAAAATTCTCAAAAATCCCAAAAGGGGGTAAAATAAGGGTTAAAAGTTTGTATCAATATCTGTAATTTTTCTTTGTGAAATGCACGGAAGTGGCATTCTATATAATGGTATACCTTTAAAAATAAAACAATACGTATATCAGTTTTTTCGAAATTCATCCGTTAAAAGAGTAAAAAGGGTTGTATTCTTTATAAATATGGGTAAAAATTTTATGATCAGAATTACTTAAAACTGTATTAATGATCTTCTATTCAATTAAGTAAGCACTTGTGTTAGCATCAGATGTAATTCATCCCGTATGGGGATAAAATAGGGGATGAAAAGTTCGTAATTAAACTCTAACGTCCTGTTCGTGACTTTTTTAATCGACTTCCAAAAAGGAGGTGGTTCTCAATTCGTCAGAATCTTTTTTTTAATGTATGTTCACCGATTCCCCAAAACTCCTGAACCGATTAGGATTTTTTTTTCTGTCAAGGGGTATACTTTCCAGGTGGGCCCATATAAATTTTATCGAAATCGATCAAGCGGTTTCTTAAAAAATCAACAATAAATATATTTTTAAATAAATTGTTTAACGAATATATTATTAAAAAACTTTCTTCTTACAAAATTACCTGCTTATTACGTCTACACTAAAAATAGAAAAATAAAACCTTAAAAAAAACCGACTTCCAGGCACTAAAATGTAAAAAATAACTAAACGGAGGTTTTTATTTAGATTAGATACTTGATGATTAGGTAATCAGATATTTTCGAAGTCGCTGCCAACCAACAATATTTTATTAAGATATGAATATCTAATAGGTAAATATGTATTTTACGTATCGAAATATATTAGATTTGCTTTGCATCGGCCGGCACCGACTTCGAAAATATCTGATTGGGTATCTATACTAAAAAAATCTCCGTTTAGTTATTTTTTACAGTTTAGTGACTGGAAGTCAGTTTTTTAATTAAATTAGTGATACGAACAATAATTTAACTTTTTCATTATGCAACGTAAGCAACATATAAGTAAGTTATAAGTAACATATGTAGACAATGAGGAAACGGACATGAAACGTTCCGAAAATTGTTCTATATACATACATTTTATTAGCAATTTCATCTAGCTAGCCAAGTAAGCGTTAAATGTATTATGATTATTTCAAATGTGAATGTTGAAGTAGTTTGTTAGGATTCATACTAAAACCAAATAAACCTTGTCAACCGACTTCCTCAAAAAGGAGGAGGTTCTCAATTCGGCTGTATGTTTTTTTATGTTTGTTACCTCAGAACTCCGTCATTTATTAACCGATTTGGACAATTTTTGTTTTGTTTGAAAGTGTATACTTCCAGATTGGTCCCATTTAAATTTCAAAAAAAATACCACCTCTAAGGGTGGAAAAATAGCTAATGATGAATTTAACCTAATTCTAATTGTCATATTGACTTGAAACTTTGCAAGTGTTTCTATTTCCGATGATAGTACAGTGGTTCGGTATTGTTGACCTGATCTGATGGTAAGGCTAGAAGGTGAATAGGTGGAACTCTTTAACGGCTAATAGTAGATACTTGGAGTTTGGGCTTATTTTGTTTGATTTGACAAGCCTAACATGTTAGAATTCTTACTTTGCTACTACAGTCTACACTAAAAGGAGAAAAATAAAAACTTGAAAAAACAAAAAAATGAAAACCGACTTCAAACAAAAGCACTAAAAAGTAAAAAATAACGGATTGGTAGTTTTAATTTACTATACATACCTAATCAAATATTTTCGAAGTCGGTGTGCTTTGCTTTGTATCGGCTGGCACTTTTTAACGTCGATTACATATATAATCCGTGCAATAGCAATGCAATCTTGCATTATACCTTTCTACATGCGGAGATCTTTTTCCAGCTAGAAAATCCAGTAACACTCACTAAGGTCGTACGGAACCTTCTCTGTATTAATAGGGCATAGTAGGATCACTTGCACGTTCCATACAATTCCAGCGGTCCCTCTGACCCTAGCTACATTCTAATATTGGTATTTTTTACTAATAATTTTTTATAAATATTTTGAGACATTATTACACATCACCATCTAGTTCCATGGTAAGCTACGAGGCTTGTGTTATGGATACCAGATAGTTGATAAACTACACATATATAACTTTTAAATACATACATATTATAAATATAAACACCCGTGACTGGAGTACAAACATTCGTGCTCAACACACAAATTGTCGCGGGTGCGAATTCCCGCTGGGGATTCGAACCTGCGACCGCTGGCACAGCAAGTAAGGTCACTACAAACTGAGCCAAACGCATCGTTAAATTCACTAATGGACTCCAGATTCACTAATGGATTGTCTTTAACCAAAAAAATAAAAAGGTTGCTCTTACAATCCCTCCAACTAATAGAAAAATTTCTACCGTCAACTAATAAAGCATTGCACAATGCACAAAAGCATCCATCTTCTAGTAAGCTTTAAAGTTGATTTGGTAAATTCAGTATCTACCCACTTCCAAAGCTCAACAGACCGTAATGTCTGCAATATATCGCTGTCTTTAATAAATATAAATAAATAAATATGTTGGGACATTAACACACAGCACCATCTAGTTCCATGGTAAGCTACGTGGCTTGTGTTATGGATACCAGATAGTTGCTATACTACATATTATATAACTTAAAATACATACATATTATAAATATAAATACCCATGACTTGAGTACAAACATTCGTGTTCAACACACAAATGAATCCCAGCGGGACTCGAACCCGCGACCGCTGGCACAGTAAGTAGGGTCACTATAAACTGAGCCAAACGTGTCGGCATATAATATGTATAAATATCCTAATATAAATTACATAATTCAAATCTATGTTTATAAATTTCCCCAAACACCAATAGTGTTTCAGGAAAAACACTCTTGCGCACACTCGGATGCTGGGTAGGATGTTGTTACATAATCGATCTGTTTAAATGTAAAACATCTGTGTGATCTTATAATGATCGTAATTTGTTGTCACTCTTACGATTTACTCAACCGTTAATTTATTATGCTTAGACTTATTATCGTCTATAGATACGTCCTCGATTTATTTAGACATGTTTTCAAGTATCTTTTTACCGAGGGATAAAAAGTAGCCTGTCGTTTAGGCTAAAAATTATCTTTATGCACAAGTCGTGTCAGTTGCTCTTTTGTTAAAGTAGGACAAATCTACAGATACACTATCGCATTTATAATAATAATATTATATAAGGATTATACACAGAATTTATTATTAATATATAAAATCATGTGACACAATAATAAATTCTAATTGGCATTTTCATGTACCTACTTTGAAAAGTATAGATTTATTGTTCATGTTAATATTATCTTGTATTTTTTCTACTAAAGTACATAAGTAAGTTTTGCCGGATTATATAAATATATTAATATTATAAGGTTCAAACTTTCACTTATTGGCAATACTTGCATAAGTCTTTGATATTATAATTATATATTACAGTTCATCTGGTTAATAAGGACCGCTGGAATCTGGATACAATAACAATGAGTTATTGAACTGGGGCGAAAAATCTTTTGGATACTAGCATTGCCCGCGGCTCCGTTTGCGTTCAGATGACCAAAAACTAAATTCTTAGGTTTTACATATTAGTATACTCTTACATTGCAGTTTTTGTATTTTTTTTTTCAGAAATAAAACATTTTCCCGCGGTAAAAAGTATCCTATATGTTGACCCGGATAACCAGCTATCACCATACCAAATGTCATTAAAATCCCTGCAGTGGTTTTTCTGTGATGCGGTAACAGACAGACAGACAGACAGACAAAAATTCTAAAAACTATAGATTCAGCCTCTGTATCGATAATAATGTTTATTTCAATAAAATTTTCCAAAAAATATTTAATGTACATATTCGGCTTAGTTACAATTTTATTATATACTAGCAACTCACCCACGCTCCGCTCAGGTTCGTCCCTACTTACGTTTTAAAGTTTAGTATAAATTTCTCAGAGACGAGATATTTTTCCGCACTAAAAAGTATCCTATATGTTGACCCGGATAACCAGCTATCATCATACCAAATTTCATCAAAATCCCTCCAGTGGTTTTCCGTGATGCGGTAACGGACAGACAGAAAAAAATTTAAAAGCTATAGATTCAGTCTCTGTATCGATAATAATGTTTATTTTAATAAGATTTTCCAAAAAGTATTTATTGTACAGATTCGGCTTCGTTACAATTTTATTATATGTTTAAATATGTATAGATGACAGATGACAGCAGGAATAGTTAAAAGATACGTATGTATCTCAACACTAAAATATTTTTTTCTATATAATAAAAAGGCTTAGCATACGTGTTAAGAAGTTAGGAAGAATCACCTGTAATAATGATTAGACATTGAGTATTATTTAATTTGAGTACCTACCTATAAAAATGTGAACATACTTATTTGAAATATTTTAATAAGTCAATTATTGAAGGAAATTTAAGTTTTAAATAATTATTTTCAATACATTACATTTTCTTTTAAAATAATTCAGTGTGTATATTATAAACCAAATTTACGAATTAGTCGAGTTAGATTTTGTATTACGGTATTACTAGGTACGTAAATCATCGTTTTACGTTTATCATTAATATATTTAATTTAATGTCCAATATCCTCTACAATAAAGTAAGAGATTAATGATTGATTTATAGCTCTACCATAATTACTACATAGCGAATGTAGTTTTTTACAAAAAATGAAGTATGAACGTTGGTTTAATGATGATCTTTCACCATTATGCAAATTGAAGTGATGGTCGATGATCTTTTCTAAACAACAAAAAAAGTAGGTGAGACTGTACCAAAATAACACTTTCCGAGATGTCCTAAATATAGTTTGATAACTTGATATTATACGATAAAACACAACGTAACAAGAGCGGGGATTATTTAAATAAAAAGTAAAAACCTCACCACTGACTGGAGAGAGTAACAGCGAACGCGCTACAACGCACGCGTATTGCCGCCTGTGAAAGTTGACATTTCAAAACAATTTTGGCGCCATTTTCATTGAGCATAGACAACTAATAAATTTTATCGATATTTTTTATGAATTATAAATCGATTTTATTGTGATATTGTGAAGGATTGTGTTGAATCGGATGTTAAGTGACTTTCGCTGATACAGGATGACTAACACACGTAATATCAAGGTAAGGGAAATTTTACTTAAAATTCAAAAGGCGTCATCCTTATCCAAATAATTATAGAGTTTTTGACTTAATTAAAGTAAATGTAATTTAAATTAATAACTTTTCTAATCTATGCACAAGTTGAGTTTTTAGAAAACTTGCAATGTATCTATTACTTTTGTGTGTAAAAGACTTATTTAATTTCGTACAACTGCATATAATAACGAATTATGCAATTATGAAAAAACTAAATAAAAAAAAACTCACTTTTATGATTTAATATTCAATTGTTAAATAAAATAATACCCATTTTTAACTATAAAAATTAAAAAAAAAACACTTGTGCTTTATATGGCGACATGTCAACCCGTACTTGGCCAGCGTGGTGGACTATGGCCTGATCCCCCTCATATTGAAGGGAGGCCCATGCCCAGCAGTGGGACGTTAAAAAGGGCTGAATATATGGTGAAATGTATCGTTATGGTAATTTCATTAGTTAATAGCATAACACTATTATAAGTTAAAGTTAATTAGAAGAAAAACTCAGTAATTTTTTTTACTGGGTTCAACAATGGCTTTGATCAAACCTAGTCGTTCATTGTTTTATCGTTTAAAGTTACTTTTTCCGCCACACGACTGTAAAATTAGAAACTTCTGAAATTCTATTGATTCCATTGATTTGTGCATAACTTCTAATAAGGAGAAAATAATAATCTGAACTATTATAATATTTTAGATTTTGTTATTTGAGATTTTTTGAAAGTACTTATATACTTATTTAGGTATTTCATTAAGAAAGAAATATGGAAATAAAAAAATAGATATTCTTTTAATAATATTTAATAATTTATTACGAAAATATAGTATTTATAGATGAGTTATTATTAATTTATATCAGTAAACATAAACATATGTACATATATATATAGTAAATATAAAAAAAAGTTATAAAAATCTATTTTTATATAGGTAGTAGGTACGTATTTTATCTTCTAGATATTTTTTTACAATACAAGTTTTAATCAGTCATCTTCTTTTAATTTAAAAAAATCAAGTAGGTAATTAAAATTGTATAGTTATATCTAATATTCATTTGTAAATCTATGTATATAACAATGTAAAACAAAGTCGGGTTTGTTACAATACTTATAACTCGAGAACTGCGGGACTAATTTTTATGATCTTTATTTTGTTGGATTTGTCTTCACTCCGAATAGCAGAATAAACATCGAAACAATTTACTAAAAAAATTTAAAAAAAATCTATTCCATACTAAGCGTTAAAACGTATCCTAGGGACGAACCTGAGCGAAGCGATGATGAGTCGCTAGTAATAAATATATACTAAAATGGACTCGAACATATAAAAATAATTATTCATATTTATTGATTTGAACGTGCATACAATAATCGATTTGAGTAAAGTTTAATTTGACGACACGTCTGTAGTACTTGCAGTGCCAGCGGTCGCGGGTTCAAGTCCCGCTGGGGGCATTCATTTGTGTGATGAGCACGAATGTTTGTACTCCAGTCAAGGATGTTAATATTTATAATATGTATGTATTTAAAGTTATATACGTATATGTAGTGTATCAACTATCTGGTATTAAGGATACCAGATAGTTGATACACTACATATACGCATATAACTTTAAATACATACATATTATAAATATTAACATCCTTGACTGGACTTGTGTTAAACACAAGCCTCATAGTTTACCGTGGAACTAGATGGTGCTGTGTTTTAATGTCCCCACATATTAATATGTAATTTAAGTTTGACTTTGATTAAATATTGTGTTACTATCACATCATACCCATGCCCGAATCATATATATATATATATATATATATATATATATATATATATATATATATATATATAAATCTCTCACATTAATGATATCATTCTACTCTAGATATTTTAGTCTGAGTAATAATTATTATTGAAAGTATTTTGTTTTATCATGAATCGATTACCTACATATCTATACATACAATAAAATTGTAACTAAGCCGAATCTGTACATTAGATATTTTTTGGAAAATCTTATTGAAATAGACATTATTATCGACACAGAGGCCGAATCTATAGTTTTTAGAATTTTTGTCTGTCTGTCTGTCTGTCTGTTACCGCATCACAGAAAAACCACTGGAGGGATTTTGATGACATTTGGTATGGTGATAGCTGGTTATCCGGGTCAACATATAGGATACTATTTACCACGCGAAAATATCTCATTTTTGAGAAAAATACAAAAACTGCAATATAAAAGTATACTAATATGTAAAACCTAAGAATTTGGTTTTTGGCCATCTTAACGCGGGCGGAGCCGCGGGCTTTGCTAGTATATGTACTAAAATTCTAGCTAAGCCAAATCTGTAATTAAATCTTCTTTGGAAAATATTGTTGAAATACAAATTATTATCCATACAGAGGCCGAATCTATAGTTTTTAGAATTTTTGCCTGTCTGTCTGTGACTGCATCACGAAAAAATCACTGGAGGGATTTTGATGAAATTTGGTATGCTAATAGCTGGTTATTCGGGTCAACATAAAGAATACTTTTAACTGCGGGAAAATATCTCATCTCTAAGCTAAACGTTAAAACGTAACTAGGGACGAATCCGAGCGGAGTGAGGGTGAGTCGCTTGTGATAGATATTATAAAACTTAAATGTAACTGAAGAGTGTACCCATTAATCATCGGTTTTTTTTAATTTTATAGCCTATTTATTAAAGAAAATTATATATAATGCTACCCTTCAGAGCGGAGCAATAAATAAACTAAGCAGGCCAAATACAATAAACTATACAACACACATTCGCTTTTACAAATTTATTATATGTATTCAGCCCTTTTTAACGTCCCGCTGCTGGGCACGGGCCTCTTTTCAATACGAGGGCGATCAGGCCATAGTCCACCACGCTGGCCAAATGCGGGTTGGCGGACTTCACATGTCTTTCGAAAACTTGCTAGGTTCTCTCAGACATGCAGGTTTCCTCACGATGTTTTCCTTCACCGTAAGGCAAGTGGTGATCATGTTAGAAATGATTCGCACATGAAAATATCAGAGGTGCGAGACCCGGGATTTGAACCCGCTTCACTCGGTTTCCCAAGCGAGCGCGTTACCACTGGGCTACCACTGCCTTTACAAATTTAGTAAGGTTTAAAAAAAACTTGAATATTAAGTATAATAGTATAATATCATCTACTCAGTTATATTATTTGTTCAAACTATTAATTCACCGAAAGAGGTTTTAATACAGAACTATTGACTTTTAAATCTCAATTATATTGGTATGAATTACGAAACACATATTTTATTTTTAAAAAGATGAAAAGATTTTAAGATAGGTTTATATTATAAATCCTAGAAATAAATATTCGTTTTTTTTAAATAGAATAAAAGTCTCTTCTATAAAGTACAAGGTCGTTTGAACAAATAAGCACAAAAGCGACGAATTTTATTTAAATGTCTATTAAATTCGCGTTATATAATATACTTAATTTGTATGTTTCATTCAAATTGATTGTAGATCAAAATGACACTGAGCATTGAACTCTACATAAAAGGCTATTTACGCCATAGGTGTAAGGTGTTCTTGTATAACGTCACACACTTTCACATTCTGCTCATCTATCAAGTAAGGTCTAGAAACGCTTAGGTGTTTATTGTAGGTATAATGTATAGTGCATCGGTGGTGTAGTGGCTAGCATGTACGACTACACACCCGGAGGTCCTGGGTTCAAGTCCCGGGTCGGGCCAAGTTTAATTAGTGACTCTTTCTATATAGTAAGCCTCAGTAACAGCCCGGAGTTGGGAAGTTGGTGGTGTTTTACCCCCGTGCCTCGGAGAGCACGTAAAGACATCGGTCCTGCGCCTAACTCTCATTGGTCGTGTCGAGCAGTCGTTCCACCGGAGTATGAGAGTGACAGGAATAGAGAGTGCACGTTGTGTCTGCGCGTACACTTGTGCACTATAATATCTCCTGCGCAGTTGGCTAGTCTCAATGAGAGTGGCCGCCGTGGCCGGAATCGGTCAGGAGAACATTATTAATGTATAATAAAAACGACTAGATCGATTATTACCAAGTTTTTTTTCATGCTTTATGTTTAAAATTCCATGGCACAGTTTAATTTAATTGTCTTTCTTACGATACTTGTAAAGCTTGAGTTTGTAGTTTTTTACGATCAGCAGCAGCGGTCGATTTTTTAAAGTGCAAGGCACAATTTTGAATTACATTTTATAAGTTGAGTAGGAAAATTATATTAATCGCTCCACGACCGCGGACACGCCGGCGTGTGTCAGTTAACAATAGATTTCGATTTCTTAGAAATTTAATTAATTTCTCAGAAACTTACTTGGAGGTGTTAATTACAACTTAAAATCGTTTAAAAAAAACAAACATTCTAAATATTTTAAGATATTTATTGTATTGTTTGCTAAAACTTATTAAAAAATCTTAAAAATGAACAATTCGGTTTAGATAATTATAGTAATATTACACGCTTTATGTAATGCCTCGTTGAATGGTCATTATAAAGTGTTTAAGTTCCCCGCTAGTACCAAATGTCTTTATTAAGAATGTAAAAAATACGACTCAATTGTAAATGTTTAATAATATTTTTTTCCTATATTTTAATATTGTATTGCTTGCGCCTACGCATGTACATACCTACATAGAAGTTTGCTACATGTTTTTACCCGTGACATACCTTGCGACGTCTATCTTTCGTTATTATTATCATTTTTTAACATTCTTCAATACGAGGTAGATCAGGTCATATTCCACCATGTTGGCCAAGTGCGGTTTAGTGGACTTCACGTGTCTTTCGAAAGCTTAGTGGGGTCTCTCCGATATGCTCATTGCTCACGATGTTTTCCTTCACCGTAGGATAGTATCTATACCTATATTTATTAATAACAGAAATACTATTTCTTTTTGTGAGTCTTTGACTTAATTATTCAGGCACTCATTCATTCGTCACCGTGTAATAGAAAAAATATAATTAGGAAAAATATCTGTTCTTATAATCTAACTAGGTTAGTCCGTAGTTACGTTTTAACGTTTAGTATAGATTTCTCAGAGATCAGTTATTTCCCGCCAATAAAAAGTATCCTATATGTTGACCCGGATAACAAACTATCATCATACCAAATTTCATCAAAATCTATCCAGTAGTTTTCTCATGATGCGTTCCCAGACAAACAGACAGTCATACAAAAATTCTAAAAACTATAGATTCGGCCGTTATATCGATAATAATGACAATTTCAATAAGGTTTTCAAAAAAATATTTTATGTACAGTCTCGACTCAGAACTTTATTATATGTATAGACTGTCCACAAAAGTTTAACGTAGTTATTTTAAAAACCAGCTTCGTAGCCTCGTTAACTAGCAAGCTACTTGAAACTGAAAAAAAAATGCCTAAACTCGTCTTATAATAAAGGCATGAACTCAATGAACTGGTTTATGCACGATACTACGAGTATATAAACATTATTCTTAGCTCGCTGGCCATCGACTTTTAACTGTAACGTAACCACACGTTGAAAGTGAATCCGTTTTGCTTTCTGAATGTAGTGGTTCCACAAATTGCAATATTTACATCATATATTGACTTTGATGTATGTGATCGGTGGAAAGTGTCTCCTCCCGTTAATGAAATAGGAAGTAAAATATATCACATAGATTAAAAAATATTGGCCCGTATCATACCTATACGAGTTCTATTTTTTTCAAACGTGCATTTATAGATTTTTACTCCAAAAGTTTATAAAAATAGATAATTTTAAATGAAACTATTTTTTCTATATTATGTTATTTTATATAATACTAGCGGCTCACCCTTGCTTCGCTCGGGTTCGTCGCTAGGTACGTTTTAAATAGATATAAATAGTTCAAATTTTTTTTGTTGATAATATTGACGTTAATATTTATACGATACTAACGTCACTCAATTGTTTTGCCTTCCCGGAACCTCTCCACTAACACTTAAACTTTATTGTATGGTATTAAAGTTCAAATTGACTTTTAAGTATTATTACGAATCTTTTGTATGGGAATATAGAAAAGTGTTGTTTTTAGACTTTTTCAGGCAATTTTTCAAATTTTTCTCTCTATATGAACCATCCTCGTACTGCAAGGAATATTCTAAAAAAAGAATTAGCGAAATCGGTTCAGCTGCTCTCGAGATTTGCGCTTACCAACACATTCAGCGATTCATTTTTATATTATAGAAGATGGAGACGGTCTCTGCCGTGACTATGATTTCTTAGAAACGTCCCAAAAACAAAATAACTTCGCAAAAAAAAAACGAAAAAATAGTTTTATTTAAAATGTCAAAATATATTCGCGTAAATCTAAGAAAGTATTAATAACAGATTAGTTATTACTATTGTTTTATTATTTTAAGAGAATAAACTACTTTTATCTCTCGTTTTTGAGATTATGGATCTTAAATATAAGTGACTAATGCCCGATTTCACCAACATCCCATAAGCCACCACCTACGTATGGAATCCCTAGCTTAAAAGTTCTCCTAAACTAGCCCCTAAATTAAATTTGGTTTTACTATAGTCAGAGCCCGTATTTCTAGTACCTATATTAAGGTGGCATTTTAACATTTAGGTGACCTCTAACTGTCGGTGAAACAGAACCTGTCCCCTAACAGCCCCCTAACCATGCTTAGGGGATCCCTTAAACTTAGGTGACGTTGGTGAAATCGGCCTTAAATCAGCCAACCAACACTAAAATTAAATATTAGACTATATAATAAACCACAAATTATTATATTTCCACATCTATACTTTTACCGCAACAACCAATACGCAAAAGGTAAATCATATAGGTACCTATTGTAATAAGATTTGTCGCATTGGTTACTTATATTTTAAAAGCTTTAAAGAACAAGCGATTTATTACTTTTAACACGTCGTTGACCTTATTACAAAGATAAACATTGTATCAACGTAATATTAATAATGCAAACAAATATGAGTAGAGCCGCGGGCAAACTGTAGTTACGTATAAATTATATTTTTATTTTATTAAGTTAGTTTAACAAAAAAATATTTAAATTTAAATAAAATACCTACGAGTGTGTATTTATGTACGCACATAAGAAGTTATACCTACTTCTTTGGTGTAACAGAACAAAAATAGCTAAAGATTTCATCCCGTATGTCACCACTCTCTGTTTGTAAAAGGAATGAAGCTAACTTCAACATGTCGCTTTTTGGCTGTCGGTATGCTCGCGTATCGTAAAAATTTAATCCCATATTTTTTCCATATGTACCAAAAGAAGTATAACTTCAAAAATTAAATAGTAAACATTATACTTAGCGCTCGCTCAGTGGGTCGATATACGAGCACAATTTTTTTTTATTGATAACAATAAAACTCGTCAATAGCTACTAAACAAAAAAAAAAGAAAATCGATTAAGAATAAAGAAGAAAAAAATCCTAAACTGTTTTGTCTGCCTGTTTATATACATCATTTATAATTTCGTTCAGATTTATAATTTCGTTCTACATATGTAGAGTCAACTTCCGAGATAAGATTATGCGTAATATCCGGTTATGCAAGTTTTTCTCTTAATGTTTGTTACGTCCTCAAAAAGGTTAAAATGTAGCCAATCGGTTACGTTGGCGTCTAACTGGTATTGTTAAAAAATATTGTGGATATTGGATGTGTATGATCATTGTTTTTAACTTTGATCTATTATATAACAATACGTCGCTTTGCTTTTTTTGAACTTTCTTAATTTGCTTGCGGTTTGTGTTATCATCTGTTTATATATCAGTTTATAAGTAAATTTATTTCGAGGTATTTTGTTAAATATATCGGCTATATTTTAAACTAGCATTGCCCGCGGCTCCGCCCGCGTTCAGATGACCAAAAACCAAATTCTTAGGTTTTACAGATTAGTGTACTCTTACTTTGCAGTTTTTGCATTTTTTTTCTCAAAAATGAAACATTTTCCCACAGTAAAAAGTATCCTATATGTTGACCCGGATAACCAGCTATCACCGTGCCAAATTTCATCAAAATTCCTTCAGTAGTTTTTCTGCGATGCGATAACAGACAGGCAGACAAAAATTCAAAAAATTATAGATTCGGCCTCTGTATCGATAATAATGTTTATTTCAATAAGATTTTCCAAAACATATTTAATGTACAGAATCGGCTTAGTTACAATTTTATTATATGTATAGATTTAAATCCAAAACGAATTTTTATTTTTCTAGCAAGGTTTCTTCTCCCTAAATCTTATGTAGTTTGTATTGATTAAATAACTATAGTTTTCTTTTTAAGTGAAATATTTTGTGAAATTTCACGAACTTCCTTTACTAAACTGGTCTTGAAGAAAGAAAGCGACGATTAATCGGTTCTCGAAGACAGGTGTGGTAGTGAAAAGTGTAAGGGAGTAACAAACTTAAATAATTTTATTTTTACTTTAATATAAACTAAAATTATGTCGCAATATTTTGTCCCACTTGTTATCAAGGATGAAGAGAACAGTTCGTTACGAAATAGAGTCTTATGCGTCATATTTGTTAAACTCTCACCGGATTTCCAGTTTATGCAATTTACGCATATGTTTTTGACAAAGCCTTAAATTTTTTTAAATATTTAAAGTGTTATGTGTTTGGAGCACTTAACAGAAATGATCACAGAAATGTATAACATATAATCAGTAGGGCCTAGGGCGGCAAATTTTGTGGGGCGACAAAACTTTTAAGACGATTTAAATTAAAAATCGATTGGGTTTAAAGTTTATTTTCTTGCGCTCTTGCAATCAAAACATAGTACCATTTCAAGGGTAGAATTTCTTTGTTAAAATAATTAATTTATATATACTGTTACTAAAGAAAAAGGGTGCCATATCGTCTTGGGCCTAGAGCGCCATCGAACCTAAATCCACTACTGCATACTATAATCAATTATAAATCATTCATAACATATGATTTTTGAGTGACTTGCCAAGAAGCCATGTGATGTTTCATTAATGATTTGTATGCAAAAATAAATTCTTAGATGCGAACAAGAAAAATAATGAATCGACTTCCTTAATTGATACTATATAATAAATTATTTTTTATAATTTCTAAATGTTCTAAATAATCTATACATATAATAAAATTCTAAGTCAAATCTGTACATTAAATATTTAAAAAAAAATCTTATTTAAATAATCATTATTATCGATCGATACAGAGGCCGAATCTATAGTTTTTTAGAATTTTTGTCTGTCTGTCTGTTTGTCTGGGAATGCATCACGAGGAAACTACAGATTTTGATGAAATTTGGTATGATGATAGCAGCTTATCCGGGTCAACATATAACATACTTTTTATGCGGGAAAATATCTCATCTCTGAGAAATCTATACTAACCATTAAAACATACCTTGTTCTATACGATAAAATTACAAAACAATATTATACTTTTTACAATCTTAATTAAAATCAGACGTGTATACTAGATACGTTTATAATAATATGAAATTATATTAAAATGCCCGTACATCTTCATTTTATAGATATACCTATGTATGTATGTAAATGATGCTGTTCATAGGATATAACATAACAAAAATGAATAAACTTGAATAAATTTGAAACAATTAAATTGTTTTGAAATATTCAAATAGTGTATGTATGTATACTTAGTAAAAAAAAATTTCTGATAATTGAAGCAATCATCTATACCTATACATATAATAAAATTCTGAGTCGAATCTGTACATTAAATATTTATTGGAAACTCTATTGAAATAGTCATTATTATCGATACAGAGGCCGAATCTATACTTTTTAGAATTTTTGTCTATTAGTCTGTGTGACCACATCACGTGAAAACTGGACAGATTTTGATGAAATTTGGTATGATGATAGCTGGTTATCCGGGTCAACATATAGGATACTTGTTACTGCGGAAAATATCTCACCTCTGAGAAATCTATACTAAACGTTAAATACGTCTGTCGTCTGCAATTCGAAACTCTACATAACGTATGCGAAACAGAATTCAATGCTTAAGAAATCGTACGTCAATAAACCTTAGACTAGTAGTAAAATTGTCACACAACCTCCAATCAAAGAGTCCAAGCGAGCGTGCATTTTTCACTTACCAGCTATTGCTTGCTTCCTTTTAAGACATTTTTACTTGTCTATCCTCTAATTATGATATAATGACAATTGAGGACTTTGTGTGCAATATTTTAACAGTTGACAGGAGCGAAAATGAACTAATATTATTTTAAACTAGAGATTTAGCCTTACTTCGCTCGAGTGCATCTCTAAGCACGGTTTAATTTTTTTTGAGGAAAAACATCAGCTATCTGCTTGTGAAAGTCTCATCAAAATCGGTCCTGCCATTTCGGAGATTAGCTGGAACTAACAGACAGATAGACAGACAAATTGACAGAAAGACTGACAGAGACAAAAAATTAAAAATTGTCATAAATAGGTACTGTATATAAATCCATACGCGCTTAGTAAAAAGCTGTTATTTTGCCATTACAAACAGACACTTTAATTTTATTTATCTGTATGGACAACTACATATTATAAAGTAAAATCCCCCGTCGAATCTGTCTTTCTGTCTGAACGCGATAGGGGAGAGGGGGGCAATGTAGGGTACTTAACGTTTAAACAGTGCTAAAAACTAAAATAATATTATTAAATTAAAAATTTTAACTTAGAATCATAGCTTAATTCATTGTGAATGCCTATGGATACATTTATGTTGATAACGTAATTAATCTACGAGATGTAAATACTTAAATGAAAAAAGGCATTTGACCCGCTATGCCCCGTGCATAGGGGTAAAGTGGGGTCTCCCATGGGGCATTGTGGGGTGGTCATAATAAGGAACGAAACACAACTTCCAAACGAAATAGTTTTATTTATTAGCAACATAACCACAGTTTAAAAAAAATAAAAATAACAACAACACTTTAGCAAAAGAAATTCACTACAAAAACTTCTCTCTATTATTATTTTTGTAAGTTAAAGAAATCAGAGATCACACAAAAAATTTTAACAAGTTTCTTTAATCTTTTATAAAATTTAAATATTAAAAAAAGGAAATACAGAACTTTGGTACAGTTAAGTATTGAATTACGGTTAGTTATAAACATCTCCTTTAAAACAAAACAAAAAAGAAGTTTAAGAGTTTGAGTTTAAGAGTTTTAGAAAAAAACTTTCAACAGCTACTCTATTGAAACCCATAGATAGCTCTAGCTGCTGATGTTGGTTGAGGTTTTCTGTAGCTAATATTTTTGGATGTCTTTTGAGGAATCCTTTTAACCAATCTATACCAGCCAAACCACTCTCTGAATCAAATTTGTGAGGAATTCCATTTTTTAAGCCTCTTCAAATGCAAGTTTGCGCAGGTCTCGTGAAGTCAGTCCACGAAACCGTGCTTCCATCAATTTTATGTAATTGGCAGAGGGAGAAAACATGCTTTGGAAATGACCTATTTTGTTTTGAAAGATGCTGTCTTCTGGATTGCCTCGATATTTAGAAACATAACATTCTAATGAACGTTGTGCATATTTGCAACACTGTTGTACAACTTGTTTCATAGCTTCCACAGACCATGAATTCTGTTCAGTCTTCCTCTTGTATATGCAGACCATGTTGGCTAAAAACGTAAAAAATAAATATATTACAACTTAGAAGTCTTTAAAACGAGGCAAAGTGGGGCACTAGGTGGGGTGCCCCACTTTGCCCCAGGTGCCATATCCCACTATGCCCCACCGGCTCATTCAAAATTAAACACAAACTGACGGCATCTTACCGTTGATTCAATGACCTTGTGCTTGTTGATTAAGAAATGCGGAAGAGTACTGATTCATAATAAACTATAACACACCACAGTACACAAGTACGTTTAAGAAAGGTTTGCTGTTCAATTTCACTATTTTTTTTAAGAAAAACACTGCTTTTGATATTTTTGTTTACAACACACAAACGCATACCGAAATGGCGTGGCTTGCATATAGAGGTCACGCACCGACTAGCGACCAATCAAAGCGAGCCATTTGATAGTTTGCACAGCTTTCGTTTCGAGCTGCATAAGGCTCGCCCCGCTATGCCCCGTGGCCCCGCTATGCCCCCTCCTCCCCTACTACTGAACGAGCTTTCGTACGGTTTTCACCAATAAACGGAGTGATTCATTACGAAGGTATAATTCATTAAGATTTTGTGCAAATTGGCTGAAATATGAGGATCATTGTTTGAAGATGTCGGAAAAAATCATGCCGACTGGAAGCCTTATTGGCGTGCGCCGCTTAAACCAATAGAGTTATATTAAAACAATATATTACGTAATTATTTCTCTTAAAAAGATCTATTAAAGTGTAGCAACACTATATAAACGCTAATAAAAATACTTGTTTATAACATAAATTCTTAACCTGTAAAAATATTTACCAAAACACCGGGTAATAAGATATATCTAGTTACGAAATCGAATTTATGTAATTTATATACGTTTAAATTTTTAGGTCAAATTAAAAAGTGAAACTTTAAACTTTTAAATAAAATTTTCAAATAAACAAATAGGAATTTTTAACTTTGACTAGTTACAGCTAAGTGAATGCTTTCCATTCATTATGAGTCTCAAATATTCTTAAGCATTATGCAATTTCTAAAATACAAACAAACAAGATTTAATATATTAGTGTATACATAATAAGTTACCATATGAAATAAAAATATAGTTAGTTATTCCTTTTTTGCCTTTCGAATAAAAATCTTAGCTCATAATTTTACACTTAGCTCTTATATAATTACCTTATAAAGCCAAACAGCCAAATTACATAATATTAAGTAAATTTTATACGTATTAAATTATTTGAATACGAATTATCAGAATTTCAAGCGTCAAAAAAAATTATGGTATAAACAATAAAAAAATTATCGGTTCGTCTATTTGTTGACATATTATGTACCGATTACTGTCAGTTCCAACTTCCTTTCGCCTACAATTTCTTGTATATGCAGGAAATCATTGAATTAACTAATATTATAATGATGTAGGCCACGAAAATAGTTATAATTTAATAATGTTATATAATAATTCAATATTAAATCGCTTGTTCAAAGTCCATACAAGCAATGACATCATGTTACTCAGTGTACATTTAACTTTCGCTTTCCGATAAGGTATTGGACCAAGTATATCCCGTAGCCCTTTGGTTTGTTTGTTAATGTAGTATATTATTGATTCTCGCCTGATTTATCTATTTTTTTAGATAAATGTAATGGTAAAATTATAAGAAGTTAAGTATGATCTTATAATGTTTTTCAATTTTTTATATTTTGTTGTAAAACTTGTATACAAAATTATGAATACTAAACTTTTAACATTTTAATTCATTGAAAGAGGTTGTTGATTTTCAACCTGTCCGTCACAGTTTCGTCGTGGTCCATTAAACTGGTTCTATTATTTATACTTCGATATCACCGGTAAAAACGTAATATTTTACAAATCATACTTTCTTAGATTTACGCGTATATTTGACATTTAAAAAAACTAACTTTTCGGATATTTTAACAAAATATATCCGGGAAAATATCTGCAACCGCAAAAATCAGATAAGATAGTTATATAAAACTTTATTTAAAATTTTACAAATCTTTTTATATTTAGTTAAAAGTATAATTACTAGTAGTAGTAGTAGCTCGTAGTAGTACTTTTGTCTTTTTATTTGATCGAATCTAAGAGATGCATTTCAGTTGTTTGAGATTTTTAATAATACTATTGGTTTATCACATAATTCGGAATCAAAATGTTATTATTGTTGGTTTTCGCTAGTTTAATAGCCACATAGATGTTTACGATTAAAGCGGAAGGCAGTCTGCGCTGTGGTCGCTCCGCACGTTTAACTTTCGCTTTTCACTGCCAAGGCGAGTAATACCAAAATTACGACTGAGAAAAATAAATTTGAAATTATAATGCAATTTTGCACAAATAAAGGCATTAGATTTAAAAATTTATATTTTTAAGCTCAACAAAGCAGAAAATTTATTGCTGAGTTATTTAAAAAGTAAGTAAACCTACTCAATTAAAAAGTGTTAATTGTTTATCACTACGTAGTATAAAACAAAGTAGCTTTCTCTGTCCCTATATATCCCTATGTATGCTTAAATCTTTAAAACTACGCATCGGATTTTGATGCGGTTTTTTTTAATAGATAGAGTTATTCAAGAGGACGGTTTTAGTAGATAATTTGAGAAGTTTTTGTATACATTGGCTAAAATATAACGATATTTGTTGGAGGTGTCGGAAAAGATAAGACGTCTGGGAGCTTTCAACGAAAATCGTATGGTGGAATTGTGTATCTTATATAGGTCTACAGAAAAGTCCGCGATGGCATAAGTCTATCTCTTAAGGATAACATACTATATCAATTTTAATTTAAAACGTACCTAGGGACGAACCCGAGCGAAGCGAGGGTGAGTCGCTAGTATATGTATAAAAAGAACAAGTGTTAGTTACCTTTAATATTAATGTTTATAATTAAGTAAAAATACTGATTAGAAAGAAGTTTGTTATTTCGTTAATATAGTTTAAGGACGGAATTGGCGTTTTGTTACAGGCCTTATACAGAACCGATTTAGACGGAAGCTAGACTTCGGTAACCGCGACCGCAACGGATATCATATTGTGAAGCATTCATATTTACATATGTGTGTATATTCTTACTAATGTTATTCATTCCGACTTCAAAAAGGGGAAGTACGGTAACGTATATTTTTAGACAATTGTTGTTAATCGATCGATCGATTGATTTTAATTAATGAAGTAGGTACATATATATTATTTATAATGGTTCCTTAGTGCCATATACTCGTATATAGATTTCAAAAATATCATACAAATTGATTATTGCTATTATTAGTTTTAAATAATTTTCAAATCATTGTAACTTTTTAATTTTGAAGGCAGTGGTAGCCTAGTGGTATCGCGCTTGCTTAAGAAATTGAGTGAAGCGGGTTCATTCTGTGCCTTGCACCTTGGATATTTTCATGTGTTTATCCTTTTTTAAGATATATGATTACCACTTGTCCTACGGAAAAGAAAAACATCGTTAGAAAACCTGCATATTTGAGAGAACCTAGCAAGCTAGCAAGTTTTCGAAAGACACGTAAAGACCGCCAAGCCGCACTAGGCCAGCGTGGTACACTATGGCCTGAACTCCCCCGTATTGAAGATAAAAAAGTTGAATTTTATAACCTTCAATAATGTTTTTAGTTAACAAATTTTATGGCTGCACTCAATCCACTCACAAACTTTTAAATTTATAGAGCAAGATCCCAGGGCCGCCAGACGTCACGTATTTTCTGACGAACGAAATGTGGACGATTGGGTAGTGTTAGTATGTACTAAGATCGCATGCCTATCTGCTAACTTGGTTAGACGGCCAATTTCCCGGTATCAGGTAATCAAGGTACCTCAAAAGATTACTTACCTCACGTACATTCTCCAAGCTGATTTTCACGTATATTTTAGACAATATAGTTAAAAATAAGTCGTCAATACTCCCAAACACTTTCCGTTGGTCGTATTGCTTTGCAGACACTTTAAAGGTTCTAAAATAATTACTTAACTTCACGTAAATTCTGATGCTCCATTTTTATATAAGTTCACCAGACAACTATTTTAACACGTTTCACAAGAAGACAGACCGATCCAAGGGGCCAATCACCCCCTAAACTTAATTTTCCTACCCACAGAGGCATTTAAATTAGGACTATTATAATATAAGTATGATTTTCATGCAATCTAATACCAAATTGTGTAACAGAGTCACTGAACTTTATGAACACAATATCTCTATCGATAGTTGACACCAATTAGTATAACTTCTTCCTTATTAAACTAATAATAGGTATGTCATTATGTTACATGTGGTACCTATTACGTAAATAATTACATATATACTTGTGTCATTATCTGTCCTTAATTGCAATATAAGAGTTCGTGTTGATTGTAATAATAAAGCCTAGATGTACATAATAATATTTGCACTATGACTGGTGACATGAAGATAGGTCGTTCCATTGAGTAGTTTGTGGGTTCGATGTCAATTAGGTGCAATTTTTTAAGATACGATAGTGGCCAGTTATGAAAAAAAAGAAAATAAAAATGTAACTACCTACTATATTTTAGTTAGTTAATTTACATAGAGTTAAGCTTTTTTTTTTTTTTCCTAACTATATATATTATTTTCTTAATATATAAGAAATGATCGTGTGTTTATATATTTTAACCTTATAATGTACACACATACATACACATTATGTTATTTAAGCGTAGTTATACATGAATTTTTCAAAATAAAAGCAGCTGACAAACTGAAACTATTACATTAAATATTTCGTCTTATGATGTCTTTATAATTCAATGCTCAATTACTTTCGTTTTTATTTATAAACGTGACCGGATCTACTCGTACGTAGATATGTTGGTAGGCAGTAGTGAATTGCTATTACTATCGCGATGGATATAATAATAGTACATACGTACATACATACATATAAATAATTGTAATAATACACCTAAAAGGATGCTGTCAAATAAAAAAAAAAGTATGTAGCATACTTACCTGTACTCCACCTGTAAAAACCTTATTACAATACTAATTATTATCGTTACTATAATTATATATTATAAAAAGTTGTTGTCGGCTGTTAACCGAAAGGTTGGTGGTTCGGGCCGACCCGGGGGCGCCAAAGGTTTTTACTGGTGGAGCACAGGTAAGTATGCTACAAGTAGAAAACAGTGTCAGCGACAGAATGTTTTTTAAAAGCTGTAAATGTTAGCTTAACATAGCACACTCACATGGACGAATTAGAGACTGGACCTGACATAAAATACAAATGTATGAAAACTAGTTCAACCAAGTGACGCATAACGCACACAAAGATTTTATTGCATTATTATAAACACTGATACACAATACAATATTTCTAGTGCTTGAACGTTATCGATAAAATACATATATCGATGAACCA
Organism: Brenthis daphne; assembly: GCA_947093115.1. Taxonomy (NCBI): domain Eukaryota; kingdom Metazoa; phylum Arthropoda; class Insecta; order Lepidoptera; family Nymphalidae; genus Brenthis; species Brenthis daphne. The sequence continues at coordinate 19,162,429 of OX352483.1, forward strand.
ATTAATGACATTTTCAACCGACTTCAAAAAGGAGGAGTTTCTCAATTCGACTGTATTTTTTTTTTTATGTTTGTTACCTCAGAACTTCGTCATTTATTAACCGATTTGGACAATTTTTTTTTGTTTGAAAGGGTATACTTCCAGATTGGTCCCATTTAAATTTCAAAAAAAAATACCACCCCTAAGGGTGGAAAAATAGCTAATAATGAATTTAACCTACTTCTAATTGTCATATTGACTTGAAACTTTGCAAGTGTTTCTATTTCCGTTGATAGTACAGAGGTTCTGTATTGTTGACCTGATCTGATGGTAAGGCCAGAAGGCGGATAGGTGGAACTCTTCAACGATAAATAGTAGATACTTCGAGTTTGGGCTTATTTTGTTTGGTTTGACAAGCCTAACACTTTAGAATTCTTACTTTGCTACTACTGTCTACACTAAAAAGGGAAAAATAAAAACTTTTTAACAAAAAAATAAAAACCGACTTCAAACAAAAGCACTAAAAAGTAAAAAATAACTGATTGGTAGTTTTCATTTACTATACATACCTAATCAAATATTTTCGAAGTCAGTGTGCTTTGCTTTGTATGGGCTGGCACCGATTTCAAAAATATTTGATTAGGTATGTATTTAATAGGTAGGCTTTAATTACTTAGCCAAAGCACACCGACTTCGAAAATATTTGATTAGGTATGTATAGTAAATGAAAACTACCAATCAGTTATTTTTTACTTTTTAGTGCTTTTGTTTGAAGTCGGTTTTTATTTTTTTGTTAAATAGTTTTTAGAAATTGGTTAGCATAGTCATCATATTTTACATCTTATAATTTATTCTTCTTCTTTTAATTTTAATAAATTAAAATAAATGAATTAAAGAGGCAATAATAATGTGTCAAATAATAATTATTTTTTAATTTGATTTATATAAATACGATGGCATTGATGGCAACATTCTGTTGGCCTATAATAATGTTAATGAACAAATGAATATCAGGTATATATTCCATTAATATATAATAAATATTATTTTGTAAAGATTAAAAAATATTAAGCTAATTTAATTAAATAAAGTGATTTGGTTGATTCTGTTATTGAACTATTTTAATTGGCAATTGATTATCTCGGGTAGTTATAAAAATGTGACACTGTCCTAATATTGCTCAGTTCTTAATAAGCATTTGTGAAATTAGGAAAAAGAAAAAGTGATTGCAAATTAAAGTGAGTGTTGGGTCGTGAAAGTAAAATAATTAGTGCAAGTGGTAAAGTGTTTTATTACAAATCGCCAACCCAGAAGTTTAGTGCTAAAACATTATTGTTTGATTTTGTGTAATTTGTGTTGAAATAAAATGATCTTTATTATTATTACAATGGAATAATATTCCAAAGTATATAAATGTGGAATAAAATAAAATAAAAAATTAAGTACACATACTAATTATAATTTTTGCATTTATATTTTTATTTGATTTAGAAAATATTTTTATAAATTTATTGTCATCAGATTGTAGGATACTGTGGTAAAAGTATTTTATGTTATTGTACTGTACAAATAACACAATTCGTTTAGTAATTTCGTCAAATATCGATATATTTTTCGACATTGTCAAGCACTAGTCGATGTCAAATGGACTCACTCGACAGTTCAGTCATTTGTTCTGAATGGTATAATCCAGGGATTTTATGATGGTTGTCAGATGTCAACAATACATAGAAATATCGACTATATTTAACATAGTTGGATAATATGACATTTTATTTTACATTTAATTAAATTGTGTGATAAATAACAATTAATGTAATAAAATAATGTATTTACAAGTGAAAAGAAATACTGCTGCTTCCGCCGTTATAGTTTTTACATCATTTAACAGAACATTTAGTCATTTTTGGCAGATGTTTTGTTGACAAGTAAGTGCTTGAGACTGACGCAAAAAACAAACGACCAAGCCTAAAATCTCCTGGTTACTGAGAAGACCGATAAAGGTACGTCCGCGTATATGTCTAGTCCAGTGGTTAATTCGTTCATGCACACTCATCGAGTCCTACTAAAGTATCAATTCGGATACGCGTTAGGTTTCAAAAAAGTACATAAGTTACAAAAACCAAGACCACTTCATAGTCAATACAAATAACTGCTTATTGGCAGAATCTAACCCGGACCCGGGTACACTAACCGGACAGACCGGACCGGACCGGGGCACTATGTATATCTATACATACCTATAATAAAATTCTTACCGAGTCGAATTTGTACATTATATATTTTTTAGAAAATCTTATTGAAATAGTCATTATTATCGTTACAGAGGCCGATTCTATAATTTTTAGAATTTTCATCTGTCTGACTATCTGGGAACGCATCACAAGAAAACCACTGGACAGATTTTGATGAAATTAGTTATGATGATAGCTGGTTATCCGGGTCAATATATAGAAACTTTTTACTACGGGAAAATATCTCATCTCTGAGAAATATATACTAACCGTTGTTTCTAGGGATGAATCCGAGCGGAGCGAGGGTGAGTCACTAGTGTCATATACATATATCATTAAAATATAATTCTGTCTATCAGGTGATGTAGGTATGAACGCTTAGCTTGCGTGTGACTTGATCACATGTTGTCATGTAATGTAATTATTTCACAAATATTGATCTAAAATTCTTTATAATTGAATTATTCTACTACTCTATTGATCGGCTCACAATTTGTATTGTCAAAGAAAAAAAAATATTTGCAATGGCGGTCTTTTGCTCAAAGTAATTAAACGAAATTAGAATATATTATATTACTAGCGACTTACCCACGCTCCGCTAGGGTTCGTCCCTACTTACGTTTTAAGGTTTACTACAGATTTCTCAGAGATTACATATTTTCTCGCAGTAAAAGGTATCCTATATGTTGACCCGGATAACCAGCTATTATCATACTAAATTTCATCTAAATCCCTCCAGTGGTTTTTCCGTGATACAGTAACAGACGGACAGACAGACAGACAGATCAACGGACAGACAGACAAACTGACTGACTGACAGAGAGACAAAAATTCTAAAAATTATAGATTCGGTCTCTGTATCGATAAAAGACTATTTCAATAAGATTTTCAAAATTAATGTACAGATTCGGCTTGTTAGAATTTTATTATATGTATAGATTAGTAACTCGGAATAGTGAATAAAATATTATCAAATATAATTAAAAAAAAATGTTATTATAAACAAACAAACATACTTAATTAAATTGATACACAGTAATAAATTATTTTTTCACGCTTTAATTACAAGGCAATAATTATGCCGGTGTTACAATAATTAGCAAATTATTTACCATAAATTTTATTTTACTTTCAAATTAGTGTATTGAAACCAAGCATAAATTTAATATCATGCCCCGGAACCCCTCGAGTGTTAGACAGATTCGGACTGGTCCGATTTATTTCTTAAAAAGGAGCAGCACTGTCCCATAGTAAAAAAGTGAATACTTTTTTCTATATGTTGACTCAAAAAATCAACTAATTAAAAACAAGTAAATACATTAATAAACGCATAGAAGTTTTAAATTACATCAATAATATTTTCTCTTTTAAAGGCAATTTATTTCATTACATATTTAATTATAACTTTTATATATGATTCACTCACTGTTCCACAAGTTTTATATTGTGTATTTTGTGTACTGTCTGTAACATGTATTTCAAAGTAATTTTTTTTTTCTAGTTTTGGATATGCATGGTGTGCATGGCGACATCATTGGCAGCACCGGTACCACTACAGCTAGATATCATCGACATGGCTGCCATCAGCAGAATGTCACCACAACAACTCGAAGCACTAGCTGAAGGCTTAGCGGCAGACGAAATTATGAGGTATACATCAAATTATTATAAACTAGAGACGTACCCCAGCTTTGCTCGGATGCGTCCCTAGGTACGTGCACATAGCGTTGCTACATATTAACAGGAATATATTTTTAAGAGGAATAATTTTGTAATACATTGTTTTCATATAACTTTATTAGTTTACGCGGTCAAACCTTATTATTGTGCACCGCTCCCAGTCATGATATTTTCCGACATCTTCAACAATCATCGTCATATTTCAGCCAATTTACACAAAACCGTAATGAATTATACTCCTAAACCTTCCTCATGAACCACTTCATCTTTTGTTGGAAATCGTATGAAAATCCGTTCGGTAGTTTTTGAGTTTATTGCATTCAGACAGACAGACGCGTCGGGGGACTGTATTTTGTAATATGTAGTGAAAAGACACCGAATGAAAATCATTTAATAGTATTCTTACTGTAAACTTGACATTTATCGCCTCGTATATTTTACGTACCGCCTTTGAGGACCTGTTTATGGAAAGAATAATGATTGAAATCGGTTGACGACGATAATAAATTAATTTACTAAGATATTAAATAAAATGCTTAATAAGTATATTATGTACATACAACAAAAACATGACAAAATTTTTGACATTTTAAAACAAAATTTAGAAACAGAAGAAAAACACTCTAAGTCAATGCAGTTACTGTACATTCTTGATTTTGACCATAATAAACTTGTTTTATTTGTTACGACCAGAACAAAGAGATCTTCAGCGCATACGTTAACATCAGCAGTCGTGTCCAAGGCCTCTTCAGGGATACAGAGTAAAGTGGGTCTGTTAGGACAAGCGTCGGCTGGTGTCACATCGTTCATATCATCCGCCTCCAGCAAATCTGGGCATCACGATCAAGGATATTCATATGAACCAGTAAGTCTTTCAATAAATAATCATAAATAATCATGAATCTTCTTCTTCTCCCTGCCCATTTCCCAATCACTTGGGGTCGGCGCAGTACATCTTCAGTACTGCTGATAGGATTTGGCAAAAGTTTTACGACCGGCCGCCTGCCTGACGTCAACCCTCCTTGGGAATAATAATCATGAATAATCATGAATAATTATAACCTTTATATCATAATCGCTGTGAATGTAAATGAAATGCGATTATGATTATAAAGAACTACATACCATTATGATTGAATGATTTTTTATAAATGTTTGAGTGATTTGTAACGTAATTGAAAATATAACTAGATGACTAAGACAATCTTGTATATAGTCTGGTATTTTACACGTACTTACGAACTTCTTCTATATGTGTTCTCTATGCTATATTGTAAACAAATTTTAATTCTTATATGTAAAGTTCCTATAACTTTAGATATCTTCATTCGCACAAAGAAGTAATCGAAATCAGTACAATAACATACAGAAACGAAACCTATATTCAATTAATTCAGATAGTGCATTACCCTCATTTCGGTCAGGTGAAGCCATACAGTAGCCTATGAGTTACTCCAAATCATAATCTATCTGGATACTAAGTATCATCCAAATCCGCATAGTATTTTCAGTGTGAAAAAATGATGTTCTCCTGACCGATTCCGGCCACGGCGGTCAATCTCATTGACACGAGCCAACTGCGCGGGAGATATTATAGTGCACAAGTTTACGCGCAGACACAAGTGCACTCTCTATTCCTGTCACTCTCATACTGCGGTGGGACGACTACTCGACACGACTAATGAGAGTGTCGGCGCAGGACCGACGGCTGTACGTGCTCTCCGAGGCACGGGGGTGAAACACCGCCAACTTTCCAACTCCGGGCTGTTACTGAGACTTACTATACAGAAAGTATATAACTTGGCCCAACCCGGGAATCGAACCCAGGACCTCCGAGTGTGCAGCCATACATGCTAGCCACTACACCACCGAGGCAGTTAAAGTGTGAAAAAATACACACACTTACACGCACCTTACACCTTCGCAACTATAATAGTGGCCCGATATATTAATTCTTTTGATTTTTTCACAGCATAGCGAGAAAGTTGACTTCTTGGGCTTAAAGAAATCCATCCTATACACCTTGTTCCAAGCCGTCAAAGCTATTACTGGCGGAGTCACCATATTAAAGGGGCAGCTTATCAAAGGAGGTGGAGCCTTAGCTGCTACTTTAGGAAAAGTGATCTCGTCTAAGGGAGATGCAGTCAGCAATTTTGGGAAGAAGATCGTCAGTTCTGCAGCTTTGAGTGAAAAGAAGCCAGTGTGTGAGTAATTTTTGAGATTTTTTTTCTCGTATAGCAGCTACATTTTATTATTGCTTGCCCTTCGGAAATACTAGCACCGTGATATCTAATATTCTATATCGATATTTACTATTCTAATACTAGCGGATCACCCTAGCTTCGCTCGGGTTCGCCTCTAGAAATACAAAACATATCTATCTCTCGGGAACCGTATATTTTTTCAGGGTAAAAAGTAGCCTATGTGTTATTCCAGCCTATAATTAATAATCTATTTCTGTGCCAAATTACATTTAGATCTGTTCAGCCGTTCTAGCGTGAAAGAGTAACAAACATCTATACATACTCCCAAATTTTTTATATTTATAATATTATTATATATTAATTATAAATTCTATCTTTACATATTATACAACAAAGTCGCTCCCGCTATTTGTACGCTTAAATCTTTTAAACTACGCAACGGATTCCAACGCAGTTTACAATAGATAGTGATTCAAGAGGAAGGTTTATATGTATAATACATGCATATTATTGTATAGAAAAGCCGAGAAATTCAAATATTTGTTTTGTGCGTTTATATATATACCTAGGGACGAACCCGAGCGAAGCAAGTGTGAGTCGCTAGTGTAGTTATAACGGTAAGGCAAAATAATTTTCACATTATACACGGCCGTAAATCCATTTAATGAAATAATTTAGGATAAATGACAATACTATTCCTTGACCAATATTGAGTTGTATTTTAACAGTGTTTGAAAGTTTAATGTTTATAGTTATTAGGTAGTTAAAATTTATGACATATGAGTGTGCTAACTGGCCATAAAATCTAAGTTTTAGACTCTTAAGAGTGATGTGACAAAGTAAATCTGACCATATTAACTTGTTTTCGCTGTTGGGTTATTGCATTTGGGCGTTTGGATCTTTTGGATACGAAACCATTAAAATCTGCCAAAATTCAAGTAGGAGCATTAACACTTTACTTTTCAGACTTCACAATTTCAATTGAAAACTCTTTATAGGTCATATCTTGGTCACCGTTATTAATTTTGATAAAAAATTTAACATCAGTAATTAACAGAAACATTAACAAATTCAGATTATTTTTCAATTTTACGCAGAATAATAATATAATTTTGGTATCTATTTAAGGGGAATCGTTAGTTATCTTTAAAAAAAACACTATTAATTGAGCATTAGAAAAGCTGGTGAACCGTAAACATGTGTATCTACCTAACACATAGAGATACCGTATTTAAAATTCATTTTCATTTTACGAAATTTCACTTTCAATAAAATAAACACTTAAAACCTTAAATTAAACTTCCACAAAATCATTCCAGCCACAGCAGTATACGGACCTCCACCCACCTCACACATAGAATATGGCCCACCGAGCGCATACGGTGCTACGGCACCACAGTACTCTCATACTGCCCCTTCAGCCCCTACTGGCTTTGGGGCACACAAGTACCCAGCGCATTTAGATGGTAAGATATCACTCAACATATACGTTAATTAGAAATCACTAATTACGACTATATTTTAAGAAGTTTTTAGGATTTATTATATACTAACTATATTACAATTTATAAACATACATACATATATTACACTCGAAACTTCACTTCGCTCAGGAACGTCCCTGGGTATCAAACAGTAGCCTATGTGTTATCCCAAGTCATAGTATATCTGTGTACTAAATTTCACCTAAATCCGTATATTTATACATACAAACATATATATACATACATACAAACATTCACAATTATAATAGAAGTCATATTATTCAAAATCTAATTGAGTCCTAAGTAGGTATTCACGAGTCCTAAGTATGTGTAGTTTGTAAAAGCATCGACAATAATCTCAACATTGTTGCGATTCAACCGGATTCATTCTCGCATCGTTTTATGTGTATTACGGGGACATCGAACCTATGACCTCTTACTCATTAAGAAGAATAAGGAAATGATAAAAAATAGACTATATACGTAACAAGTAGTAATATACCTTTCACTGGTAAACAGATGTAACTTCCGGTACATCACAGATTTAATTAACTGATTAATTTTTAAAAAAATATACACGTACTATACAAATACTTAAGTTATTAATTCTCCTTTAGACATGACTTTTTTTTTGATAACTTATATAAAACCACCTATGAGGTATATCAATATCAATTCAATTATTAACAAAAAAATAAAAACCGACTTCAAACAAAAGCACTAAAAAGTAAAAAATAACTGATTGGTAGTTTTCATTTACTATACATACCTAATCAAATATTTTCGAAGTCGGTGTGCTTTGCTTTGTATGGGCTGGCACCGATTTCGAAAATATTTGATTAACTATGTATTTAATAGGTAGGCTTTAATTACTTAGCCAAAGCACACCGACTTCGAAAATATTTGATTAGGTATGTATAGTAAATGAAAACTACCAATCAGTTATTTTTTTACTTTTTAGTGCTTTTGTTTGAAGTCGGTTTTTATTTTTTTGTTAAAAAGTTTTTATTTTTCCCTTTTTAGTGTAGACAGTAGTAGCAAAGTAAGAATTCTAACGTGTTAGGCTTGTCGAATCAAACAAAATAAGCCCAAACTCAAAGTATCTACTATTAGCCGTTGAAGAGTTCCACCTATCCACCTTCTGGCCTTGCCATCAGATTAGGTCAACAACACCGAACCACTGTACTATCAACGGAAATAGAAATACTTGCAAAGTTTCAAGTCAATATGACAATTAGAAGTAGGTTAAATTCATCATTAGTTGTTTTTCCACCCTTAGGGGTGGTATTTTATTTTGAAATTTAAATGGGACCAATCTGGAAGTATACCCTTTCAAACAAAACAAAAATTGTCCAAATCGGTCAATAAATGACGGAGTTCTGAGGTAACAAACATAAAAAAAAAAACAAAAAAAAAATACAGGCGAATTGAGAACCTCCTCCTTTTTGAAGTCGGTTGAAAAAAGAATATCGTATATAATCGATTTGCAACTGGTAAAATTATCGCGTAACATGTCCACAAAAAATAGATGAATTGAGTGCCTTCTTTTTGAAATCTGTCAAAGAAATCAAATTCTTAGGTTTTACATATTAGTAAACTCTTACATTGCAGTTTTTGTATTTTTTTCTCAGAAATGAGATATTTTCCCGCGGTAAAAAGTATCCTCTATGTTGACCCGGATAACCAGCTACCATCATACCAAATTTCATCAAAATCTGTCCAGTGGTTTTCTCGTGATGCGGTAACAGACAGACAGATAGACAGACAGACAGACAAAAATTCTAAAAACTATATATTCGGCCTCTGTATCGATAATAATGTCTATTTCAATAAGATTTTCCAAAAAATATTTAATGTACAGATTCGGCTTAGTTACAATTTTATTATATGTATAGATTACTTTGTAATTAAATTTTTATCAGCACAAACAACATGAAACATCCTCTTAACTGCATTAATAAGTATTTCATACAGATATAAAACAATGACTTACTATTTCACAATATTTAATGTAATATTAAATTAATTAAAGTAAGTTTCTAAAGTGTTACTTTTATTGTTAATTTAATAAAATTATAATATTATGTTTAATAAATATTTATATTTTAACCAAGCGTAAATAACGCATAGCGAAAGTGTAGCAATAGTTCTAATCTCAACCGGAACCTTCATTGCTATTAAGGTAATTAGTTGGTGGTGTAAGGAGATGTACTACTAGATGTTCATAATATTAGATTAATTGTTTATGGTTTTGGTTTACCCTTTTGGCAAAAACTTTAGAGGATGTATTTCAAAAATCTTTATAAATAAATAAATATGTTGGGAAATTAACACACAGCACCATCTAGTTACATGGTAAGTTATAAGGCTTGTGTCATGGATACCAGATAGTTGATACACTATGCGTGTATAACTTTAAATACATACATGTTATAAATATAAACATCCATGACTGGAGTAGGTACAAACATTCGTGCTCATCACACAAATGAATGCCACCAGCGGGACTCGAACCTGCGACCACTGGCACAGCAAGTAGGGTCACTGCAGCAAACTGAGCCAAACGTGTCGTCGTGCCAAAGGAATGACGACTCATTCCTTTCTATATCCCTTATTACTTACTACTGGAATAAGCTGTCAAAATTAAATTTTATTTGGCAGTAGTGAATCAGTCAGGAACATTGAGTATGGTGTTCGAGAACTTTATGAATATAATATTTATGATTATGGTAAATTATTTGTGCTATTACTTATACAAAACTAGCGGCTTACCCTCACTTCGCTCGGATTCGTCTCTAAGAAAACAAAAAAACCTATCCCACGGGAACCGTACATTTTTCCGGGGTAAAAATAGCCTATGTGTTATTCTAGACTATAATCTGTCTCTGTGCTAAATTTCATCCAGATCCGTTCAGCCGTTCTGGCGTGAAAGAGTAACAAACATCCATACATACTCACAAAATTTTACATTTATAAATATGGATAATACGGATATGATTTATTCTAAATGCTTATGAATATAGCATAAAGCTCAACAATATTCATCTAACAGCTAACTCTATCACGCATCATACATTAGTTACGCCTTAGACGGAGAAAAGAAAGTTATTCCTGACTCTACTCTCCGCTTTTCTTCTATATTGGCACTGTCTTGCGTCACAGGTACGAGGAATAGGGCATTATACTTTCTTAGATTTACGCGAATGTTTGACATTATTAAATAAAACTATCTTTTCGGATTATTTCGCGGATTTATTTTGATTTTAAATCAATTTGATTTTAAAAAATCAAAATAAATCCGCGAAATAATCCGAAAAGAATAGGGCATTTTAATGAAAAAAATGTAGTAAATATAAATTTCCCCCCAAATAAAACGAACCTGCTACCTCTGCATAGAAAGCTGCGTCTGACACTTACTCCACAGTTGCATACATTTCATCGTATTTTATTATTATATAAAAGCGTCGAGTCTTTGTACGTAATTCGAAGGTGAACTTTACGAAACTATGCCACACTTTAACTACCATATCCGCTTCCATTAATTATTAACAACATGTTGCTCTCTATAGGTTATGCAGTTTTAGGTTAAAGTTGAATTTTTTAGCGATTTCCGGTCAGTCTTAGATGTGATGTAACATATTAGTTAAAGAAATACATACATTACAACGAAAAACTAATATATGAGAAAATTATATATTTAAATATAGTATGAGAATTTTATATAGAGATGTCTCTCAATACATTTATAAAATAACCAAAGAAATGTGTCAGTACACTCAAGATGTTACAAAGCTAAATGCACGTTTTGTTTAGTGTGTGAATGTATTTCAACTTTTGCCACAGTTTCGTATAACAATGTGTTTATTTATAGAATAAATAATTATGGGAATTGTGTATATAAATATAGACGAGTGAAGATTGTAATAAAATGCACATAATATTATTATAATTTTTTTATAAACATTTTCGTTTTCTGTTGTTTTCTTTTTTATTTTTTCCTTGGTATAAAAAATAATAAATCTATACATATAATAAAATTCTAAATTGAATCTGTACATCAAATATTTTTTTTGGAAAATCTTATTGAAATAGTCATTATTATCGATACAGATACCGAATCTATAGTTTTTAGAAATGTTGTCTGTCTGTCTGTTTGATGAAATTTAATATGATGATAGCTGGTTATTTGGGTCAACATATAGGATACTTTTTACTGCGGGAAAATATTTCATCTCTAAGAAATCTATACTAAACCTTAAATTGTAAGCAGGGACGAACCCGAACGGAGCGAGGTGATTCGCTAGTAAATAATATATAAATACTTTATTTCACAATAATTTATATAAGTCTATACTTATGATATATTTACTCTTTCTCTATATTATAATTGAATACCAAACGTATTTAGTAAATTTCTAGTGTTGTTTTTGAATTTTTTAAACTTTTTGTTTAGATTACAGTAATTTGTATTCTTAAACACAAATAAGCACAAAAAACGTACTAAGTGACGTAACTCAACGCTGTGAGTTAAAATTAATCACCTTTCACTTACTTTTATTCGTGTGTTAAAATAAATAAAATAATAAATCATCTTTATGCAATCATTTCTATCGCAATATATTGAGTCTCATCTTATTTAATTGAAAATAACTTAGTATTATATATTATTCTTGCGATATGTAGAAACTTGATCCATTATTATTATTTATTTTATTTTAATGGGTGTGGTGCCGAGGCCGACCCTAGGCTACGTCGGCCAGTTATGGTCCATTGTAGCTCCCTTTGGAATGAATTAAAGTTCTCCGCTTAGTCCTGTTGACTCCATGAACTTCCAGATTTTCTGAGCGGGGAGCATCTGTATCTCTTCCGGTTGCATAATATGCTGTCCTAGGTAGACACTTCTGCCGAACTTGGTCCATTAGGAAATTGCTGTAGAGATGGCATTAGATTTATTCTGATTATTGAGAGGATATTTTCATTTGATGAAATAACCACTTGTTTTCTGAGTAGCATATTAGCCTGGTTTGATTTTAAAATTATAATAGGGTAATAAGTTTAATAAGCAAATATTTCGTCAAATACATTATTATTTATTTGCGTTCCTAAATAATATTTTGATATAGAACAATATTATAGTTATTGCATGACTTTGACGACACGTTTGGCTCAGTTTGTAGTGACCCTACTTGCTGTGCCAGCGGTCTCGGGTTTGCGTCCCGCTGGGGGCATTCATTTGTGTAATGAGCACGAATGTTTGTACTCTAGTCATGGGTGTTTATATCTATAATGTGTATGTATTTAAAGTTATATATATGTAGTGTATCAACCATCTGGTATCCATAACACAAGCTTGGTGTTTACCATGGAATTAGATAGTGCTGTGTGTTAGTTTACCAACATATTTATATATTTATTTATGATTAATTCTTTTTTTTATCTTTATTTTATTTTTAAAGAGGATTTGTTCATAAATTGAAAATGCCACCCTCATTGGAGCAAGTACAAAAAACTCACTGACGCTTTACAGCTATTGCATAATTAATTCTTCTATGTGCTTATATCTTAAGTCGATACGTTGCTCTATTGACATAACGTGCGGAATATCATATTTATTCTACTAATATATAAATATAGTTTGTGAGGATGTATGGATGTCTGGATATATAATATAAATATTATTATTATATGGATGTTTGTTACTCTTTCACGAAAAAACTATTAAATGGATTTTAATTAAATTTAACAATAATATATCTCAAACATGAGAATAACATATAGGCTGCTTTTTATCCCGGAAAAATATACGGTTCCCGTGGGATATTTGTTTTTGTTTTGAGTTTCCACTGGTTATATATAATATCCAATATATATAAAAGAAGAATATATAATATATCTAAGGATACATTTATCACGAACGGTAATTGACTTTGCGGCTATAACTTTAGCAGATACGAGTACGAGTATACCTAATCCTAAAGTTGATTTCGAACACGAGAGCAAATCTAGCTATTCGAGTTTCACTCAGTATCCCTTTTCACATTCAGTCCGGAGGTTTTGTATAGATATTGGACCATATTCGAATTAAATTACAATATTACATAATCATAGGTCATATCGATAACCTAAACCTAAAAGTTAATATTCTACAGAATAATCTATACTAATATTATAAAGAGGTAAAGTTTGTGAGGTTGTGAGTTAGTGACGTTGTAGGGGGTATTCTCTGGAGCTACTGAACCGATTTAGATGAAATTTGGTAAGAAGATAGTTTGAGAGCCTGGGAAGGATATAGGATAATTTTTATCCCAGAAATCATCCCTTAAGGGCATGAAAATGGGGATTAAAGTTTGTATTGGGAAGCTAGCTCGGGTGAGTCGAAGCGAGGGTGTGTCGCTAGTTAATTATATAACGATATTTATAAATGTTTTTAAGAGGGTAATCGAACATGTTACATTTCTTATATGAATTAGATTAAACTTAATAAAATGTAAGTATGTATTTAGGCTTAAAACTCTTTAAAACAAAACCTATCTTTGTATACTTTCTCGATCAGATAGAAAATCTTATGGTCTGCTTTTTAGTGGGTCTATAAATAAAATCAAATATTTTATTTTTAATTTTAAATATTATTTTATAGTTTGTACTAGCATTGCCCGCGGCTCCGCCCGTGTTCAGATGACCAAAACCAAATTCTTAGGTTTTACAGATTAGTATACTCTTACATTGCAGTTTTTGCGTTTTTTCTCAGAAATGAGATATTTTTCCGCAATAAAAAGTATCCTATATGTTGACTCGGATAACCAGCTATCACCGTACCAAATTTCATTAAAATCCATTCAGTGGTTTTTCTGTGATGCGGTAACAGACAGATAGACAACAATTCTAAAAACTATAGATTCAGCCTCAGTATCGATTATAATGTTTATTTCAATAAGATTTCCCGAAAAATATTAAATGTATAGATTCGGCTTAGTTACAATTTTGATTATATGTATAGATTATATATCAGTTGATATATTGCGTCCTTTCTAAAGGTGTCACTGCAAGTATTTTCAGTCACAGTTTTCCTGGGTTCTATAGACGTGAAAGGAGGAAGGGTTATAAAATTAATGATTATTATCATCTGGGTCGTGACGAGCCCTGATTCTAATACTATTACTTAATATTAAACAAGATTTGAATACGATTGACCTCAATGTGTTAGGTTAATTATATAATAAGTTTAGGTGATCTCATTTAAAATGACAGAGCTTTAACTTTCATTAAGTTTAAACATGGGTATATTTAAAAAAATACTTTTGTTTGTGAAATAAATCATTTAAATGAAATGACCGACTCTTTGAAGTCCACTAAGAGAATGACTTAAACTAATACTAATATAATAATGATTATATAATAATACTAATATAATAATGATTATATATAATCATTGTTGAACAATATTGAGGAGACATATTATAATATGAATAGAATTTATCTATCTATATAAAAAATAACTGTTTTCTAAAATTTTCATTGATAACACTGAAACTCGTCCATAGGTACCTACTAAACAAAAACAAAGAAAATCGGTTGATAACAGAGTTTCAAATAATGAAATGCATTTGAAGATATTGATTGAGATATAGAATACGCGAGCGTTTATAAAAATATCTTCATAATTTTATCATTTCATCACTATTTTTACGTACTTTAACAGTTAGTAATTTACTTGTTTATTTTCCGGTATAAAAAGTAGCCTATTCTGATGTATGAGCTATATTATTGAAAAGTTTCATTAAAATCCATTCAGTAGTTTTTGCGTCAAAGAGTAACGAACATCAAAGAAACATTTCGCTTTATAGCTACGCTACTAACAAAAATTAAAGCTTTTTAGACGATTTTAATTTTGATTCTACATTTATCTATATTAACCATTTTTGCCTTGTAACTCAGATCAAACTTTAATCATTAAACTAAAATATTTAAAAACTTCTTTTAGTTAAATTATTCTTTAATATACCAATGACTTAAAATGTTGATATAATTAAACATATATTCCCTCAACGACCGCGGACACATCGGTGTTACGGTTAGCAATGAATTTCTTACAAATTTAATCAATATCTTAGAAATTTACCTGGAGGGGTTAAAGAGCAGAATTTAGCCAATATCGTGAAGAGACGATGGAGAGTGATCGATAAATTCAAGTTACTATAATATTATCATAACCCTCTCTTTATCGGTAAGGAATTATAATTTTCACATACTTAGAAACAATATAACAGTGACAGTGAGATAACACTAGAGTTTTCAAGCCAAATGTTACGCTACACAGCTCGCGTCGAAAAAGGAAAGTAAAGGTG
Source organism: Brenthis daphne (assembly GCA_947093115.1). NCBI lineage: Eukaryota > Metazoa > Arthropoda > Insecta > Lepidoptera > Nymphalidae > Brenthis > Brenthis daphne. The sequence continues at coordinate 19,178,355 of OX352483.1, forward strand.
TATGTTAATAAGGTACGCGTCGTTTTGGAACTGGAATTTTAAGTAGCTACTTCATTCTTAAGGAAAAAAGAAAATATGCCATATTTCTCATCATCACCAATGTATTATGGAGTCAAATTTTACCACTGATGAGTAATTTAAATACACTGCTAGATTTGTTTCACTGAATCGTTTTTATTCTACTGTATATATGTATGTATGTGTTCAGCCCTTTTTAACGTCCCACTGCTGGGCACGGGCCTCCCATCAATACGAGGGGGATCTGACCATAGTCCACCAAGCTGGCCAAGTACGAATTGGCGAACTCCCATGTCTTTCGAAAACTTACTAAATTCTCTCAGACATGCAGGTTTTCTCTCGATGTCTTCATTCACCATAAGTGGTTCATGTTAGAAATGATTCGCACATGAAAATATCAGAGGTGCGAGACCCGGGATTTGAGCCCATTTCACTCGGTTTCCCAATTAAGCGTGTTACCACTGGGCTACTACTGCGATAATTCTTCTTCTATGTAAATAAAAAATCTAAATTTCATTAATTTACTATTGGTATACTATTGATCTACTGGTCTCATTAAATCTGTTAAATAAATTTCAAGATACTATCTGTGTATGCGAGATTTTGCACTTAAATCAAATATACCTATATTTGGGCGAAGACGCAACCAGTAGCTTGTATTTTTGTTGCGCGATGTACATAAGGGCGTAGTTAAAGTTAGTAATTAGTCTTAAGCCATTAAATAAGCAATGATGGCGTCAGTTAATTTCACTTTTCGTTTTTTAATACTACACAATTGCAGGATCTCTGTTATTTACATTTTTATTAGGTACTAGGGTTGCCCGCGGTTTCGCCCGCGTTCAGATGACCAAAAACCAAATTCTTAGGTTTTACATGTTAGTATACTCTTACAATGCAGTTTTTGTATTTTTCCTCAGAAATGAGACATTTTTCCGCGGTTAAAAGTATTCTATATGTCGACCCAGATAACCAGCTATCACCATACCAAATTTCATAAAAATCCCTCCAGTGATTTTTCTGTGATGCGGTAACAGACAGACAAAAAATCTAAACCATAGATTCGGTCTCTGTATCGATAATAATGTTTATTTCAATAAGATTTCCCAAAAAATATTTAATGTACAGATTCGGCTTAGTTACAATTTTATTATATGTATAGATATTGAAATTACATATGAAATAGAATAGAACAGAATATAAAAATCTTTTAAATTATTTCAATGATATCTTTTAACTTTATTTGCTAAGTAATTCCTAAACGTGATCGCATATCATTAAATACTATTTAAATATGAATGAATTGACATGCATTAAATAAGGCAAAAATTAATAGAATAAGGTAATTTTAATTGAGTGAAATCAAGTTTTCCTGACTCCGCCGTAATTCATAAATAAACCAATCTGCTTCGTATCTTCTCCATTCTACGTGTCATTGGCGAAGTAATCTGTGTTCTACTGGCACGCTTTGATGCTAATTAAATTAACAAGAAAATTGAATTGAATTGAATTTATAAATAATGGCTTAGTTATACATATGTACCTAAGTGTAACAACCCTATAAACGTACAAAGAAATTATTAAGCTTGTTCCAATTATCTGAAGTCCATACAATATTGAATGGCCGAGTTCAGTGAAAGTAAATTATATCATACCAGTCAAACTACAATGTTTAAAAACATACATTCACGCGGAAATGTTACTATGTACTCGTATTTTGTGTATTTATTAACTAAAGTGTGTCACGCATTTTTAGGAAGTTCCGTTGCTTAATAATTTTGTATATGGCAATACTTTTATTATGAAACTTTCAGCCATTTACGCACATTTTTTTTTTACTTAACTGTCAATAATAATTCCTATATTATATTAAATAATAAATAACTAATAACTAGATATTGCCCGCGGATTTGTTCAGATGCTTATTCACCTAATTGGTATCACCTAAGTGAATTAAATCTTCTTCTATTTTAAATCCAAGTACGTACAAAGAATATATAGATAGACAGACAAAAAAAATCTGGTCAAGTAGTTTCATACATCGGATATTAAAAGAATATAATAAATTTGGAGGGATTTTGTTATATTGTACGTATAAAATATGACTGAAGTTTATGTTACAAAGAGCCTTGATATACTCGTATATCATTTTATTGTATGTGCAAATGTAAGATTCACATAACACTTTCATAGATTTACGCGAATATTTGGCATCTTATATACGATATATATGTAAAACACAGTCGGGTTTGTTACCACACTTATAACTCGAGAAATGCTGGACCGATTTCTATGATCTTTGTTTGTTGGATTTATCTTCACCCCGAATAGCAAAATAACTATTAAAAAATCGGAAAAATTAACGAAAACAAAATTGAAAAAAAATCTATTCCATACTAAGCGTTAAAACTTATCTAGGGTCGAACCTGAGCGAAGCGAGGGTGAGTAGCTAGTTCAAAATAAAATAATCTGTTTAGATTTTAAAGATGAACCAAAAATCCAAAAAAATACCCATTATTATAGACAGACAGACAGACGTATAAACGTATGACGTTTTTTTTTTGCACCAACCATAATCCATGTCACCCTATGAGTTTTTTTATAATATAGGTTGCCTGGAAGAGATCACTTTAGTGATAAGGCCGCCTTTACGCTAATATTTGTAAAGATATATATTCATTTATATTGTATTTTTATTTTTGGTGTAATAAAGGATTAATAAATAAAATAAAAAAATGATTTTATATGGATTCAGTATTTCTAACAGCAACAACAATACGACTCAATTATTTTATATATAATATGTTCATGTCGACCCCTTCGTCATAATCTAACCATGTCAAATATGAAGTCGAGGATTATATATAAGCTATTATAATAAACATATAGTGATAGTGAATGTACCAGTAGCATTTTATTACGTCAGTGGTCATTACGCTCCCATCCTGAGCTCATGCTCGTAAGATCAGGAAAATGCTATAGGTTGGTACAATACGTTGCATCATATAAGGAAGGCAGGCTTTCCCAAGATAAACATATAAATTATATTGTACTAAACACTTAATGACCCAACTTGCGACTGAAGTGTGAACTGCATGAATTAGAGTGTAGACGTTTCTGAGATAAAATTGTTTTTAAAACATACTTAACTTTCATTTACATTTTGTAATTACATTTGGCTTGTACTATTAGCTTAGCTAATTTATTTTATTAGTGGCTAGCTTATGCTATATATTAAGATATGTTGGGTTCAAATCCCGGGTCAGATATATTTTTTGGAAATTTCTGTCAAGTAATTGGACGTAATTATGCAAAATAGATCGAACCACAAAAACTTATTTTTGAGAAAATAGGAGTTTTAGTAAAATTGATATCTATATCAAAATAACAAGACCGTATTTTTTTTTTGAAATTCCTCTTAAATATTGGGTATTTTATCTACTTTCTGTATATAAGTTGGTATGTAGATGCCATTTATGACAGTAACTCAAAAAACGGTTTTCGTGGGCTGCATGATCCATTTTGCATAACTACGTTTAATTCTCATTTAAATCCATCCGATCCATACCGTATAGTATTTTATATTAAAAAATAGCACATCGGGACATTATGCAATGTTCATAACGTAATCTTTAATTATTAGAGGTTATATTTAATATATATATATATATATATATATATATATATATATATATATATATATATATATATATCTTAATACATAATATAATTTTGTTTTTTAGTAATTTATGTACATAATATGTTAGTCTCATTTCCCTGCTCCTAAATGACATAGCGTGATGTTATATAACCTCCTTTCTCAATAAATAGGTTGTAAGGTGCTAAAAGATTTCAATGTGAATATTAGTTCATTAGTTCGAGTACAAACAAACAAAACTATTTAAATCAAAAATATTTTTGTACCCCCATTTTGTACAAATAAATATACAATAAAAACACAATCTCTACAGCTTCAATAATATTTGTATTCATTTATCATGAATTATTCATTAGAAACTTATTGCAATCATATTTTTATGTATTCTACCTACTTTTCGTTGCTCATTTGTTATTCGTAAATTGGCACTTGCACATAATATTATGTATGTATGTACGTGGCTCGAATAACAAATAGTAATTGTCAAAGTACATGGTCATAAGTTCCATTACTAATCTATACATATAATAAAGTTCTGAGTTGAATCTGTACAACATTTTTTTTTTGGAAAATCTTATTGAGATAGTCATTATTATCTATACAGAGGCCAAATCTATAGTTTTAGAGTTTTTGTCTGTCTGTTTGTCTGTGACCGCATCACGAGAAAACCGCTGGACAGATATTGATGAAATTTGGTATGCTGATAGCTGGTTATCTAGATTAATATATGGGATACTTTTTACTGTAGGAAAATGTGTCATGTCTGAGAAATCTATACAAAACGTTAAACGTAACAAAAAAATAGAGATACAATTGGAATGGTCTATTGGAAATTAGCGAATACTTTTAGAATAATATACAATATTCATATATGTATACAAGAACTATACCTTTGCAAGTGCTAATAAATTAAAAAACTTTGGGTAGTTCATCTTTTATACTAATATTATAAAGAGGTAAACTTTGTGAGTTTATGAGGTTGTAGGGGGTAATCTTTGGATTTACTGAACCGATTTAGATGAAATTTGGTAAGAAGATAATCTGAGACCCTGGAAAGGACATAGGATACTTTTTATCCCGGAAATCATCCTTTAAGGGGTTGAAAATGGGGATGAAAGTTTGTATGGAGAATCAAACTAGGGACAAAGGCGAGCGAAGCGAGTGTGAGTCGCTAATATTAGATAAAGAGAGGGAGAGAGAAGGAGATGTAAAATAAAAATAATCTTATTATTTATTTCTTATAATTATCGATGCATATTAAATTATATTTATCATTAGGTCATACATAAGACTAATACTAAGCTAACACACTACTCATTAGCATGAAATGCCTTTCGTTCAAACATCTCTGTAAATATCGTTAGCTTCTTATATAAATTTTAATATCTATCATAGATTTTGTATTTTTAATGTTATGTAAGTTTATTATAAATCAAATCGGAATAAAAACGATTACAAAATATATACTCTAAAGACGACACCATTTTTTGTTATATGAATGAAAAAATGAGGCCAATAATCGGCACTCTGCAGATATCAGACTTTTAGATTCAATGCAAGCACTAGGCGCTGTCCACAATACCTTTCACAAAGTCTTCCGGTCGAACGAGCCTTATGTAATCCTTACAATATAGGTACCAAAATACCTTAAAAGACGTGTTTTTAACGAAACAACTCGACCGTATAACACGAATTCGATACCTATATGTATATACGTAATTAAATTTGTAGGTCATTCATTCAAACATTTATTAGATGCGAGTGTCTATATATGATGCAACTAATATGGGCTTTCGTGTTTAGATTAGTCATTATAGATTTGTCATGATGTGTTTTCGACAGTTGCGAGGCACTGCGAACGATTGCGATACACTATTTGTTACATTCAACGTCAACTGACATGTTTATTTATTGAAATTAAAGCGTAATGTAGACACAAATCTATGAATCCATATTCCATATTAATATACTAATATTATAATATACGATATAAATGTAAAAGTTTGTGAGGATGGATGGATGTTTGTTACATATTCACGCCAGAACGGCTGAGCGGATCTGGATAAAATTTAGTACAAAGATAGATTATAATCTGGAATAGCACATAGGGTACTTTTTATTCGGGAAAAATATACGGTTGCCGTGGGATAGATTTGTTTTTTTCTCGAGACGAACTTGAAGCTAAGCGCATAAATAATATATAATAAATATAACTATTACGCTTATTTTGTCTTGCTAGAAATAGGAGACTATAGGGAAATCTAGTTGTTACGTATACTACATATACTATATCGTTACTTATTATTACATACATAGAACTAGAATTGAGACTTTTTAAGTAAAACTATCTTTTTGGATTTTTTCCCCGTATTTATTTTGATTTTTGGTTCCCGACGTTTCGAATGCTTTACAGCAATCATGGTCACGGGAGACACTGAGGTGTTAGATGTCTCTAAGGTATTATATAGTTGTTACAGACAGCCTATCCACAAATAACAAAATGAATTCAAAAAATTGCAAAATGGCACCAAAGTACCTTACAATATTTTTTTAACTTTTAACTTTAACAAACCGAAACGTCGGGAACCAAAAATCAAAATAAATTCGCGAAAAAATCCGAAAAGATAGTTTTATTTAAAATGTCAAGTATTCGCAGTATAAATCTAAGAAAGTATTATATAAAACCACTTTGCTCAAGAACACTTGCCTCGTTATACACATCTTTATTAGACTAGAAAGGACTTGATATATCATGACATTATGTAACTTTGACGTAACTTGTATCCGACTAAGACATTTTTCTGAGACAGGACGAGGCAAACTGAGTGGAGTGCATGCTGGAGTGGTTATTCTGACACCACTCGAAGATGCAATACCAAGCGGAAGTCATCATTATACCGGATCTACGCCACTTGAACCTCCACCAACTTTGATAAATTCAGTATATTCGGCACTTAAAAATGTATTTTCATCTGCTCCTCCACTTCAAGACACGTATGCAGATTATGTCCCACCACCTCCTCAGCCATTCCAACCGATGTCATGGGGTGCCGTTAACTCCTATGGTGAACCAGCCACAGCTGACAGTTACACTGACTACAGTCCTTACCCACCAATCGAATACGCTTCATCCAAAAAATCTGTCATCACTCCTCACAGACACGAAGGCCTGACTGCAGCGAAAATTCAAAAAATAAATGCAAATTTGGAAAAATTAAATGCCTACATGAATGAGAATCAGCGTTCTTCTGAGGAGTTGCCAAAATTGAATAAGGATTATGCGGAAATGTTGAGAAAAGGATTAATTCCATTGATGCCAACACCTGTTGTCTCTGATAACGAGATAGGGGTACTTCCTGCAGAATTTTTGCCTGACCCTTTGAGTTCTACCTCCACCACTACGACCACTACGACTTCACAACCACCAAAGAATACAACCGAAAACGAAAATATTAGAAGAAAAAAAGATGTTAAATACATGCTTCGCGGCAATAGGATTGTTCAACTGACAATTGACTGATGATTGACCGAGAGGCTAGAGGTATGTTGACGTGACAGACTGACTTAATTACTTCTCTCATATGACAAAATCTTGACAAAAATGTTTGTTTTGACTGATTTACTTTTGACTGTGCTATTTAGGGAAAATAAAACACCCTATTCCAAAAATTCTGACATACTTATAAAAATGATTATATTTAATTATTTATTAGCATAGAAAGTCACAATTAATCTTCTTATTTATAATAAATGTTTAAAAATATAACTGAATCGTTAATAATAACATATTTATTTTCAATTTCAGATACTCCTCTATACGGCGCAGTGCTCAATGCTGATAATTTGCAACACTACGTGTAAAGATACGCTTACACCTTAATATTTAAGGTCATTGTAAATTGTAATTCCTAAGAACGACAAATATACAACACTAACAATGAAACAAACCGATCATCGAGACATGGACCAAAAATATTGTAAGAAAAAGCTTCGTGTTCATCAGAAAACAACACTTATTAAGTAACAAAATGAAATTGCTAAATATAAGAGAGATAGAGATTGATGATATTGTTTCAAACAACAATTCATCTGATTTGTTTAATAAATTTATGATAGTATCGTAAATGCATGTAAATAAATGAAGATACGCTTTTGATAAATATTGAATATAAATTATAAACATATTTTATGAATGTTTAATGAATTGGATTTTATCGATTTTGTCTCTGTATATGAAGCAAATAAAATTTATGTTCGATTTAATTAGATAATAACATTAGATGATCGTAACAATGTACAATATTTGCATTAAATGCTTAATAAAATATGTTACTTAATAATTGTATATCGCTTCATTAAGTGTCAGTGAAAGATGCTTAGACATTTTTTTATTATAATTATTTATCATCTAATTATATATAATAACTTCAAGTATAATAAAACAATTTTTATTTATATAAATATTATTAGGGGCCTTAATATAAAATAAGTTTATAAGGTATCAAAATTCTACTAAAAGACTTATTAGAAATATTATCTACTGTACCTAACTTTAACTCTATATTTAATTTAAAACGTTTTGTGTTATTTATTTTTGTGGAGCTACTACTATTCTAATACCTCTTTATGCACAATGTACATTTAATTGCAGAATAAGACAAGTTCAAATATTTTCCACATAAGCTTAATTTTAAACAGCCATGACGTATTTACTGTATTACATTTGCTTGTTATTTTTAAAATTGGTGTATATGGAATTGTACATAAGTTACGCTCAATATTATTTATGTCCTAATTTATATAAGAATTTCATTCGTTGTAAATAAATAATTTGAGATACTTAACCATTTTTTTTTCTTCTCTTCTTCTTCTTCTTCAAACGGTATATTTAGGTAGGGATTGTGTCATTTAGATAGAGGTTTTGCACTAAATTATGAATAAATAAGACTTTTCAGGTTCTTTCAAAATTTGGTCCAAATAATTTGCTTATGGCCGTTGCAGCAATATTAGATTATTTCAATTTATTTTATTGAAATAGAAATAAAAGTCGTGCATATAATAAGTACGCCTTTTTAATATCACTTTTTACAAATATCTGTCTAAAACGTAATTTAAAAAAAACGCTTATAAAAAGGTATTATTAAAAAATGTAAAAGTATTAAAAGGATAAGTATATATATTTATATTTGTGCCTACATACTTAATAATAGAAATCTGATATGGAAATGATAGATATTCTCAATTCATTTCAATTTTCTTTTTAATGGCTTTAAAGCGTGTCAGTTGAACACAGGTTACTTTGCCAATTTCACGTAGAATGGAGAAGACGCGATGGAGATTGGTCAGTAAAATAAGAAGAGTATGATTCTATGATAAAACGATCTGATTTGTCAGGTAAATTGCTTGTTTTATTGATAAATACTAACAATTTTTGATAATTCACTAAAAGCTAATTCTTGTCAATGCAACTAGCATCATAAAACAACTTAAGAGTATATAAAAAAGGGTGAATAGAGCGTATGTCGAGTTGTTGTAAAAGGCGTTATCACTCAAAATAATGATACAAGCGCCATCTAGAGAAATGTAGCGAAACTAAAAGGAACGGTCTGTTGTAAGGATCCCACGATTACAATTAAAACTACATATTAAGATTTTTATATCTTCAGATTATACTAATAAGATTAATTTATATTGTGTTTCTTTCTCTGTATTTTCAAATAAAAGTATATAGATTTCTCAGAGATGAGATATTTTCCTGTCTCCTTTATGTTGGCCCGGATAACTAGCTATAATCACACCAAATTTCATCAAAATCTGTTCAGTGGTTTTTTAGTCAGACAGACAAACAAACAAAAATGCTAAAAATATAGATTGGACCTATGTAGCAATAATAAAAACTATTTCAACTTCCTAATATACCTACAGTATCATCTAGAAATATGTATGGCAAAAAATTTAATATTCTAAGTGAAGGAGAGCTCTCCTGAATAGCATTGATACGAATTTTCCGATGTTTAAACTGTACGTGGCCGATTTGTTTCATTTCTTACCAATCTGTATTTTTTCTGGGAGTTTGTAACAAAAAATGTTCTAACAGTAGTTACAATATTTCATACTTTAATGATAAACATAATATGGACAGCCGAAACTTACACAAGCTTATTTACAGCGCCATCTATTGCAAAACATAGGTATTACAAAGCATAGAGTCAGAATTTTTAGTTTTATAGCATAAAGGGCACGTAAGATGGCAGTGTCTGATAATAAAAATAACTGGGTACTAGTATATAATAGTAATAAATGATCTGTAATATAACTAAAAAATATTCTTAACATTGGACGGATGCATACATATAATAAAATTGTAACTAAGCCGATTTTGTACATTAAATATTTTTCGGAAAATCTTATTGAAATAAACATTATAATCGATACAGAGGCCGAATCTATAGTTTTTAGATTTTTTTTCTGTCTGTCTGTTTCTGCATCACAGAAAAACCACTGGAGGGATTTGGATGAGATTTGGTATGGTGATAGCTAGTTATCCGGGTCAACATATAGGATACCTTTTACCCCGGGAAAATGTTTCATTTCTGAGATAAAATACAAAAACTACAATGTAAGGACATACTAATATGTAAAACCTAAGAATTTGGTTTTTGGTCATCTTAACGCGGGCGGAGCCGCGGGCAATGCTAGTCATAATATATAATAAATTTTCTGCTGTCATAATAAAGGAGGTCCTAAATAACAATTTGGTCAAAAATGACTTAAATGCAGATTCGGAATCAGAACAAAAAATGCTACTTGATAGTCTTACTCATAAAGCTCTAAGTCTTATGAATCCGGAGAAACTATAACCATTTTCATCTTACTACATCAAAACTAGTAGTAATTTTGACGTAGTAGTAAGAGAAAACTTTAAATATTTATCTCGAAATCAACTTTTGTTGACGAAGTTGCGGCCTTCTCTTTTATGGCGGCAGTTTTAGAGTCTGCAGGTTGCAAGTGCTTATTACAAATTCAAGTATTTAATACTTTTCTTGTAAGCTCTTTCCAAGCTTGAAATTCTGAAAAGCTCGCTTCCAAATATCCTGTGTACGAAAGGTTTATGCATTTATTTCGTCTGATCCCTAATTGGGTATTTAGAATTTTTGTCTGTCTCTCTATTTAAAAACAATGTCTTGGAGAATAACTGGAGGGATTTCAATCTAATACAATTAACACACACTAAAACCACTATAACTTAGTATTTAAATCATTTAAAAATAGAAATATGTATATCAAATTCTCATAATATACTTAAAGTCCACAATCAAAATTGCGATAATAATGATTACTTTTGTTCCTTACAGGTGCCGAAATATTGTACAGTTAATTGACTAAATCGAAAATTGCTTGATTTCAGTCGACCAATTAGATTAAATAATTCAGCTTGCTCTTAAGGTGTAATCCACACTATAGTGTCTATCACGGTTCGTTCTCTCTTTGACACCGTTCTGTTAAAGTACTTTTATACAAGAAACAATAAGCGCATTCTACTATCAGTAAGAGTCAAGTTCCGGTTGAATCACACTTTCTTTGTATCAAAATACTTTATCATGCTGATATCGGACCAAGATCGGACTGTGATCGGCACTATAGTGTGGATGAGCCCTAAAAATATTTGTTGTTTATGGGCTAAATAAAAAGTACCCGTAAAATAATACCTAGCAATAAAACACACAACGAGTCATTGATCTACCGACAGTAATTTCAAAGTTGAAGTAAATTGGAAAAAAAGGACCTAAATAAAATAAAAATCATTACATCGTTTAAATTTGTTTTGCTTAAGGAAATATGTTAATATGCCGGAAGTAGTATATACCAATAACTTATGTAATCGTTTATGGGACTCATGTTATCCTTCCTGGTCAAGCGCTTTCCAGTCACAAGGTGTAATCAGTGCTATTGGCCTTGTAATAAACAATGATTATGCATGATAATACGAAGTCGTTCCATGGGAAATTGTAGGTAATTTACTTTACAGTTTATTTATTACTTTGAATAATACATCCGTAAAGTATTGTCAAGAAAAAATTTGCTTTAGGTAAAAAAGGATAAACATTTTTAGCATTGATAAGCACTTCATTCGTATACATAGCAAACTAGCAACTTATCCCTAGTGAAAAAACAAAAACAATTCTATCCCACGGGAACCGTATATTTTTCCGGGATAAAAAGCAACTTATGTGCTATTCCAGATCTGTTCAGCCGTTCTGGTGTGATTGAGTAACAAACATCCATCCAAACTTTCGCATTTATAATACTATACATATAATAATGATATTACTTAATGGGATTAACTTAAAAAATAAAGAAACAGTAAAATAGAAAATTAACTTGAGAAGCAGCGAAAAAATTCAAAACGATTTTTAATACAAAAAATATACTTAAATTCCGACACACAAAGTGACATCTCTAAACAACAACAAAAATTACAGTACATATTACAAAAAAAATCTTTCACACACAACCATTATATATAATAAATAAGTTTATCACGGTAATAAAATAATAAATTATTAATTAATCCATAAATACCACTGAAGTATACGAGTAAAAGGAGAAAAGGTCTTGGCCAGTCTATTATCTTACTCTACATACAGCAACTTAGAGTACTCGCGAGAACGTTAGAGGGGGCAGCCTTAAAAACTTATGCTGACCTATTTCATTTCTCACAGCCACTTGACTGTACTTGCCTTATGACGTAAAAATATAATTTAATAAGTGATTTTGTGTTTTCTAACAGTTATTCTATAGTGAAAATGTGCTAGCCTTCGTTATCTTTAAGTTTTGGTACTATTTTAAAACCGTCGAAATGATAAAGGTATTGTATTTTCTTTTAATTGTGATTTAAAGTTAATTGTTATATAAAAGAAAAATAAGAGAAAGTTTTGCTTTGTTAATTGTCATTATTTTTTTTTAATCATTTTTAATTAAATTGTGCATATTATGAAATAAGGTGATTAATAAAAATATTATATTACGGTTAATTTAGTGATTTTAAAATGGTATTTTTTTATAATTAACTACAATTAACTATTATTATAAAAACATTTTTAATCTTCTTTTTTTAAATAAATTTATAAATTACGATAATTCGAATATATATTTATGGTGTTATTCCGAATGAAGAGAAGACGAAGACGTTATTAAGTAGAAAAATTTGTAAATTAATGTGAAGACAGTAGTAGACAGGTGTATACTTTATATATAAAAATAATTCAACAATTAAAACCACTAAATAGAACAAAACGAACGAAAAGATATACGATTTTTGTACCTAATAAAAACTACTGCATATTTACATCGCAATTTTTTTTAAATATTATTGTTTACATTATGTATGTAGAATATTGAAAAAAATAAAAAAACAGCTCACTTTCTGTTTTAAAAAAAATGACGTACAGACATACTTTCTTATAACGATTGAAAAGTTTGTATATTATTATGAAAATAAAAATAATTTTATAAGCATTACAAATAAATAATTATCTCGTTCGCTGATACGATTAATAAAGCTAGAAGTAAAAATAGTGTACAACGCAAACCATTGATGTATTTATTTAACAATGCCCAGTGGTCAAAATTTGACTGATATTATTGAAATTTTTTTCTTATTATTGAAAATTTAAGGAAAACATATGAGTAAATGAATAGAAATTATCTATTTAAATAAAAAAAAAACTGTTTCTTTAATGTTTTTTATTGATAACACTTAAGCTCGTCAATAGCTACTAAACAAAAAAATCGTTTGACAGAGTAGAAAAAAAATATGTTTTGTCTTTGTCTATTCATATGTACACATATAATAAAATTCTAACCGAGTCGAATCTGTAGGTACATTAAATATTTTTTGGAAAATCATATTGAAATAAATAATGAATAGGTAACAGAGAACGAATCTATAGTTTTTAGAATTTTCGTCTGTCTGTCTGTCTGTGACCGCATCACTTAAAAACCGCTGGAGGGATTTTGATGAAATTTGAAATATCTGAGAAGAAGAAGAAGAGTAGGGACGAATCCGAACGGAGCGAGGGTGAGTCGCTAGTACTCGTATATACTCGTAATACCACAGACCATATTATAATACCTATATGTTTCTTTTAATCTATACATTTAATAAAATTGTAACTAAGCCGAACCTGTACATATTTTTTGGAAAATCTTGTTGAAATAGACATTATTATCGATACAGAGGCCGAATCTATAGTTTTTAGAATTTTTGTCTTTTTGTCTGTTGATATGGTGGTATGGTGATGGCTGGTTATCCGGGTCAACATATAGGATACTTTTTACCGCGGGAAAATATCTCATTTCTAAGAAAAAATACAAAAACTGCATTGTAAGAGTATACTAATATGTAAAACCTAAGAATTTGATTTTTGGTCATCTGAACGCGAGCGGAGCCGCGGGCAATGCTAGTGTGAAATAATAAGTGCTCGCTTGTTTCGTTTACACAAAGTAATGAAATAACGACATGATTATTTTGTAATCGATATAATTTTTTGATATCGGTAGTTGCTTCATACATTTTATCCTGGTACATAAAAAAGTTTCTGGAGATAGTGTATCGCAAAATTATATATAGTTAGTAAATCCGTGAGAAATATAGCCATTTAGACTGGTAGTACTAATTAATAAGTTAAAATAGTTTTGATGTGACTCTGTATGAAAACCTACTTTAACAATGAATATGTGTCAAGGTATATTTGTTCAATTATAAATCTTATTTATTATAGACTCACCCTAGCTTTGCTTCGGGTTCGTCCCTAGACAAAAACAAACCTATCCCACGGGAACCGTCAACTTTTCTGGGATAATATATAGCCTATAACATTCCTCAATAAACGGGCTATCTACTACAAGAAGAATTTTCCAAATCGGATTAGTAGATCCTGAGATTAGCGCGTTCAAACAAACAAACTCTGCCTCTTTATAATATTAGTATAGACATACTTATTTTAGTCATGAAATGGTCATCATGTAAGGCAATATGTGAGGAAATGGGTTTCCTTTCTCATAGTGTTCGAACAACTATCATACCAACCGGTCCATCCAGGTTTCACATTGCATTTACGCGTCGTATTTATCATCATCTTATTATCTTATCATGATCTTAAACAAATATACGTATAGTTTCTTTTGCTGTATCTGTTATTAATTGAGGTGTAGTTGCTAGAAAGTGATCTAATTAAAGAATTAATAAAAGTCGATTTCTCCACAGCAAGTACTAAGTAGTAAGTACTAGGAGTGGATAAAGACAAATGGATAAAATACAAATTTTTATATAAATTTTCCTCTGTTATTCGGAAACTCTTACAATTTAAATCTGTACTTAGTTTACATAATATTAGTTAATAAAACCAGGAAACCCGCTCATTTCTATCAAAATACAAGCATTTATTATAAATCTTTATAGACATTACATTCGCAGGTAGATTATAAAAAAAAACAAACAACAAACAAACATACACTAACAACTTAGTAAACATTATTTTAACTACACACAATCCCTTATAAATTAGAAAAGGTATAACACAGCAATTCGTTTTTAAGATTCGTACTCGAAGGGTGACAACGGAACGCTATTATTAAGCCTTGCTGTCCGTTCATCCGTCTGTCAGAGAGCTTATCTAAAGCACCGTAATAGGTAGAGAGTTGAAATTTTCACACAGTATATATTTCTATTTCCGCTATAACAACAGATAATAAAAAAACATAAAAAAGAAAATAAAATACCTACAAAAAACATTTTTGTAACGAATCAATCTTATTACATACAATAACATTAATAAAAAGTACATATACGATGGTACGGAACCCTTCGTGTGCGAGTTCGATTCGCACTTGACCGATTTTTCATGTTGTGCCAGTTTTGATACTGATACAAAGTGAGATAATTATATTATAATCTATTTAAACTATTCTATGTGAGGATCAAATTTGAATCTTTTAGAGCTTTTAAGTGATATCTCTTGACATACGTTTTAATTTTAGTGTTATAGTTTTATATAGAGAAAGTAAAGTATTCTTATTATGTATATTATAGACATATGTAGGCACGTGATTATCGTACGTGAGTACATATTTCTAGTCATTTCACACCGGGATAACATACATTTACATAAAAATTGTGCTTTATCACCATAATAACCGTAATAGTGGAGAATTCATGATGTGAGTAATTTCTCTAGAACACCGACCGAGCAATTAGACTGAAGAAAACCGTTATCGTTCTGCCTTATTTGTTGCACGTGATGCTTTAACTTTGAAATAGTCTATGTAAAAATGTGTTTAAATGATTAATTAATCTTAAACGTTCAATGCTGGAGTTATGTCAAGTTTCTTGCGAATATTTGACATTTTAAATAAAACTGTTTTTTCGAATTACGCCGTGGTTTTATTTTATTTTTATTTACGACGCGACGTTTAGAACATTTTACAGCAAAAATGATCACGAGAAAGACTAAAGTTTTAGACGTCTCAAAGGTTTGCCTTCAACAACTATACTCGAATATATAATAACTGACCATGTGCTGTAAAGAATTTGAAACGTCGAGAAAAAGTATGAAATAAAACCGCAACAAAATCAGAAAATATAGATTTATTTTTATGTCAAGTTTGTTATATAAAATACTACTCTCGTTTTGCTCGGGTGCGTCCCTAGGTACCTTATGCGATTTGATACAAAAACATAGACTTATCGATACTAATATTATTAAGAGGTAAAGTTTGTGAGTTTGTGAGATTGTGAGTTTATGACGTTGTAGGAGATAATCTCTGGATCTACTGAACCGATTTAGACGAAATTTAGCAAAAAGACTGTTTGAGACCCTGGGAGGGACATAGGATATTTTTTATCCCGGAAAATTCCTTAAGAGGGTGAAAGTGAAAGTGGGGAACCAAGCTAGAGACGAACCCGAGCGAAGCGAGGGTGAGTCGCTAGTACTATATACTTACATATATAAGTATATATGTATGTACGTATTCATCTTACATTATGTACGTATTCATCTTTTGGCATATTGCAACTAGTAGTCTGTGTTATTTTAAATCATAATCTGTATCCACCCAAAGTAATTTCCTCAGATAAGTCTAAGATATCTCTAAGAAAAATTTTACAATGAATTTATTAGTTGTATCAATTTGAACCATTGGTGCGCCGGGAAAACACCAGATTATAATTTTCCGCCTTCAACACCTTATCTCGTTCGACCTGACAGTACGTGAAAGAAGTAAAAACCCATAAACCGTCGTGCATAACTAAATGACAATTTACCATAATGTAGATGAAACCCATAATACAGGGATAATAAATACCTATAGGTATTAATAATAAATACCATACTTCCCTTAAATACTTCAGTGACCACTTATTCTTCATGACAACATTTTTGCCTATATACCTATTTCTTTTCTCTTATTATATTAAAATAGACTTTGGAAATTATAATTATAATTGTAATTATGAACTTCCTTTTTTTAATAAGATCCTTTCCTACAGAAAAAATGATTAAAAATCCGACGTCCCAAGGTTTTAATACCGACGAGAACAATATATTATCACTTATTCAATTAATTTAATATTGAATGCACGACATTAATTGTAACAATCATGAATTTAAACAAAGAATAAGATAATATACATAATACATAATATAAATCAAATTTAATAAACGAATTGTTGGTAATTAATAGTAATTAGTCGAATAACAAGGAAATTGACTGAGAAAGTTGCAAATTCAGTTTCTAAAAAATCATATTTTAAATATGAGATTATGATATGTACGCACGCACATATCGCATGTAGTGACATGTATGTACATGCTTTTTTCAACAGTTTTTCAGTTCATTCTCTAGTTACGTGATGTTTCATATTTATGACATTGAGTAATAGAACGTTGACTTTTAAATGCGCAATTTAAAGTGAGATTTTCCTGAAATGTTATAGATTCGTTATGCGAGTAGTGTTTATCTGAATAAGTCTGTTCACTGCTTGGGAATAAAAAAAAAATAAAAAAGGCTTTATACCAAGCTACAATTCATATTAGTTGCTAAATACTAAATTTAGTTTCTTACTAATTGCTAGGTATACTTACTTAAATTTATTTTTTATTAATACTAAATTATACTAAACGACTTATTTCTAGATTTTGTAATATATATAAATATGCAATAAGCAAGATCCCCAGGTTGGGTAAAGGCCTCCTCCAAAGATGCCCACCTCTCTCTATCCCGTGCTATTTGCCACCAGCTTGGGCCTGCAACTTTTTTGATCTCGTCGTCCCATCGGGTATAGGGTCTAATTCTCCTTCTTTTTCCTTGAGGTACTGCTTGGGAATATTTAATGGTTTTGTTTTTAATATTAGCCATGAATTATGGCAGGATCTCTTTGTTTCGAAGCTCTATACCTTATAGGGAAGATGATGATTGGCCTTGCATAATATTTTGGTTATAATTAAAATTTGGAAATTACTCGTAGGTACATATATACATTTAATAAAATTCTAATAGAATAATTAAATTAAAAAAATGAAATTAAAAAATAGAAAAATTAAATCTAAACAGAAGAATTTTTTTCGGAAAATATTATTGAAATAGTTATTAATATCCATAGAATTTTTGTCTGCCTGTTTGTGACCGCATCACGGAAAAACCACTGGACAGATTTTGATGAAATTTAGTATGATTATACTCGTAGCTGGTTAGCCGGGTCATAGGATAGTTTTTACTGTGGGAAAATATCTCATCTCAGAAGTCAGAGCTAAAGAAGAACCCGAGCGGAGCAAGTGTGAGTCGCTAGTTATTTATAAAAATAAAAACAGACTGCGTAAAAGACCAACTAAAAAGAAGGGAACAAGTTAACGAAGGAAAATAGATAAATTTTAAAATACATAAGCATAATCCTCCTTTGCGTAGTCGGAAAAAAATATGCACTCGCGTAGTAAAAAAAACCAATTATTCCGTTTTTCATTGCTTTGTGAAGTTTTCATTTACAATTTACTATATCTAAGTATAGTATAGGTACTATAGATAGGTATAAAGAATTGTATAGGTACAATTCTTTTGTATAGAATTTCGTCGTCGTCCATCCGTGACTCGTTTCACAGTTTGTTCGCATGATTGAAACAATTACTGTCTGAATTGTGCAGAGCTATGAAAGTGAAATCGTGATAATGACCTTTAGAATGTTATGGTTTTGATAATGAAATTTTAAAATTTTTCACGGCCATTGTTTTAACTAGACTTGTCACAGGTTCAATATCACCTAGGGTAAAACGCAGATTATATTTTATATGGTCTTGGCAGAGACCACGTGAATTGATGATATTATCTCTCTATTCTCCCAGAAAACCTTGAAAAGACTGACTTTTCAAACACCAGATAAATAAAGTTTTTCATAGAATAAAATACAATATTAATTAATTACAAAATAACACTCTTATTTTCAGTTATCTGACGATTAAAATTTAAAGATATAAGTATATCTGAAATATTTGGACAATATATATATATATATATATATATATATATATATATATATATATATATATATATATATATATATATATATAGGTATTTGGTAAATTTCTTCGTCAATTGAAAAAAGGTTCTTATTCTCTTAATGTTTTTAATTTTAGCTTTCTTTTAAATGTATTAGTTATTGTAGTGAGGGGTTGGGCCTTAGATGTCCATAAACATAGATATGTGCATTCAATCTATGTATAATGAAGCACTCTACCGGTTCTTGTGGTTAAGGACTCTCTGTTTTGTTTGTTTTATTTAAATAAATATAAGCCTTTAATTTTAGCAGATTGCTAAGAAGCTGTAAAGCGTTTGCTAAGAAATTGTAACAAAAAATACTCATGAGTCAGTGCTAACACTATCATTTCTGTGAAACTTGGGAATGCCTTCTCTCTTCCAATAGAAACAACGGAACCGGTCGCAAGGCGCGTAAAAACGCACACCTTTCCTCACTTTTATAGATACTTGTTTTTAAAATGCAACCGTCTGTGTATATTGTGTTTCACTATAATTATGATGGGTTTTGTGTTAATTTAAATCTTTATATTATATTTTTATTTCTTATTGTGTACTCAGCCCTTTTTACGTCCCACTGCTGGGCACAGGCCTCCCTTCAATACAAGGAGAATCAGGCCACAGTCCACCACGCTGGCCAAGTGCGGGTTGGCGGATTTCACATGTCTTTCAAACACTTGTTCGGTTCTCTCAGATATGCAGGTTCCTCACGATGTTTACCTTCACCGTAAGACAAATGGAAATCATGTTGGAAATGATTCGCACATGAAAATATTAGAGGTGCGAGACGCGGATTTGAATCCGGTTAACTCGGTTTCCCAAGCGAGCGCGTTACCACTGGACTACCACTGCCTGAAAATAGGTAGTTTATATGATTGAACCAAAGTGCACCTAAATACTTTTATTTAATTAAAAGTTGATGAGATGGATAAATATATTCCTCTTAGTAAATAATATTGACCGAGCGTGTAAGTGGGACTGAGTTGTGATCCAATTAACTTTATACCAAATGCAGTTAATGCAACTACCACTTGATTATATTTTATTATTGTTAATTTAATACTTTCTTTACTTTTTTTGATTTACGCGAATGTTTGACATGCTAAATCTTTTCGGATTGATTCGCGGATTTACATATTTTGATTTTTAACTCCCGACGTTTTAAATACTTTACAACAATCATGGTCACGGGAGAGACTCGGGAATCGTTGTTTCCGTGACCATAATTACTGTAAAGCATTTGAAACTTCAGAAACAAAAAATCAAAACAAACCGAAAAGGTAGGTAGTTTTATTAGTAATTTAATCATTTACTTTAGAGCTTGCCCTATAAATTATAATCAAAACAATCTGAATAGTGATATTTGCAATACCCTATTATTTATTAAAAACATAGACATACATTTTAATTTTTCTATATATAATATTATTTCCTTTCACAGAGAAGTATAATCTTCTTAACGCTATGGGCAATATCGGATGCATACATCAGCCGCATGGCAGTGAACAGGATGCGAGCTCCTGTAGCTTTCCGGCCGGGTGTAGTACTGCAGAGACCAGTCCCGCAACGTATAATGTCAGCTACAAGACGAGCGCCGTACATATTGTATAGAAATCCTCCTCACAGGTAAAATAGAAATGGCATAGAATTATTTGAAATATCTAATCGAATTAACTTTATTATGTAATAAACAATATGAGTGTATTACTACTGTTTTATATTTGATACTATGTCATTTTTCCCCAAAAGAAGTGATGTGCTTAAAAAAAACGATTTATATTCTGACATGAAGAAAACTTTTAAAAGCTTATTTAAAACTCGGGTAAATTGCATAACTCTATCTATACACATAATAAAATTGTAACTGAGTCGAATCTGTACATTAAATATATTTTGGAAAATCTAATTGAAATAGACATTATTATCGATATAGAGTCCTAATCTATAATTTTTAGAATTTTTGTCTCTCTGTCTATCTGTTACCGCATCACGAAAACCACTGACAGATTTTGATGAAATTTGGTATGATGATAGCTGGTTGTCCGGGTCAACATATAGGATACTTTTTACCGCGGGAAAACATCTGATTTCTGATAAAAAATACAAAAACGGCATTGTAAGAGTATACTAATATGTAAAGCCTAAGAATTTGGTTTTTGGTCATCTGAACGCGGGCAGAGCCGCGGGAAATGCTAGTCTGTTTTATAAAAACACAAAGGAGTAGCACAAAATATAGAGAAGGACTCACTAAACCGACTCACAGTTCCTTTCATAAGTTTGCTACCCTTTGACCATGCATGCTATTGGACAAATGAATATTTTATTATAGGCAAATATGCTTGGTAATAAAAAAATATAAGTACCTAACTCCGAATTCATTGTAATATAATATAATAATAACAAACAGTACCTACCTAATATTTTCCATAATGAGTTTTCTTTAATTTTCCTGAAAAATTATTTTTAGGTTTGCAACGAAGCACATCAACGCAAGTCCCAACCGGAATATATACAATTTGTGGAAGACAACTCGCCAACCAATACCTGTTGCCACTCCTGAGTACGAGTACGTCCGCGCCGCTCCGTCCCCTGTCATACACCCTGACGGTACAGGTTGACTATCTAGATCGCACATTTGCACTATTTTAGCACCCTTTCCTTTTACTATATCTTGACTGCCCAGCTTTAAAAAGATAGCTTACATAATGGAATCAGCATAAATAAAATATATTTATAAGTAGAACTTAACATCTGCCGATAATAATGTTTAGGTAGCTATTATATTATTAAAACAGCTTTGACTAACAATGTGTTGGGACGCAAAAAATATGCTTATCATTATTAATTAATTATATAATATTATTACC
This sequence comes from Brenthis daphne, assembly GCA_947093115.1. Lineage (NCBI taxonomy): Eukaryota > Metazoa > Arthropoda > Insecta > Lepidoptera > Nymphalidae > Brenthis > Brenthis daphne. The sequence continues at coordinate 19,200,480 of OX352483.1, forward strand.
TAATCTCGTCCAAATCCGCTATTATTATGAGAAAGTTCCGTTAATTGAATTGAATTGAATTGGCGCTTTGACAATTTTTGAGATTAGCGGTAACAAACAAACAAGTATTCTTTTCTGATTGCTTTGACTTTACTGTAAATATCCAGCGAGTTTATAACTATAAGTTAACTATAAAATTCCAACTGAGTCGAATCTGTACATTAAATATTTTTGGAAAATCTTATTGAAATAGTCATTATTATCGATACAGAGGCAGAATCTATAGTTTTTAGAATTTGTGTCTGTCTGTCTGGGAACGCATCACGATGAAATTTGGTATGATGATAGCTGGTCAACATATAGGAGACTTTTAACTGCGGAAAAATTATATAACTGTAAGCTACTATTAATAAAAGCAAAAATGTATGGAAATGACATATCACATGTTAAGAACATGATGTCATGTATTTTAATAGCAATATTGTAGAAGGTGTTTTAAGGGGCGTTGCTCAATATCGGCCAATTTTTTTGTGTTCATAGACATTTTTATTTATAAGTACTAGCGACTCCCCTACGCTTCGTTCAGGTTCGTCCCTCGTCCTTTGAATTTCTCGGCTTTTCTGTAATATAATATGCATGTATTATACATATAAACCTTTCTCTTGAATTGCTCTATCTATTGCTGAAAACTGCATTAAAATCAGTTGAGTACCTATTTTAAAAGAGCTAAGCGAACAGACAGCGGAAAAGACTTCATTTTATACTACATATGTAAATATACCGTATAGGTTTAAATTATTTTATTCTATTGTATATACATTTTTCTAGTAGCAGAATGGTATTTTTATAAATACATATATATAAGTATCGTATCTACATACAAATAAAGATTGCTTTAAGCTGCTGCAGAGCACAGCAAAGCTTGTTACAAAAATGCGCTTATTTCTTTTTCGTGCACAATGCACTTAAAAATAATTGGATCCACAGCGTTTTCGAATATCATTCGACTTTTGCTGTAATATATTTTAAAAAGTCGGTCATATTGAATTGTTCTATACAATTTACTAAAATAATTATTTAAATGTAAATTCCTTTAGGAAATTAGTTTAGAAAATCAAAGAAATTTTTCGTTTAACACATAAAGAGCTAATGTGTAGTTTATTTAAAAGTAATCTTTCAATTTCATAATAGGTATTATTACACTTATATGAACACAAAAGTACAACAAATACATATAAGTATATTTTGGAAATTTCATGATTAGACAGTAGGTATATGAGAGTAACTTTCATATACTACTGAATATATTTATAAAACTATCTTTTCGGATTTTTTAGACTTCAGTCTCTCCCGTGACCATTTATCTACTGTAAAGGATACAAAACGTCGGGAACCAAAAATCAAAATAAATAGGTGGAAAAATCGGAAAAGAATATAATTTAAAATGTTAAATATTCGCGTATATCAAAGAAAGTGTTAGATTTATTAAACTTTCGAGTGATATTCGAACATCGCTGTGGACAAAAACATTTCGGTTGAAAGTTGTTTGACCGTAGGTGCGATCCATACGATACCAGCGCCCAACCTCAGTCTTTCTGAGAAGCCCATCGTCGTGGCTGATGCTGCGGAGAGTTCTGGAGCTAACGAATCTTCAGAAAGGGTAAGATATTGAAAAAGACTCAATTTACTAAAGAGGTTTTATTAGCGAAATAATCTGTTTCCAAATGGCGCGCCTAAAAGCCAAATAACAAAGAATTGAATTGAATTAAAGTTTTATTGATAGATAATAGTTTTAAGTTTTTGTTGAACCATTAATTTAAGATTTATTTCTTTATCTTCACTTTATAAGTAAATTTTGTTTAAAATATATCATTTTTGTTTACTCATAACTGTTTAGAATAATATTGAGTAATATTACCAATGAATAATAAAATGGTCAAAGATCATTGGACATTAAATTAACTGTAGATATAATTTTAGCCCAAACCTACATACGAAGTTACAGAAAAATACGCAGATCAACCAATCTATCAAGCAAATCCAAAAGTTGAAAAACCTGTTGGATTTTCCAAAGCATCGGTAAGAATAACAATATTTTTAACAGAGTTAAAAAATTATTCGCTTAGATACTACCTTTTTTTGTTTTTTTTTTTAATGTTGGGAAATGCATTTACGCATACGACCTGTATATGTACGCCCTGATTAAGTACCTACCTACCTATATTATTTTTAAAAGATTTAAAAAATAACTTTAATATTGTCACAGATAACACAACATTATACATTATTAATTATTATTATACAAACTCAAAATTAACAAAGAATTACTTGGCGGACAAAGATTTATACCATATGAGTAAATCTGCCTAAAGAGACAATGCTTCAAGGCCGAGTGCATCTCGCTCAAAAGAAAACGCACACATCCCGACCTTATATTAGTATATATAATTTATTTTATTTGTATTGTACAAATTACTATTTTTATGATTATATAAAGCTTTGCCTCTGTAGGAGCGCTTACCATGTGCTTATGTCGTAGGTAAATAATAGGTTCCTTCCATTCAAGTCTTAAAAATATCAAGACGGAAAATTACCTAATAACTATGAAAGATATTACCTATTTGACTTGTTTTAAAATGTTCATTACTTACTCCACCTCAATGTTACCTGTAAGAGATCACTCCCAGCGATTAGGCCTATTTACTGCTTTTCTTTTTTTTTTTTTTTTTATTTTATTTTTTAGTTTTTCTTTTGGTGTGCAATAATTAGTACATTATTATTATTACTTTAGGCTTTATCAGCAGCTGAATTACAAAACATAATCAGACATAACGCAGCGTTACAACTCGCTTCGGAGTATGGTTTGCCAGCAATCCAACTATCGCAACCGACTGTCCAACTCCCACAACCAACAATTATACCACACCAATTCTCAATGCATGTAAGTTGAATGCTTATAGTGTCAAAATTTTAGTTTAGTATACATCCTTTTTTTTAACGTTGGAAAAAGCATTTACGCACGAGTTGTGGGACTCATCGGCAAAGCCAGTACACTACCAACTAAAACCCAATAATACCTTCCTCCGTCTTAATGGGGCGTCGCTCACGCATTCAACTATGACGCCCCGACGGCAGGTCAGCCGAAGCAGACCACAACAACCATGGGGTTGCTCCAAGGTCCACTCTACTATCAGAGAAGTATCAGGAGCAACCCGCATGGCAAGCCGCCCACCGAAGAGGGCCACCTCCCTGTGCGTTTCTTGGCTTCGCGCCCGGCTGGATTGCCGGGCACTACTGAGCCAACCACGACAAGGTGAACGCACGTTGGGAGGGAGTTCATTTTACATCCTGCTGTTTTCATAGTATAGCATTTTGCCAAATCTATCAACTAGAAATTCTAATAAGTACATACATATATCTGTATTTAAAATAATGTATTGTAATTACAGGGATTCCATGGAATGTCAAATCCTCACGACTTTATGAATCGAGCACCAGAGCAAATAATATTACAGCCAAACGCTTTATACCAACCAGATCAAATGTTTTTGCATAATTTCCAAAGTCAAATATTACAGCAATATCCTGCAGTTGAATTTGTACCTTATACTCCGGACATACAGCATCAAGTCCAGACTCAGCCAACTGAAACGCAAACACCATTATATTTATTGCAAAACGAACAAATGACGGAACATGAACCACTACAACAAACTGAAAACAATAAAAACATCGTACAAAGAGAAACTCAAGAAAAATCCGTCTCATCTATACTGCCACAAGCATTTACTGCCAAAAATGTATCTGAGAATCTCATTGATATTGATGTAACCACTCTGCCCCAAAATAAAACAGAGCTAGAACAAACTGAAATTCCAGCGACTACAGTTAAAAGTGTAGACAATAATGAAAATAAAAGAACGACTCCTATATATTACGCTCAGATAGGACAAAGTGTAGGTAACGTAATAGCGAATGCATTCTATTCAGCTATAAACGATGTAAGAACTTCCATAGATGAACAGGACTCGGCAAAATTGCAAGAAAATGTTACCACAACAACTGTAGAGACGACTACTGAAAGAGAAACAAAAGCTGTCTTTGAAAATACCAACATAAAAGAAAGTAGGCGAGAAGATTTTAAAAATCTACTAGGTTCTCCTTTCGAAAAAACTGCAGAATCCGTTAATGTTGCCTATACAATATTAAGAGCTAACGAAAAAGAACCTAAAGTTAACGAAGATGGCAAAGTGCTAGCCGGACAGGTAGTAGAAGCAAAAATAAGTGAGGATCAAGAATTTAATAAGGAAAAGGCGAATTTGGTCAATCGTCCATCATTACGACTCTATGCTGTAACGGAGAAGCGAGTTTCTGAACCAACTCCACAGAGAACTGTAGTGAAAGCTAAAATTCCACCAAAAAGCAAACTGATATTTGACGATAAAACCGGTGAACCTATACTTAGAGTGTATGCTAGTTACGTTGATAGTCCTGCACAGGTAAGAAAGTTACTTTATTTGACTGATTAGGGATGTTTTTTTTTTTCAAATTTAATTATGTTATTTTTGTTTACAGAAAGAATTCATAACAACAAAATTGTCGAACATGAAATACAAGGAAGCGACTAGACAACAGGACACGTTTGACGTTAAATCAGATCCCGCGAAAAATATAGAACAATCTGTAACCGGTGATGTCAATCAAGTGGCACAATTTGGGCTCAAAATAAAATCAAGAAGTGACGATTACATACCCATATTCAATGATTATGAAGAGTAAATAAGAACTCACTCTTAAGCTCATATTTTGACAAATACTTATAGTTAAAAAATTGGTAAATATTTAATAAAACAATTATCAATTTCCTGAAATAAGAATATTACAAGTTCTTAATTTTTTCATGATTCTATTGCATTTTTTAATAGTTTAAAAATGAAATTTTGATGACTTTCTTTAAAAAAAATAATAACAATACTGAATGACAATATCCATGATTCATAAATTAACAGGTTAATTAATTTCATCGATCAAAAAAGTAGACTAGACACACAATCGGTAACAAAAAATGTCCTCACTGAATGAGCACTTATTTGAACATTTTAGCGCACTTTTAATTTAAAAAAATATATTGTGAAAACAACTTTAAGCTTTGCGTTTAACGTTCAATTTACATTGTTGTATATTTATTTCAACTAGAATAATTACCTAAACAAAATTAGTGACAGTTCTAAGAGAACTTTTGCATGGGATTGCGTATTTAGTACTTTTTGATCGATGATTAATTTAATAATCTGTATAACAAGTTTTGTCTTCATATCTTCTCCATTCTACGTGATATTGGCGAAGTAATCTGTGCTCAACTTTGAAGCCATGAACAAAGAGAATTGAATTGAATTGAACAAATTTAGGTTAAAATGTATGTTATTTCTTTTTAATTTAAATAGTACTTAAAAATAGTTTTAAGAATATATGTATCAACTTTAAAATGTAAATAATAATTAATTTATTAATAAATGTTAGGTTATCACTAATATAATATTTTATGCATTTAGAATTATTTATAAATAACTAATGTAATTGTAAAATGCCAAATGTATTACATAAAATAAAACTAATGACGTGTTGAATAAAAATTTATTTCATTATTCCACATACCTATCACAAGTTATAAAACATTATTTTATTATAGTTTATTCGGAAAACAATTCGAAACGAAACATTTTTCATTAACTTAGATAAATAATATCTTTTGACACAAAATTTATTTTAAAAAATTAAATCCATTAAACACACAAGTTGTTAATTTAGTTTAAACACTCATCATTTATGTAAAAAATTATCCACTGAGATATTTCGTAAAACTAAGATTAGTGTTGTATTATTACTAATCGAAATTGACATTATTTGGCATATAGGTTATATTATTATGTATACGTTTGGATTTTTGTGGACGGTACTTAGAGCACCAACATTAACATTTAGAAAAAAGTTGGAAAAAATAAATAAAAAGAAACTATTATTCCAAGTTGAATATAAGTAACTCGGTTATAGGATTTTTTAAAGATTTATTTCTTTATCCGAGGGCTATTGCTATATGAATATGTGGGAGAAACAATATTTCGACCATAAAATATGTATTATTGGGATAAATGACAAATATGTAAATCCATATTATTTCATAAATCTGAAAAAAAAATATAACCAAACAATTCTCATTTTATACAAAACTAACTTTATTGTAAAACTTGGAACGTTACAAGAACAAAACAATAGTAATTAAATTATACAGTTTTTGTGTGTTTTATACATATTGCACAAATACATTATTATGTACAAAAGCTCAGTGGATTTTCATAACATCTATTTGAATTTTTCCATTTGGTCCATAAACCAAGGACGACCAGAAGCTCTTTGAGTTAGAATATCACAACCCGTCTCCGTTACTAATAGAGTCTGTTCAAACTGTAAATAAAAAAAAAACAAAAGTAAATGTTAGTAGAATACTTGCATAAATGATACATTTATGACATTTGACACTTTTTGGAGTACTTTTGAAGTGAAACTTTAGAATCGTTGTGATTTGAAACTAGATGAAACGGAAATGCGTCATGACAAAAAGACAAATACATAAATATATATGATTAAGCCGGTGAGAGAATGAGATAGAATACATTACACAGGAAGTGGAAAATAGGTATGTACTCATACTATATAATATGTTAGGAAATATAATATTTTAAATAACATATAAAATAACTTAGTAAAAAAAAGAATTAACCTTGCAATTATTTTAAATATTATATTTGTTTTTATAATAATTATTACTTATAAAAATGAATATTCAATACTATGGGATGAATGTGCATAAATTAAATAAAAGCTATTATGACTAATTGTTGCCATGGTAACCGTTATGATAGCTATTGTCTATTATCCATCTAAACCAGCCATACTCAACCTTTTTTTATAGGAGCCACAAACACGTTTCAGTCATGGTGTCGAGGGCCGCAAGCAAAAATTATTTAGGTCTTAGTGAAAAAGTAATTCCAAGTTAACGATGTAGTTACTTTTTTAACAAAGATATGTTATAATGCAATTTTTGATGTGCGACCCGCGGGCCGCAGGTTGAGTATAGCTGATCTTAACTGTTAAAAAAAGTAGTTTAAGCTACTCATGATAAAAAGTACTTTTTGTTACTCCTAATAAAAACCAACCTATGCTACATAAAAAGTGGCTTGAAACAAGCAAAGATTTTTCTGTCACAATACAGTAAGTTTTGTAAGCCAATATTTTTCCTTTACTCCATTTGAAACATCAACAGTATACAATTTGTGGAAAAAAAACATTAAAACATTTCTACTTCTTTAAAATTCTAACTTCTTAATGTCTCTCGACTTCAGTACTCTCCTCAATGTGAGGCAGAATATGTAATAGTCAACTTTATTATGAAAAAATATAAATAATATATATGTATGTATTCAGCCTTCAATACGAAGGGGATCAGACCATAGTCCACCACGCTGGCCAAGTTCGGTTTGGACTTCACATCTCTTTTGAAAACTGGCTAAGCTCTCTCACACATGCAGGTTTCCTCACGACATGATAATTAAAATAAATATTCATTTTTGCTTAATTTTTTTTAAATAAATGTTGTTCTCCTAGCCGATTCCGGCTACGACGGCCAATCTCATTGAGATTAGCCAACTGCGTAGGAGATATTATAGTGCTCAAGTGTACGCGCAGACACAAGTGCATTCTCTATTCCTGTCACTCTCATATTCTGGTGGGACGACCACTCGACACGACCAGTGAGAGTTAAGGCGCAGGACCGACGGCTTTACGTGCTCTCCGAGACACGGGGATGAAACACCGCCAACTTCCCAACTTCGGGCTGTTACTGAGACTTACTGTACAGAAAGACTTAATAACTAAACTTGGCCCGACCCGGGACTCGAACCTAGGACCTCCGGGTGTGCAGCCGTACATGCTAGCCACTACACCACCGAGGCAGTTAAATAAATAACAGACATTTTAAATAAAACTATCTTTTCGGGTGTTTTCGTGGATTTATTTTGATTTATGATTCCCATAAAGAAAAAGTAAAAATCAGAATTTTCTAAGAAACTATTAAATATACAGAGTTACATAGTACTAACCTGAGCGGACCTCGTACCATCAGCAGTAACGGCCGTCCAATGATCAGGCCATTGTTCGTCTCTCCATCCACCCTCATTGATCATAGGCTCTATCGTGAAACAGTGGCCGGGCTTCATTACTCCGATCGCTTTGTTCTCTGTAAATATTTTAGTTTGGTTATTACTCATCTACACCTTGATGTCATTGGTGTAAATAATTTCTTATGAGTTCTACTATCACTTTAAAATAACCTTTTGATAAAAAGAAAATGTTATCATAGGTATACTTTAGGTAGTTGCTTCCGCATACAAAATTTCAACTCCTATTTCAATTTCACCCCCTTTAAGTTTTTTCTCCACAGTAGCCTATGTCTTTCTCCAAGGTCCCATCTATCTTTATACCAAGATTCATCAAAATTGGTTTAGTCGTTTAGATATGAAAACGTAACAGACAGAGTTACTATCGCATTTATAATATTAGTTTGCATGCCTAAAGTTTAATGAGTTAAAGTGGTTATTTTGCAATAGATTTATTGCACTCAATTTCATAATAAATAAAATTTAATATAATATATTCTGAGATGATATATGAAGTTAAAGTAAAGATATGAAAAGAATACGTATATTAGTCAATGACTCATGTTATATTTTAAATGAATTAATTTTTTTTTTAATTATCTATAGCTTAAGAAGCATTGATCAGAAAAACAGTCAGTGTTTACATAAATATAACTTACTGGCATAATGTGGTACATTAGGCGCAGTGTGGAACAATCTATGTATTCCATGACCACAATATGACCTTACAACACTCAAACGATTCGCCTGAGCATGTTTTTGTATCACATTTCCAATTTCCCTATACTTTTCTCCGGGTTTAACAATATCTATTGCTTTCTGTAAGCATTCATATGTGATCTGTACCAGTTTTCGTGATGATTCAGATACATCACCAACAAAAAATGTCTCATTTAAGTCTCCGTGGAATCCTCTATGGTATACAGTAACATCTACATTGCATATATCACCATCCTGTAATTGTAATATATTTATATAATTATCGATGATGATGATGTTCTCCTAGCCGATTCCGGCCACGGCGGCCAATCTCACACTCCGGTGGGACGACCACTCGACACGACCGGTGAGAGTGTCGGCGCAGGACCGACGGCTTTACGTGCTCTCCGAGGCACGGGGGTGAAACACCGCCAACTTCCCAACTCCGGGCTGTTACTGAGACTTACTATACAGGAAGACTCAATAACTAATCTTGGCCCGACCCGGGACTCGAACCCAGGACCTCCGGGTGTGCAGCCGTACATGCTAGCCACTACACCACCGAAGCAGTAAATCATCATCGATACATAATAATTAAAAGAGTGTCTCCAATAATATCTACACATGTAAGAAATTGTAACTTGTAAGTTATAAAATGTATATACATAACGAAGTTCTATTTTCTATCTTTAAATTTGTTTAGCATATCCATATGTTGAATAGAATTATGTTATACAACATCATTTTCAACATTCCATCTTACAATTTCATTTATACCTGTGACAAAATCTAAACAAATTGTTGTTTCTTTGTATATATTTTCATACTAATTATATCAATTGAATATTACATTTGAAGCTGTCCATAAACATAATTTGCATATTAAATTACAATTTTTTACATAAATTCAATCTCTAGATTAAATTAAATTAATAAAAGTAAAAACAAATCCAAAATATGTGTATTATAATTTAAAAATACTCAAATTGCTAGTTAATTAAATGAAATAATGCAGTCTTATAATCACTTTCCTATAGTTAGCAACTAAAAACATACTAAAAATCTAACAAAAGAACAAAAAAAAATCGACAACCTCTATTGTTTATTTTTGTAGAAACTAGCACACGGAATAGCCCTAATTAGGGTCCTCCTATTACTTTGTATGGGTTGAGGTTGGGATTGTGATCTGCACTTTCAAATTTAATATATAAGAATGAATTATACAATAGACTAAATAGATTGAGAATACATGGAAAATGTTATGTAATCAAGGAAAATATAAAGGAAAAAACAACTAACAATTTTCTAAGAATTTACATCACTTATTTCAATGCATCACAAATCCATCATTCATCATGACATTTTATAGTTATAGTTTTTAATCCACTTTTTAGCTATACATTTAAACAATGGACTATCATGTTGAAAGTCTTGCCTTAAACTTTGTTGAAGTAAAGCTGATTAGTTTTTTTAAAGCAAAGACACTTATTGAAAAATAATAAAATATGATTAAAAATATTGAATAGCTTATTGGCTAATGGAAGCTTCTAATTATTTTAAAACAGAAATGTATTTAAATGAATATTAATTTAATACTACATATTATACAAACCTCCAATGGTCTCAAATCAGGAATACCATGACATATAACCTCATTAACAGATGTACAACAACTTTTGGGAAAGTTGTGATAATTTAAGGGACTAGGATAACATTCCCTCTCAATACAAGCTTCATGTACAATTCTGTCTATTTCATCAGTAGTCACACCCACATCGCACACCCTAAAAGATAAGAAATAAATTTGAATATAACACTATTTTAAATATCAGTAGATAAATGATAAGTAATAAAATTAATATACTTTGCTGCTTCATCCAAAACTTCTCTACCAAGACGGCAGGCAACACGCATGCCCTCTATCTCCTCATCATCAAGCACTTTAATCTGTCCGGATCCTTTTGCGGCATTTTCGGAAGCGGGATAGCCGGTAGGATGATCGGCATAATCCGGACGACCTATGTGAGGTGGCACTGTCCGCTTAGACCCAAGCGGCGACGGTCTCAACTTGCCGGTAAAGTTATAAGACGGCCAGGGATTATATTCTGCACTGGACCCATCTGTATTTTCTCCCTCTATAACAAAATCATAATGAAATTCTGGCCCGCGACTATTTCAAACATAACCTAAAAAAACTCACTCGCTAACGAATGTATGATTTTGTGATTTTTCCAAGACTTTTTAAAGCATTCTTGATTGCAAAAATATGAGCCCTGTATACCCAACTTAATACATGTTGGGCATTGGAGCATAGCAAGGGACACGCAACCAGGAGTTTCACATAAAACACTCGCTTCCATTTTTGTAATTCGTTTTTTCCAATTTCCGATCGCCCGGTTGCCAAAGTATGACAATTGACAATTGTTTTTGACGTCTAAAAGACCACAGAGGTTTTTTACTTTTTATTTAACCTGGCAAATGGCAAGAGTCAATCATTAAGCAGTAAACACCAACCATAGAGGATGATTACAATGCATTATTAATTTTATTTAATATTTGGTTTAACCTAGATATTAAAATGTAGAGGTTTAAATAACATTACACTTTGTTAAATAAAGAAAGACACATCGAACAATAGACACCTTATAATTATTGAATTAAAATATATATATTTTATATATTGTGTTTAAACAGGCTAAGTGATAATAATATGTTAGGAATAGGAAACTGTGCTAGGTTATAATAATAATTTACTTTATCTCTAATTCTTGAAAATCTAACAAGTTGTTATTAGTTTATTTATTTATTTGTTTGTTTGTTTGTTTGTTTGTTCGTTCGTTCGTTCGTTCGTTCGTTCGTTCGTTCGTTCGTTCGTTCGTTCGTTCGTTCGTTCGTTCGTTCGTTCGTTCGTTCGTTCGTTCGTTCGTTCGTTCGTTCGTTCGTTCATTCATTCATTCATTCATTCATTTATTTATGGTAGGTATGTCCAATTCTATCATTTTGATCATTTATTCTAATGTTTTATTTTGGAGAACTGATTGTAAAATAAATTTTTCTGTATATTATAAAGCCTCGTATTTGCTTATTGTAGAAATATCTAAACGCAACAAACTAATACAATAATATCTTTAAAAAACATGAGCCGTGAAATTTCAATCTAATTTATAATATGGGTAACTTACTGAAAATCGTTTGTCCAAGCTGATGAAGCCACCCGTCGGATAAATCGTAAGATCTTATTAAAACGTTTCTAGACCGTGTATATAAATAATTGCACGTTAAAACTAAATCATTAATGTTCATTTCAAATATCAAATAAAACAATTTAGCAAAAATTATCCTTGAAACTAAAATTTTCCAGCGTAAAAATGATTGACGTAGTTTAATTTCAGGCGTTTCTATTTTTGCTTTGTAATGTGTTTATTTTATTCCAGCCACGCTTGTCCAGTGAATGAACGCTACAAGCATGAAGATTTGATTTTAATCTCTAATATATAAAATTCTTGTCTCACAGTGTTTGTAACAAAACGGCTTGACTGATTCTTATGAAATTTTGTGTGTATATTCAGTAGGTCTGAGAATAGAACGTAAACTATTTTTTATCCCCCTAAGTGATAGGGTGGTCCACCCTAGGGACGAACCCGAGCGGAGTGAGGGTGAGTCGCTAGTATCTTATAAAAATTAATACCTATTCAAGTAAATATAAATAAAAAGGAATATTAATACGATACTATTTTTTTGAAGCTTTTCTCGATATTTATTGATTTTTATATGTACCTTCATAACTAGGTGGTAGGGTATTATAGTGTATTGTTAGGGAATAATAGGAGTAATAAATATTTGTATATATTTTTTATTTAGTGGGTCCCCCTCTAAATAAGTAATAAAAGTTTAGTAATGTTTGCCTGTTTAAACTTTATGAACATAATAGGTATCTATTATATATATTTCTTAGTTTATTTGGTACTTCGTAGGAGTGGTGTCGGTTAGTAGTGTACCTACTGGTATTTGGTAGTGGTAGTTAAGGAAGAGATTTATTACAGGCAACTTTTTATTTTTAGTGATTCAACATAAACAAATAGAGAAAATATGTATTCTTCGCATCATGTTTTAATAAAATACCAATATTACGTAATAAGTATGTAAGGTTCAAGCTAGAATGGTAAATGTGCCATATCATTATTTATAAGAACGCACCTATTATTCCTTTATACACATAATCAGATATGGTAGAAAATATCATTATAGTAATAATATTATGTGCGTAGGTACAATTCAATTGCACAGTGTAAAATGTACAAGACGAAACGAAGCACACGAGAGAGAGCAAAAATTTTATTTGCACATAATAAGAACTCTGTGGTGAGAATTGGTGTAATCTATGTTTTTTACTTATGTTCCAATTCAATCAAATAGTAAAACCACGGTGTACTAAAGTTTATACTGTAGTAAAACCGAATATTTGTCCAGTTTTATTTGTTACATTGCAGGCTTTTGGATTTGTTGTTCTTTCATGCTATAGATTGACATGATTGTTGCATAAGAGATAATGTATGGGAAGGAGTAGAAGTCGACATAGGTTTTTTATTCCATCCGCCTCGATGTGTGTTCACCTTGTCGTAGTGAGGGGGCTCATTAGCGTCCGGCAACCCAGCCGGGCGCGAAGCCAAGAGCCCGTATGTATACGGGTGGTATGCGTAAATGCATTTCCCAACATTAAAAGAATTGTTTTTTTTTTATTCCATGGATCAACCTTGATATATTAAATTAAGAAAAAAAAGCGTCAGGAATATATCGTGTAATTAGTATTGAAGTATTAAAACATTGGGCGTCTCTTGAAATTAAACCAATTAAACCATTATACTTGTATCTTAATTTAATGGCAAATAAAATATTAACTTCAAGCATTCTGTTTCATAGCATTTTAACTAGATACGTTTAAATTATACGAGCATAAAATATAAAATTAATGTTATGAATATTATATTCTTAGACTAGCGGCACACCCTCCCTTCGCTTGGGTTCGCCTCTAGAAAAATACTAATAGAGATCCATTAGTTCCCACGGGAACCGTATATTTGTCCCGGATGAAAAGTAACCTGTTGTTTGAACGGCCATATAAGGTATCAGAATGTTAAATTTTACTAAATTAGGTGCATAAGTTGTATAAGTTATTATAGTTTTTTAACTATTCCACGGGAACTATTTAATCTTCCGAGATAAAAAGTATCTAAGATGTTGCCCGGGGATGTAAGGTACGACCATGCAAAATTTCATTTAAATCGATCCAATAGATTCGGAGATTAGCCCGTACAAATAGACAAACAGACAGAGAACAAAAAATTTGAAAAAATCTGGATTTGTTCTATTTGTCTTCTTACATCCCCCTGATTCGGTTTTTTGGCATTTTTTTGCTATGTACAGACATTCGACCTCTACTGTTTTATTATAATATAGATTATTAATATAAGAATCTAAGATTATATTTATGCACTTAAATTAGCTTGCTACATCACTTTAGAAATAAAAAGATATCTATAATGTCTAACCTAAATAAAGATTGTTTCACATTTATAAAGTAGGATCGTGTTTAGGAAAATTAGGTAAAAGCAGCTTTGTTAAAATCTTTTATATCCTCTAATAAATGAAAAAACGTCGAGCATTATGCTTTACTTGAAATATAGCTGCTTGAAATGTAATGAATAAAAGATTCATTCGTGTTTAGACTTTAGAGTAATAGTTTAATATTTTGGTAATATTTTTATAAGTTTTTTTTATTGAAATTTATTTTATCATTTATACACTTACATGTATTTCTGTAGGTAATTATTACCTATACCTAAGTGTAGAAGTACAATTAGTACATTTTGTTTAACTCAACGATAAGGCAGATTGGTTTACCAATTTGGCAAAAAAGTAAGTTACTAAGAAAGTTCTTTTTCTTCAAGTGCCTCTCCGACTAGCGAAGGTTGGAAGTCAGCTTCGAATACTCCATCTTGTTCTTGGCGAGGTGAAAGAGCTCAGCTAGCTAAGGGGCTTATTCTCCCCTTTTTTATACATATATAGCATAATATTTCACACTAGCATTGCCCGCGGCTCCGCCCGCGTTCAGATGACCAAAAACCAAATTCTTAGGATTTACATATTAGTATACTCTTACAATGCAGTTTTTGTATTTTTTCTCAGAAATTACATATTTTCCCGCGGTAAGAAGTATCCTATATGTTGACCCGGATAACCAGCTGCTATCATACCAAATTTCATCAAAATCCCTCCAGTGGTTTTTCTTTGATGCGGTAACAGACAGACAAAAAATCTAAAAACTATAGATTCGGACTCTGTATTGATAATAATGTCTATTTCAATAAGATTTTCCAAAAAATATTTCATATACAGATTCGACTTTGTTAAAATTTTATTATAGGTATGTATAGATGAAGCTCCTTGGAGGTATCTAAAGCATTTTGACATAATATCAACTTTTTTATTCAAAACAAAAAAAGGCTATTTATAATACAAAAAGTCAATATTTTCACATAAGTATAAAGTGACCGTTTTGCACAAAGAATATTTGAATGAGCATTCCCGACTGAGTGCCGGAAACGGATCCTGGGTACAACGTCACCTTCCAAACGGCTGAGCCACTAATTTTCCGGTCGGGACCCCATTACAGGAAATGCAAGGCTAGATGGAAAATTTTATAATATTTCAACTCCAGAGAGAAGCTAATAATGAGTATATATAAGTACCTATTATTACCAATGATATAAGGTTTCTATATATGTAATTGCGTCTGGGATGGCACATATCACATATCTAATGTGTATTTATTTTTATTTAGGATGCCTGAGCACCTACACACTAGGATTTTAATGATTGCAGATCAATATAAACCTCTATTTGAGCAATGTACCTAATTAAACACTGTGCAAAATTAAACTTGTGTTTTCTCTAATTGTAAGAAAATTTCATTAGAACCTACGCTGCACCGCTATAAATAACATTCATGTAAACGTTATAGAGCCTAAGCAAATGTCTAGAAAATTTAAATGATAGTAAATCTTATGGCACAATATCTATACGAGTATATTTAATAAGCAACCCTTAAGAATGTTATCTAAAACGGGGAATTTTTCATCATATTTTTACTATGTTAAATACGAAAGTTATGTGTATGTATGGCTTTGTGTACGCTTAATACTCTTTAACGGTGATACAGATGGATGGCTTTGGTTGAAATTTAGTACACAGATTATGACCTGACATAGGATTTTACAAATTTCAGTTTCAAATTCAGCCCTTTTTAACGTCTCACTGCTGGGCACGGGCTTCCCTTCATCACAAGGGGGATCAGGTCATTGTCCACCACGCTGGCCAAGTGCGGGTTGGCGGACTTCACGTGTCTAAAAAACTTGCTAGGTTTTCTCAGACATGCAGGTTTCCTAACGATGTTTTCCTTCACCGTAAGACAAATGGTAATCATGTTTGAAATGATTTGCACATGAACATATTAGAGGTGCGAGATCAGGCACTTAAACCCGCTGCACTATATACATCAATAAAATTACAAAAAAATCACATAAGGACTATAAGTTAGTCATCCATATTACCTATTTATAAATTAGTGAGAATAAATTAAATAGTGTACTGAAATTTAAATTGGCAATTATATTACTAATAAACAACCCTAGTGGATGTTATTTTCCATATTTCTCTTGCGTATGAACGTTGTAATCAGAATATACTTCTATACAGATAAATAAAATTGAAGTGGTTTTTCGTAATGTAAAAATCCAAAGTGCTATCCAAAGCACGGGGGCAAAACACCACCTACTTCCCCACTCCGGGCTGTTACTGGGACTTTTTTAATAGAAGACTCAATAATTAATTAAACTTGGCCCGACACGGGACTCGAACCCAGGATCTTTGGATATGCAGCCCTACAAAAAGATCTGAATGAGCTACTCGTAAGATTAAAGTTTAGAAAAATTGCCTCTACATAGTTTCTAGGTTCTTAAAAATATAGAGATATACCTCTATACTAATATTATAAATGTGAAAGTTTGTGAGTATGTATGGATGTTTGTTACACTTTCAACGCCGGAACGGCTGAACGGATCTGGATGAAATTTGGCATAGAGATAAATTATAGTCTGGAATAACACATAGGCTACTTTTTTTCCGAAAAAATGTACGGTTCCCGTGGGATAGACTTGTTTTTGTTTCCCTAGAGGCGAACCCGAGCGAAGCGAGGGTGAGCCGCTAGTTCATTAATAAGTCCGTCTTGCATAACCTACTTACTGCAGTAAAGCTCCTCTTAGCCGCAGGTGTTTAACCTTTTCCATTAATCCCTAAGCTTAAATTATATTTATAAGCTCTAAGTTACATTTTAAATTAAAAATAAGACAGAAACGTTATTTTTACAATCAATTACGTCTTTTTAAAACAGATTATATTTATAAGGCTAGAGGTACTAATATTATAAAGTTGATTTTATTTTTTGTTTGTTGGAACACGTTAATATTTAGAACTAATCAAGTCGGATTTGAATTAAAAAAAAAAACTATTTGTTGCGGAAGGTTATATAGGCTACTAATATCATGTTACGATTATTAGAAGTTGATGGAGAGAAGCCGCGGGTAAAAGCTAGTTGTTTATATTAATTAATTCAAAAATTTTGTTAAGATTTTTAGATGCTTGCCACTCAATGATGTGAAATCAAACTTGGCGTACAGATAAACTATGTCCTATTAATAAATAGAATACTTTTTGTAAATAGGAAGGAAAGATTACACTTTTTGTGTAAACCGGCGGAGAGACTTTAAAAAAATATTTTGATAAAATAAAAACTATAATTCCATAGTAAGCTACGAGGCTTGTGTTATGGATACCGGATAGTTTATACACTAGTCCACATATATGAGTATACATAAATATAAATACATAATATATTTAAATAAATCTATACATATAATAAAATTGTAACTAAGCCGAATCTGTACATTAGATATTTTTTGGAAAATCTTATTGAAATAAACATTATGATCGATACAGAGGTCGAATCTATAGTTTTTAGAATTTTTGTCTGTCTGTTTCTGTCTGTCTGTTACCGCATCTCAGAAAAACCACTGGACAGATTTTGATGAAATTTGGTATGGTGCTAGCTGGTTATTCGGGTCAACATATAGGATACTTATTACCGCAGGAAAATATCTCATTTCTGAGAAAAAAAATACAAAAACTGTAATGTAAGAGTATACTACTATGTAAACCTTAAGAATTTGGTTTTTGGTCATCCGAACGCGGGTGGAGCCACGGGCTATGCTAGTATATTAAAAACATAAACACCCATGATTGGAGACAAACATTCGTGCTCATCACATAAATGAATGCCCCCAGCGGGACTCGAACCCGAGACCGCTTGTACAGCAAGTAGGGTCACTACAAACTGAGCCAACCGTTTGGCATTTCTTTGGTCTCTTTTTAACCAACTTGCAAAAAAAAGAAGATACTCGGGCATATTAGATCTATTTGCGTGATTTATTTTTGTAATAAATAAATCTGGGTTAAACTTGTTGAAATATAAATATGTAATACATTGAAAGACCTAATAAAGTATACCACTTACTAGAATGTACGAGTTATATTTTTGTACTTATCGAATTAAATAAAATCTTACGTCTTGACGACGATAATATTATAATGGATATTCCATGTATCGAGATATAAAGTTTTATGACTTGAACAGTTAGGGGATATATTAATGCTCTATATTCTGTTTCTGAAAGGAAAACCAATCCCTTATCCCACCACTACATGTTTTATTTATACTATTTTACTCATTTTTTTATGATTGCTTGGAACAGCACATCATTTTGTCGTTTACGTTTGTATGTCTGACCGTATGTAAAAAAAGCATTATAATCTGTCACATACGGACTGACATACAGACGTAAACCAAAAAGTTACTAAATGTTGTAGCTAAATTGAGTATAATATTACATACATACGTGTCGAATTGATAACTTTCTTTTCTTTTGAAGTTGGTTAAAAATATAAGGAAATATTTTTGCGTAGATCTTTAAAAAGGATTAAGATACTCTTAAACGACCATTAATATACAATTATACTCCAAAACAGCCATTCTTACTAAGACTAGCCAAATGCGCAGTAGATGTTATAGTGCACTATATTGTACGCGCAGACACAAGTGTACTTTCTACTCCTGACACTCTCAAAGTCCGATGGAATGATACTTCGACATGACCAATGAGAGTTAAGGTGCAGGACCGACGGCTTTACGGGTTTTCCAATGCATGGGGATGTAAAGCTGCCAATTTCCCAAATCCGGACTGCTATAACTCAGATTTTCTTCATAGAAAGATTCAATAACTATATTTGGCTCGCTCAGGAACTCGAGCCTCCAGATCTACAACCTTACGTGCTAGCCACTAGACCATCGAGGCAGTTAATTGAATTTATGCCAATACTTGTAGAGTTATATGCTTATAAAGTCGTAAAAATTGTATCATACAAGAACCAAATACTCTTTTAAATGTCATAACTTACAATAACAAAATATTTCTAATAAAAACTGTTAGTAAAATTTTGAAGTGTTTATTTTATGTACTTACTTTACTCCTTTTCACGGCAACAGATTGACGTAACTTTTATACTGTATAATCTTGATTGCGGTCCGCAGCGACACATAATGTTCTTTATCTCAGCAGGTATGTACATTTTTATACAGACAGACAGACAGACAGACAGACAAAAATTCTAAAAACTACAGATTCGGCCTCTGTATCGATAATAAAGTCTATTTCAAGAATTTTTTCCAAAAAGTATTTAATGTACAGATTCGGCTTAGTTACAATTTTATTATATGTATTGATTATCATTAGGCTCTAACCGAAGTGGGGGCGAATCATTGGTATATACTATTGTATATTAGAAAATCTACAGAAATTAAATAAAACTCAGCAGCTCTACAAATTAAACTTGGTTCTCGTAACCATATTTCTTTGTAACGTAAATCAAAATAAAATAGCGAAAAAACAGCTTTATTTACAATGTCCGAACAATATTTGCGTAAATCTAAGAAAGTATTAACTAAAATTGACTATACAAGCCTTCTAAATGCAAAATAACCTATATAGTATTTGAACAATTAGGCGCTATATTGAAGTTCACAGGTCATTTCCGTATGATAATCCCCGAGTCACCCGGGGATGCGTTAGACCGTCCGGGCGACCGTGGAGGGTGGACGTACTACCCTTAGCCGTAGAGACTGAAAGTTCGCGCGTGTTCTACGAGTTATTTGTAAGTTGTATATTTTTATTATTAATTATTTATCTAATATTAATAATTAAATGTTTAGACGTGAGCTTTTTTATTAGGTGGAAAATTTAAAGATATATAGATTTTTTTTAAAACAAGATTAATGTATTTATTAACTTTTCTCGTTTTAATAATATTCGATTTATTAATAATAGTGGCAGATGGCACGAAATTTTAATGAATTTTTAATTTATATTCAGTATCCGATTTAGTAAAAATGAAGATGTTTGTAAATTTATTGCAATATGAAAAAAATTGTGTAAACAAAAAATCTTGAAATTATGTTATCTAAATAATTTTATAGATTTTATTTTGAAAATTTAAGCTAATGTAATATTACGTATCTATCATTTATTACTTGACGTGCAATTAATTTATTATTGCTTTAATAATGAAGAAAACTTGTTATATTTTTATTAATACTTATTTGAAACAACAATAGAGTTTCTATAAGCGAGGAATCATAAATTCTATGTTTTGTTAAATATAGTAATTAATATTGTTGTTCACAAAATAATTTAGTTATAGTTTGGACTAAATTGCGCCGTTAATAAGCATAGAAGCTAATATTTCAAAGATTTACTAGGTACGTACATATTTTGTCTTGCTAAGAAATATGCCGTGAAGCATATTTGTAGCGTGTTAATTGTAATAATTAATGTTGTTTAATTAATATGTATATTATCCGATTACTATTATAAATCTGAGTTTGTACATGTGTATGTTTGTTACTCATTTACATTTGTTACTTGGAACATCGAAGATTCTGTTAGGCGTCTAGTATAACAAAGTAAGTCTGTAGTGTAAAAATATAAACAAACTAGCATTGCCCGCGGCTCCGCCCGCGTTCAGATGACCAAAAACCAAATTCTTAGGTTTTACATATTAGTATACTCTTACAGTGCAGTTTTTGTATTTTTTCTCAGAAATGAGATATTTTCCCGCGGTAAAAAGTATCCTATATGTTGACCCGAATAACCAGATATCACCATACCAAATTTCATCAAAATCTGTCCAGTGGTTTTTTCGTGATGCGGTAACAGACAGACAGACAGACAGACAGACAAAAATTCTAAAAACTATAGATTCGGCCTCTATATAGATAATAATGTCTATTTCAATTAGATTTTCCAAAAAAATATTTAATGTACAGATTCGACTTAGTTACAATTTTATTATATGTATAGATATTAAAAGTTGGATAAATTAGATAAACAAGTGTTTCTTCAGTGATCTAAATTCAAGCACAATAATTATTGGTGTGGAAAACATATAAGAATAGAATTTACCTACCAATATAACAAAAATATTAGCACTTAAGCTCGTCAATGGCTACTAAACGTAAAAAAAGAAATTGACTCACTCACTCTCGCTCTCTTAAAAGCGAGAGTGAGTGAGTGAATGGTGAGTATATATGTGAGAGAGAGATAGATAGAGAGAAAGAGAGAGAGAGAGACGTTATCACTGAACTGTTTTGTTTTTGCCTATTTATATATAGATGACTAACTTCAAAATAATTTAAGCATAAACGAAGGATTAAGAATATTCAGTCTATTCATTGTTACGAAAAGATTATACGAACTTCGACGAAGTAAGTTTATCATCTTATGAGTAAAGAAAATAAATCTTAAAGCCTTTTAGCTTAGCACGAATTAATTTTAAGACAGTTAAATCTCACTGAATGTGTTTGTGTATGATACCACAGATACAGTAATATTATATTTACATAAATATATCGTATTTTATA
The DNA here is from genome assembly GCA_947093115.1 of Brenthis daphne. Classification (NCBI taxonomy): domain Eukaryota; kingdom Metazoa; phylum Arthropoda; class Insecta; order Lepidoptera; family Nymphalidae; genus Brenthis; species Brenthis daphne. Next base: position 19,222,458 of record OX352483.1, read on the forward strand.
TTCTTTTAAATGAATTCTCTCATTATACTTCCTTCAAGAAAGCGGTGTTATAAAAATACATACATAAACATATGTATATTCAGTTATTATGTAGAATACAATAAATAAATCTAAAGACAAGAATATTCTTTTTTACAATACATGATTATGAAAAATATATACTTAGACATAAAATGTTCAAACTTAAGTATCTTCTAACTTATTTTTTATGATGAAAAAAAAATTACCATAAAAAATTCAATTTACAACACAATACTTTAAGTCCTTAGAAATATGTTTCTCAATACACATTGATATTATTATAGGTTTAAGCATAATATATTTGGTAATTCAACTGGCAATCTATACATATAATAAAATTGTAACTAAGCCGAATCTGTACATTAAATATTTTTTGGAAAATCTTATTGAAATAAACATTATTATCGATACAGAGGTCGAATCTATAGTTTTTAGAATTTTTGTCTGTCTGTCTGTTACCGCATCACAGAAAAACCACTGGAGGGATTTTGATGAAATTTGGTATGGTGATAGCTGGTTATCCGAGTCAACATATAGGATACTTTTTACCACGAGAAAATATCTCATTTCTGAGAAAAAATGCAAAAACTGCAATGGAAGAGTATACTAATCTGTAAAATCTAAGAATTTGGTTTTTGGTCATCTGAACGCGGGCGGAGCCGCGGGCAATGCTAGTCATAAATAATATCAAAATTAGTAGGCATACAAACGAATGCACGCGAATACATAATCAGAAATCTTCTACTGTTTTAAATATATAGCTATGAATATGAATAAAAATTCAATAGCAAAGCTAAAGAAAACTTTTAGTACCTACAGATTTTTATTACAAAAAACCTTAAAACCATTTTGCAGGGAAGAAAACTTCGGAAAGACCTAACGCAAGAGTTTTCTTCCGTTTGAAAGCACTCAAATGTGCGCGAGACGAGTGTTTCCAAAGGGGATGGCGATACCGATCCCTTCTCAGACGCTACTATGTACCTAAATATATCTGATACAAATATGTGTACTTAGGTGCTTAAGCTTAATGGTTAGAAAGATGAAACAGTTTCAAGAGATAGAAGGTTCAAATACGCGGAAATAGTTATCTCCTTAAAAGGTAATTACTGGGCAACACTTTTGGTTCTTAAATTATGCTATTGAAATTTCTGGTATCTTATATTTACTAAAAGCGACTCACACTCGCTACAATTTGGGTTCGTCCTTAGTGAAAAAGAAAAAATAATCTAGCCCACGGGGACCATACATTTTTTCGGGATTAAAAGTAACCTTTGTGCTATTCCAGACTACAATCTATCTCTGTGCCAAATTTCATTCAGATCTGTTTAGTTATTCTGGCGTGATTGAGTAACAAACATCCATCCAAACTTTGGCATTTATAATATTAATGGTATAAAATCTCAGATACAGAAGACAATAGAAACGTGGATTTCATAATCATTTCAAAAGCAATTATTTCTTACTTAGAACCGAAATTTTATTTGACAAATAAATATAAGTATTCATAAAAAAGAACAGTGAAATTCGTGTACAATGTTACGAATAAAATTAAATATCGCGTAATATGTAAAAATCATTCCTTTATTTTTGAAGTCGGTCAAACATATTTTTTACCTGTGAATGGTAATTGCTTGCCTGGATATATGAAAATGAAGCAAAAATTAACAAGCTTCATATTACGAGTACATAGGTTTGTACATCCATCCATCGATTGGTTCATCAGCCATCGGTTTAGTGGCTACTATGTACGGTTGCAGATCCGTAGGTCCTAGGTTCGAGTCAGTTCGAATTTCTGCTTAGAAAGTTTCAGCAGCCCGGTATTGAGAAGTAGGCGGTGTCCCCCCCCCCCCCATGCCTTGAAGAGCACGTAAAGCCGTCAGTCCTATGCCTGATCTCTCATTGGTCGTTTCGAATTGTCTCACTGGAGTCTGAGATCAGTGACAAGAATAGAAAGTGCAATTATAGCTTACACTTCCTTGTACACTTATGCTCTATAATATATCCTGCACCGTGCAGGCCACTGTGGCCGAAATTGTTCTGAGGAACATCGTCATAGGTTTGTTTTAAATATTTTTTCAAGTAAAAGTCACATAGGTTATGGATTATGGTAAATATATAACTAGCTTCTATTTCTCCATACCTCTGCTCCATAATTGGCTCAAGAACGTCAAGGTATATTAATTAATTAACATTTCCAGGTAAATTTCTAAGTAACAAGAAAACACAGTATTAAACCATCTATTTTTAATCACAACAATTATACTATTACATTTTTAAACTTTAGCAAGACCAAACATTTTCTTCTTATAATAATTAGTGACTAAAGCTGGTATTCTCTCTTAGAATTAGTAACAAAAGAAAACAGTGTAAGTCAGATATAACTATAAACTATTCCAATGCATTTAATTACAATTATAAGAATCTACATAAAGTATTCGAACAATAACTCTATTACAGTTATATACATATACATATTTTTCTCTAACTCTGTACAACTAATATAATTTTATGTGAACACTTCAAACCTAATATCATACCACTACCGTTTAGTGTCCTCACCGGGGCAGCGGCTATTGCCAAAGTGAAATATATTTTTCGTGCTGACGCCTGAAGAAATGTCATGAAGTAACGTATTTACCGCCATTCCTTTTTGTCAAAGTTGAAGAGAGCGCCTCACACTAGAGTTGCCATAGGAAAAAACACCATGGCGACAACATAAGAAATTAATTAAAATTCTAAGAAATCTATTGTTATCTGACACGCCGGCGTGTCCGCGGTCGTGGAGGGATTAAGAAATTTTTCATTGAAAATATAGAAAACACTCATATGACACTCATATGACCTATTTGGCAATTTACTCCTCAGTCCTCAAGTTATAAATGCACAAATGAATAGACAAACATAAAAATGTCATGTTTTGTAATATCTATACTGTAACTTTCCGACTCCGTAATGCTACGTACGAGATACAACAAAAATTGTTGCGTAGCTATAAGATACTAATTTGTACTTAAAAATACTTAGCCTAGTAATTAAGGCCACAAATCTAAATGTCTTTTACTTAGTTTTTGTCACCCTTTTAACTTTAAATGCTAGCTTTTTAATTTTTAAATGTTATATACATCTGTAGTTGATTTTAAGGATAACAATCTCTATAGTATATATCTCTATATATATATATCTCTATAATTGACGTAAATAGATTGACTTCTACGTAAATGCCTTTCAACTGAATTGGCTTGGTTACATCGATGTCACGGCTTTTTATTGCATTGTAGGATCACTGGATTTAAACGCTGAGTTTGCCTGCTTGTTATTTTGACTATACTAGTTTTTGTACGCGGTTTCTCTTATATATATGTAAAGAGAGAAATAAGTATTAATGAATTAGAAAAAATATTGTTTAAAATTATATATACATACCGACATGCTTACTTCTATGTATATTGTGTAAGTATCTACCTACATAGTATTTCTACATGGTATGATTGTTATCTTATGATTCAGATGTTGATGAGGCTTGACATAAGATATTTTTTTGAAAAATACACAGCTGGATTTTACAGGCGCGAATTCGAACGTGATATTTTTATTCTCCAAGTAATTGTCTGAAGTTTTGTTTTTATTTGTTAAGTATACAAACATACTGTATGCTTCATAATATATAATAATCAAGAATTTTATGATACCTAAATATAAAGACCCTTTAACACGAGGAACTTGAGCGATATAATACTTAATTTGCTTCTAGCAGTAAAATAACTTTTTTCATATTTATAATCAAAATTGTCATAGGTCTACGAGTAAGCGTTTTTGGCTTTTATTCTTTAAGTCAAGAGCCATAGAAGCACATATATACATATGTAAATGTATATAAATATAATTTAAACTATTATTTACAATGCTGCAAGTATTAAACCACGTCAACTTTGACAGAGACGCTTCTAAACTTCGTCAATAACAGGATATTATGAGTACTCACTCTAAATCTAATGTATGGTATAACATGCATAGACTTGCAATGAGAATATTTATTTGTGAACTATTAGAGTTGTCTTATATGTAATTTAAAATATTTTCATTTAGATAGTTAGCTGCTAACTTAGTTCTTGTATGGAATGAAATAAATAAATAGAAAATAGATGGTAAAATACATTATACAGACATTCACAATATAATACTTTGTTGGTTCTACTATATCGTTAACTAGCGACTCACCCTCACTTCGCTCAGGTTCATCCCTGGATTGCTTCCCCATACAAACTTTTACCCCCATTTTTATTCTCTTAAGGGATGATTTCCGGGATAAAAACTACCTTCCAAGGGTCAGGCAAGTTGTAATCATGTTATAAATGATTCGCACATGAAAATATCAAAGGTGCGAGGCCCGGGATTTGAACCCGCTCCATTCGGATTTCCAAGCGAGCGTGTTGCCACTGGACTACTGTCTATTTATATTATAAATTAAGAAAAAATGCGTATGGGTGGAATAGTTAATTTTAAGAGAATTTAAAGTGATTATAACCTTTTTTTATTTAAACAAAAATGATGTGCACACTTCACTCCTAATATTTGTTCAATTACCTCAAAGCTGAATTTTTTTCGTCCTGTTGAATTTTACACCTGGTTTTTTGGGTGAACTCGTTACCGCTCGTTAAGTTCTTTTCATACATAAAAAAGTTCGTCAACTCCCTTTGAACCTGCTGTTATTTGTTTATGGATAATTTAAAAAATATTTGCATTGAAATGGTAAATTCATTTCAGATTTTCATTTTGTTTATCAAACATAATATGAAAGTTTTGGTGGTTGATAGCTTTTTTAAAAAGATGATTAAGTTTGTAAATTATCGTTTAAATTAGTAAAATCATTGTCAAAGTATAATATAGAAAAAAAATGTGTGTGTGTAACCTTTACGCGCGGTAGAAGTAAATTAGCAAATATCGCAATTAAATTAAAACGAATCAATAATTAAATAAGGCATATTAGGCATATTATAGTCATACATTTATAGAATATCGTATAGGTATGAAACGAATATAATATTATAAGTATATATGTCAGACAATAATAACGGTTTCCATGGCATAAGGACAATGTATTCTATCTCATTCTCTCGCCGGCTTAATCCTATATATTTAAGAGTTTGTCTCTTTTTAGTGTTGCATTTTATTAAATATATTAATAGTATATTACAGAATTTTTGGGCAATAACGAATACATCTAGTGGAGCTATTAATTAAAACGGAAGTACTCACTGTGACAAACCACATTTTCCTGTGTATACCCCATAAAAAGTAGAGAATTTACACACATTATTGTACACAAATGTGTGTGCGGACCCAAGTGCACCCTCTAATAATTTTTATGAATTACGGAGGCTTAAAACCGATTAACTCACAGCTCCGGGCCACAGAGAATTTCTTGGCAACAAACCCAGTAACTATGTTTGTCCCGATCCGGGATTTGAACACTCCACCTCTTTTTCTGCAGCCGTACGAGCAAGCCATAAGACTAATGATGCAGTTATTATATACATACATACTCAACCACAACATAAAAAACGTCATAGGAACACATTTTATTTTTATCTCATTTTCTCCGAATTGCTCTAAAAAATCTCTTTAATCTTTACCTCCTTGAAGCTTACTTTAAAGTGATTTTTTCTTTTCCTCTAAACCAGCAAAAGTTCCAATGATTACCGGACTCTATTAATTCATATTCCCAACAATTCCTTTTGGGAATTGAATCAGAGATAGGATCGCCTTTTTTCATTATAAACTTGTTGGCAGAACCTCTGATGCGGGGGATTACAAGTTAATGGAGTTTTAAGATTATTTCAAACAGACTACTAGTTAAGAGCGTTGTAAAATATATAATTTATTTATATCTATAATTATAATTAAATTATATCTGCAATTTTATAACTAGTTATTTACCTTCCTTAGTTGCCTAACAGTAACCTGTGTGTTACTACAGGCCATAGTCTATCTACCTTGTCGTAGTGGAGGGGCTCATTATCCAACAATCTAGCCGGGCGCGAAACCAAGAAACGTACTGATGGGTGGTGTGCCATGCGGGTCACTCCTAGTACTTCTCTGATAGCAGAGTGGACTGTTGGAGCTACCCTATGGTTCTGATCTGCCGTCGGGGCATCGTGGTTGCGTAAGTGATCCTGCGACGCCCCATTAAGACGGAGGAGGTTTTGTTGGGTTTTAGTGGGTAGTACTGGCTATTCTAGCCGGTGAGTCCCACATAACCACCTGTATATATACAGGTGGTATGCGTAAACGCATTTCCCAACATTAAAAAAAGGCTATAGTCTATCTGAAAACTAAATTTTATCCAAATCCGTCCAGCCATTTCAGCAAGAAGGAGTAACAAACATACATACTTTCACATCCATACAAAAGCACGCTATATACTCGTACACTATGAGCATTAACGAAAGCTCAAACAATTATTAATATTTTTTTCTCTCTTCATTAGATTGTCTGTCAGTTAATACCTATCAATCTCGGGAACGGCTAATCCAACTTAACAAGTTTAAGAAGACTACATTTATACTAGCATTGAGGATAACATAGCTTAAAAGATTTCATGGAAGCTTTTTTATAAGCTGTAACACGAGAGCCTCGGGCTAATGCTACTAACTATAAATATAATGGAAGTATAGATGGTAATAACGGTTAGTATAGATTTCTTAGAAATAAGATATTTTCTCGTAGTAAAAAGTATTCTTTATGTTAACCCGGATAACCAGCTATCATCATACCAAATTTCATCAAAATCTGTCCAGTGGTATTCTCGTGATGCGTTCCCAGACAGACAGCCTCTGTATCCATAATAATGACTATTTTAATAAGATTTTCCAAAAAATATTTAATGTACAGATTCGACTCACTTAGAATTTTATTATATGTATAGGTAGACAAATATTTTTCTATAGATAGATATATTTAATGATATTATAAACATCTGACTTCCTTAGGTTTAGGTGAACTAGGTTTCCCCCGTTTTATTGTGCTCTTAAAGATTGAACTTCTAAAATTGTTTTAGTACTTATATAGATATTTACTTTTCTAAATTTTTAGTTTCTAGGTCCAGTAAATTGGACTATGCGTTGATATGAATTTAAATCATTTTCCCCTTTCATAAATCACGTCGTGAAGTCCAGATTGTTGCACTGATTACTTTTCGTTAGTTCTTTTTAGTTTTTACACTTTGAAACATAGTATTCTTGTGTATTAATATATTTTATTTTTTATATTACATTTTTTATATATAATCATAATATCAGTGGATGATAGAATAAGATAGTACTTATAGTATGTAAAACAATTTCTTGAGTGCTTCACAAATAATATACAGGGTTATTGGTAATTCGACAGATTCCCGTTAGGAGGTGATAGGGGAGACTATTTGCGATTATTTTAAACCCCCCCATATGCAAAAGTGAACCATTTTTGAGTTATCGTGTTTTTTAGCTTTTTTCAAAATAAGTCTAAAATGCAAATCATGCATCAAAAATTTATTTTAAAAAAGTATCATTGTAAATCTCATTTTTTCTTTTTCAAGTTTCCTATACAGACGTCTGTGCGAAAAAAAGTACCTTAGGTCTATAAGACTAGCTAAATAAGGTACAATATATATATATATATATATATATATATATATATATATATATATATAATGTGTATAATGTACCGGCTGACGCTCCAGAAAAAAAAACCTATTTTATCCACAGCTCTAACTCACTAACATTTTTTACTTAAAATAAATTCTATTATATTAAAGCTGCTTTATACGATGCAAATCTATACGATAGATTACTAATTCAAAATTTAAAGTACTCAATTTATTCGAAACAAAACATTCAAAATTAATGTGGCATCCAAAAAAGGGCTCCAGTTTAAGAAATCTCCAATTCAGAAGACCGGCTCAATAAAAAGTGCTTGATCTGAAATTGAGTCGTAGTAAGTCTTGGGTGTTTTTTACACTCTCAGGCTTCGAAACGTTTTTAAGCGTTAATGTAATTGAATCGTCGGCGTAGGTAGTAACTTACATTTCATTATTTTAAGCACGTCTACTTTGCGTGAGATTTTATTTGATGGAGGATATTCGTCCTGGCATTTTGTTTTCTTTTTTGGTTAAATGAAATTTTTCAATTTACAGAAGATTTAAGAATACCTACCTATAGCTATAGTATTATATGATCTGTGCCTATAGTTATTTTATTTACCACTAGCTGTATATATATATATATTACGTTGACCTGTATCAATAGTTTGTTATCTTTCAATTCATACAAAAATCCTGTGTAAAAAGCACTTTTAGTTTTTCCCAATTTTCTGGGCCCAATTTTTTCTATAAAAACTGTACTCGGATATTAAAAATATATTAAAAAACAAATTAGCCAAATCGATTCGGCTGTTTTCAAGTCGGCATTTAATTTTTATTTATATATACTTAGATCTTTCTTGTAGGATTTGTATCGATAGCGTAACACAGCACTGGTAAATGGATTTACTTTCTTATTTTTTCTTTTTACGTCTTATGGGATAAATAAAGGTCAATCCAGTGTCTGTTATCCGCTTTTGTAAAAACCATTAGTATTGTTAGTATTTGTACTATTAAGACTGGTATACATATTTTAATGGAATGTGCTCGAAGCGAACCCCTTTTATCACAATTAGCAGATAGATCAATTGGAATATGTAATATATATCTAGCAAATCCTACTTCAGAGTCAGCCAAAATTATGTATAATATAGGTAAACATAACATAAGTAAGCGAAACTAAATAATATTATAACTAATGTATAGATAAGAATATTTATGTAACCTACCAGAGCAACATAGTCGCCCAAGTGACTCAGCTCTTTAAATGAGAATAAAAAAAAAAAGACTGGTATAAATATTTAGGAACATGATTGAAGTAATTGTCTGGGATGATTAAAACTAATACATTAAAATAAAGATTTAATGTTTGATAACGTTTTAATAGATATCTAAATATGTTATATTTTACTATATTTTCATTATCTATACAGATAAATAAAATTAAAGTATCTGTTTGTAATACCAGAATAACAGCGTTTTACTAAATTCATATGAAATTATATACGGTACTTATAAGAAAAACACTTTTTTTTTTGTTTGTTTGTTCCGGATAATCTCTGAAACGGTTGGACTGATTTTGACGGGACTTTCACTGGAAGATAGCTGATGTTATAGGGAGTAACATAGGTTACTTTTATTTTAAAAAACGAATTAGGGTTCCGCTCAAAAAAATTAAAACCTTCCCAGGGACGAACCCGAGCGAAGCGAGGGTGAATCGCTAGTATAATATAAAACTAGCGACTAATTAATTTAAAATAATAGAATTAATTTAATTAAAAAATATATGTCTACTTTAAGCCACTACTATATAGGCTAATAACAATGAAAAGCATTAAGCCTTCACTGTGGCAATTTGTTGGACATGTTTCACAGAGGATCTAAATAAATTTTCAACTACATATATTCCATTAACTTTATTTGACCTGATTAAATTTTGATGTTTTTAGGCAAAAACTATGAATTTAAATAATAAATATTTGTGTTAAAAGAATGTACTAATGTTGACTGACTTTAAAAAAAGAGGTACACAACTCGGATATAAGGTGTTTTTGTTTTTGTGTATGTTACGAAATATTTTCTTGACGACACATTTAGCTAAGTTTATAGTGACCCAACTTGCTGTACCAGCGGTCGCGGGTTCGAGTCCCGCTGGGGGGCTTTCATTTGTGTGATGAGCACGTATGTTTGTACTCCAGTCATGGGTGTTTATATTAATAATATATATGTAGGTGTTTAAAGTAATATACGTGTAGTGTATCAACTATCTGGTATCCATAACACAAGCCTCGTAGCTTACCATGGAACTAGTGGGTGCTGTGTATTAATGTCCTAACATATTTATTTATTTATTATCTTCGCCAATTGAGAACAGGTTTTCATTGTTTTATAAATAAGTAGGTTATATATCAACAAATTTCAAGAAAAATTTTTACCCCTAAAGTAAATTTGAAGTAAGTACACCAACTTCTGTGCTTTTATAAGAAATCTTTGATTGGAGATTAGTTTTTCAAGGAATAAACATAACTCAGATTTAACGTTAACAAAGTTCTAAGTAAACCGTATAATACCTATTAGTACCTACAGATAAAAATAACTAACCGATTTTGTCAAATAACTAATTCGATTTTCTTGCTAGCTTTATTATTTCTTGTACATATTTATTACTTGTACCTACACTTTAAATGTTGTAAAAAATGTTTTTTTTTACATTTAAGTATATAATTTCATTATAATATTATTTTGAAAAAACTGAACCATTTTAGGTTGTTATCTAATATCTAATACGTCGAATTACCAATAACCCTGTATATTACTTGTGAAGCACTCAAAAATTGTTTTACATACTATAAGTACTATCTTATCCTATCATCCACTGATATTATGATTATATATAAAAAATGTAATATAAAAAGTAAAATATATTAATACACAAGAATACTATGTTTCAAAGTGTAAAAACTAAAAAGAACTAACGAAAAGTAATCAGTGCAACAATCTGGACTGCACGACGTGATTTATGAAAGGGGAAACTGATTTAAATTCATATCAACGCATAGTCCAATTTACTGGACTTAGAAACTAAAAATTTAGAAAACTAGATATCTATATAAGTACTAAAACAATTTTAGAAGTTCAATCTTTAAGAGCACATTAAAATGGGGAAAACCTAGTTCACCTAAACCTAAGGAAGTCAGATGTTTATAATATCATTAAATATATCTATCTATAGAAAAATATTTGTCTATCTATACATATAATAAAATTCTAACTGAGTCAAATCTGTAGGTACATTAAATATTTTTTGGAAAATCTTATTGAAATAGTCCTTATTATTGATACAGAGGCTGAATGCATAGTTTTAAGAATTTTTGTCTGCCTGTCAGTCAGTCTGCCTGAGAACGCATCACGAGAAAACCACTGGACAGATTTTGATGAAATTTGGTATGATGATAGCTGGTTATCTCCGTCAACGTATAAGATACATTTTACTGCGGGAAAATATCTCATCTCTGAGAAATCTATACTAACCAAACGTTAAATTTACTTAGGGACAAACCCGAGCGGAGCAAGGGCTGTCGCTAGTTACTTTATAAAAGTAGAAGAAATTGGAGTAAAAACTCCACTGACCAAACTTAATGATTTCTTAATAGGTAGAATGAAAAAATGAAAAACGTAATTTGAAGATGATCCTATTAACATATAAAAAGAAATGCCAGTTTTTAGGTTCGAAGAATTTACTTATTACTTTTTTTGAAGTCGGTTTAATGTCGTGACAAAAGTTAAACGTTATTTTGATATTGTATTATTTTCCAAAAGTATCTTGTATACATAAGTAATAAATATATAAGTAGCTTAAATTCATATAATATACCTTTTGTGAATGCCTTTGAATTGTATACATTTCATTTTATTGCTCCATTTTTCTTAGACACAGAGGCAGATAATAATTTAAAATAAATACAATAAGCAATAAGAACACCTTGCAGGCGTGTACAGAATAATCCGCCAGAGTTTCATCATAATCAGATCATTTTTTAAGGAACGTATAGAAGACAAACATAGGAACATTCATTTTCATTTATATAATAATATAATAAGTATATGGTAGATGGATAATACGTACATACATATGTACCTATCTCAAAAACTCATTCTAAACTTTTTGTTACTAGTAAAACACAACTCTTAGTGATATTGACAACTTTATATTGATGCGGACAAAAATTGATGGATAATAATATGAGGCTATTTAAATGTACGCCCTTAGCCCCTAAAAGCTATGTTTGAGGAACTTTAGCACAATTAAATTCTTTGCTAATGGCTTTCAGGCAAGATTAGGGCCAGTCGAGTATACAGGGTCATTTTTAATTTACTGAAAACCTTTTGGGAATATACTATTTACATCATAACAACAACATCTGTAACATGAAAAATTATTTTTCTTAAAAAAATTTTCATTCAAAAATAAAAATATTTTTTGCACCTTCTAAACTTTAAAGTTCTAGCATCTGGCCAAGTTTAAATAAATAAGTAAACGCGGCTTCCTACACCCCAAACCAAAGCTTATAAAATTTAATGAATCAAAAACAAGTATTTTATGTTATGGCTTTATGTGCCTGAGTTTTAACTTATGTTAGTATTTAAATATAACTTTCAGTACAGTTGTTTGTAATCTGTGATAGGTTGAGATGATATTCGTATGTCGATTGTTAACTGCCACCATTTTCAATCATATATCGCCTATAGGCACTTTTGTGTCATAGGTTGGAATACTTAGAAGATATTAACAAGAACATTGAAATGAATTGTTATCGTTAGTAAGACTTACAATGTTTTAAAAGTAAACTTCAAGTGGAAAAAAATATATTATTTATATACTAGCATTGCTCGTGGCTCCGCCCGCGTTCAGATGAGCAAAAACCAAATTCTTAGGTTTTACATATCAGTATACTCTTACATTGCAGTTTCTGTATTTTTTCTCAGAAATGAGATATTTTCCTGCAGTAAAAAGAATCCTATACGTTGACCTGGATAACCAGCTATCACCATACTAAATTTCATCAAAATCCCTCCAGCGGTTTTTCTTTGATGCGGTAACAGACAGACAGACAGACAAAAATTCTAAAAACTATAGATTCGGCCTGTGTATCGATAATAATATCTATTTCAATAAAATTAAAAAAAAAAATATGTACAGATTCGGCTTAGTTATAATTTTATTATATGTATAGATTATATTAGATTACAAAAAACTTTTTTAATTCTTTTACTATACTTTTATTATCGCTTTGGGACAATATTATTTAAAAAAAACTGATTTTTTTCAAGTTCCAACGTAGGTCTGATAAAGTGGACTATGTCATTAAATCAGTTTCTCATATACTGACCACTCTTGACTTTAAAGGGATGATATTTTGGCCGCATAATTTATGTCACTTATATAGATTATAACTGTTAATAAAGGGTTATTTGATATACACGATACTACCCTTAATAGGGTAGAAAGGGTAGTAAAGGGAAGTTAATATTTTCTAGCACATCTTACATAATCTTATTACGTGTTAATCGACGAAATATAAACAATACGTAATAATACATATTGCAGCGTGTTTCAAAATACAAATTCAGTATATATTTTTTGAGAATATAAAATAAAAGTAATCAAGCAACACCAGATGAAGTCGCTAGTTTATTGTGTTTAAAAACAAATATTTTTATTTAAGAAGGGTAGTCGCTAACGTTGATCCCAGTCACGCTGTAAGCGGTAGTTGCACCCAAATTAATGGCATGTCACGACCAGACCACTGCACAGACCAAACCAAAGCTTTTCTTACCATGTAAGTTTATAGCGATTCTATCTTCTCCATAAGGTGAGCTTTTCTTGAAATGTTTAAATAAAATAACTTTTAATATACTTTTTGTATTTATAGTAAGAACTAGCATTGCCCGCGGCTCCGCCCGCGTTCAGATGACCAAAAAGCAAATTCTTAGGTTTTACATATTAGTAAACTCTTACATTGCAGTTTTGTATTTTTTTTCAGAAATGAGATATTTTTTCGCAGTAAAAAGTATCCTATACGTTGACCCGGATAACTAGCTATCATCATACCAAATTTCTTCAAAATCTGTCCAGTGGTTTCCTCGTGATGCGGTCACAGAGAAACAGACAGACAAAAATTCTAAAAACTATAAATTCAGCCGATCCGTATCGATAATAATGACTATTTTAATAAGATTCTCCAAAAAATATTTAATGTACAGATTCGACTCAGATTTTTTTATATGTATAAATAAATTATATTAATAATATTAATTTGTACCATATTTTGTTTATAAAAATATTAACCACCGCTCCCTGCTTCTATTTCAAAGCAGTCAGGCCAAAGGGTGGCCAGTGAAATATTATTGGAATTCCTTCACCCCAAATAATCCGGCCCAGTTTGTCGCGATCGACTCGTCTGACAAATTCCGACCTTTATCCAACTCATCTGTTAGCATAATAACGGATTTCGAATGTTATTTCGCTATTTATTTCACTTGTGAGTAGTGAAGTGACCGCCCTTTTTTCTTGGTAGATTTTTGCAATAAATTAACAATACGTAAATAATTATAGTATTTTAACTCAATGTCACTCAACTCAACTCAACTTATACTAATGACTTAAAAATCACTTTAAAAGTAATTCAACTCTTTAGAGTAGATTTTTTTCTCAAAATTTGTACAAGGTCAAGATATTATATTATGATAAAGGTGATCGTATTATAAGATAAAGAATACGTATACCTTTTCCAATAAGGTCACTCGCTTTTGTTATGTTTTGTATGAATACGGGGGAGTAACATGGTGGTATCCTTTGATAGGCAATACTTACAGTACTACACTACTGAAATATGCCACAGGATTTGAGCTCGATATTTAGATAGAAAAATTGTATGAGTCATACAATTGAGTACATATTAGTATCTGTCTGGTTATAGAAAAAATTGGTATTTGGAATAAACTAACTGCTCGCTATTCTCATACGAAATGAAAAAGGGGGCTGAAGTGACGTGCCAATATGTTCTTGCAATCAACTCGCAAGGGTAACAATGTGAACTTATAGTTTATATTTTATTTAGCCCTTTCGCAGGGAACATGTGGTCGTTTTTATACTGTATTTGCGTTAGGCCTTTGCTTTAAGCGTAAAGCTTTATTAATTGAACAGCTTTAAAAAGTTTTTAGGTTTATTTTCGCCCACGTTTTAATATATTTTAAGAACTTGATAAAATAAACTATATGATGCCTCAATAGGTACATATATTATGTAAAAATAAGTTTCGAAGTTTCGATATTACTTTAATTTTAATAAGAAAATATTACGCTCGATTTTGACGTTTACGTCCAAACCAATAATTAATCTTCAACTGCGTAAAGTGGCTGCATTTTAAATTATATTTATGTTTTAATGAATTATGTTGGTACATATTTTTTTTTAACTTATTAGTATACTAGTGTCGCGTCCTCGATCCACTCGGTTTCGTCCTCAAATAACCTACCTAGTACCTACCTTACCTATTTTTAGCCTACCTTTGTCACTCTCAAAGCATCCGACTATTTCTAAATAAAAAACTACATCTCACACTACTCTCAGACTAGTTATAAAGAAAACCATATCGTCATGTATCTAGGTGTTTATTATTGTATGTGTTTTCCCGTGGGAATAAGATATTTTTTATTCACTAAGAAGTAACTTCTATATTACTCCCCAGCTCTCCAAAAATTTCCATACAAACAAACAAAAATACATTTTTTATATTACATATTCCCATTTTAGGCAGGTGGCTTTCTCATATATTTAACGATCATTTAAATAATCTAGGTATATCACCTTCATACAAATTCTCCACCTAGCTGTAATAATTTACAGTTAAAGTCGATTAAGTCATTCTTCTTTAAAGATTTTTAAGCTTTATCTATCGGGAAGTCTTTTTTAGCACACCAAGAACTCTTTATTACTTTCGTAACACTCTCCCGACTTTGCCCCACAACTGTTCTACAGATTATATGAAAAATATACAGACGAACAAAAAATATTTCTTTTTATTAAGTTTTGACGTTTAAATAATCACTTTGATACGTATCTCTTAAATATACAATATTTAATATTTTATGTTTATCATAATTTTAGTTTTACTAACAATAATTTATTTAACAATAAAAACCATTGATCAGTTTTAAGCTCTTTCAGTCAATATTTAATATAAATAGTTAATTCACAGACGATAAATAATTACTTATTAAATATACTTAAATCAGATATATTATATTGTGTGGGACGTGACTGTGTGTGGGACTTCTATAACAGTACGTGTGCTTATTACGTATGGTATTTGGCATTTTCATTGGTATTTAGTATTTGTTTTGACCTCACTTATGATGTATTTCAATTGCATATGCATTTCAGATGTATTAAAATTAAAAAAGAAATGTTGGGATATTAACACACAACACCATCTAGTTCCATGGTAAGCTACGAAACTTGTATTATGGATACCAGATAGTTGATACACTACATATATATAACTTCAAATACGTACATTATTATTATAAATATAAACACCCATGACTGGAGTACCAACATTCGTGTTCATCTCACAAATGATTGCCCCAGCGGGACTCGAACCCGTGACCGCTGACACAGCAAGTAGTGTCACTACAAACTGAGCAAAACGTGTCATCGTAAATGTGTGTGTAGAATGTATTAATTATTATATTTGAGTTCATGATGATTCTTTAAATTTAATTGTTTTGATTCGATATTGTGAATATGAGGCATTTTTTGACAATATATGATGAATTCACTACAGCGCCTTCTGTGGGATACTACTATAACTAACTATAGCTTTTCAAGTATTTGACGGTCTCAATGAAAAAATGTATACCTATTTAATTAAGTTTGAGCCCGCGACTTTGCTCGCGCTTTATTACACCTCTTTCAATAAAAAAATTAAATTAGCTCATTTTTTTTGCAACGCAAGTAATTTTATTAGTATTGATGTTAAAAAAATACTTATTTTGGTAACATCGGTGATGTTGTTAAATTGATTTTAATAGTAATGTGTATAAAAAAGTTTAAATTTTAAAATTAATGACTCTATAAACTTAATAAGTATAGTAATATATGTTATTATTACTAGAACAAACGCAGTAGACATAAATTATACATATCACTTCATATCTCAGCATTTTCACCTCAATGCTCATTTTCCGAGTTACATCGTTGACAGCCCTCGATTCATTTAATTTCCTGTTTGAAGATTAATTTGTCAAACTTGCGTAGGTACTTCCATTTTATAAAAAAAAACTTTTTACTTTTAATAAGATGATTTTAAATGTAACATTATTATTATAAATAAAGAAAATTTGAGAGAATATGTGTTCTTAGCACTAGTAGCCCACACTCGAATATCCAAGTGTAGTGAGTTCAAATCCGAGCTGATATTTCCATGTGCAATATATTTTCGACATAATTACCGTGCTAATACGTGAAGGAAAATATCGCGGAGAAACCTACATGTCTGGGAAGACTTGCAGTTTTTAAAACGTCCATCAAGCCGCCCTTGGCCAGCATGTTGGACTATGGCTTGGTCCGTCTAGTTTTGTTGGGAGGCCCGTGCCCAGCAGTGGGGTAAAAAGGCAGTATTATTAGTAGTAGTTAATTGTACACGTTTGATGGTACGCTCAATGGAAAAATAACAAATTTTCTTTCAAATTATTAAAGTTATTCAAAGTTATCCTCTACCTCATCATTCATTTACTTTTTAATGTCATAATTTTTAACATTTTTACTTTCTCATTTTTGCTCACAATAATACATATAATGGATAGAAAAAAATGGAATGAAAAAAACCTTTATATTCCATTTTTAATGTTTGTTTATAGCTTAAATCGATGCTTAAGACGTGGATAATCACGAAAAGTCGAACTTACCATGTGGCGAGGTTTTTTCTTTTGTTTGCTTTCTTATTGTTCAAGATGAATGGAATACCTCTTTGCCGCCCTACTTTCGAGCCGATAGTGAAAAGCCATTTCTACCTTAGCTCGAGTATTATAAAACACTTTTACACTTTTCTTTATTACCTATTAATTTACCTATTTCTTTAAAAAAAAGGTGTGTAACTTTTGTTATATGATTTTATTAAACTTTGATTTCCATACAGGATAGGTATATGTAAATGATTTTTTTTAAATTGTGTATTCAGCCGTTTTTAAGGTCCCACTGCTGGGTACGGAGCTCCCTTCAATACGATCAGGCCATAGTCCACCACGCTGGACAAGTGCGGGTTGGCGGACTTCACATGTCTTTCGATAACTTGCTAGGTTCTCTTAAACATGCAGGTTTCCTCACTAGATCTCGTATTAATTACCAGTTATTGCATATCGATTCAACTATCGTAATATTGTGTCCAATTACTGTTAATTGCGTAGACATTTTAATATATAGAAAATTAAATAATTGTTATATGCCACGGATATTTTGTAAATAACAAATAAGGCATCGCGTACATCAGCAAAAACCTTAATTTTTCAAAATCGATTAAAATCAATTAAATAGCTTCACTTCAGTAATCTTATTTATTCGTTTGTACATTCAGCACCTTACGCTAGTATCATAATCTTATTAGCTTGTTCTTTTAATGCACTTTCTGTAGTGTTAAAACTAACATCTATACTTCTTCGATAAAGTATTAATACGTTTTTAATCATCTTTTAATTTGTCCTTTACATAGTATTTTAAAATTAAAATTTCCCGTGTTAATTAAACTAATTTAATAACGAGTAAAGTTGAATTTAAATTAATCTAGTTGTTCATTAGAACATCATAATTAATCTCGTTGTTCATATTTACCATAAAACGAAATCGATCCTACGATAATTCATGCAATTCCACCTTTAAACATTCACGTTTTACTACAGCCAAGATTCCCATTGAATTTAATAGCATTATAAAACAAGTGTTACAAGAATTTCTATTTCTAAAACAATTTTCCTACAAATTGAAAAAAATTGAATGAAAAGTTTGCTTACTTAGTTTCGTTTGCAACAAGAATCCTTAGGATTAAACTCAGCGACACAAAATTGCAATTTGCGGGACTTGCACACTTTTAGTATTATTTGTCGTTTTCAATGGAACTTAAGTGAATATACATAGCTATAAGTTTACTCTTCCCACTATAAAGAAGAAGTTACTTAGTAGTGTTTAAGTAAATGTACGTCAATACTAATATTATAAAGATGTAAGGTTTGTGTGTTTGTGAGTTTGTGAGGTTGTAGGGGATAATCTCTGGATCTACTGAACCGATTTAGATGAAATATGGTAAGAAGTTTGAGACTGTGGGTAGGATATAGGATAGTTTTTATCCCGGAAATCATCTCTTGGGGGGTGAAAATGGGGATTAACGTTTGTATGGGGAATCTACCTTGGGACGAATGCCTGAAATCGCTAGTAAGTATATTCTATGCGTATTGGAGAACATTTAATTCAAAATATATGTACTTGGTTCAGAAAGTTTCAATCATTAGACGACGACGCATTAGAGTGTAACGTGTGTGTGTTTTTTTCTTCGTCACGCTGAAAGGGCTTGACTGATTTGGATGAAACTTACAACATAAATAGATTTTGACCTTGCAGTAACATATTACTGTTAGATGCAAACGAACGAAATTAGGTCAAATCGCTAATAATATGAGTTAATAATATTAAAATTTTTGATTAAATTTAAACTTCTATTTCACAAAAACGTCAACTGCCAGACAAACATTACGCTCGTAGTTTGATTGTCTGGCTGTTAATTAAAAATTTCCACGTGACGAGAACTCGGCCGAGAGCGGGCTAAACCGAGTTACAGAACTAATGTACATTGTAATAACATTAATTATTTTAAACCTACTTTGATTACTTTTAAAGTATTTCAAATAAGTTATTTGGATATTATTGAATTTTCATATTCAAATGTTTCAAATCTGATTATTACCGCCAAATAAAATTATGCCCGCATACGAACTATTGTGGTATCGTAATTATTTTATTACATAAAAATTGCTTCAATAAAAATATGTAACTAACTAGCGACTGACCCTCGCTCCGCTCAGGTTCGTCCCTAGGTACGTTTTAACGGATAGTATAGATTTCCCAGAGATGAGATATTTTCCCATAGTAAAAGTGTACTAGCTATCATCATACCAAATTTCATCAAAATCTGTCCAGTGTTTTCTCGTGATGCGTTTCTAGATAGACAGACAGACAGACAAATTTCTCAAATCTAAATTCGGCCTCTATCCATAATAATGATTGTTTCAATAAGATTTTCCAAAAAATATTTAGTGTATAGTACGGTTTCAGATATAACGCCATTCATCGGAGGAAAGCGGCTAGCATTCGTTTTCTTACATTTGTTTTCTATATATAATTAAGTATAAATTTATAATTTAGTTTATTGTAAATAAAAATTGAAAAACTAATTAAGTATATTTAATACCGAATATGAAACAAAGTAATTAAACGTTAACACTACCTATATACTAAAATTAATAAAGAAGATAATTCAGTATGATTTACATATAAGCTATATTCCTAACATTTTCTTATTAATTTAAATCTAAGAAAAAAACTTTTTAAAGGTATCTAAATGCCACTCTCTTGCTACGTCTGTCAACTGTCAAGAACTAGCGCAGTCTACACACTCATGTTTTTAAATAACAATATAGCACTTACACTTTGAATACAACATTTTCTTAATATTTTGTTGAATTCACCTAACTTTTAATTGAATGCTCTAATAATAATAATAAATATAAATATTTTGTTACATTAACACACAGCATCATCTAGTTCCATGGTAAGCTACGAGGCTCGTGTTATATATACCAGATAGTTGATATATTTCACATATATATCTAAATACAAACATATTATCGATATAAACACCCATGACTGGAGTACAAAATATATATAAATAATTTGGGAATTTTACCTACTAAACTAATAGGTATTATACTCGTAAATATGAATAATGCCCATTTCACTGCAGTTGCAAAAAAAATGTTGTTTAAAATATTTTAGTAACACGTTGATAACTTACAAAGAATATTCAATGATTGATTAAAAAAAATATTTTAATTAGGTACATATATTACAAACAATGTCATACACTTTCTATCTATAAAGAGTGAGTATGATAGAAAAGATTTGTTTAGCCCAATAAGTAACTACTTTACTAAGCTTTTAAATCCTATGTTATAAAGATTCAAATTTATAATTGTTCACTAATTTCACACTACAATATGTTAAATCATAATTATGTTTTACCAAAAAGCACAAGGACCCCACTCCGCTCGTAGGAGTATTTTTTTTTAATTAATATGAGATCACCCATGCAGTGTAAATAATGAAAAACAATATGTAGCAATGAAAATAACAATAAATAACAATGAAATTTGGTATGATGATAGCTAGTACACTTTTTACTATGGGAAAATATCTCATCTCTGGGAAATCTATACTATCCATTAAAACGTACCTAGGGACGAACCTGAGCGGAGCGAGGGTCAGTCGATACAATAATGTAAAACAATGTATTAAAGCAAGAAACGCAAATGTTACTTCTTCAGAGAGATTAAGAATAGAAAAAGAAAATCTTACTTGATTTTAACTTTCATCGAAGCGTAGAGGTCAAAAGTAAATATTGAAAATACTCAGTCTCACTCAAAGCATTATAATTGAATAAATAGGAACAATTGCATTTAAATAATATGTTTAAAAAAGCTAATTACCTGAGCAGATAATCGACCAAACTAGAAATAAAAAAAAATACAATCGATCTTTGTTTATCGATATGGATAGTTAAAATTTCTTGAAAAATCAAACAAAATATTGTCGTTTATTTTTTCTTCCATGTACCGTTTGTTTGTTCCACCCTATATACATAAATAAATAAGTTGTGTGTATAATAAATCATTGGTTAAATTAATATGGCCAGATATCTGTAGTCGGCATGAGTATTCACTTACAATACAGGAGATGTCGATACGCAACCACCAGAATGATTGGTCTACTAATGCGGAACAATTACACTAATTGGCTGTACATACAGATATGTTAGGTAACTTATTCTATTTATACATATATATGTAGATGAAATTACATAAATAAAGGGTTTTCGTTTATTTCATGACATAAATGTTAATTAGAAGTAATTCCTATTTAATTTAATTACATTTTTTTCTTAAATAGATTATATATTTGTTATTTATTTATTGATTCGTTCAAGTAACAGGTAAAGGTATATAGCAGCATCTTGTGACTCGTTATTCTTGGAATTTGTAAGGATGTTTACCAAAAGTAATGGACATCTTTATTTGACTTAGTAAAAACAGTTAAAATATAACGAGAAGCTTTAAATGTAAAATAAATAAATATATATATATATATATATATATATATATATTATATATATATATATATATATATTTAAATAATATGCCTTATTTAAAAAAATCGTAGTTGAAAATCATGCTCATGCTCAATAGTTGAGGAACTCTGTATACATAATATTTTATAATTTTATAGTTCGACATACAGAATTAATTTATTTTTACAGTAAGGATATATATATATAATATATATATATATATATATATATATATCTATAAATATATCTCTATATATATATATATATCTATATATATATATATATATATATATATATATATATATATATATATAGATATGTATTGTTGGCCTATAATAATGTAATATCATAAAATATATGTAATATCATAAATCACTCTATGAATGTATAATAAATATTATTTGGTATAGATAATAATTATAAACTTATTTAAAAAAATATTAAACTAATTTAATTAAATAAAGTGATTTTGTTGATCCTGTTATTGAACTATTTTAAGTCAATTGATTGTCTCGGGTAGTTAATAAAAATGTGACACTGTCCTAATATAGTTCAGTTCTTAATCAACTTTTGTAAAATAAGGAATAAGAAAAGTGATTGTGTAAGTGTTGAAACGTGAGAGTAAATTCACTAAGTGCAAGTAACGTGTTTTATTGAAAAAAATCGCCAACCCAGAAGTTAGTGCCAACATTTCAGAAGTGGGATAAGGTGAGTAACAGAATTTTTTTTTTTCTTTTGCTTACCTGCCAAGCCTACAAATATTTGTACATAATATAAAATTAGAAAGTTACTTTATATGAATTTAAAAATATATTGTATAATATTCCAGTAAAAATATCAATTGTGTTTATGAAATATACATAAAATTTTTGTCTTTATTGTTTTTCGTTTTTCTGTTGTTTTGTTGGATAAAATAACGTTGTTAATACGTGATACGGTGTATAATGTGTATAACCTTTGTCAGTCTAAACTTTTACTTTAAATTGTTGTTGTACAAATGATGTGTCGAAAATATTTCAACAGTGAAATGGGAAACGATGAGAGCCCCAAGGCGTCAGTGGATCGGCGATCGCGGAGTAGATTGAAGTCCACTAGAAGTCAGCGTCGTGGTGATAGCAGTCGCAGTGTGCGAAGCCATGCGAACCACCATCACCAGACCCGCAGTGGTCGCTCGCCCAGCCGACGGTCGCGCAGCCGTATGTGTGTACAGTCACGCAGTCGCGCTGATCATCGCAGGCACAGTCGTGCCAACTACCGGACGCGCAGCCGCAGCAGCCACCGATCGCTAAGTCCTACCAGTCACCGTTCACGCAGCCGACCTGTACACAGCAGGGCCGTGCAGCGTGGCCCTACTGAAACCAGCCAGATGCAACGGCAACAACAGCAAAGGTCTCCCCGACAAGTTTTAACACCAGACAGGTTAGTGCCAGAAACCTTGTCAAATAGTGGAAATGTTACTCTTACACAGTTAATACAAGCATTACAAACTATAGGGAAAAATAATAGTAATGATAGACTACAGACACAAAATACGCTTCCAGACTTTGATCCCTCCCGTAAAGAACAGACCATTGATATGTGGTTGCACAAAGTAAATGAGTGTGCAGTTATTTATGACTGGACTGACAAACAGACAACTCACTATGCACTTCCAAAATTGAAGGGTACTGCTCAAAAGTGGTATGAAGGTCTCAATACTGTAATGTTTACGTGGAAGGAATGGCAAGATAAACTGCGCCTGGCTTTTCCTAACGATGATAACTATGGGCGATTACTCTCGACAATGTTAGCCAAACGTGCTAGGTTTAACGAATCTCTCGAGGATTACTTCTATGACAAAGTAGTTTTATTGAATCGTTGTGGCATTGAAGGGAAGAAAGCGGTAGATTGCATTGTATTTGGAATTGACGATCGTACTGTAAGGTTAGGAGCAGAATCGGCTCGATTTGAAACACCAGAACAATTGCTTCCGTTTCTTATAAGTACTAGGGGTACTAGTAATGTTAATGATAGAAAACGCGTTCGAAATACTGATTCAAGTGTAAGTAGGGATGATATCCGACGGGATCGCGTAATAATATGCTTTAATTGCTCACAAAGGGGTCATTATAAATCTCAATGCCCTAGCCCAATTATAAAATGTACTAAATGTTTACGTTTCGGACATACTTCGGATAAATGCGAGAATGGTAGCAAGACTTTAGTAAATACCAATAGTAAACTTACATCTAATTCCGTCATGCTTGTAGCTGGTATTAACGCGAACTGTCATAAGTATTATAAAGAGGCTATTGTAAATGGTATTTTAAAAACATGCTTTATTGATTTTGGTAGCGCAGTAAGTCTTATTAGAATGTCAGATGTAGAAAGTTTAAATGTCGAATGGATTCCTGATAATTCGATACCACCTCTGATAGGATTTGGCAACTCAATGGTTAAACCAATAGGTAAATTTTTGGCTACAGTTAAAATTGATCATGCTAGTGCTTTGGTAGAACTGATTATCGTACCGGATGAAGTACTGAAAGAGCCGTTGCTAATTGGTAGATCATTTACTGAACAACCTCACATAATGGTTGAAAAGGATAATGTAATGTTGAAAATATTCTCAAATGAAATAGCACCAACACGTATTAAGTATAACCTTAATTGCTCCAAAGATACGATAATTGACGGACTGACATTAGTAGAATTTAGCACAGACCCTTCATTTACGGGCGACGTTTATATTGAGGGCAGCAATAGGTTCAAAAATGGGGAAGAACACTATCTGGTACAAGGATTGTTTTCCATTGTCAATGGTCTAGGTATAGCATTGGTGAAAGGGAATAGTTCGCGAACATTTATTATTAAACGTGGTACAGTAATAGCTAGGTGTATTCGAGCTGAGCCACTAAGTAATAATAATAAGCCTGACGTTCTCCGAATAGACGTACCTACATCTCCGCGTAGTATTAGCAGTAATGAAATAATGTCCGATGGAACGCTAAGTACTAAAACAATTAATTCATTAATACTCTTGCTTAATAATTACAGACAGTGTTTTGCTTTTAATCTACAGGAACTTGGGAAAACTGATTTAGTAAATATGTCCATTAAATTGAAAGACGATGAGCCAGTAGTGTACAGACCTTATAGGTTACCTGTTTGCGAAAGGAATAAAGTGCGGGAGTTAGTTAACGAATTAGTCGACTGCGAAATAGTGCGACCTTCGACGTCACCTTATGCTAGTCCCATAGTCGTTGTTAAAAAGAAAACTGGTGAGGTACGCCTATGTGTCGATTATAGGGCCCTAAACAGAAAAACGTACAAAGAAAATTTTCCTTTACCCCGGATTGACGATCAATTAGATTCATTAGCAGGATATCAATATTACACTGTCCTTGATTTAGCTTCTGGTTATTACCAAATAAGTATAAACGAAGAAGATCGTTACAAAACTTCGTTTGTCACGCCAGATGGGCAGTTTGAATTTAATAGGATGCCCTTCGGGTTAGCTAACGCACCGGCAAATTTTATGCGTATGATCAATTTAGTTCTGTCTAGTGCTAGGGATATAGCATCGGCTTATATGGACGATATAATTATACCCTCAAATTCAATAGAAGAAGGATTAAGTAAGTTAGAAAAGGTTTTGCAGTTATTGTCGAACGCAGGATTAACATTAAAATTATCTAAATGCTATTTCTTTAGTAAATCTGTAGATTATTTAGGTTTTGAGCTTAGTAAGGAAGGCATTAGGCCAGGATCAAGAAAAATTCAGTCAGTCAAAGAATTTCCAGAACCTTGTAATTTGCATACTGTTAGACAATTCATTGGGTTATGTAGTTTCTTTAGGCGGTTTATCAAAAATTTTTCGAATATTGCTAAGCCATTGACAAGTCTTTTAAAAAAAAATTCTAAGTGGGAATGGGGTTCTGAGCAGAAAACAGCATTTAACACTCTTAAAGAAATTTTACTGCAAAAGCCAGTTTTAAAATTGTACGATCCTAGTGACGATACCGAGTTGCATACGGATGCCAGTAAATTAGGTATTGCTGGGATCCTTATGCAGCGCGGGAGAGATAACCTACTCAGACCCGTTGCGTATTACAGTCGACAAACGACCATTTATGAACAGCACATGACAGCATACGAACTTGAAACTTTAGCTCTGGTCGCATCATTACAAAGATTTCGCGTTTACTTAATCGGTGTCAGTTTTAAAGTTGTTACAGACTGTAATTCCCTTCGAGCGACATTTTTAAAAAAAGATTTAATACCGCGAGTGGCCAGATGGTGGATAACAATGCAAGAGTTTGATTTTTCTATAGAATATCGGCCAGGTAAAACGATGAGTTATATTGATGCTCTTAGTAGAAATCCGCCACTTATGAATAAGGAAAATAGTGAAACAGTTATGGTAGTTGAGGAATCTGATTGGTTAAGTACTGTACAGGAATCTGATTCAGAAATACAGCGGATAGTTTCGATTTTAAAAGACCCAGGGTCGATTCGTATTGCCGATATCACGAAAAATTATGTATTACGTAATAATAGGTTATTCCGTGTGACTGATCAGGGTAATAAATGGGTAGTGCCAAAGGGTGTACGCTGGCAAATCCTTAAACAGTGTCACGACGATATCGGGCATTTCGCGTTTGATAAAACTTTAGCAAAAGTTAAAGAAACTTATTGGTTCAGTAAAATGCGCCGTTTTGTCAAAAAATATGTAGAGTCATGTTTAGAATGTGCTTACGTAAAAGCCTCTTCCAACAGAAAACCACCATTAAATCCGATCCCAAAGGTAGACTCTCCATTTGCCACTTTGCATTTAGATCATGTAGGGCCGTTCGTAAAGAGTTCAAAGGGGAACACTCATTTATTAGTAATCATTGACGCGTATACTAAATTTATAATTATCAAAGCAGTAAGAAGTACTAAAGTTTCTATAGTTATTGATAAATTAAAGGAATATTTTAGTATTTTTGGTATGCCGAATAGAATTATATCAGATCGTGGGTCTTCATTCACAAGTAACAAATTCAAAGATTTCCTGCACGGATTAGGTATAAAACAGATATTAAACGCAGTTTCAACACCTAGAGCGAACGGGCAAGTGGAAAGATACAATCGTACGTTGCTAGATGCGTTGACTGCTATGTGTAACGGCCAAGATGAAAAGAAATGGGATGTATATGTTCCAGGTGTACAGTGGGGCCTTAACAATACTCATAATAAGGGTATAGGAACGACTCCCGCGAAAGCTCTCTTTGGTACCACATTGGTCGGTTTTACTGAGAATAGGGTAAAGTCCCTCTTGGGTGACAATAACGAAATAGACTCTAATAAAGTAAGTGACATTCGTGATAAAATTAATGAATATATTTCCACATACCAAAGCAAAAGCAAAGAACTATATAATAAGAATTCTGTACAGCCTAAAATTTTTAAAATTGGAGATTTGGTTAGCGTTGCGAGAGAAATACAATCGTCAGGACAAAGCCGTAAATTAGTTCCAAAATTTCAGGGCCCATATCGTATAGCCTCAGTATTAGGGAACGATAGATATGAGATTGTAGATACACCTCTTACACGTAAGGGCAATCGTAAATATACTTCTGTAGTCGCGGTCGATAAATTAAAACCGTGGCTAAGTTATAACAGACCTGATGAGATTGAATCTAGTAACGATGATAATATTGAAGATTCTAATTCTGATTGTTAACCCTAAATCAAATTTCGTTTATGACTGTTATAATAAATGGTTTTAATTTACTGTTGATATTAGTATTCTAAGGAGCTAAGTTAATATTTTTAAAGAATTGTGAATGAATATCTTTAGAATAACTAATCGATAGTTCTGTGTTAATTATTAAAAGACTATGAAGCATACATTTGTTGTTAATTATTTAAATTGGGCAGTATGGACCCTAACAGTCGAACAGTATTCAGTGCAGAAGCGGCCTGTTGCTGTATTTTTAAAATTAATGAAAGAGATTAGTTGTACAGGGTAGAAGCAACCCTTATGAATGTCAGTGTTCAGTGCAGAAGCGGCATGTCACTGTTCGTGTGTCGTATTCAGTGCAGAAGCGGCCTGTTACGATACATTTGAATGGGTAGAAGCGGCCCTAACGATTTTGATGTGTTGTTGCTGCGATTGTCAATTTTTTTTGATGTATTTAATCATGAAATGATGTATAAATGTTATCAATACGGTTTTTATATTTACAAATGTATTGTATTCTATATTGTTATGATAAAAGTTTTATTGGCAGAAGCGGCCCTTGAGATTTTTATGATTAGTTGTCATCATGTTTGATTTTATCAATTTTGTGATTTTTAATAATTGGATATTTATTGTTTTACATAATATATTGTTGAACAATGTATAATTGGAAACTATTAAGTTAAATATTGTCAAACTATGTAAGTTACATGAGCTACATTAATCAGTATAAATACATAATATAGCCTACACGAGGACGCGTAGATTTGGTCGGATGGCCGAATGTTGGCCTATAATAATGTAATATCATAAAATATATGTAATATCATAAATCACTCTATGAATGTATAATAAATATTATTTGGTATAGATAATAATTATAAACTTATTTAAAAAAATATTAAACTAATTTAATTAAATAAAGTGATTTTGTTGATCCTGTTATTGAACTATTTTAAGTCAATTGATTGTCTCGGGTAGTTAATAAAAATGTGACACTGTCCTAATATAGTTCAGTTCTTAATCAACTTTTGTAAAATAAGGAATAAGAAAAGTGATTGTGTAAGTGTTGAAACGTGAGAGTAAATTCACTAAGTGCAAGTAACGTGTTTTATTGAAAAAAATCGCCAACCCAGAAGTTAGTGCCAACAATATATATATATATATATACATATATATATATCATATTGACTTCAATATTTTGATAATAATATATATTTGATCTGCTATTCTATAAAATATAATAAATAGAATTACTGTAATTAATTAACACTTTTATTTAGAGTTGCCACCTTCTATCAAACACACCTTGTTCCAAACAAATTAATGGCGTCGAAAGCGTGCGTAACACCGAAATAACCGATTTAGCGTTTTATTAAAAGCAGGCGTTTCAACGTGCAGGTGACAGTGATGGATTCATTGTATAGAATTTTTATTTATTCAGTAAAATTTTGAAATGAAAATTAAATTTTTATTTAATATAAGATATATGGTATTAAAACAATTATTTATTTTAGTAATTTTTGTTATAAATTTGAGAGGTTTATTAATAATAATTATTGGTAGTGCGGTTATTTTAATAAAAATAATATTAATTAAGTTAATTAACTATATTCAATGTCAGCAAAACTAGCAAGTAGTAACTCCTTTTTTTTTAACGTTGGGAAATGCATTTACGCACGAGGTGTGGGACTCACCGGCGAAGCCAGTACTACCCACTAAAACCCAACAAAACCTTTCCACGTCTTAATGGGGCGTCGCAGGATCGCTTACGCATTCAACTACGATGCCCCGACGGCAGGTCTGCCGAAGCAGACCACAACAACCATGGGGTTGCTCCAAGGTCCACTCTGCTATGAGAGAAGTACCAGGAGCAACCCGCATGGTACATCGCCCACCGAAGAGGGCCACCTCCCACCGCCCACCGAAGTGGGCCACCTCCCTGTGCGTTTCTTGGCTTCGCGCCCGGCTGTATTGCCGGGCACTACTGAGCCCCCCACTACGACAAGGTGAACGCACGTTGGGGGGGAAATAGTAGTGACCCGCCCTTACTTATATATTTTTTCATGATTTCATCATAAGTTTTATAGTAACTACTTCATGTACGATACAAGCTTATATTACCATCCAGCTCTTAATCTATTCTTATGCTAAAAATTACTTCAATTGCTAGATTGTTGCATCGCTTTATCGCTGCGCGAAAAAAGAACAGACACACAAATGGATAAGCACACATTTGCAATTATAGTAATACTAGCGACCCGTATGTGGATGTGTTTTGACATTCCTGGGTGTATCTAAATACCCACACACACACGCACACACACAAACACACAAACACTTTCGCACGCACGCACACTTATTATTATAATACAGATACAAATTATAGTGTAATATATATATATATATATATATATATATATATATATATATATATATATATATATATTTTATATATATTCCGTATATACGAAAACAAAATGCGTTAACAAAATTGATATTATATTATGTCATTGCTTATAGCTTTAATAAACGTCACTAAGCATACAAATTGTTTAATTAATTAACGTCAAAAAGTAATCAATATACTTAATAATGACAGAACGCTTTACTTGCTCATTTAAAGCACCCTTGCCTTCTCTACATCTAAATACCTTGCTAGTCTTGTCTTGGGTTCTAGACCGGGGTTTGATTCCCGGGTCGGGTTTTTTTCCAGGGTAGAAGTGGCCTATCATATTCTGACTAAGCCCTAAAATGCACTAGAAAAAAATTTCGTTAAAACCATTTCAGTCGTTTTGGAAATTAGCGGGCATAGACATATAGACAAAGACAAATAATGTCGATACAAGTTTCAGGTGTTAACTTATATCAGGTCTGCATAATACATATCTATTTAACGTAGCGTATTTAAAAAGGCAGTGGTAGCCCAGTGGTAACGCACTCGCTTGGGAAACCGAGTGAAGCGGGTTCAAATCCCGGGTCTCGCACCTCTGATATTACCATTTGCCTTACGGTGAAGGAAAACATCGTGAGGAAACCTGCATGTCTGAGAGAACCTAGCAAGTTTTCGAAAGACATGTGAAGTCCGCCAACCCGCACTTGGCCAGCGGTGGGACGTTAAAAAGGGCTGAATAGATACATTTAAGAAGCACACTTTAATTTAATTTATAAAATAGATACAGATTATAAAAGCAGAATGGAGCGGCACTCGTTTACTTGCAGGTTAGTGAAGTAGGCCTTGACTCTACACAATGGATGGTTTACCGCAGTTGCGCGAGCTAATAGAAACTTTTCTCTGTCTCATTTAAGTTTAAAGATAAAACGCTTGTAATTATACAGTTAACGTTCTTACATATTGTGCCTTTATTTTCGTTATTTTATACTAAAAATAAATTAATAATAATAAAAACCATTTTTAAAAACACGCTTTTTTATCATATAAATTGTGTGATGTCATAAATAGGTTTTATGTAATTAAATTTAAATTTTTAGGTATTTATTTGAATTCTTCTCGGCTAACCCTTTCATTTGATATCCATATCATGGGGGCTCATAAAAAAACATAATCCGCAATCTTTGGGTGTCCGCCATGTTGTATTTAGAATGACGTCACTTATCCAACCATGCATGTCATCTAAACTAAACGTGTATGCAAAATTTCAGCTCAATTTGTTGAGGCTGCCTAAAAATTCAGTTGAAAGATTTGACCCGAACAAACACACATATAAACATTGCAAGTTAAATAAAATCTTGTAAAAACTAACACGCACCTTTGTTTTTAGGAAAAGTAAATGTAAATAAGATCTGAAATAATTACTTTTATTCTAAATATTTCATATTTTTTTACGTTGACACGTTTGGCTCAGTTTGCAGTGATCCTACTTGCTGTGCCAACGGTCACGGGTTCGAGTCCCGCTGGGGTCATTCATTTGTGTGATAGCACGAATGTTTGTGTCATGGGTGTTTATATATACATACATATAATATGTATGGCTTATAGTTATTAAATGTGTAGTGTATCAACTATCTGGTATCCATAACACTCTCGTAGCTTACCGTGGAACTACATGGTGCTGTGTGTTAATGTCCCAACAGAGCGAAGTCTCCTGCCGCATTATGCAATATATCATATGCATCAAAGGAATTGGAAATCATCTCAAAGTCAAATCAAAGTATTGGAGACTTTTAATGTTCAATATACCTTTGTTACTTATGTTTTTGATTTATTCAATTTAATTAAGGAGAAGTCGGATTTTATTTAAAAAA
The DNA here is from genome assembly GCA_947093115.1 of Brenthis daphne. Lineage (NCBI taxonomy): Eukaryota > Metazoa > Arthropoda > Insecta > Lepidoptera > Nymphalidae > Brenthis > Brenthis daphne. The sequence goes on from OX352483.1 coordinate 19,254,523, forward strand.
TTGTGATGTAGCTATCAAATCGTGATACGTGATACTGCATAATATGCTGAAGGTCGAGGGTTTGCGTTATACAAGACGCCTATAATATGACAATCTATTTGCTATCTATTCAGCCTTTTTTTAACGTCCCAATACTAGGTACGGGCCTTCTCTCAATGGGAGGTTTGGGCCATCCGTATTAATATTACAAATGTGAAAGTTTGTGAGTATGGATGTTTGTTACTCTTTCACGCCAGATCGGCTGAACGGATATAGATAAAATTTGGCACTAAGATAGATTACAGCCTGGAATAATACATAGGCTATTTTTATCCCGGAAAAATGTACGGTTTCCGTGGGATAGGTATGTTTTTGTTTTTCTAGATGCGAACCCAAGCGAAGTGAGTATAAGCAGCTAGTAGTCCATAATAAGAGAATACTTACTATACAGTAAACTCTAGTCTTGGTATACTGTGGCTGCCATTACTGGTTAAAATGAAAATAAAATGATAACCAATAGTCACTCTTCATATTCCTGTCTGCCTATAGCTACCTAATAATATCCATACTTACTTAATATTATAAATGTGAAAGTATGTTTGTTTGTTTGTTTGTTTGTTTGTTTGTTTGTTTGTTTGTTTGTTTGTTTGTTTGTTTGTTTGTTTGTTTGTTTGTTTGTTTGTTTGTTTGTTTGTTGTATGTATATTGTATATATATTTTAGATCTAAATTAGTTAAAACATTTATCTAATAATATCATATTTAAATTATAGCACATTGATAATTACCTTTATGAAGGATGCAGGTGGTATCCATAAATACATTCCTAAAGTTAAAAAGGTGCGTTCGTAAGTGCAAAATAGCCTTTAATACTTTCTTAGACTTACGCGAATATTTGACATTTTAAATAAAACTATAATTTCGGATTTTTCTTTAGCATTCGAAACGTGAACCAAAAATCAAAAATATATCCGCGAAAAAATTCGAATAGATAGTTTTATTTCAAAAGTAAGCTTTATATTATTGCAGAACATAAGCTATCTGCACTAAAAATTAAAATCTCAACCGTTTCAAAGCTTAATGGGAGAGACAAACAAACATACACATACATAATATAAGCTTTCGCAGTTACAACACTAGTCAGATTTAAAATGTTACCCGCATAAATGATAAGAGCTAACAAAATCTAAGTAAATGCTATGAGGACGAAAGGATCCATCAATGATAGGAAGATATTGTCAGTTCATTTGCTTTTACATCTTAAAGGACCCAAAAATGTTTGCGCAAAAGGGATCCGTCATGAGATTATTGAAGGGCACTGCCAACGAGAAGGATTTTCTGTGAGGTAAAATCGATACGGTATTACTTCTAAAATATCTTTATCTAGTAACTTATAAGTTTTATCCAAGTAAGATTTGCCAAAGTTATCTAAAAAACGTGATCATTTTGTGACTTCTCTTTCAGTGTTTTATGTTACAAACATATTACATTACTGCACATAACACCTTGCTTAAATATTAACAGTTACAGAATTTATAAATTTAACATCTGTATTCTGCTAATTTATTTTATTTTAGGTCGTAGGGCCCTAAAATAAATCTAAGGATGAAAAATTTTATATAGGGCCAGAATTTTCCTGAAAATATTAATAATATATTTCTTTCTTTAACAATCATGATTTCCTTAAAAGAAACATAATGAAAGTCATATTGATCGTCATTACAATGTAGCGTCTTTCATACGCAGTAAAAAAATCATGAAAATCTCGTATTTTTTTATTGCAAAAGTACTTTTGCACTTTTCGCCAAAGAAGCTATAAATTCTGAGGAGTCTAGTCAAGTTCTTTAATCAACTGTATATCATTGTAAGAATGCAAATAAAAACGTCGTTCACTTCAAGATAACATTTGCCCGTCACATTTAACAGCCTTTTTTAGAATCTAAAAATATTTCGATGGGCAACCTTATTTTATTCTTTCATAAATGTAGAATAATGACGTAGATTCACCGGGTATAAGCTAGGTTACTTAATAAGCATACATTATAAAATTATATTTTAAATCATTTTAAAATCTATACATATAATAAAACTGTAGAGGTCGAATGTCTATACATAGAAAAAAAATGCTTAAAACCGTGTCAGGGGGATGTAAGAAGAGAAATAGAACAAATCCAGTTTTTTTTTTAATTTTTGTTTCTCTGTTTGACTGTTTGTCTGTTTGTACGGGCTAATCTCCGAAACTGTTGAACTGATTTAAATAAAATTTTCCATGGCGGTACCTTATGCCCGGTCAACATTCTAGATACTTTTCATCCCGGAAAATTAGAGTTTCCGTGGGATAGTTAAAAAAATATAGTAACTTATACAGCTTAGTACACAACAACTTATGGACGTAATTTAGTAAAATTCGGCATGCTAATACCTTATATTGCCGGTCAAACAACAGGTTTCTTTTCATCCCGGAAAAATTAACGGTTCTACCGTGTAAATGAAAGAATTAATGTTAAAATAATCGGTAATTATAATAATTATTATTCATCTTTTTTACTTTAAAACTCTTTTGGTGGTCCTTCTATGTAATAGTCTGAACTTCCGATTTACTCTGTGTATAACTTTTACTACTACCTTTAAATTTACAGTGAAGTTCTTAGTGAAAGAGTGTTAATTAAGTTTTTTTTACTATCGCTCGTTTTAACTTAGCTTTAAACTTCAGTGCACAAAGGAGACCTGAAAGATCATTACTTTTATGCTCGAAAAATAAGATTGCATAGTTTTTATTACAAAAATAATATTATAATAATGAGTATTTGGTGTCGTAAACGTCGAATGGTTTGTGTGGTTTGTAAATTCTAAGATCTGGGTTTGAGTCCCGGGTTAGGCTTATTATAGTTATTAGGGTTTTCTATCTTGAAATTTTTAGCAGCCCAATGTTAAGAAGTTGGTGATGTTACATTCTCGTGCCTTCTCTTAAAGCATGTAAAGCTCCTGCGCCTCTACGTTTTCTGGTCCTGTAATGTTATCGCCACGAATTTGAAAATAAAAAAGTAATTAAAAGTGCATTTGTGCATGTATACTAGAATATCGTCCGTATAATGGTTGACCTTAGGGCTTATCTGTTCAAACTACAAATATTTTAAGTATTTTTCCTCCGCTTTAAAAACAAAGCTTTGTTTCTAAGATTTATAGACATACATTTATAGATAATTCTTCATTCTAAAAACATCATTTCAGCTTTTTGAAGTAACTTAGTTTAGTGACTTCTTTAGAATCGTTGTGATTTGAAACTCGATGAAACGAAAATGTGACACTAAAAGAGACAAACACATAAATACATAGGATTAAGCCGGCGACAGAATAAGATAGAATACGTTGCTATGTGGCCATGGTAACCGTTGTTATTGTCTGACAAATATATAATATTATATTCTTTCCGTATATGATATTCTATAAATATATGATTGTAATATGCCTAATATGCCTTATTTAATATTGTTTTTTTTTAATTTAATTGCGATATTTGCTAAAGAAGTATTACTTTAACCGCGCTTAAAGGTTTCACCCACCCATTTTTTTAAAGTAAAATGGGTATTATTTGCCAAAAAATTGACATTTAAAATTCAATAATTCTATATTAAAACTCTTGCGATAAGTTGCTCGTTTGGACAAATAAGCACTGACTGACTGACTGACGTATAGCTGGCTGATACATCGCCATGACCGAACTGTATCATAACCCAGCACCAGTTGACTATCTATACATATAATAAAATTGTAACTAAGCCGAATCTGTATATTAAATATTTTTTGGAAAATCTTATTGAAATAGACATTATTATCGATACAGAGGCCGAATCTATAGTTTTTAGAATTTTTGTCTGTCTGTCTGTTACCGCATCACGGAAAACCCACTGGAGGGATTTTGATAAAATTCGGTATGATGGTAGCTGGTTATCCGGATCAATGTATAGAATACTTTTTACCGCAGGAAAATATCTCATTTCTAAGAAAAAATACAAAACTGCATTGTAAGAGTATACTAATATGTAAAACTTAAGAATTTTTTTTTTGGTCATCTGAATGCGGGCGGAGCCGCGGGCAATGCTTGTCACTTATATAAATACAAAGGGTGCGTAAATTCCCGACGCTAAAAATAATTAAAATACTGATTGGTTCACCATATTTAATTAGAGCAAATTCTCATAATCTTAAATGCTGAAAGCTTCGATTAATGTCAAATGTCATTAGGACGGGAAAAAATATCGCCCTTTCTTTCCGATGAATAGATGTGAAAATTTATTAAGTCACTCTTATTTTCTGTACAAGCGATCTGTAAGAAATCTAACTTTCTCAATAAGTTATTATCGACGTTTTATAGTTTAATAAAATATGAAACTATGGAATATTATATTGTGTGTGGTATTATTTACAATATTTATGTAGTAGACTAAAGGTCGCAGGTTCGAACGATTTTTCTTTTTGTTTGACATCGAAACTGAAGCTACCTACGTATTTTTTTTTAATAAAACTTTATTATCTATGCTAATATATCCAACTGAAGACTATGTTTTTGTTTGTTTGTTTTATTATTTGTTGGTGTTTTTGCATTTATTGAGGAATGTTGTAAGTTTTCTAACATCACAGTACAATCCCCAGGAACGGAATTTTTATTACTAAATAAGCACGAGTGGAGCTACAGGCAATCGAATGTATATGATATTATGATAATCTTATGTTTTTTTTTGGATTCTCGTTCTTACGTTCGATACTAAAAAAGTTTAAGGTAAAGCTTATATTGGCGTAGCTTTTCGCTAAGAAATAATTCATAGACTGCGAAAAGCATTTCGAGACATACCCATATGATATTATATTACTATGTGACTTCTTTATAATAATCAATATTACACTATGAAAAAAGCCACTTAAATATTTTTAAATAGAGTTAAAAACCAGTAGCCGCCAATACAAAGTGAGAGTGTATTGATTTCTTAAAATAGACCCTTATTTGTGGGACGTGACCAAGTGGTAAACAGGTCGTGGAGTGCGTGCAATAAAGCCTTCGCTATTACAACCCTTGAAAAAGAATTTACTTTCGCTTATATATTGTAGATTGATGTAGATTGGTTTGATTGTTGCGAAATTGTGTGTTTCGAAGAAAGGGATTTCTTAAATAAAATTTTAAATAATAATAATAATAAATAAATAATAAATGACTGGAGTGCAAACATTCGTGCTCATCACACAAATGAATGCCCACAGCGGGACTCGAACCCGCGACCGCTGGCACAGCAAGTAGGATCACTACAAACTGAGCCAAACGTGTCGTAAAAAAAAGAGAACTGCTATCGCCCCAGGATGAGAAGCGTCTGGGAGTATTGACAACTTATTTTTAACGATATTGTCTAAAATATACGTGAAAACCAGCTGGGAGAATTTACGTGAGGTAAGTATTGTTTTATGTACCTTGATCACTCGATACCTAGAAATTGGCCGTCTAACCAAGTTAGCAGATAGGCATGCGTCTTAGTACATACTAACACTACCCAATCGTCCACATTTCGTTCGTCAGAAAATACGTGACGTCTGGCGGCCCTGGGATCTTGCTCTATTAGCCTCTTCCGTGACCATGATTGCTGTAAAGCATTCGAAACGTCGGGAACCAAAAATCAAAATAATTCGCGAAATAATCCGAAAAGATAGTTTTATTTATAAAAACTTTTTAACAAAAAAATAAAAACCGACTTCAAACAAAAGCACTAAAAAGTAAAAAATAACTGATTGGTAGTTTTCATTTACTATACATACCTAATCAAATATTTTCGAAGTCGGTGTGCTTTGGACAAGTAATTAAAGCCTACCTATTAAATACATACCTAATCAACTATTTTCGAAATCGGTGCCAGACCATACAAAGCAAAGCACACCGACTCTCGCAACTTGTCCACACGTTCGAACGTTTTAAAAACAGCACCGTCATTATTATCGACACAGAGGCCGAATGTATAATTTTTAAGATTTTTGTCTGTAAGTCTGTCTGTCTAACTGTCTGGGAAATCACGAGAGAACCACTGGACAGATTTTGATGAAATTTGGTACAATAATAGCTGGTTGTCCGGGTCAACATATAGTTTACTTTTTATTGCAAAGAAATATGTCATATCTGAGAAATCTTTACTGAATGTTAAAACGTTAACTAGGGAAGAACTAGTGGAGCGATGATAAATCGGTAGTGCAACTATAAATGAAAGCAAATATTTCGAACGAAAGTTTACCTATTTAGTTACATCACTTATAAAAAGATAAACGAAAAAAGAGAACAGGGTAGATATTTTTAATGAAAAAATTGGATACCAATATATATCCAAACAGACAACGCATTGGTGTACAATTCGCGAAAGCTCTAATTTTATTCAATTAGTATTGAAAAGCAAGTGTCAAGGGCGAGTTCAGTTTAATCGTGAAAGGCCCGAAACACAACTATTTCTCATTCTGTCAAAGGTTTCCAGAGTAAATGTTTGCAAGAGTAAAAGCGATTTATTCATTGTTTTGCCCTTTACAAATTGTCGCCTAAGCTTTTGTTATTGATTTGTAAATAGGTTTCTCTTTATATCCTTCATCCATTATTGTATGGGATTTAGGGAATATTTAATAATAGAATGCTTTTTGTGATACGCTTAACTGTATATCTATAATACTAACTGACGGACTAACGGAACTACTTACTTACATCTTACTAATATTATAAATGTGAAAGCTTAGACAGATGTTTGGATGTTTGTTACTCAATCACGTCAGAACGGCTGAACGGATTTGGATGAAATTTGGCACAGAGATACAACATTATAGTCTGAAATCGCACATAGTATATACTAGCAGAGCCCGCGGCTTCGCTCGCGCTAAAACTACAAAAAAATCTCTAGAAGAGTAGATAGTTTCATAAAAACTTTTACTCTCTGTTTTACCCCCTTATAGGATGAATTTCGAAAAATGCTAAACACGTAGTTATTTCATTTTATTGAAGAGCATTAATACCAAGTTTCAAGTAGGTAATTCTGATCCAAAATATTTTTTGGATTGTATTATAATGTGTTTTTCCGGGGGAATAAGATAATCTTCCGCGGTAAATATATATATATATATATATATATATATATATATATATATATATATATATATATATATATATACTAATATTATTAATGTGAAAGTGTGTTTGTTTGTCTTTCTTTCACGTCAAAACGGAGTAACCGTGTTTTTTGTGTGGAGATAGTTGGAGGGCTGGATAGTGACGTAGGCTACTTTTTACTGCCTGAGATTATCTCAGAACAACTCATCATACTTATATATATACTATATATAATTTATAGTCTACCTAGTCCGAGCGAAGTTCGGTCGCTCAAGTACTAAATAATAAAATATGTATATTCAATTCATTTGTCCGATGACATTCATCCGCACATATATTTTGATCATTGTCAAGACGTGAACAGGAAGTTAAAGATCTTTAAATGAAATCTGAATTTATCTTTGGCAGATGTAATAAAACAGTCTAAGGTTATCTCTGTACACTTATTGCTAAAAACCGCAAAAGACTTCTTGTAAAATGAGATACATATGTATGCTTTTATTTTTTTTAAAGACTGATATAGGATATGCCATCCTTACTTTCTGCTGTTGTACAAAAACATACATAGTTTGATATTTTTTAATTAAATTATTTGAATATTCGTCTTCCTTCATATTGTCTTCTTATTAATGTCGTAGTAATAGGCAAATAGTTCGAGAGAAAGCTTGTACTATGGCTTATAAACTACAAGCAGCTCACCCTCGCTTCACTCAGGTTTACCCTAGAAAAACAAAAACAAACCTATCTCACAGGAACCGTACATTTTTCCGGGTTAAAAAGTAGTCTATGTGTTATTCCAGACTATAACCTATCTCTGTGCCAAATTCCATCCAGATCCGTTCAGCCGTTCTAGTGTGAAAGAGTAACAAACATCCATACTCACAAACTTTCACATTTATAATATTAGTATAGATAATGTTTTTTTTTTGTTATTAGCAGATCTATCTGCTAGAAGAATAAGTTAATTTACTTATACCGAGCTTTACAACGTGACTCACGTTAGCTTTTGAGTATGAAACCTTTTAAGAAATCTTTATAACATAGCTTCATCGATAAATATTCTTCGATCGCCTAAGTCACACGAAGTTCCTATAATTACAGCTGGTTAGGTGACCTAAGTGGTCTAGCAAATGATCGATTAGGTATATATGTTAACTTTTAAAATAGTATATGTAATGTTTCCGTTAGAATATGTTAAGTTACAATTTTTAATACTCACCAGCTTGTACCCGCAGCTCCGCTCGCGTGGTTTATTCATACATCCATATAATAATTGCTTTGCTCCTTATATTATGGTCGAGAATGTTGTTAAATAGCCTACAACTTTTCTCAATACATATGCGAGATTTTGGAATCGAAGTGGCAGTTTCATATTAATTCGAAACAAATTACAAAAAAATAAGATCTATTTACTTCTAAATTATTATTATATAATAGATAATTCTTAAAAGAATTAAACGAGAGTGAAATTGTTCATTCTGTAAAATCTACTTTAATTCAAATAAAACTATCTTTTAGAATTATTTCGCGGATTTATTTTGATTATTGGTTCATCCGGTTCGTCGGGAGCCAAAAATCAAAATAAATACGCGAAATAATCTGAAAAGATGTTTTTTTTTAAAACTAGCACTGCCCGCGGCTCCGCCCGCTTCCAGATGACCAAAAAGCAAATTCTTAAGTTTCACATATATACAATCTGGTTTTCGTATTTTTCTCAGAAATGAGATATTTTCCCGCGGTAAAAAGTATCCTATATGTTGACCCGGATAACCAGCTATCACCATACCAAATTTCATCAAAATCCCTCCAGTGGTTTTTCTGTGATGCGGTAACAGACAGACAGACAAAAATTCTAAAAACTATACATTCGGCCTCTGTATCGATAATAATGTTTATTTCAATAAGATTTTCCAAAAAATATACAGATTCGGCTTGGTTACAATTTTATTATATGTATAGATGTCAAATATTCGCGAAAATCTAAGAAAGTATTAATTTAATTCAAATCAAGACTTTCTACTTAAATGTTCAGGCATAAATAATATCGCCTTTGACCAAAATACCTATGAGGAAAAATTTTTTATTACAGCATATCATCCACTTTATATTGATGTTACAATTTCAATAAAAAAGTTGAAAAAAACAAATCTGTTCCTGTCTTAAATGAAAGGCGTCAAGATATAATATAAAGGTGACCTTGTGACCTTTTCTTTATAAAATATTTTATTTGTCACCTGTCTATTACAAATACCTGAATAGAAGAACTGCTCGGAAATTCTTGATGAGCACAAATCAACAAATCACTTGTTTATCAAATTTTAATAATAGAAATAAAAATGTTGCTATCAACTAATAATTTAAGCGAATATTTGAAGTTTAATTAAAATTATATCAATGTTTTTTTCTCGTTTTATTCTGATTTCTGATAGCCAACGTTTCGGACACTTTAGGAGTACAGCAATCAATGGCCACGTGTATCGAAATAAGTTATTTTAAATTCGATATTATATCAATTCTATGCGTTTTCATTTTGTCGTTTATTAATGATGCCTGGACCAAGAAAACAGACTATAAAAATTGTACGTAATTTTTTTTATTATGTCTAATGTTCTTGCAGATAGTTAACAAATCGTTTGAATTTATCTTTAACTCCCTGTTTTTTTTCTTATTTAAAAAAAATACTACTCTTAATTAAAAGCGTAGCGAAGTTTCATTTTTAATCGATAAATTGCATCCAAACATACTCCTTTCCACTTTGCGCACTCTTATTTATTTTGGTTCATGGGCAAATGTAATTAAATGCTAAGTATTTGGAATGTAAACAAGATCTACCTAACAAATTAATGTATCTGTAAAGTCAAATTTATTCTATTGTTATTGGCTTACAATTTACTTTATATTAACACTAGCGACTCACCCTTACTTTGCTCGGGTTCGTCTCTAGGTTGATTCCTCATACAAACTTTCATCCCCATTTTCACCCTCTTAAGGGATGATTTCCGGGATAAAAGCTATCCTATGTCCTTTTCAGGGTCTCAAACTACCTTCTTACCAAATTTCATCTAAATCGGTTCAGTAGATCCAGAGACCACCCCCTACAACGTCACAAACTCACAATCTCATAAACTTTACCTCTTTATATTATTAGTATAGATTTAAAATCTTAAAGATAGAAATTTTTCTTCTATTTTTACCTCATCACATGGTGGCCATGGTGTCACCATGAATTCCCATTTTCAAAATAATACATTCTGCTCTACAATTTTTAAAGGTAGTGGTATCTAATTCTATTAACAGTAAAAATATAGATGGATATTACGACAGAAAACAATAATTGATAGATAAGCTCACTTACATTGAGCATTAAAATTATTACTGTGTCTTGGGTAGTCCTTGTAAATCTTAATAAAATTAAATTTAATAATGAAATAATAAAAAAAAACTGAAATTTAATTAAAATGTCTAATAAGGTCGCTAGTATCATCATTAATTTAATCACGATTTTATTTTTAGATTATTTTAATACTTTTAACAAACAGAGTCGACGTCTTCCTTTTACATAGATATTTTTATATTCCTAAAAGTAATATGAAACGAGAGTGGGTACACTGCTTAATTCATATTAGATAATATTCAACTACAGCTAATTAATACTCGTATCAATCAATAGAGGTTACCGCAAAATAAACAATAGAATAACAATATATAATTAGACGTTTCCAAGTGCGTCTGAGATGCAATTAAGTCTGTTTACGAAAAGAGATAAACTTTAACACAGTAATGAATGACTTGTACAAAGTTTTGACAAGCGTGTATATGTAGTACAGTCAGCATTTAAATACGTTGCATGTTTATTTTTGAAGAAGTTTGAGAAGACTGACAAGCAAACTATATATTAAAAAAATAATATAAATACAATAGGTGTTTAAAGTAATGTGTCCATTATATATGTTCTATTTAATGTACATAAGTAGTCAATATAAAAAGTCGAAGTTATTCTTAGATTTAGTCTATTTTGAAATTTAAGTTACATTACGAAGAAAAAGTATGAAAAAGTATGACTAAAATCATCTCAAACAACTCTACCTAGAAATGTTGTTACTTTGATTACTAATAATTATATTATTACTGATTCAAGAAATAATAATATATGTATTTAACACCCAATCGAGATTTGTTGAGCGTGTATACTATATCTCCTGCTCCTCCTCTCATTAAGGTTGAGACCTATGCCCACTACCCAGCAGTGGGATGTTAATAGGGCTTAATTATATATTATTACAATATAGCCTTAAGTCAATTTTATTATTAAAAAATATACGAATGAACACAATAAATTAATAGTGTAAAACAATCTCTCATTAAAACCGCTACTTTTAATGAACAATGTGCATACATTTTGAATTATATAAAATTTTAACTGATTGCATTTTTCGTTATTAAGAATAATTACAAACATAATATGAAATATAATTTTAAAATGGTAGAATCTACAATATATAAAAAAATATATGATTTGTTGTTTTATTTTGTGGTCAGTACCGGGATGGACCCGAGAGTGACCTAGGGTATCAGTTATCATCGGGACGCCGTGACGAATGTTAGTCATTGTGGGTGTTTAAACGCGAGGCGAGTTCCGTGACAGTGTTCCTTGGTGATTTACATTAAATCTGTAAGTTACCTAAGTAGTTAGCCTGTGTTTTTTTCGTAGAGCTATAAAGAAAAGTTTCATTAAAATTAGTCTAGCATTGTGAGCTAATATCGCCAAGTTCTGTGTAAATACATCTAAGTTTAAGTTATATTCGAAACGTAAGTGAAATTATTCTTCTAATCAGTCATCCAACTTTATCCAGAAGCGAAGATTAAAAATTATGAGTGTGTCACATTAATCGATGCGTTAAAAGATTATGAGCATTTCCAAAACACCCATTTTCTTTTTGCTATCTTAAAATCTTACCGAAATCAATCTATTTATAAATTCTCTCACACATTCGGGTTTTCTCACGATGTTTTTCTTCATCGTAAGACAAATGGTGAAAATCTTTCACACATCATAATATCAAAGGTGCAATACCCGGGATTTGAACGCTCACTTGGTTTCCCAAGCAAACACGTTACCACTGGGCCATCCCTACTTTCCTTCTTTCCTTTCATAACAAAAACTAAAAAAGTATGTACACGCATGACATAAACGGTTAGACAAAAATTATGAAAGTTGTTGTTTTTTTTTGTGTATAAGTATATCAACACGTTTGGCTCAGTTTGTAGTGACCCTACTTGCTGCGCCAGCGGTTGCAGGTTCGAGTCCGCTGAGGGCATTCATTTGTGTGATGAGTACGAATGTTTGAATATTTGTACTCCATTTGTAGGTTTATATTTATATATAATATGTATTTAATGTTATATATGTGTAGTGTATCAACTATCTGGTATCCATAACACAGGCCGCGTAACTTACTATGGAACTAGATGGTGCTGTGTGTTAATGTACTATCATATTTATTTCTCTTTTTTATCCATAATATCTACAAAACATTTTTTTACTTCAGAAATTTATAGTTATACTTGTAGTTCTACTATTTCTTTTGTTTCGTTTATATGACAAGGAGTACGTATAATATAATTCCACAGTCGATATTGAACTTGCGATTTAAACTGTTTAAGTCTAGAATTACCATAACGGAATACTTTGTAGAAGTCAATGTGAGGGACTAATTGTCTGGGTTTCGCGTAGGATAAGTAGATAATTATTGTATTACAATATTGTAAACAAATTTTATTTTAAAAGAGTAACTGTTAAGTTTCTCGCCGGTTCTTCTCAGCAGAACTGTCTTCCGAGCTGGTGGTAGATTCCTCAAGGACTTACATACTGACTGAAAAGTGACGATTCTAAAGTACTTGTAAAAGTCTATTTGAATAAAGTACCTACGTATATTTTGATTTCATTTGATTTGTATCATTCCTGTAGGTACTAAAGAAAAAGTTTTTACTAAAAAACATTTAAACCAATCGAAACCGTAATACATAATTTTTCTATTAAGCCAAATAAATACCTCTACATACTCGTAAATTCCATTTAAATTCTGCGTGTGACGATACGACCACATGTATGTAACCTAATTTACACTGAATTCCGAACAAAACCCAAACATTTACTGATATACATGCGTAACCTAACTTGTCACTCACACTGTATATAAGCGTCTGTAAACGAAAAAATTCTCACTACCTACATATATACATATATAATATGAAATTGCTTATCAGTCAGTTTTTCTTTTACGCAGCAACATTATTGTGTCGAACTCGCTTATTGTCCAGATAATGATAGAGATATTTTTTTAAGAAGGTAGATATGTAAAATGATTACCGTGGAAGATACTGTTGTACAAAATCGTGCATTATATTTTAGGTCTACAGTTCGTTTTACAGTTCGTTAAGTAGGTAGGTACAATAAACAAGTAACTTTATGTGTATCACTTATGAAACACAAAAAATAACTAAAACCGTTTTGTATTTTTAATACATACAAATAACCTTGCAAATAATACTTAAATTATAGTTTAAGAGATTTTGTTCTTTTATCGAGAGTTACAAATCTAAGCAGGGCCAAATTAACCATGTCGGGGCCCCTAGGCAATACAATTCTCGGAACCCGTTTACCCTTTTCTAACTTATTGAAATACATTTTTTGTAACATATTGCAATTATATATGTAATTACGCTATTAAGTAGATTACATAGAAATGTAACTGTTGTATTTGCCCTCGTGTTAGGATTTTAACCGATTTTTTTTAATTTATTCTAATTAAATTTTCACTCGATGAAACATTTTTAATTTTTTTCTCGGTACGTGGGCCCTTAGCCGTTACGGGGCCCTAGGCAGTTGCTCACACTGCCTTATGGATAATCCGGCCCTGAATCTAGGCCTAATCTAGAAGTCTAAATAGCGCTGTCACTGCGCATCCGTGAATAGTACAACTTACAGTTTTCTGATAATCTAAAAGGAACTTAGTTATTGAAATTGAATTATCAAGAAGAAATCTGAGATATATATCTGTTATCTCCAGTTCATCATCGCTAAAGTTTCCTAATGAGTGCTGAGAGATTGTGAAGTTGCTTACTTAAAATGTCTGACGGTGAGGACTTTCTAACAATTCTTGTAAAGTGTCATTAAAGCTTTTACTTTTATTTAAAGAATTTTATTATTAAAATAGTTTACTCCCGGTACTTTCGAATAGACTATGTTTTTTCACAATATCGTAGCCTTTATTAAGTAAAATCTTGGAATCGGTTCCATTAAACAATAAAATCTACGTTATATGTAAAATAGTGTAAGATGGAAATACAAACATTGAATGAAAGGTCTGTTTTTTTAATATAACACATAGTAATTATATTTATATTATTGCACAAATTTTGATTGCTTAGTTACTCATAAACTTTTCATATAATCTGTTCATAAAAAGCACCCAGCACATCCTTTTGGTCATTTTTAAAAATATTTGTAACCTCTCTACGATACGTGATTTCCTCAAAAGAACTCAATTTTCTACTCTCTCCATGATGACAAAAAATAAAAAAATATATATTACATTTTTTTAAATAGCGTCACTTGCTTATTTAAATATTTTGTTTTTTCCTTTCATTACGGCTTATTTATTTTGGATAATAAACAATTATTTCTTAAATACATAAATTATTGCCATATACAGAAAAAGTATATGACAAACCTCCGGCACATATTCATCAACATGTTGCCAGTAGAATTTATTCATTTAGTAGTTTTACAGAATATTTCATTTCAGTTCACAAATAAATATTTCATATGTTTTTTATTTTTTTAAACTCTATATAATGGCCTACGACGACCAAGCGCCAATTCAATAATAATAGGAATTCAAATTCATATACAATATGAAACTCGTCTATCAGTCGTTCACCCCATGTTATTATAACACAGAATACGCAATTGTTAACGAATAAAATATAAAACAGGAAAACTTATGCATTATATATACGTTTATAACGTTTGCATTATTTAAATTTTCAGATAGATGTCTTTAGTAGTAAAGTTAGATAACTTTAGTAGCTAAATGAGCTTAAATTAACTTGATTATTCCACATAATTCGGTTTTCGGTGAAGCCTGTAGGAAAACATCGTGAGGCAACCTGACTATCTGAGAGAATCTAGCAAGTTTTCGAAAGACTTGTAAAGACCACCAACCCTCACTTGCCCAGCGTGGTGGACTATAGCCTGATCAACCTCGTATTGTGAATGTTTATATAGTATATAGTATAACAAATTTGATGAAATTTTCATGTTCAAGAATAAAATGACTTGTTTACTTAGTATACGTTTTCTATTACGAGGTAGAGAAGGTACGCAATAAATATCACAAAATTTTCGCAGTCAGTTATTGTCAGCGTCAAGGATCAACACTGTAAACCGAGTAATACAAAAAAAATTGTTTTATTTATTTATTCAACCCTTGTTAACGTCCCACTGCTAGGCACAGCCTCCTTTAAAGCACGGATAATTAGGCCATAGTCGACCACGCTGGCCAAGTGCGGATTGGCGGAATTCTAATTTTTTTTTAAAGTTACTAGGTTCTCCCAAACATGCAGATTTCCTCACGATGTTTTCCTTCGCCGTAAGACAAGTGGTAATCATGTTGAAAAATTATTTTCACATGAAAATATCAGAGGTGCAAGACCTGAAATTTGAACCCGCTTCACTTGGTTTTCCTGGCAATATTTGTTTTATACATATACATAATTGGGACAAAAATCTATATTATTAATTACAACGAATCTATTTAACATTTCTATGTAGAATGTGAAAGTTTCCTAAACAAGAGATAGAATCTTCCCAAAAAATGGAATAGAGACGATAGTATACAAAAAGCAAACAAAGTAGTACACTTGCTGTACCATAAATTGAATATAGCTATTCTGTCATGAGTAACGTAATTATATCATCAGTGTCATCGTCTGTTTGCAATTTAAATGCACCGCAATCTGAGGCGAGTTAAAAATAGCCACTGATAATATACATTTCATTTGAAATAGTAAGATTTTATTTTATATAGCAACAAAGTTTATATTGTTGTAATATGCTTAACTCTAGTTTTATTATATATTTTTATTTGCATATTTGCACTTTAGTATAAATGTGCAAGACAAATTTAAAGCTCATACGCATTTACTAATATCAATCTTTAGGAAAGCAGAAAGTGTTACCAGAAATAAATAAAAAAATATCTGTAAATATGTAAATATCGTAAAACTTCCAGTTGATTGTTTTCTTACTTAAGTGACTTAAAATTACGTTTTTATTTAACCTTTTACATCTGTTATTAAAGAAGATAATATTGTTAAAATATAACATGGATGGAATATACAAAGATACTTTGTAACTTTTAACTTCAGAACCATGTATATACTTACAAATTTATTGAAAGAAATAAATAAAGAGTTTATTAATTAATATATACAATAACGTTATTAGATTGGAGTACTTTACAAACTATGTACTTTATAGGAAAACTAGCATTGCCCGCGGCTCCGCCCGCGTTCAAATGACCAAAAACCAAAAAAAAACTTAGGTTTTACATATTAGTATACTCTTACATTGCAGTTTTTGTATTTTTTCTCAGAAATGAGACATTTTCCCGCGGTAAAAAGTATCCTATATGTTGACCCGGATAACCAGCTATCACCATACCAAATTTCATCAAAATCCCTCTAGTGGTTTTTCTGTGATGCGGTAACAGACAGACAGACAGACAGACAAAAATTTTAAAAACTATAGGTTCGGTCTCTGCGTCGATAATAATGTTTATTTCAATAAGATTTTCCATAAAATATTTAAAGTCCAGATTCGGTTTAGTTACAATTTTATTATATGTATAGATGGTAATGAGTCGATACAGCTTTTTAGGTAATATGTTTTCTTCACTGCAGAACAATATTAAAAGTTATTTTTAGTTTTATGTATGTATGTTTTTGCATTTGAAAGTAATTTACTCACTCATTCGATAACAGCGAATTCTTGATCTGGTTTTAACTGCATATTACGATAGTTTAATTTAAAAAAAAACTAGTATTTACCTGTAATATGAGCGAATTCCTATTCCTTGTAACCCTCGTATTCCGGCGAAAAGATAACCCTTCACGAACAGTAAGAGATAAGTTGTATGACCGATAGTTTAATTTGTTCTCCGAAGCACGGGAGTGTACACACAAACGGCTTTCCAGCCCCGGGCTGCTACTGAGTATTTCATGGCTTAAAAAACCCATTCCCAACCCGAGACTCAAACTTAGGACCTCACTGCAGCTATATTTGCTAGATATTTGTTTAGATTTAGTACTACTACTAGATCGATGCAGGCTTTTCTATATTCCACGTTAGTTACAAAATTTCATTGGCAGAGTGAGGGATATAAAGAAATAGAACAACATTTTCATCCAAATAGTTTACAAAATAATAATAATAGACTGTTAAGGTTAATTCACAACGATCATATAGGAGTAGTCTAGACAGTAATAATCTGACAGCAACCACTCGATCAGAGAAATTTATTTGGAAGCTCTATCGAACACATTTCCTTTCACAATCTACTTTAAGCTGAACGTGTATGGAGCACAAAGAAAAGCATTCCGCTACTGTAATGTATCTCCCTTATCACTTACTGATAATAGTGACCAGGCCTCATACAATGCCAATTCAATTTGTTATAATAACCAGAAATATATATTGTAAAAAGAACTCTAGGTGATTTACAAAGAGTTGAAATCTGATTGTTTGAAAATTTTAGCATATTGGTTATGCTTGAACTAAAGGTCAAAGAACACAGCTGATTAGTTGCTACAACGATTGAGAATACTTAGAATAAAGTATAACGTTTTGATATCTAATAGATTTTTTAATAATAATTGATGATATTGCATAGTAATATTTTGCGCATTTTGAGTAATATGTCTTTAGAAGGTTAAGTTCAAGCTAGTACTATAAAGAAGAATAATACTTTCTTAGATTTACGCGAATATTGGCATTTTAAATAGAACTCCCTTTTCGGATTTTTTCGCGGATTTATTTTGATTTTTGGTTCGTTCGTTCGTTTCGAATGCTACAACGATCATGGTCACGATAGAGACTAAGAGAGAGAGCTTTGTATGGGCTGGCACCGATTTCGAAAATATTTGATTAGGTATGTATTTAATAGGTAGGCTTTAATTACTTAGCCAAAGCACACCGACTTCGAAAATATTTGATTAGGTATGTATAGTAAATGAAAACTACTAATCAGTAATTTTTTACTTTTTAGTGCTTTTGTTTGAAGACGGTTTTTATTTTTTTGTTAAAAAGTGTTTATTTTTCCCTTTTTAGTGTAGACAGTAGTAGCAAAGTAAGAATTCAAACGTGTTAGGCTTGTCAAATCAAACAAAATAAGCCCAAACTCAAAGTATCTACTATTAGCCGTTGAAGAGTTCCACCTATCCACCTTCTGGCCTTACCACCAGATCAGGTCAACAATACCGAACCACTCTACTATCAACGGAAATAGAAACACTTGCAAAGTTTCAAGTCAATATGACAATTAGAAGTAGGTTAAATTCATCATTAGCTATTTTTCCACCCTTAGGGGTGGTATTTTTTTTTGAAATTTAAATGGGACCAATCTGGAAGTATACACTTTCAAACGAAACAAAAATTATCCAAATCGGTTAATAAATGACGCATTTCTGAGGTAACAAAAAAAAATACAGTTGAATTGAGAACCTCCTCCTTTTTGAAGTCGGTTGAAAAATTCGAAAACATAGTTTTATTTAAAATAAGAAAAATTTAGTACTTTACCAGTTATTTTTAAAAGTCGTATTATAGGTAGTTGAGGTTAAGTATCAAGTTAATATTTTACTTTGATTATTTTTTATTAGTTACCCACCCTCGTGGGCTGTGTTTTACCCTTATTCCTCGGAGAGTATAAAGCCACGGTACAGCTCCTAATCTCTTACCATAGTTTAAGAGTGTAAAAAATACTCTACTACCTGCCCATTTCCCAAGTTACTTGGGGTTGGCGCTGTGATTGTAAAAAATAGAGTTTTAATTTATGTCTGTACGCATACTTGTCCACTATATATCGTACTAGTATATCACTACGCGTCGTCCACTGTAACATCTTTCGCGCTCTTCTGTCTCGGTAAGATTAATACGATTGGCCGACGTGAACGAAGTTCGACAAGTGGACTTCATAATATTCAGTTCAATAAAAAATAAAATTATAATATTTTATTTTTGCCATATGTGGATTTTTTTAATGCTTGGTTCACAGATTAAAAGTCTAAGTCTGTGGGTTGGTTTAATATCGTGCAAATCAAATGTAATATAATAATAGTATCGTCTTGTATGGTATTTTATTTACTAACAAATTTCATTTATGAATAGGAAATCCTATAAAAACTACAAAAAAAGATAAAATAATAATAAAATAAATAATAAAAAAAAAATAATAATAAAAAACCTCTAAAATGGTAGGTATATTCCGGAACTAGGTCAAAATTCAAAAAGCAAGTTCCTTTAAGCTTTCATAAACTACATCTTATCACTTTTGTACAGTCACCGGACGAAAAAAAATATATATTCGCCTCCAAAAGGACGCGTTATCTCAGCCCTGACCCTGCGAGTTATCACAAAAAGTTCACTAGAGAGTTAGAATTTTTTCATCCTGCTCAAGCGATAACAATTTTAAATCTTCTGTACAAGTAAAAGCAAAGGTTACTTAACTTACTGACTAAACGCAAATCCTCCAAAACTATTTGACCTATAAAGTTTGGGCAGGTAAATAGTTTATAAGTTCGTAAAAATTTACGGTTCCCGTGGGACAGATTTGTTTAAGTTAATAAGCAATAAATACATGTACATATATTGGTGTAGAGAATTCTATATATTGCTAATTCTGTTCGTAATACGTGGATAGCCATACATAATATGTCAAACTGCCTCAGATGTCTTAATTTATTGAGTATTCTCATTCGTTAGTTTAACAAAGCATGTTTCCAAAACAATAATTTAATAGATTAATGTTATTTCTACACGAAAATTAGTATTCTGTGGAAACCCAAAATTCTACAAAACAAACTATTTCGACCAGAACTTTAACGAAACTTTATACTGAAGTCTAGACCAAACTTTGGAAGTTTGCACTTTACGTAACGGTTGCTAATCATCTCATCATAGAGAAATAGATGTTTTAAACAAACACCGATTGAGTATGAAAAGCGCTTTAAATTCGGGTAAATGTTATGTTATCACAGAAATTATGAGTAAAGAGTAAATGTGATAAAGATATAAAGTGACCAGACCTCGTATATTTCATTTATAACCGACTTCAAAAACCGACTTCAAAAAAGCATTAAATGTAAAAAATAAATGATTGATAGTTTTCATTTACTATACATACCTAATCAAATATTTTTAAAGTCGGTGTGCTTCGCTTTGTATCGGCTGGCACCGACTTCGAAAATAATTGATTAGGTATGTATAGTAAATGAAAACTATCAATCATTTATTTTTATCATTATTAGCTATTTTTCCACCCTTAGGGGTGGTTTTTTTTTTGAAATTTAAATGGAACCAATCTGGAAGTATACACTTTCAAACAAAACAAACATTGTCCAAATCGGTTAATAAATGACGGAGTTCTGAGGCAACAAACATAAAAAAAACATACAGCCGAATTGAGAACCTCCTCCTTTTTGAGGAAGTCGGTTGAAAAAGATTTAATTAACTTATGTCAATGTCATATGGGCTGATGTACCCATCATCAGATAAATGAATGTAATATAATGCACACAAATTAAAAATTACAGTTGTATATAAGTAAAATAATTCAATTTTTACACTATTATATTCGGTCAGGTTATGATTTATATTTTAACAGATAAAATTAATTATATCTGAAGATTGAGTACTGAGCCTTAATGTCATAGTAAAAATAATATTTCAACTGTTATCTTA
This sequence comes from Brenthis daphne, assembly GCA_947093115.1. NCBI lineage: Eukaryota > Metazoa > Arthropoda > Insecta > Lepidoptera > Nymphalidae > Brenthis > Brenthis daphne. Next base: position 19,275,644 of record OX352483.1, read on the forward strand.
ATTACATTAAAAAATAATTCTATTTTTTTAAATATAGAGTCTTATACTATTAATGAACTGCCTCGGTAGTCTAGAGGCTAGGATTGGCCTCAGATTCGTAGGTCCTGGGTTCGAGTCCCAGATCGGGCCAAGTTTAATTATTGAGTTTTCTTTTAAGATATTCTCAGTAGTAGGCCGAAGTTGGCGGTGTTTCAGCCCCGTGCCTCGGAGAGCATGTAAAGCCGTCAATCCTACGCTGAACTCTCACCGGGCGTGTCGAATATCATCCCATCGGCCTTTCAAAATAAAAGGAATAGAGAGTGCACTTGTGTCTGCGCGTACACTTGAGCACTATAATATCTCTTGCGAAGTTGGCTAGTCTCAATGAGATTGGCCAACGTGGCCGGAATCGGCCAGAAAGAAATTATTTTTAATGATTACAATTTACTCTTTGCTTATAACTATTACACTCCTACTAAGGAATAATATAGACAGAATATCATAGACCTAATCATGAAGCCATACTATAATGTATTAAAGTAGTATAAAAATAACCATGTGTATAGAAAAATCGGATATCTATATATATAAAAGAAAGTCGTGTTAGTTACTTCGCTTATAACTCAAGAACGGCTGAACCGATTTAGCTGAAAATTGGCAGGGAGGTAGTTTAGAGCCAGGAGAAGGACATAGGATACTTTTTATCCCGTTCGACCGCGTTCCAATTTTTATGATATTTTAATTTTTGGATTTCTCTTAGTCCGGAATAGGTAAGTATTAAAACATATAATTAAAATGTGAGAAAGAAAGATTTTTTCTTTTTATATCTATTTAAAACGTACCTAGCGACGAACCCGAGCGAAGCGAGGGTGAGCCGCTAGTAGTACATAAATGCACTACTATTTTTGACTTTGACATTTATTTTGGCGGACTCCGTCTGTATAATTCTTTAGTCTGAGCAATTACACTAAGGTCCAAATGAAAAAATATTAACATTCGAATATTTTGTTTCAGGTAGTATAAGCTTTCTATGTGAAAGCATGTCATAGTGTCGTGAGAAAGTGAAATATAATCAAAATGACGTTGTGGTATAATCCATCCAGTGTGGCTGTGTGGGCGATAATGAATATCTTAATATGCCTAACGTCTGAAGCACTCTCGGAGGAGAGAGAAGAGCCCCACAAGTATACGATAGAGGAACTTATTTCTACGCATTTTGAAAATAAGCAATCAAATGATCTTGGAATGGATCCTTGTAAAGCTGGTAAGTGGTTTTTTTTTTTCATTGAACAACTAAAATATCTACATATTTTCGAAATACGTATTTATCTTATTGATGTTAATGTGAATTATACTCGTATTGAAATGGTAATTTTCGTTTGTAAGCATATCACTTGAGAGCGGCTGTTATGTTGGTAATATTACGATTTTTTTCTGTCGTTAAAGGAGGAAAGTTTTGATAAATAAAATTCTTTTTTATAAGAAATATTTGTATTATCTCACAGATCTCAAACTCTATTTAATTTTAGTCATGACAAAGTATCTTGGGCTAGCTTGTATTATATTTAAAATATTTTATACGCCTCGTGCGTATCAAACCCGTAATATAATCAGAGACATATTAAAGCCTACAATGCTTTAGAACCATAATAAAGCAATATTTAAAATTAACATAAAATACGTTGATATAATTCTAAGCACATTGCACACATTAAAATTTTATTGCGACCGTGGAAATTACAATTTTCGTCTTCACATCGTCAAAATACACTCATATTTTTCTATAAAAAATATTCTAATATTTACGAAAATTATGATATTTGCGTTTCCTTAAATTACAATCTTATCGTTTCGCTGCCGCGAATTTCAATGGAAGCAGTCGGGATAGGTTTTATCACGAGTTGATTTCAATTTTAGAGCTCTTTAACGCCGCTGTGGAATTTAATATATAGCCGACTTTTTCAGATATTATTTTTTATTACAATAATTCTTAATATAGATTTATTTTTCAGTTAAAAGGAAATTAGAAACCGATTTAGTTACATTAATGAGATACGCAGTTTATTTTGTATAATATTTTTGTGTTGGTGTTTTTTATCTAGGGGAGGTAAAGGTAAAAGGTAGGATTGACGACACGTTTGGCTCAGTTTGTAGGTACCCTACTTACTGCGGGTTCGAGTCCCGCTTGGGGCATTCATTTGTGTGAAGAGCACGAATGTTTGTACTCCAGTCATGGGTGTTTATATTTATGTATAATATACTAGCGACTCACCCTCGCTTCGCTCGGGTTCGTCCCTAGGTACGTTTTAAATTAAAATGGATCAAGTATGTTATCGTTAAGAGATAGACATATGTCAGTATAGAGAGTGTACTAGCGACTCACCCACGCTCCGCTCGGGTTCGTAGATATGTATTAACGGTTAGTATAGATTTCTCAGAGATGAGATTCTTTCTCGCAGTAAAAAGTATCCTATAGGTTGACCCGGATAACCAGCTATCATCACACCAAATTTTAACAAAATCTGTCCAGTGGGTTTTTCGTGATGCGTTTCCAGACAAACAGACAGACAGACAAAAATCAAAAAACTATAGATTCGGCCTCTGTATCGATAATAATGACATGTACAGATAATGTACAGATTCGACTCAGAATTTTATTATGTGTATAGATATTATATATTGATGATGTTCTCCTAGCCGATTCCGGCCACGGCTGCCAATCTCAATGAGATTAGCCAACTGCGCAGGAGATATTATAGTGCTCAAGTGTACGCGCAGACACAAGTGCACTCTCTATTCCTATCACTCTCATACTCCGGTGAGACGACCACTCGACAGGACCGGTGAGAGTTAAGGCGCAGGACCGACGGCTTTACGTGCTCTCCGAGGCACGGGGGTGATACACCGCCAACTTCCCAACTCCGGGCTGTTACTGAGACTTACTATACAGGAAGACTCAATAACTAAACTTGGCCCGACCCGGGACTTGAACCCAGGACCTCCGGGTGTGCAGCCGTACATGCTAGCCACTACACCACCGAGGCAGTTTAGTAGTATTATATATTATATACACGATAGTTCTTTTTAAATGTTCGCTCTTTTTTATAGCAACTTTTATCGCAAACGTTTTCTTAATTACTTATTATATGTATATAAATATATGAGGTTATTTAACGATTTTTATTCTAAAAATATTCTATATCATATTATAACCCAATATAAATAATCCTGTCCAAATAAAATTTGATTATTTCCATAGCATATCCATAGTTTCCGCAATGATTGACGTCACAAGTCATCAAACTTTATCACCGGCAAACGTTCGCTCGTAAATTGAAAACTGGCACTCCATAAGCTTTTAAAGTCAATAACGCCGCCCTCATCAATCCGCCCGTAAACCGGACAAAACCGGACAATGCTCTTTCATATTCCAGACCAACCGTAAAAAGGCCGGCGCCTTTGTTTTGACTACCGAATGGAAATTGCTCCTTTCAAAATTTAATATCATACCTTAATATATTTCAAAGATGACGGAAAACTATTCATTGATTCTCTTTATAGTACATTTAAAGCGTGTTATTTAATTTAACTTTCATATTTAAATTAGACTACTAATTTAAATGTGAATGTTGTTTAAAAGTGAAGTGAAAAAAGTGAAATGTGAGTGAAGATGTGAAAAATTTAAAAGTGAAAAGTGAAGTGTGTTACTTATTCATCTTAACGGCTGGGAGGATTTGGGTAAAAAACGTGGGTTTGATGCTTGTAACTTGTGTAACTTAGTATTACAAGGAAGGAATTTTGAAATATTCAATATTGTTTAACAAGGCATTAAAAATGAAATATAACCACACCATGTTTTTATTCCATCTATTGGTCCATTTGAATCAGTTCGTATTGTTATTGTTAGACATTTGTTAAAATATATTATTATAAAATTCTCAGCTTAAGTCAGAAACCTATCTCACAAAAAAACTCGTTACGCAAAGTGATTTCGAGAAACGCTTTGAATAAAACGCCTCTTCTATAATACTTCATAATTGCTCTGTAAATTGTGGAAAATAATTTATATTACCTTTTACGGACGTGTATAAGTGCGTTTTTATTCGTTTAATCATACTCTTATTATAAATTCGAAAGAAGTTTGTACGTGTGTGCATGTGTCTGTGTGTATGCGTATGTGTGTGCGTGCGTGTGTGTGCATAAATGTGCGTATGTGTGTTTGTGTCTGTGTACGTGCGTTTGTGAATGTGCCTGCGTGTGCATGTTTATTGGAAAGTACACAGATAGACCATGACCCGGGGGCAAGGTTACTGTTAGTAATAAAATTTATTTTTTGTATAATCTTTAAAAGATTATTTTTTAAAATAGTATTATAAATACAAAATATGCTGACAAATATTATAAAATTTAGAATTATATTAATTTTTAATAAGTACCTATAGTCAATGTATTTAGGTGACAGACCCATTTAACTCTCAAATCAGGGAGAAAAAAGCTTTGCGACTCATAAGAGTGTGTATGAATAATGACTACGGAAAAAGCGAAACACTCGATTCTCTGTTTACTCTGAAATGTGCTAACAGTGAAAATATGTGGGTGTTTATTGTATTTTATCCACATTATTATAAAGAGGTATGCTTATATCTTTTGAACTACTTTACGTTAAAGAAATTATTGTATTTATATATAGCTTTAGTTTTTTAAAAATTAATATTTTATTTGAATATTATTCTTATCTAGATGTACTTTAAATAAAACTACTCAAACGAGACACTCTCCTGTGACCATATTTGCTGTAATTTAAAATGTCAAATATACATGTAAATCTAAAAAAAACGTATTATGTATGTATTTTAATTTAGAAATTACATGTTATGAAAGAATATTATAATGTGTTATGAATATCGACAAACTCTTTGCGAACAAACTCAAGTATGAACTGTAAATCGTTAGGCATTAAACCATTTAAGGCATTCAATTTGAGCATATTATAGCTCTCCAAACTGAAACAAACAAGGTTTTTAACTAGGAAAATTAAATAATATGTGTTTTAAAAAGGTCTAAACGCTACACGCACTTGCTCTCACCATATAATATTTAAGAATTCATTTTTACGACATTTACAGGCTGAATGTAAGTAGGGCGACGGCTTTTATAGATAATAGATAGGACATGCCATACGCCGTTAACACCTGCAGCTTTCTCAGAGCTTTGAATTAATAATACTAAAGCTTTCGTATTTTTTTCATATATTTTCACTCTCAGCACATTATCTTCTAGAATGCTTTTGTAAATAGTAAAGTTTAGATATTTTGGGAATTTTTGGCTTTGTGTCGTTACCTAGTTACCTACGAGGGTAAGAAATTAAGTTTATTAGTCATTTATCTACTCGATCTCAAATATACTAGACGAAAAAAAATATTACTTTAATATTTACTCAAAAGTTTTGAACACACAGTAAGCTTTTATGTAGATAATAATAATCATTTAACAGTATTCAGTTTGCAATATTCAGTTATTTTAGTGAATAATTTTTAAATAAAACTAAATTTTCGGATTATTTCGCGGTTTTATTTCGATTTTTGGTTTCCGACATTCTAAGAAAGTATATAAGTAAATAATTTTTAAACATAAATTCAGTTAAATTATTAGTATAACGCAAAACAAAATGAAAAATTACTGCCATACATAAAAAAATACAATAAAATTCTAAATATTTCTTTCCTTACATTGTTGGCATATTTTTTTCGTAACGTCATTAGCATTCATTTAAGGAATAGTACCTATACACAAACCACTTTTATTGATTCCACATTCACTGAATTTCTATTAAGTTAATTTTAATTATTCAATTTTTTCACACTAGGTTTTACAGCAATGTAAGCATTTTTAAACTTTCCGTGTCAAAATATCGAAAACTCATAAAAGTAAGTGGAAAACATAGTAAATATTCCATTTTACATCATAAAAATAATGTAAACATAACTACTGTGCTCTGGTAAAGGATAATTTATGTTTGATAGCGGTTCTTAATTAACAACTAGATCAAGGCAGGTATTATTTCTAGTACACTCATGTTATATTTAGGTATGGGCAGAATCCGTTGCCTCGACGCCGTAGCATTGTACTTAACTGTCGAAACACTATAGAATTACTGTGTGCTTGTTACTCCTTTATGCTGAAAAGGCAGGACGATAGAAATTTGATAGACTATGATCTTTTTTTGATAATGTTGGGAAATGCATTTACGCATACCACCTGTAGATATACAGGTGGTTATGTGGGACTCACGGGATAGAAAAGTCAGTACTACCCAAGAAGTTGCTCTGGCGGTCCACTCTGCTGTCAGAGAAGTGCCAGGAGCAACCCGCATGGTCCACCGCTCACCGAGGTGAGTCACCTCCCTGTGCGTCTCTTGGTTGCACGCCCGGCTGCGTTACTGGACGATAATGAACCTCCCCACCATGACAAAGTGAACATGTAGGGGAGGAGGAGTGGGTGTTTGATACACTATGACCTGAAGTAACATATAGGCTACTATTATTTATAAAAATTGCCAAAAGTTGGCGCTCCCTGTATATAATATTGTCAATACAAAAAGCATCTACGTGAATAAGTCGCTAGTGACAGATAATATTGTGAATCAGATAAATTCATCTCAGTGACAGTGAAATATGATAATGAAAGCGTTTGAAGTTAAAATATACAAGCTAAATCACATTAATATTATAAATGCGAAAGTTTGGATGAATGTTTGTTACTCAATTACACTAGAACGGCTGAACGAATCTGGATGAAATGTGGCACAGAGATATATTTAGTTTGGTGACACACACGTTATTTTTATCCCAGAAAAATGTACGGTTCCCGTGGAATAGATAGATTGTTTTTGTTTTTCATTAGGAAAGAACCCAAGCGAAGCGAGGGTGAGTAGCTAGTTCTTTATAAATTAGTGTTAATTTAAACTACAAAATTCAGAAAATAAAGTGCGAACAACAAAATATATTACAATTTAAAATGAAAATTTTCCCGACAACATTGATATAGGGTTTGGCAACGTGTTCGTGTTTTCAATTTCACAAAAAGAACGCACTCTTCAAATAAATCCTGGGCCGGTTAAGTTTAAAAATGGCGGACGTTAGGCTCGACCGTACTTTTGTACATGGGATGGCTGTTTAGCATTTTTTCTCAGTGAATAGACATTCCACATTACATACAGGCAGTAAGAAACAGCTCTTAAGATTATATTTACATACATTATGAAGTATCCCATTTGTTATTCGTGACTTTGTTTAGTGTTGTTTGTTATGTAGTAACTTCCTACTATACATTTTATTATAATATAATATAAATAATTTTCGTGAAAATCGGTTAATAAGAATTAAATTAAAATAAAAACAAAGACGTAGCTTCACCGACTTTAAAAAGAAGGAGGTATTTGTTTTTTTTTTCTGTGGGTATGTTTCTCAATATATCCGACAACTACACCGATTTGCATAATTTTTTTTTATGTATAGGTTTTACATTAAAGGTAGTCCCTTAATAATAAAAAAATCTGATTTTAAAATCGGTGTACCTTTTTTGCTATGTAAGTGTATGTAAGTGTAGTCTATATTGTTCTTTAACCCTTAATATATACCTATTTCCTGGTATTACTAAAGATATCCGCCTAAAACGACTCTATGTATCTACAAACATTTCTACTGTAGAACAGAATATACTAATTTCGCGTCTCTACCGTGTGTGACGCGTGGCAGACAGACATACTGTAGCCTGTAGTACTCCACTAATAAAGGATGACGGGCGCTACGCATGTCATTCAGGGAATGAGCATGTGATGGCTATATGATTACATCTTTGTTGCCAACTTTATTACATTTTCTACTGACAATTTTTCTACAACAGTGAATTTTCAAATACTAATTTGTGTATTTCTCTCTAATTTTTACGTTATTTTCCTTTAGAATGGACATATACAGCACTTTTTGAATATAATCGTTTGTAGAGCTCATTTATCTCAAGAGTCTTAAAAAACTCAAGTTATGATGGCCCTCAATTAATATTCTTTTTTCTTATTATTTATTTTATTATTATGCTCTCTTACTTAAATTCATAACGAACGAACATTATGTGTGTTATTACGTTGAAATATTTTTTTTAATACACAGAACTATCTAGTTCCATGGTATGCTACGAGTTCTTCATTTTTATATTGACGACACGTTTGACTCAGTTTGTAGTGACCCTACTTGCTGTGCCAGCGGTTGCGGATTCGAGTTCAGGTGGGTGTATTTATTTGTGTGATGAGCACAAATGTTTGTACTCCAGTCATGGGTGTTTACATTTATAATATGTATGTATTTAAAGCTATATATGTGTAGTGTATCAACTTTCTGGTATCCATAACACAACCCTCGTAGCTTACCATTTAATTATATGGTGCTATTGTTTATTTCCCAACATATTTATATTTATTAATTTATTTAAAATTAATCCGGAAGAATTTTACAAGTCAACTCAGTTATCGAGATGATCCCCAAGATATCAGCAATCAAATTATAAACCTATACACTAGTGGAAGATATTAATAATACGTATCATCTAAGGCTATAGCAATTTTGCTTAAATTTAACATCATTCCATTTTTATTGTAAAGTGTACAATTTTCCTTATGTGCCCATAAACGTACGTTGCCAATTGTTGGCAGAAACGTCGTAAAAACCTTATAACCCTCCCAGATTCGAGCTTTATACTCATAAGAGATTGCTCCTTCCAAATGTGTGTCATATTGGTTTGCAAATGAATTTATTATTATAATTCTAACTATTGATACTACTCATACATTGATATAGATAATATGTTATAGTGAGTGATAATACTAAAACGAATTATTGGGTCTTATGTACAGAAATTCTTAATTTTACCTAAAAAACGATAATTTTAATATAATAAGATTAAATATTATAATTTATTCCAAAAACTTTGTAGATATCATTAAAAAGATCTACAAAATAGGAGCTCACAGACAACAAACAGCCTAAACCGCTAGCTTTATAAACATTAAATTTTGGACAAGAGTTTCTTATAAAACAAAGGTTTTTTTGATCATTCATTCCCATAAAGGGTTTAATTAGGGAATGAAAGTTCCCCAACGTGCGTTCACCTTATTGTGGTCGCGCTCATTAGCGTCCGGCAACCCAGCCGGGCGCAAAGCCAAGAAACGCACTGGGAGGTGGCCCATTTTGTTAAGCGGTGTACCATGCGGTTTGCTCCTGGTACTTCTCTGATAGCAGAGTGGACCGTGGGAGCAACTCCTTGGTTGTGTGGTCTGCTTCGTGAGATCTGCCGTCGGGGCCTCGTGGTTGAGAGCGTACGCGATCCTGCGACGCTCCATTAAGACGGGGGAGAGTTTGTTGGGTTTAAGTGGATAGAAATATGAAATTATATCTAAAAGCTTGTACTTATAATTCGATGAGCAATTCTTCTAGGCACAGATTTTAGTAGAGTATAGAGTTAAAAATAAAATTTTTAATCACAAGTGACCTATTGAAATTATACATGATTTGATTTCCCATAATCATTTCCAAATGAAGATTTTTTTAGGATAAACTACGAAACTTCGACATTTTTTGAAAGACCTTATAAGCCCTTTAAGTCTGTTTTATGCTAGTTATTCATTAAGCCTTCCTAGTATTTATTATTCCTTTATGAAGCTAAAATGACGCTAAACTCTTTCACTTTAAAGCTCAAAATACATAAACTAGATTTACACTTCTGTATCAGGTCCAACCAGACCTCATTATAAATGGCTAGAATTTTACGCTACATTTAATTTTAAGTTTATTTTAGTACTGACATTGACCTAAAATTTATTGCAGCTATTTTTATTCTCTTTAAATAGGTACAATGTTATCGTTGAACTTAAAGGTTTTATGTATGTGGATAAAATTGTAGATTTTAAAAGAAATAGCCCGAAAAATCGTCTTTAATTGGTTGTAAAAATTCATTCGAACCTAGCTTTAGCCCGCAGCTTTTTCCTTTTGTGTTATTTGCAAATAAAGATAGCATTTACTTAATAAAAATATTATAGCTTTGTATAACATAAAGATTTGAGAATACCAGTTTTAAAAATATATAGGTGACAAACAAACAAATAATATTATATTAATTGTTTGGGTCCTATTACTATGTTTATATATGTAACTTGATTAGTTCTTAGCTAAATAATTTAGCTTGATTCCCCATACAAACTTTCATCCCCCTTTTTTCCCTTAAGGGATGATTTCCGGGATAAAAAGTATCCTATGTCTTTTCCAAGGTCTCAAACTATCTTCTTATCAAATTTTATCTAAATCGGTTCAGTACATCTAGAGATTACCCCCTACGTCACAAACTCACAAACTTTACCTCTTTATAATATTAATATAGATTATTACAATAATTGTTACGTTAAATATTCCTTTAAACAGAATAACTTATATGTAATAACCAAAGGCATTTTTATGTATTCTAACAAAATATATCATGATATTAGTAAAAACTTTAGTATTAGTAAAAATCATTTTTTTTTAAAAGGAGTTGAATAAACTAAGAAAATAATAGTTTTGGAAGTATACATTTAAGGCAAAGTAAAATTTAGTTCTCATTAAGAGCTTAATGTCTATCTCGTCATGAAAGTCACTAAAGAATTGTAAATGCATTCATTTTTCCATACATATGTAACTTATATTTTCCCTGTAGTTTACAATCTCCTTTTTCTAACATAATATATTTTTTAATATGGGACCACGTAGTATAATGAAGTAACCTGTAACTCTACGAGTACATCTACTGCTAGCATATATTTGATTCTAATATTTTGGTTCTAATGGACTTATAGTTGGTAGATTAAGAATATATGTTATTTTATAATTATATTACAATGATAAGAATGCATTATACGTAATAATTCGTTCCTATATATTATTTAATTTCAATTCGTAAATTATGTAAGACATTTTCAGTACTATATTTAGAAATTATTTCCTTGTTTTTCTTTATTGCATTATATTTATTATATACTAACATATATTAAGCTCTATATAAAGTCCCATTGCTGGCTACGGGCCTTCCTTTAATACGAGTGAGATCAAGCCATAGTCCACCACGCTTGGAAATGATTCGCACATGAAAATATCAGAGGTGCGAGACCCGGGATTTGAACCCACTTCATTCGATTTCCTAAGCGAGTGCGTTATTACTATACATATTGCTGAAACGTGTGCGAGAATCGAATTTGTTATTGCCGATGTAGATAGATGTAGATTCTATAAATTTATTTTAACACAAAACCATTTTTAAATTAAATCAAATCAAATATATCTGAAAAACTAAAACATTTCAACGGTTTTTCGATGTTGTTATAAATATCAATATAATTGTTGCAAAATGAAAGTAAAAATATTGAAGTATAAATTGAAATCCAATGCCTATTCAAATATTAATCCTTTGAAACTGCTTTCAAAAGATATATAAATTCGCCTAAATTATGAGAAAAAGGTCTTAATATCGTTAAGCTCATTGAAATTTTAAGCAAACGATAACTCGAAAAGTTGTAAATACTTTCGTTTGAGCACAAATGTAGAAGGAAAAATATGTTATAATATTTGCATTTCTGTTTGTGTTTACTCACTTCTCTTGCTATTTAATCATTATTTAGTGATATATTTGAAAGGTTTTTAGGCATTATTTTAAAAAGAAAAAAAAAGAAAATCACTTGACACACAGAGAAGAAAAAAGTCCTGAACAGTTTATGTACAGATAACATATTTCCTTCATATTGTATCTATAGAGTTGCATCATATTTCATTTGTACAGTGTAACGAGAGCTCAGTAAAGTATAAATATTTACTTTTGCTAGATAAATATCTCAATGTCTATACTCTCTCAAGCCCCGAGCTTTCAGCAATGGAACTTATACTTGTAATCAAGCTGGTTCAACTAGTTTTATACTGTAAAAAAATAATAATAAATTGTAGTAATTTATATATAAATAGGCACACAAACCCATCGATCCATTTTTCTCCTCTGTTTGTCGATAGATATTCTTTTTTTTTTGTTTAATAGATATTGATGAGCTTTAGTGTTATCATTTTTTTTTTTGGAAATAGTTATTTTTTTACAAATAGGTATTTTTTATATAACAAAAATCCTAAGCATATACGTTTTTCTCAAATTTCCTTAATGATTATGATCGAATTTCAAGCATTGGAAGAAGTTGACTAGTTATATATAATAGAGAAGTTCCATTGTTTTTATTTTTGCCACAAATTTATATACAATTAAAAGAATAATACATTTAAAATATATTTAAATAATTTTTTGTTATAAAAAATTTTTTGTTTCCCAAAAATTGTTAAATTTTTGAACGATATTAAACTATTTTTAAAACTTATTGTTAGTGACGTCTTATATTCGTTTGACGTTATAGTGCAGGTTGGCGAACTTCACATGTCTTTTGAAAACTTGCCAGGTCCTCTCAGACATGCAGGTTTCCTCGCGATGTTTTGCTTCTCCGTAATAATGTTGGAAATGATTCGCACATGAAAAAATCAAAAATGCGAGACCCGGGTTTGAACCCGCTTCGGTGTGCTTTGCTTTGTATCGGCTGGCACCGACTTCCAAATTATTTGATTAGGTATGTATAGTAAATGAAAACTACCAATCAGTTATTTTTTACTTTTTAGTGCTTTTGTTTGAATTCGGTTTTTATTTTTTTGTTAAAAAGTTTTTATTTTTCCCTTTTTAGTGTAGACAGTAGTAGCAAAGTAAGAATTCTAACGTGTTAAGCTTGTCAAATCAAACAAAATAAGCCCAAACCCAAAGTATCTACTATTAGCCGTGGAAGAGTTTCACCTATTCACCTTACCATCCTGGCCTTACCATCAGATCAGGTCAACAATACCGAACCACTGTACTATCATCGGAAATAGAAACACTTGCAAAGTTTCAAGTCAATATGTCAATTAGAAGTAGGTTAAATTCATCATTAGCTATTTTTCCACCTTTAGGGGTGGTATTTTTTTTTGAAATTTAAATGGGACTAATCTGGAAGTATACACTTTCAAACAATATAAAAATTGTCCAAATCGGTTAATAAATGACGAAGTTCTGAGGTAACAAACATAAAAAAAAATACAGCCGAATTGAGAACCTCCTCCTTTTTGAGGAAGTCGGTTGAAAATAGTCCTGAAAATCTAATAATAGAATACGATGAGTAAATATGCAACATGAATAATTCGTTCATTCACACGCCCTTTTGGAAAACGCTGGACTGAACTTTGGACCGATCCTAACTCACCAGGTTTCAGCTAATTAGACGAGATATCACCACGTTTTCTTTTCTAAAGATATAATTTAAAAATATTAATCTAATCTTTATAAATAAAACCACTTTAAGAAATAAGGTATTATTATTTATTAAGCCAAAAGTTGAAGGTAATTTCGATAATTACTTTTTAAAAATAGTATCTCTTTTATACGACTTCCAAAATCACTTAACAACTCTTAGATTTTTTTTTAATTTGGAAAAAATTCTGGAACTTTATAAGGCCATATATAGCTGCCCCTTGAGGTATACCCCTAATTGGTTCACATTTGGCAAAATATCACGTAAAATACACGCATAATGATATATTTGTTCGAAAAAAATTATCGTTATTTTTTGACTTCGGTCAAAACTCCAAAGATTTTGAATTTAACAATAAACTCATTTAGTTTCTTTGCCTATTTAAAAATGTAGTTTTCCAGGCAGCATTTTTTGAGTTTTTAGGTTTTAGATTTATATTATATTATTTCAAAAGCCTAAATTTTTATTAAGCACCTCGTAGGTACTTCTTGAAAATGATCTAAAAATACAAAAATATTTTAAATTCTATTTTTTCGAAATATGTCTCTTTCCCACCTTTTAACGTATCCTTTCCCACCCTTCTTTTTAGAGTTCAGAGTGTAAGTATGTTTGTATGTTTGCTCTGTGTAATTACACAGATATTATACTAGTAAGCATCTCGCTTGGACAAAGACATAGTAGCTCGCTAGTCTTGTATATACTTAGTGTATTGCATGAAAATAATTTTACTAGCCACAAGGAATTTAGTTGCTACAAATTACAATGGAATTTTTCTTTACCTAAAACCATATTTTATTACTTACGACAAAAGCACTTTCAAAGGCGATCTTTGTTATCGGTACAAAAAGTCCTGGATTAAGATAGATGTTAGACAACACGTCTTAGTATCTTGATAATAAAGGATATATTTGCGTGATATGCCCATCCCACTTCGTGTATGGACACGCAAAGCTCCACTTCATTTACTGATATTGTATACGAAAGGACGTTCGACAATAAATGATGGTGTTGAACTATAATATCGATAGTGATGTAATTATTTGGGAAATAAATCGATACCACCTTTAGAAAAATTTGTAATTATACATTGAAGCTTCTAAGTTTTAATTAAGAACTTGCGACTCACCCTCGCTTCGCTCAGGTTTCATCCCTAGGTATGTTCCGACGTATGGAATAGATTTTTTTCCATCTATTTTATGTGAATTTTTCGAAGTTTATTAAAACTTTTAAGTATTAACTATTAAGTTATTCTGCTATTCGGGGTGAAGACATATCCAACGAAATAAAGATCATCAAAGTCGGTCTAGCAGTTCTCGAGTTATAAGTATTTAACAAACTCGACTTCGTTTTATATTTTAATTAAGAATTTAACTACAGCAAATAGATTAATAAGTCATTTGCCCCTCAGTTGTTCAATTAAAATATAAAATAACTAGCGAAAAATAAAATCAAATATATCCCACGAGAATCTTACATTTTTTCCGGAATAAAAAGTAACCTATATGCTATTTCAGACTATAATTTATCTCTGTGCTAAATTTCATCCAAATCCGTTCAGCCGTTCTGGCGTGAAAGAGTAACAAACATCCATACTCACAAACTTTCACATTTATAATATTAGTAATTAGTATAGATTAGTAAGATATAATACAATTTCTTCATCAACAGTCTCATAATAATAAAACATATTCAATATACATGAAATTTCATTGGAAGGAAATTCTATTAATACAATTGATAGCAATGCTTTTGACGAACGAATACAAAAAGGTATTCAATTTTTGTCTTATTTTTGCTTCTGACGAATCGATTTTCATGTTTTTTATAAGTTACATTTTGAGATTGTTACAATTTTTTTATAAGTATTTATATGTTATATTTTCATGGCTGTTTCTGTTTAAATTTGAATGCAATTGTAATAAATATTATAATAAAACCTGAATTGTAATCATCACCAGCGGGAAGCGTAACCATTTTACGATCGCAACTGTCCAAGCCTAGCAAATATATTGTGTTCAATGTTTCGTCGAAAATATGTGAGTACAGGTGCATTCGAATTTGGCATAGAGTAAGCTTTTAAATATAAATAAAAATAAAACGCGTTAAATAATACACTTTTATATAAATATCCAAAATGCTATTGAATTTCTTCGTCAGTTTTTTAGGATCAATCATCGAGGCATATTTGTTCTGAGTTTTAAATAAATAAGAGAATTTATTATAGTAAATTTAACTCATATGCTACCAGCGACTTACCGTATTCGCACGGATGCGTCTCTAGGTACGAATTATTTCGTAGTACATTGTTTTTATACATGCAACTCTGTTGGTTTACGCAGCGTACACCTGCTGTTGTCGTTATCATAATTTCCGAGGTCTGCATCGTCATATTTCAGCTAATTTACACAAAACCGTAATCAATTATATAACAATATATTAATCTTCGTCGTAAATCACTCCGATCCGTTGCCGAAAACCGTATGAAAATCCGTTCGGTAGTTTTTGAATTTATCGCATTCAGACAGACAGACACGGCTGAGTGACTTTTGTTTTATTATATGTAGTGATGATCTTATATTAATTAATGAATCATATAAATAAATAAAAAGTAATAATAAGAATGGTTTTATCTTTGTAGATAACAAGCTAATGTATCGACATTGACTGGAACCTCAACAGAAGTCTGCGACGTAGTATATTGTGCTAATTAGAAATATCGCACAGTATTACCGCCGACATTAATCGTTGGCTTACTATTACAAGGTTCTATGTTAATTTTAATGAAGTTTAGTAATTTTTACATAGAACTTCGTTATTTTGTTATCGTAAAAAAAACATAGAACTATGTAAAATTGAATATTTTGTAGTTATAGTGCCGCTATCTAGTGGTTTGTTTTTGCAAAACTGTAGCTAATGACACATAGAACCTTGTAGCATTCATAACTAAATAAGTACTAAAATTGTAACATACGACCTAGTAATAGTGAGCCAACGATTTTGTTTAAGCAAACAACGCAAAAAGAATTTAAAAAAAGTCTATCGTAGGACTACACGTCAGAAGTGAAAGCTTCTTAGCTTCATAAACTTGTAAACAATATTTTTGGATTGCTAAGAAATATTTTTAGGAAGTATTTTTTATTAGAAATTATTTTTATCATCGTATTAATATAATAATAAAATTTTCATTTATTGCGCTGATTTACATGACAAAGAATGATTTTTATCTGCTAGCAGAAGCCGCGGCTACGCTCGCGTTATATATACAAAAAAGCCCTTGGCTTTATGTTATACAGCGACCCTCGCAACAATATTGTTCATACAAAAATACTAAATGCACCTCTTAGGTGTTGAATTTTAAAAAACGCTGGAATACGTAACTCATTATTTTTGCCGTATACTCAATTCATACGAAGTTTCATGCAAATATGTCCAAGGAATAAAAAGTTTCATACAAACTTTTATCCCCTATTTCACCCCCTTGGGGATTGAATTTTGAAAAATCCTTCCTTAGTGGATGCCTTCGTCATATAAGGAATACGTGGGCCAAATTTCAATTTTCTAGCCTGTGTGTTGATACATCAGTCAATCACTTTTGCGTTTTATATATTTTTATAAAATATACCGGCGTCACTATCTGTCTCGCTCACACTTCGTAAAACTTTAACGTCACTATGTATCTGAGCGTGACGGTCACGCCAAAAAATGCCCAATGTACCTAAAAAAGTTTTCACTACAATAATTTTATTTTTGTAATTCAGAATTTTATCATCCCTTCTACATTAGGACATTTCCATGATACCTTTGATACCATGATACGTTGTTACATTGTGATTGAAATTACTTAGATTCGTATTCTTATTATGTCAAATCAGATGCTAGTGAGGGAAAAATTGTTCATAAAATTCATGAAGATTAACCGACAAACGAACGAAGAAAAATAAATAAAAGTTCTTACATATAAATATAATAAACTTTTGCCATAAAGTAGTTCCCATCACTAGTACAGCGGAAACTGGCGGCTCGTTTACGAACGCAACTGTCCAAGCTTAGAGCGTACTATACATCCCATTGTGTGAACGTTCATTGGACATGTATCAAAATGAATGAGTACAGGTGGGAATACAATGATAAGAGTAATAATTTAAAGTAACATAGATTGGCTTATATTTTGATTTTTTACTTTAATTGAGAATATATATATATACATATACATATATATATATATATATATACATATATATATATATATATATCGCACAGTATTACATTTAATAAAATTCTGATTCGATTATCGATATTTTTTTGAAAATCTTTTTGAAATAGTCATTATTATCGATACAGAAGCCCAATCTATAGTTTTTAGAATTTTCGTCTGTCTGTCTGTCTGGAAACGCATCACGAGAAAACCACTAGATATATTTTGATGAAATTTTCTATGATGATAGCTGGCTATCCGGGTAAACATATAGGATACTTTTCACTGTGGGAAAATATCTCATCTCTGAAAAATCTATACTAAATGTTAAAACGTAACTAGTAAACTGTATAATAGCTAAATTTGTGACATATTATTATAAAAAAATATGGATTTTGCTGAAATTAAAAAACACTTTATAAACGAAGAACTACAAAAATTACTAGGAGAGACAGAGAATATGTTCTCTCTTTGTTACTTTATGATCGAAGAGAACAAATAAAAAAATCATATTTTGTAATGTATATATCATGGCAGTCGTATTTGTGTGTGACATATCCGCCAATACGTTACAAATTAAGTCTTCTAACCTAATTTAGATATAATATAAACGTTATTACCATTACATCCAAAAAAAGAAGTGAAGAAAATAATACCGAAGCAAAAGTAACAAGTATTATCACTAAATAATAATAAATAAATAAAATTAAAAAAAACTTATATTTCTCTAAAAAAATACAGTGCATTATATATATATATATATATATATATATATATATATATATAATACTAAGCATTAATTTAAATTATCATTTCTATTTAAGAACCCCTAGGGTGAAGACCTGCTCCAGAGAATGCCAGTTATCTTTATCTTGCTCTACATCTATCCAGCGAGGTCCTTAATTAAATAATAGAGATTTGTAAAAACAAGTTAAGTATGATTTTAAATAAAAAACAAATGGTACAAATAAAGTTCCGCTTTAAAATTTAAAAATTTTTTAACGTTTGTATCGGTGACAGTACTATAGTCAATCGACAGGAGTGCCCCACTCTATTCATCGATAGGTCTATGGGAAATGTTCAATAAAGACGGACACACATACATCTCTCATGCTCTGTTATTATTATGGAATTTACTACTGCATACATTAATATCAATTAAGTATACGGAAGTAAGGCAGTGTGGCCCAGTGGTAACGCGCTCGCTTGGGTAACCGAGTGAAGCGGGTTCAAATCTCAGGTCTCTCACCTCTGTTATTTTCATGTGCGAATCATTTTCAACATTATTACCACTTATCTTACGGTGTAGGAAAACATCGTGAGGAAACCTGCATGTCTAAGATAACCTAACAAGTTTTCTAAAGATATGTAAAGTCCGCCAACCCGCACTTGGCCAGCATATTGAAGATAGGCCCGTGCCCAGCAGTGGGACGACCATTCTCTTTCACACAGACACCATCGTCTCTTTGAGTCTTTAGATGAATAAAGTCTATGTCACTCACCAGGGCATAGGCTATCTTTTATGGAAAAAATCATAATCCATTGTCTCAATTTACTTCGTAGAAAAAAATAAACCAACGAGCACACTTCACCATTATAATATATATTAAGTTATTCTATAAATGACACTACATACATACTATGTAATATGTAACACTATTGAGTCGTCTCCTCTTTACCTTACGTCGCAAGTTCCATTTCTCTTTTACATTTCTACGCAAAACATAGCAAAATATTGCTTCTTATTAATATGACTTTATTAAATTTAATATAAGAAAGATTTGGTGCTCTTCAAACAGTACATAAAATAAAAACACAATATTGAAGAAATTAATAAATATCTTACTTCACAAAATATAAATACGTACCTACTTCATAAAATTATGAAAAGTTTTGCAAACAAATTATTATCTATCTATGTATATACTCGTACATAATATATAAATAATGATGAAATATTTTCGTTCTTAGACGCATCACTTGAGAACGGCTGGACAGATATAGATTATATATTTTTTTTTGAATGCTCGTGACAGTCCCAACAAAATTTGTAGGAAAAATTTTTTTCACCAAATATTGGGAAATTCGGGAAAAAATGAAAGTGCTTTTTTCTTTTGATTGTTGTATTAATTTTCAAATCACAAACTATTGCTTAGACACATAGTTAGAATGAAGAGTCTTAAGAAGTCATCGTTTATGTAGCATTAGCTACAAATAAATTGTTTAAATCTTATTATTGTTCATTACTGATAACCTTATCACGGTTCTGAGAATTCATTTATGCACAGCATAGTATTTATCTATTGACTTATAAATTATATTCACAAAGTAGTGCATCAGCTTGGTATTCATTGTCTGTCAATTTGAATAAAATTAAATCGGTTGATTTTTTATAAGCTATGGTATTTTGTAAAATTTTTTGATTGGCTTTTTGTGCCATCTTTCGTTATTTTCTTTTTAACAGGTTAGCATCAAGAGATGTTCAAAATAATTACACTGAAAATTTTAAGAAAATTTGCCCTTGTACGTGGAATGAATTTTGAAAGTTTTGAGTGATTTTATATCTTTTTAATTACAAAGTTATTAGTAATATTATTTTTGCAATGACGGGTATACCCGAGACCATAGCACTCGTAATGGTGCCGAAATATCCGGAACTCATTAAAGTTAGTTAAAAATATGGTAAATATCCCGTTTTACATCATAAAAATACTATCAGTAACCATAAAAATTTAAACACTTATATTTATAACATATCTAATGACTATCCTTGAACAGCTTGTTGCATGTCCCGTGAGAGCAAAGTATTGATACCGAGATAAAAAGTGCCTATGTCTGGCCCATACATTATGATTATTACTATCGATCCTTAACTCCGTTGCTGCAAAGAAGACGGAGACGACAAAAGACATATCATCATACATTTTCACACTTATACATATACATATATAAATAAAGTGTAATTTTCGTCTGTTCGTTTCTACTAGTGGCAAGAGAGCTAGCTCGTTTTTCAACTAAAAAATCGACACTTTATCGGTGAAACGTAGCTACTATTCTTGCCACAATTCCACGGGAACATGACTTGTACATTAAATACTAAGCGTACATTTTTTTGTAAATAAAATAAGTACCTATGTGTGTGTGTATATATATATATATACAAAAAATATTTTTTGTGAAACATCTGTATAAATATTATAAATGTAAAAGTTTGTGAGTATGTATGGATGTTTGTTACTCTTTTATGCCAGAACGGCTGAAAGGATCTGGATGAAATTTGGCACAGAGATAGATTATAGTCTGGAATAACACATAGGCTACTTTTTATATCGGAAAAATATACAATTCCCGAAGAATAAATTTGTTTTTGTTTCTCTAAAGGTGAACCTGAGCGAAGCGAGGGTGAGCCTCTAGTATTATAATATACCTAAAACAGTGCACATTCTCTTAATATTTAAATAAACAGATAATATATTAAAAAGTCACAATATTACACTTATGTTAAAAAAAAATTAGAATAAAGAAATATGTAAAGAAAATAATCAAATTATCATTAATAAAAATATATATAACTTTCGTATTAAGTGTAAAGAAGCGCGAAATATCGCGGCGATGACAGCTCGGCTTATATTCACACACTATTGATCATAATGTGCGAGAAAATTGAAATTATGTACGCACTGTTTGTTAGAGATTGGTAAATAAGAAAATAAAACAAATATTATAGAAAAAACGTTTGTGCTTACTAATATCAAAAAATACTTATGTGAAAGTGAGAAACAATATAATGTGCACGTCGAAGTAAAAAAGGTACTCATTTTCCTGTTCTAATATAGCTTGGATGTACAATATCAATTAAATTCATGTTCTACAGATTCATACGAAAGTCATAATAATAATAATATAGTGAAGTCCGCCAACCCGCACTTGGTCAGCGTGGTGGACTATGGCCTGATCCCCCTCGTATTACAGGGAAACCCGTGTCCAGCAGTGGGACGTTAAAAAGGGCTGAATATAATACAAGCAAAACCATTCAGAATAGCTAGTTATATAAATCAATATTCAAATATCATCATAACTTGAATCTACAATTCAAGCACTCGCCTAACGACTAGGCAAGGCGGGGCGACAATTGTAATTCGTCCTGTCTAAAAGACTGGCGTCAGATGATAATTCTAAAGTTGGCTCCAAAACAGCAGTCTCAGTCGTCTCACATAAAATACGTATGATACTTAAATGCACGATTCTGTCTTAAAGTGGATTAGAATTATTTAAAGCTCTAGCAAATAAGCTTTACTTCCTTTGAATTGCTTAATAGAGTTCGCTTGAAGGATAAGTCTGCTCTGCCTGTCAGTCTGTCCATAAGGAATTTTATAAGCTGTAAACTCTTATGAAATGGAGTCGTTCTAAAGAGTTGATATTTACAAAATACCTATGTGTTTTTGTATCAAATTTACTAACTTAATAGAAAATATATTAAAGAAATAATATATAGTTAGAAATAAAAAAATACGCCGATCACGTGTTGGAGTTAACCATATTAAACACTAGCGACTCACGCTCACTTCGCTCGGCTTCGTTCCTAGGTTCGTTATAACGATTAGTATGGAATAAATAGAATATATATTAGTAATCACAATATCTATATATAAAACAAAGTCGGGTTTGTTACAACACGTAACTCGAACGAACTGCTGGGCTGATTTTTATGATATTTGTTTTGTTTGATTTGTCTTCACTCCGAATAGCAGAATAACTATTAAAGCATCGGCAAAATACACGAAAAAAAAACAAAAAAAAACAAATGTATCCCACAGTAAGCGTCAAAACTTACCTAGGGACGCACCTTTTTTTTTTAACGTTGGGAAATGCATTTACGCACGAGGTGTGGGACTCACCGGCAAAGCCAGTACTACCCACTAAAACCCAACAAAACCTTCCCCCGTCTTAATGGGGCGTCGCAGGATCGCTTACGCATTCAACTACGACGCCCCGACGGCAGGTCTGCCGAAGCAGACCACAACAACCACGGGGTTGCTCCACAGTCCACTCTGCTATCAGAGAAGTACCAGGAGCAGCCCGCATGGTACACTGCCCTACGAAGAAGGCTACCTCCCACCGAAGTGGGCCACCTCCCTGTGCGTTTCTTGGCTTCGCGCCCGGTTGGGTTGTCGGGCACTACTGAGCCCCCCCCCCCCACCACGACAAAGTAAACGCACGTTGGGGGGGACCTAGGGACGAACCTGAGCTAAGCGTGGGTGAGTCGCTAACACATATTATACTATATACAAACTTTCATCCTCCGTTTCACGCCTTTAAGGGATGATTTCTGGGATAAGAACTATCCTATGTCCTTTTCAGGGACTCAAACTATTTTATCTAAATCGGTTCAGCAGATTTTTAGTTTATCCATTACAAAAAAACATACAAAAAAAACTTGTTTTTCTCTTTATAATAAATCTTTAAATGATGGTACAGAATCTTCACTAAATCCAATATAAGATATATAAGAATAAGATAGTAGTGTTTTAAATGTTAACTCTAATACAATTAAAGCGACTATAAATAACTTTATTTAAATAATCGTCGATCTAGATATTATTTCTCTAGATATCTAGATATCTTTGTTATACATATATAAATTTCGAACAAACCTACTAAATTTGTTGATAATTTCTTTTATTATATAACTAAATTCTTATATTTGATTGAATATAAGTTTTTATTTCAGTAGCGATATATATATATGTATATATATATATATATATATATATATATATATATATATATATATATATTATGCTACACGTTTTACCTTCACTCTATATTCAACAGCATCCTATGAAGATGAAGACATGATAGTGAATAATAGCTAGCATTTCTAAGAAACACACATATGTATCTATTCTATAATATTCTATAATACTATAAAGAGGAAAAATTGGTTATTCTTTGTTTGTTTGTTTGTATCGAATAGGCACAGATAAATTTGGTAAGAAGATAGTTTGAGATCCTAGGAAGGACATAGGATAGTTTTTATCCCGGAAATCATCCCTAAAACGGGTAAAAATTAGGGTGAAAGTTTGTATGGGGAAGCAATCTAGGGACGAAACCGAGCTAAGCGAGGGTGACTCGCTAGTATTTTATATATCAAGAGTTTTTCCACTGAGCGATTTAACTCCTTAAAAGTTTATATATAAAATACCGCACTGTAATGTAAATACTCGTAAGTATTTAATAATATTCAAGTCAAATCAATTTGCAATAAATCCTTCCAGTTAACAACTTGGCCTGCCTCCAAAATGAAGACACAAATAGATTTCTGTTGGCAATTAACGACGAACACGAAACATGTCCGCAAACAACCCCTAAAATGCAATAAAATTCCAACCCCCAGTAATAAATTTTAAAGTTCATTTTAGAACTTTGCCATTTGCTCTTTAAATATCTGTACTACGAAGCCATCGCGCATTTTACTATCTACTGTAACTAACGTATTAAGTTAGCGTAATATATGTAACTAGTAGTACTCGCGGCTTCGCCCGCGTTCAAACTATTAAAAAACAAAATCTTTGAAGCACCACCTACCGGGTCCAATTGTGTTTTCAAATCATCCAGGAGTCCATTGAAATATGCACACAAAATTTTATCCAAATCGGTCTAGGACTTTAGGAGGAGTAAGGTGACAAACACACGTACAGAAGAATTATACATATTAAGATGTAAAGCATTTTCCGCTTCATATTAATTATTTATGTAAATATTTTTCCTTAACCTTTTATTTTTCAATCTTTTTAGGCAAAAATTTCAAAAAACATCCATTATCTGATCCGATCGAAGTTTTTGGATGCTTTTCTGTGATTGTACCTCTTTTTTCTTAAACAAAATTTATTATTAGACTGTCATACTCGTAGCACTCTAAATATTATCACTTCGCTAACGAGTATCGAATGTAATGAAAAATAGTATGGGTAGCATATTTTAAAGACTATTCATGAGCTCCGAATAATATTAAAGTTTGCTTAATAATTAAGTGTAGTTATTATAAAACAAATTGTTCGCTACTCTGTCTCCTCTATCACTTTATATTCAAAGTTAACGAAATCTGAATAAAGTAAGCATTCATCTATATAACACTGCTTTTTGCTCGTGAAATGAAACACTGTCCGTCCCTATTATA
This sequence comes from Brenthis daphne, assembly GCA_947093115.1. Lineage (NCBI taxonomy): Eukaryota > Metazoa > Arthropoda > Insecta > Lepidoptera > Nymphalidae > Brenthis > Brenthis daphne. The sequence continues at coordinate 19,300,385 of OX352483.1, forward strand.
CGATTTAGTCCTTGCCAATTTCATCGAAATTTGTTCAGCAGTTTACAATTTAATTACTAGATTCCCATATACATTCTTGTCATAATGTTCTAAAAGTACAACCAAAAACATAGAAATATCTTTAGAATACCTTTAGCTGTATTCAAGTAAGTATTTAAAATGGAAATAAAATAAGAAATTTAGTGACTGACAATATCGCATCATGAGCTATTTAAAAAATATATTCCACCAAATATAATTTAAGGGAGTGATAGCCAAGTGGTAACGCACTCGCTTGGGAAACTAAGTGAAGTGGGTTCAAATCCCGGTATCGCACCTATGGTATTGTTAAGTGCGAATCATTTCCAACATGATTTCCACTTATCTTACGGTGAAAGAAAACATCATGAGAAAACTTGCATGTCTTAGAGTAAAGAACCTAGCAAGTTTTCGAAAGACGTGCGAAGTCGGTCAACCCGCACTGGTCTAGCGTAGTGGACTATGGCCTGATGCCCCTCGTATTGAAGGAAGGCCCGTTCCCAGCAGTGGGACACTAAAAAGGGCTGAAAACAATACAACACAAATATAATTTTGGTAAAATATTTTATGTACAAACTAAATTCCTTTACAACTTTATGTTCATATTATGTGTATTTCTAATTAGTCTTCGAGTAAACATGGCTCTTTCTTTGTATATGAGAACAGAATACAGGAGGGGAGGCGCAAAATTCATCTGTAGTTATTCAATATTGAAATTACTCATCTTGAGATACAAATGACAACTTAAATCTATTATATTCTAAAGCTCGTTTGAGTATAAGGAGTTAATTTTTATATTAATTGAAGAAACATTACTTTATGAACAAATCACTGTAGTATATGATAACATTTTAAGATTCACGAATTATATTTAGGTATATGTTTGTTAAAATAAAGTAAAATTAAACGAAGTTTATAACATTACATGAATTAATGTCAAGGAAACAATTAGGATTAATTTATTCGAGGTGAAGCATGAAAGGGCCTGAAGACTCGACTGTAGAAGTATTTACTATATTTTCACTAAATAATGACGTAAATTAACACTTACTTGGATGCGTACCCGATTACCACCTTTGAAATCAGAAATAAATATGTACAATTACACTTCAATAAACCTCATGAAAGTTTCATGAAAATGAAAGTGTGTTGATGTGGTTTTAAAAGTCCTTTTGCTACAGACCTCTAAGAGTTTCAAAATATAATAATAATTGTTGTATATTGTATACCATTCGTCATTCGATATCATAATGAGCTGCCAAGAACATTAGAGCCCGCAGTTCAATGTAACGGACATGGTGTTTAGCAATTACACATTATTATCATATTATGGACTCACGACCCGCCCTTGCTTCTACACTCATTAACTTGTATAAGAAAACTGATAACTTTTATTTTTCTGATTTTCTTTATTTTTCCTGGGAAAAATTAAAGCTTTCAGGAAGATAAAAGTTTCCTATGTTATTGTCTATCAAATCATTTAGGTCTCGATGAAAGTACAGATGACCAATGAAGTTGTCGGATTGAACCTGTGTACGCTAGAAGGTCTTCCTTTTATTTATTTATTAGTATAGGATGGGGTATAAAAGATTTTTACTATTAAAAGTAATCAGTCAATACCACTATAGTGTATAAATTAGTTTTTGCGAAAACAGAAAGAAAAATAAAAATATACATTTATATTACTAGAGACTCACCCTCGCTTCGCTCGGGTACGTTCCTGGGTGATTATTTGTATTGATATAACTTTTTATTTATGAATCTATTGAAATAAAACAAATACAAAATGTTACGTAAAGCTTATCACAATAGATCAGTGAAATCAACACCGAAATCGGTTAAGCCGTTTCTAAGGTTAGCGCGCACAAACGTACAGACAATCAGACAAATATTCTTGAAATCATTGTTTTGGGTTTTATTGCGTTAACGAAGACCCCCAATATTTTTTTTTCTCAAATAACGATCAGTTACACTTTTATTATATGTATAGATAGATGTATGCACTTCTTGCCTCTCTGGACCGAGTAGCTTATGATTGCCGTTTAGTGTAGAGCACCAAGTCCTCACTCAGTCTCATCAATAATTTATTGATGAACTGAACAAAAACCTAATCATAACTTTGGGTAGGTATATCTTGTATTGCGAATCATTCTATACTCTACATTTACACATCTAATATGGATTATACACACATTGTCCGATAGACACAGACGAAATATATTTCGGCGACTTTTGCCAGATCAGACTAATTTGAAGAAAAAAAATTCTATGCCTTGCTTTTTTAATTGTAGTAATTATGTATTTACAAAAAAAAATAATATATTATATTAAGCTGTAGAACAGATAACATAATCATTATGTGTTTATTCCACACGATCACTTTTTAATCGATTGCTATAAAACCAAATCTTGATCAATATCTATCTATCCCACATTTAACACGCTCCTGTGATCCATCAAAAATGCAATATAATTTAATATGCAAAATGTATAACGTAAATCGATTGAAGAATATATGCAATGCGCCGTTCCCTGATTAAATTATACACTGCATAAAGACTTAATGTCATTTCAAGTGACGAGCGGAAGCGGAGTTTTTGTAGTATTCTCTTTTGGAATTGTCCCTCAGTCTATGTATTATTTTTATGTATGTATTGGACCCTTTTTAACGTCCCACTGCTGGGCACGGGCCTCCCTTCAATACGAGATAGATAAAGACATATTTTACCATGCTGTCCACGAGCGGATTGGTGGACTTCACATGTCTGTCGAAACTCGCTAAATCCTCTCAGACGTGCATGTTTCCTTTACCGTAAGCCAAGTGGTAATCATGTTAGAATTGACTAGCACATGAGAAAATTAAAGGTGCGAGCGGGTCTCGCGGATTTGAATCCGCTTCAATCGCTTTCTAAAGCGAGCGCGTTACCACTGGGCTACCTACCACTGCCTTTAACTTTTTACTACCTTTAAGTACTATTTATTACAGAATAAACTTATACTGCATTCAAATCTCAGATGGATAATATGACAGCAACTGGGATTATTAAAGAGCTATTTTAACACATTGTTTCATAAAAAGTAGCACTCGGTGGTAATAAACTTTGGTATGAGTGAAAGAATTTTCCGAATCAGATCAGTACTTTCGAAGATTACCATAGATACAAACTTATAAAAATTACAGCTTTATAATATAGTAGATATGCTACTAAATTATAAAAGCAACTTATTTCCAACTTGTACTATACATGTATATTTGATCCCTAATACAATTCAGCGAACATTTATTTTGCTCGCAGTCATCAACACGACGCAATACTGGTTTACCAACAATTTATAACTTATACACTAGCATTATAGTTCCTCTTCAGAATATAGTGTACTTTTTGTGAAAAAAATATAGTTTACGATTATGACCATATAAATGTCAGAAGGTAGTTATGTATGCATGCAATAAATTGTTTTGTGAAATGTGAAAAATAAAATTATGTATTGCTGACTGTTGTTGGCACTTTGGCGGCGTAATTGCTTATATATTATCGTCCGCAGGATAATATATATATGTCGTGTTATCCATATACTACGAACATCATCTTTGGTGGTTACTCATCTTGTGGGCGTTATCAGGGCTCAAATAATAAAGTATTCAGTGCTCAATACACAATTTAATCAGGGAAGTCACAATGTTATAAACTTGAAACGGTAATTCTAATTATTTAGAGCTAGCGGGTTCACAGTCACCGATCATCGACTTCCAACTACAATATCAAAGCAAAACTCTATGCTACACCATGATCAACCGTCTTTACTAAACCACGTATCTGCAAAGAATGTCGTGATGGCGTCTCGACCCCGCTCGAGACTAAATCTCTGCTCTAAATTCAAAATCAGTTTAAAAGCAATAAAAAGTAAATTAAAGAACATAGTGACTTTAAACAATAATAAGGTTTCATAACAGAAAAAGGTAACTAAATCCTCCTCCGTCTTATATATATATCATATAATTGCAAAAATACTGTAAACTTGATATCTTTATTTTATTATAGTCTAGTAATCATATATATTTTCATATTATAGTTATTTTAAGTTATATATATATATATATATATATATATATATAACTTTATTTCGATAAACCTATATTTTAAATCAAAGTCCCCCACCATAGTGAGTTTGTTTGGGCTTATTTAAGAAACTGCTCAACAGATTTTCAAACGGTTTCCACAAATATAAAGAATGATTATGTAGAAAGGCTATAATATAGGAACATTTTACAAAAATAAGCTATCGGTATCATGATATTTGTGAATTAAGATGAAGAAATCGTCCTTTAATAGTGTTTCCGTTATATTATTATAAATGTGAAGGGAAACTAGAGACAAATGGAATAAAGTACAAGCTCAATATTAACACCATACTTGTCTTACATTTTATTTTCAGATCTTTATATTACTGATATTCAGTAGTCAGTACCTATGTGCAAGTAGAAATAAGTATTTAAAAAGTAGGCTATTCAATTAAAATACCAATCAAATCCCAACTTCCCTTTGAAACCCGAAGGTAGTGATTTTCCCGCATTTTGTTTGCGCCCTTTTCATAGCCAATCAATAGGCGCTATAAAATTTGCCCTATTGTGATCGAATACGTGACGTAAATTACGGTTTTATGTGTCTACGTTATGTAACATTCTAAGCGCTTATAGAATAAAAACTGAGGGTACACATTGTAAATAAAATTATCTTATCGGACTTCTTCGATTGTTTTGATTATTGGTTCCCGAAGTTTCGAATGCTTACAGCAATCATGGTCACAGGAGAGACTGAACCAAAAATCAAAATAATTACGCGAAAAAATCCGAAAAGATAGTTTTGTTTAAATTGGCAAATATTCGCGGAAATTTAGAAAGAATTATGAGGATCCCTTGATGATATTACGGTGGCGGTGTCATGAGGATGCACATCTTCATTTTTGCCAAAGGCACTAAATATCTGGGAAAAATAACTAATTGATTTTGATAAAGAATGATCGCAATACTAAAAAAGACAGGTGCTTTCTCTTAATCGAATTTTTTGAATATAAAAAAAATGTTTTTTAGCTTTGTAGCTAACAGATAGCCCTGCCGTTGTGTCCTATGCCCTCATTGCATATTGTGTTTTCATTGTTTTGGAAGGTAACGTCCCTTGGGCTACAGATCACAATGTTGATTCCTGCAGTATAAATATTTGTAGAACTTGACAATGGTTATCTTGCCATAGCTAAAGCAAAGTTTGGCGATGAGAACATTGCGTATTTTTTTTCGTATGTGTTTTGTAGTTTTCCAACCAGTAACCATTACTCTCGCAATTCAACAAGGATTCTTTAATATGTAGTTAAAATAAATTCAGATAAATACTTTTTCCTATTAAAAAATCCAATAAAATCTACTTAATTATTTTTAATACGTACGAATAAACAACCGGAATAATATCTTAAATTCTTTGAATTGTCAAACATTACTTCTTGTTAGTCATGTAACTGGGTTCTAGTTCAGAGTTAAACCTAAAAGAGTCGTTAGATATCCCTGTCATAAAATTTCAGAAGTTTAACTTGGAATTAAAGAGTCAGTGGCGTCAGACCCCTTTGAATTACAAAGCAGGTCAAGCCAATGATCTTTTTTCCTGATATCCGGTTGCACTGCATTGCCATCTGGAATATGACAGCTACAGGAATTTAAAGAGAACTGGGCTGTAAACAAAATACTGATCTGATAACATATTATAAACAGATACTACTTAAATAAACTATGTAGATAGTAGATACTGTAGATTAAATATTAATTTTGGCAAATTTAGTCTAAAACGGATTTATACTGCTCTCATTCAAGTATGTGTTGAAAGTTCAACGATTTTCCTTTATAGCGTAGCTACGAGTACGTTTATACTGTAGATTGTTATGCAACAAAGATAACCAAGTAAAGCTAAGCTGGTACAATCAAGCCGCAAAGGAATCTACAGCAGTAGTGAGTATTTGCGCAATTAAGTAACTAACTAAATCATCAAGATCTATAAAGCTGGTTAAATCAATAGAGGCTAATATTCGTGTATCAAAATCATCCCTACAATTTTAAGATGAATTAAAATATTATGTATTTATTGTACAATATTCTGTTTTAGACATAAATGTTCAGTATCAGTATTCTCATGAAAAAATGGGTAACCGCAAGTCGATCTTGCCCTTTGTTTTACATTTAGGCAATTTTTATTATAAATATTTTTTTCATTTTGATGTTTCTATTGAAATCCCTGTATATATTAAAGTTTGTGCAATATAGATATAGCAAATAGAGAAAACCAATACACCTATATAAAATTTTACATTATATACAATTTTAATAAATAATACATATTTTAAAATCTTTACAATTAGTACAAACAGACAAAATAAATTAAAGAGCTAGTCACTAAACTCTATCTAATAACCCAATATTGCAGTTCAATTGGCCCGAAACCAAAGTATGCCAAAATCAATCACGGTTCCACTGTGAATATTCATGTTTGAGTTACTATCGTGAAACATGTTGTCCAATTCGCGTCATGTAGGCGTGTATGGGAAATTAATTAATTGGCAACCAGCGTTGGGCACCAGCTGGCCACGAACAGGTCGTTACGTTTTACGACAACAACAGATGTACGTTAATCGCCTGCAACGTGCCCGCATTATTGCGAATTTGAATTTCGGATTAGATTAATTATTTGAGATAATTGAAACTGTGCTTGTGATTGCCTCTTGCATAAAGTTTTGAATGATTTGCATTGTTTGATTTGTAATATTAACTTTTCAGCCTTTTATTTAAAGGCCATGGCATGTATATTGAGTATTTATATAGAAATATATATACAAATGGAAATTATAAAAGAGAAAATTATGCCTACCCTATAATAACTCATAATTAATAAACTCCAAGAGGCCAAAATATATCATCTTCCTCGGAAAGATTCAGAAAATTAGAAATAAACTCTGCTTATCTTTTATATTATAAGGGTTATAATTAGCGTCAATAACAAGTTAACCCTTGAAATGACGATGGGAGCATTGATAACTTTTGGGATTTCCCTAAGGGAAAATTTGACAACGAAATTTATAATGAGAATAATTTTCAAACAGGTTCGATAAACCGATTTAAGCTAATCAACAATTCTAAGTATTTTACGTTAGCGAGGTATTATCTTTGACGAATAATTTAACAATATACAGAGTTCTGGGACAATAGCGTTTTATATTTATAATTAAATTAATAAAGTTCACTTAAAAGTTGTTATCAGAGTTAATAATGAACAGTTATTTTAAAACTTTTTCCTTTGTATTTAATGTCTTCGTCGCTTTTCGAATCATTTATAATAAATTTTCATATTAACAAATGTATTTGACAAGCCTTAAATAATATTATTTTAAAGAAATTATACCATATACAATTTTCCTAATTAAATAATACGTACATATTTTTGTTTCAGGTAACTTTCAAGGGGATATAGCCATTCCAGATGTAGATTATTTTAAGCCAACAAACACTGCCCCTACTACATCTAAGATTAACAAATCTCTTCAAGAAGAGGTAGAGAGACTTAAAAAAGAAGTTCTTTTAGAGGGACTTCAAGTAGAGGAAGAGGGTTTGCCAGATATATTAAGAAAGAGAACTAAACAACCATTGCCACTCTCTCAGGATAAGCCTAAGAAATATAATGAAGTTACTGTATTAACTAAGGTAAAATATTTTTGTTAATATCATTTATCTTTGAATAAAAAAAATAAAATGGTTAATTATCATATTTACTTTGTAGGTAATTCCACCAGGTCTAGATAGATCCCTTTTAATGAAAAACGGCAAAATACCGCCTGAAGAAGATTTAGATAGTATTGATTTTGCTAATCAAAACAAAGCTAGTAATATGAACCAAAGTATTGTAGATAATTTGACAGAATCAGAAAGTTTGGAACAGGATGGTGTACTTGTAGTAAATATTTCGAATGACAACATTTTAAATTTAAACGAATTCTATCCTAATATTCAATTGTCGAATTATTCTAACACAGTAGATGAGATAACAAATAAAATACAAAGTAACAGCCGAGAAATAACTGGGGATTCAAAAAACAATATTAAATTTAAAGATCTACCTGAGAATGTGACAGTGGCTCCGGCCCCTACTAACGGAGTCTTGCCAACTAATGACATAATTGAAGATACTGAAGAAAGTAAAAAACTAGTCATAAATAATACAAATCCAGAACTTAATGATAAAATTTATGAAGGCAATGACTTAGTGAAACCGACTGAAAGCTTGCAGAGCTTAGTCGAAAAATCAAACCATAGAAGGCGAAGAAGAAGACATGGTAATGGAAGAAGGTAAGATTCTTAAATAACAAACTAAGATATGACTTGTGGAAGGCATAATATAATCTTAAGATGTATAAACAATTGGTAAGTCTAACTTAATTTATGAATAGATAATTAATAACTCAGTTTATGCTATTACCACATCAAATATGTTTTTTTTTATAATTTACTTATTTGAGATTTGACGAATAGTATTCATTAGTTTGCTTAATTCTTTCTACACAACAAGTTGTATACATTTTTAATTTTTATATTTAAATATATTATATATTGAGTTGAAAATTAGAAACGGACAAGAAAGTGGTCCTATGATCACTGATTGTTATATTATATTTACCTACAAATTAAACAACGAAAATATGAAAACTTTGTATTTTCAAATACATAACTAAGATATGTAGTTAACTAACTGGTTCTTACTCTGTCAGAACTTTTATATAACTCGATAGTGTAGTCCATCAACGTACTTAAATTAATCTGTGAGTGAAGATTAATTGAAGTATCAGAAAGTGAAACTGTGAGTTTGTGAGATTGTGAGTTTGTGACGTTGTAGGGGGTAATCTCTGGATCTACTGAACCGATTTAGATGAAATTTGGTAGGAGATAGTTTGGAGCCTGGGAAGGACATAGGACCTTTTAACCCGGAAATCGTCCCTTAAGTAGGTGAAAATGGGGATGATAATTTGTATGGGGAATCAAGCTAGGGACGAACCTGAGCGACGCGAGGGTGAGTCGCTAGTCATGTATAAAGTATGTTCGCGGATCAGCTATCGAGTTACATAAGTACAGCTTACATAATAGCAACACCAATTAAATTCTGATAAAAATTAAACAGAAATCCATGCAAATCCAAAGTCAAAGCATGCAACCATAATTTTCATATTTACCCAATTATTAAGCTTAATATAGACTTTAATTCCAATTTTCATAACAATTCTTTTCAACATTAAAAAGATTTACATTAAACTTCTTTTAAAACGGATAAAGCTGTTGTAAATGCTTTCAACCTGTTTACGGCTAAGCCATTTAATATCCGTTACCTTTTGCTAGAAGCTCTCGTAAACCTGATTCTGAGTTCCAGAAATAGAATATTTCAGTAATGCAAATGCATTGTAAATATCTTACTGGTTCAAAATATCTGCATAAAATGGACAGTTGAAAGCATTCCTTTATTTTTTACCGACGGAAATACATAATTTTCTTTACATTATTTATATAACGTTATTAATGTTTCCGTGATTAAGTCATTTATAATTTTTAGATTCATTTTGGTTTGTTTAAACTGTTTTTAAATAACACAAAATTGTAAAGTGTAAACGGCCTGCCTTTGTAATTATATTATATAGATCTCATACCCACGGGAAAACACATTATAATACAACCCCAAAAAAATATTTATGATCAGTATTACTTGAAACTTGATATTTATGCTCTTCAATACAAATAAATATTTGTTTTTGCATTTCTAAAAATTCGTCCCATAAGGGGGTAAAGTAGAGGATGAAAGTATAAGTAGCTTTGTGTTATTCTGATGTATGAGCTATATTATTGTAAAATGTCATTAAAATCCATTCAGTAGTTTTAGCGTGAAAAAGTTACAAACATCTATACATCCTCACAAAATTTAGCATTTATATCATTAGGAGGTTTTATATCTATTTATGAAGAAGATATTGTGCCTACTAAAACAATAATAAAATACCGCAGTCTTCGCACTGCGCTTGTCGGCACAAGATTCAATATTGCACCCATTCTGCATACACTTCATTAACTTTATTGTTAGCATCAGACGAGTATTTTAACCTGTTTTAAAGAATGATGCTAATTGAAAATTAGGTAACATGTTGCTCTTTTCTTACTTAGTATGAAAGCGTATTTAACTAAATAAGATATGACTTATAGTCTCTACATATCATGCTTTTCTTCATTAGTCGTGGTCTTCCGGATAATATTTCATTTTTTTACACTTTACTAAGAACTATATTCAACCAATTCAACTCACGTATTATACATGTATCCAACAATGAAACCTCAACCGGAAATCTAACCTGAAGCTTCTATCCGCACTTTCTATTATTAGAATTTTTTTCTTCCCAAGAATAAAAAGTATCTATTCTATGACACATTTGCCGTCAATAATATCATATCGAGCAGTAAAATTTGTTTTTAAATAAGTTTATTCATTCAAATTTATTCAGATAGATAGGCAAAAAATTCTTGTTATAGCTTAGATATTATGTAACTAGTATATTAATAAAAATATAATCTCAATTTTCATCTCAAATTTGATATCAGCGATAGGTTTACCAACGAAGGCTGTTACATAAGTAATATTATAGAAAACTGACAGATGGATATTCTCAGTGAGATAGGTCGCCGTTACCGAACTCGGTCTGCGACATTATTATTTATTATTACTACAGGATATAACTTGTCAAAGTTGTAAAGCGATTTACGAAAGATAATTCATTTCAGGTTAAGAAACATTCAATCGAGTGAGAGATCTGGATATAATACTTTGAAACATTCTAACGAAAATGTTAATGTATCTTCTCATGACAAAAAGTTTTTTCGGCATCAAAAAAAGCTGAAAATTAATGAGAATAAGAAATTCGAGATACCAGAACACGAATTTGAGGAAAAATTCGAAGTAAAACCGCCCCCGAAAGATATAATCAATTTTACACACAGCACAGAGGGACAACCTTTCAAGGATTGGTTTTTTCGGGACTCCGAAGATGATTTAGAAGCTAGCGAAAGTCAAAATTATAATCATACTGAGGTAATATTTTTTTTATTATAACTTGTTCATTGCTAATTAATGTAAAAAATTGTAGCTACTTACATTTTTAATGTTAGATATATAATAGATGTAGATATTTTTGAAAAATCGCATTTAGGGAAAAATATAATTTACATTATAATTCGTTAAAAGAGTCAACAAAAAAATATAGAAAAATTCAATTTCTAAGACATCAATTCGGACGTTTTCATAATTCCTTTGACTATTACGTCATAGTTGCTCGTCGAAGTTATGAAAGTCTAAATTGAAAAACTTCTATAAAGTCCTGTCTGCAGATGTAGGCCTCAGGCTAAACAGTTTGAATGTTTCCGAAGGACACTTCAACTTAAAAGAACTCCGTATTTTGAACCTTAAAATAAGTATTTTGTTTGGGAATCACCGTTTTACTTTGATTTATTATTATTATTTATTTGTTCGGTAATCCGTTATCATATTTTAAGCCTGTCTAAACAGTCACAGATTATAAATTGGTAATATTACTGTGGTTTAAAATGTACCCATAAGGTTTTAAAGTAGGGAATAAAGTGAATACTGCGCCGGATAACGCAACTTCCATTGCCACGTAAATATGTTTTAAAGCCAAAAAACACATATCCGACTTACATAAATGAGAAGTTCCTTTAAAGAAAAGCACGTTAACGCATATTATGAAATAATCAATGGATAAAAATGAATAGTGGCATTATAACCACTGCGAAATTATAACACTTTTAGAGTTATCTCCAAAAATGCGTTAAGACAGGAAATTAATAAAAGAAACGACTTTGACGACACGTTTGGCTCAGTGTGTAGTAACCCTACTTTCTATGCCAGTGGTTGCGGGTTCGAATTCCGCTGGGGGCATTCATCTGTGTGATGAGCACGAATGTTTGTACTCTAGTCATGGGTATTTATATTTATAATATGTGTATTTAAAGTTATATATATGTAGTGTATTAACTATCTGGTATCCATAACACAAGCCTCGTAGCTTACCATGGAACTAGATGGTGCTGTGTGTTAATGTCCCAACATATTTATTTATTTATTTAAACATAATATTATGTTTATATACATTAAATATTTATTGAACCAAATTTGAATATTTATATCAAAATAGGTATAAATATATAATAAATATATAATTATTTAAAGAAAAATGATAAAAGTATAATCTTACTGAACACTATGTTGCAACTGATGTACTATAATCCAACAAACACTAAGCCTTTGAGCTGCACAAGCACCAGCTTTTAGGCCATCAGTAGCATGAAATAGCCTCTTAGATAGGTCTTTTGCAAACTCCTAAAACTCTGTTCATTCATATCACTATTTCCTTTTTAACCAACTTCCGAAAAACAGGAGGGTCTCAATTCGTCGGAATCTTTTTTTTATATATGTTCATCGATTACTCGAAGACGTCTGAACCGATTTGGAAAATTTTTGTTTTGTTTCAAAGGGTATATATACCCTTTGAAACAAAACAAAAATTTTCCAAATCTCCTTTGGCTAAGTAATTAAAGCCTACCTATTAAATACATACCTAATGAAATATTTTTGAAATCGGTGCCAGCCCATACAAAGCAAAGCACACCGACTTCGAAAATATTTGATTAGGTATGTATAGTAAATGAAAACTACCAATCAGTTATTTTTTACTTTTTAGTGCTTTTGTTTGAAGTCGGTTTTTATTTTTTTGTTAAAAAGTTTTTATTAACAACAAATACACGCCATGACCTGACTGATCTAATTCTATTATTGCTAAAACTGCAGGGTAGTATAGTAGTAGGGTTTAATTTCGACAAATAAGTGAATTATATATTAATACTGCAATGTATGATCTGACATATCTAGATGATGACACTACATGTAGAGTTGGCGAAAAATGAAAATATTTTACCCGTAAGGCTCTCTTGCTAGTTGCTATTATTATATATTTTAATTTGTTTTCGTCCATACTTTCATTTGGCAATAAAATAGCCTATTGTACTCAAATATTATTTGTTTAGCTTTCAATTCGTAAACGAATTTTTATTGCAACATTTATAGTACAAACAAATTTAGCTTGTGGATAATTATAAAATATTTTGTTTTTAAAGATTAAAAGACGCCATCGGACAACCAGAGCAGCAACAAATAGAAAGGAACGTATTTGGGAAAACGGCGTAATTCCTTACGAGATTGATGGCAACTTTAGTGGAGCACACAAATCATTGTTCAAACAAGCTATGAGGCATTGGGAGAACTTTACGTGCGTCAAATTCGTTGAAAGAGACCCTGGACTACATAAAGACTATATCGTATTCACCGAAAGACCTTGTGGGTAAGTTAGCATTGAACTTCAACGAGTTATATATAATACTAGCATGGTCTGCGGCTCCGCCCGCGTTCAGATGACCAAAAAGCAAATTCTTAGGTTTTACATATTAGTATACTCTTACAATGCAGTTTTTGTATTTTTTCTCAGAAATAAGATATTTTCCCGCGGTAAAAAGTATCCTATATGTTGACCCGAATAACCAGCTATCACCATACCAAATTTCATCAAAATCCCTCGTGTGGTTTTTCTATAATGCGGTAACAGACAGACAGACACACAGACAGACAGACAGACAGACAGACAGACAGACAGACAGACAGACAGACAGACAGACAGACAAAAATTCTAAAAACTTTAGATTCGGCCTATGCATCGATGATAATGTCTATTTCAATAAGATTTTCCAAAAAATATTTAATGTACAGATTCGGCTTAGTTACAATTTTATTATATGTATAGATCTACATTCATATTGTTGTAAAATTGTAAATATGAAGATTATTCTGTAACATCTTCAATACTTTAATAATCAGTAATTTAAGAAAATTATTGTTACTGGTGAAATATTGTTTTGTATGGTTAAACTGTTAAAAGCACTTCGACGAATAGAAATAAATTAATGTAACTTAATATTAAATTGAAAAAATTGTTTGACTGATTACAATGCACAGCCAAATTCACTGACTTAGAAGCTTGAAATTTTGCTCGTGAATTCCTTATAATATCGTAGAGGGGCCAACGAAAGGATATCCATTTTACCAAAAACATAATTCTCTGATGGAGCTAATATGGGATGAAAGATATGTATACTGTAAGCTCATTTAGTAAGTTAGAAAAACTGAAAATGTTTAAACTTCGGTTTTTATCGGCATTGGGTAATCTCATCGGTCTTCATTTTTAATCAAAAATTTGTTTTTCAAATATAATGAAATAAACTTTTTGAGAGACTTTAAAATTAGTCACGCAGACAAAAATCTGTAAATTTAGTCCAATTCAACCAATTTATTTCGTAAATTAGCAAATTATAGCTTTGCATGACAGATTTTGATGACCAAATTACTGGGGCATCCTAATTCATTGCAGTTGGATGCAGTCGACATAAGTTAATACACCAAATTGTGTTAGTCGATTTGATGTAATATAATCCATAAACGTCGGCTAACGAGTTTCATAGATAATTATTCAGCTATACTAATGTGTTTCTACTCCAACCATGACTTATTACGCAAGTTAATTGAGATTGTACAACTCAAAGATATTGGTTCACTGCAGTGAAATGATAAAAAATAATGCTTTAAAATTTTTGTGGTAGGTATTATTTAATACAAAACTTAAAACATTTTATTGCACATTTAATGAAAGGTTCATACCAATATACTGCTATCAAAAAATCTAACCCACTCGTCTCTCAGACTGCAATAAATTTTGAAAGCTTTTCAATGTCCCCTTAAAAATTTAAATATTTTACAAAAAAGTATCGAATACTTTTTCCGTTCGCTCGTAAAAGTATGTACAATCAAATATTTTTAAAGTATTTTCAAATTTGCAATTAAGTACAAAAAATCGTAAGATATACGAGTATTCTACATTAAAGTAACAAGTAGAACGTTCATACAGCAAATTAGCTGGCGATAATAAATGAAATAAGTAATTTAATAAAAACTGTGTAATTGTCTTAACAATTATGCTTTATATATACATATAATAAAATTCTAATTAAGTCGAATTTGTACATTAAACATTTTTCGGAAAATCTTATTGAAATATTCATTATCATCGATACGGAGGCCGAATCTACATATTATTTTTAGAATTTTTGTCTGTCTATCTGAAAATGCGTCGTCGGGAATGCATCTCGAGAACACCACTGGACAGATTTTGACGAAATTTGTTATAATGATAGCTGGATATCCGGGTCAACATACAGGATACTTTTTACTGCGGAAAAATATCTCATCTCTGAGATATCTATACTAAACGTAAAAACGTACGGTGAGTCGCTAGTTTATAATAAGTATCTGCATTAAAATTATCTTTAATTTGTCCTGTAAGAAAAATTAAAATTGGCCAAGTGGGTTTGAAATTGCCCACTGAGGGTTCCATTCCACACAACGCAACGTTTGCATAAGATGTTTATCATTGTAAAACGACCTTTTAATAATAAGCTTAGTCTTTGGAATCGCTTGTTATCGGACTACTATTATAAATGATAAAGTTTGTATATATATGTGTGTATACTGTATATATTTATCACTCCTTCATGCTGAAAAGGCAGCACGATATTTTTTTTTTTTTGAGAAAGACGGATTTGGATGAAAACTACATAGACTGGAGTAGTAGTGCCCAAGCAAAGCTAGGGTTGATCGTTGGTATGTAAATAATATGTATATCATATTTGTTATTTAGTTGCTGTTCCTTCGTCGGAAAACGTGGTGGAGGCTCCCAAGCAATCTCCATTGGGAAGAACTGTGATAAATTCGGTATAGTCGTCCACGAGCTAGGTCACGTGGTCGGCTTCTGGCACGAACACACGCGGCCCGACCGAGACAGACACGTGCAAATCATCAGGGACAATATCATGACTGGTAAGTTAAAATTAATTTTTAACTCTATAGTACCTACTAATACTAGCGTTTTTTCGCTGCTCCACTCATGGCTTGTGTTGCTTGTTTACGTATAAGTTGCTATTAAGTTTCAGATCCTCACCTATTTGTTATTACCAGAGGTTACTGCCTAAAACTTTGAATAAGAGTAATTAAGAATAGTCGTCATTTTTTAATTAGAATAATTAATTATTTACAATTTTGATCGGCTTGTCTTTAAAAATAACAAATTTCATGTTAAAATTACGACGAAACGCCTTTTAAATTTTGAATGTTTTAAATTCCTATATCTCCATATAGTTGCCCAATTAATAGTTTGATTTCGTAATTATAACTTTTAATTGGTAAAGCGTCTAATTAAATTTTTATATATATATATATATATATATATATATATATATATATATAGGTTTTGGGCACGAATTTATTTTCTTGTTATAAACATTAGTGTATCTTACGATTTCGTCAAATCAGACTAAATCACAGCAATTCTTCGCATACTCACAACACTTGTAAGTGAATAAAATAATATAAAAGAACCCATTTATTATGGTCTCCCATTTCACTATTTTGATATTAATTTAATTAGCTCAACACTAAGACAATGGTAAGATCACTTAAGAAAGACCCTCTTCACATCAACTTAGTGTCATGTAAATTAAGCTTCAAATTCAATGAGAATTAAATTGTTTAACTGTCGTTGCGTGTGAAGACGCCTTACACGTGATGTTTGTTTGTCACGCAATGTCACTTGCGACAATGAATTAATTCGTAAATTACTTTCAATTATATTTGGCAAAATTAATTAAGAAATTCGCGGAAGTAAGCTACTTTAGCTTTAAAGTAAATAATTTTAGTAGAAATTAATATTTTCTTCTAAATAAGTAAATGTTGGTAAGGGCGTTTTATGGGTACTTTAAAATAATTAGTCTAACATTATGAAAATGACTACGAATTGCTAAAACTAATCTATACAGATAAAAAAGTGTCTGTTTGAAATGTCGAAATAAAAGCTTTGTACTAAATGCATATTAAATTTTATACGGTACATAAAAGGATTTTTTTTTTAATTTTTGTCTGTCTGTCTGTTTGTTCCGGCTAATCTCCGAAACGGCTGGACTGATTTTGACGGGACTTTCACTGGAAGATAGCTGACGTTATAAAGAGAAACTTAGGTTACTTTTATTTTAAAAAAAGAATTAGGGTTCCGTTAAAAAAACATACCCAGGGACGCACCCAAGCGAAGCGTGAGTTGCTATTTTTAAAATAAAAATAGCAAAACAAAACCAAAAAATGAAGAATATACATATTTAAATTTAAATATGTATATTCTTAATTTTTTGGCAAATAGGCTGAATTTCCATAAATACTGTACTCTAATCATCCCCATTATTTTATTAAGACAAAATCGAAATAAAAATCCCATCAAAACATACTGTAAAAATATTGCAAGTCTCGCAACGCATCTCTCTACCGCAAAAAGCTATGAGATATAATGTAAAACCAAGTCCAACCGTGCCAAGATACTTACGTTGTAGATTAGAGATAATATTAATGATAATTGTATCAAGTAATTGTGTACTCTCTTACACCTTACCCTCAAAATCCAATACTACAGTGATCAAATGCGATCAATAATGAGGTCGACCTGAAATCAGGCACAGGCCTGACTATAGGAGACGATGGTTTATCACACCATCTCCTCAGATGTTACTACGAGTTACTAGACGAAATTCTCAATAACTCTGAGCCTGACCAGGGATTCGAACTCCACACTTCGTAATCAGGTTTCGGGCTAAAAAACATAAAAGGTGTCATTAATTGAACATTGATACCACCTTCTGTATTCTCTAAGATATAAGGTACAAGCAGTGTGAACTGTGAAGTGCGTAACGTAGCCACGTCTTTTCTTAAGCCGCCACTTGACCTGAATACTACGTGCGTCTGAAATCTTCACGTTTTTCACACCGTTGCATAACATCTTGTCAACTTTGTTTTCATGTTTTTTTTATAAATTATATAAATATATACCTTCTATATCGTTGCTATATGAGTATTTAAATTTTACGATATTTATACATTTAAATTAGGCATTAATCGCAATAAATGATTTTTTATTCCTTAGTATCATCTGATCAAGGGGCTTGTTATCGCTTTATTTTTCTTTTCACTAGCGACACACCATCCCTTCGCTCGGGTTCGTCCCGAATTTAATTGCCCATACAAACTTTCAGCCCCATTTTCACCCCTAAGTGGTGAAAATGATGGTGAGGATGATTTCCGGGATAAAAAATCCTTTGTCCTTCCCAGGGTCTCAAACTATCTTCTTGCCAAATTTCATCTAAATCGGTTCAGTAGTTTCGGAGCCTATTCGATACAAACAAACAAAAAACAAATTTTTCCTCTTTATAATATTAGAATAGATTAAGTAAGTCTTATCACGAACTAATACAAAAAAAATAACTATAATAAATAATTTCAACAACAGTAAAAAGAAAAAAAGAAAACATATTTATCCTACTTTAAAAAGTTACAAAAAAAATTTTTTTAGAATACTCCTTCAAATTAACACTATCGCAAAAAACATTCATCATACAAATGACCACAAAATTACTCAATCCAGTTGGGAATAGACATTAATTACGTACATTAGGAGATTAACATCGTTCATGACACAGTTTCTTTGAACTAGACTAGTCACAATGACTCGTCGAATACGTAGAGCTGAACACATCACAACACGAGGTGTCACGTCGCATCATGTCAATCAGTTGGAATCCGGAAGAAGACACTTCCTGCCTATTTACATCTACGCATTCTAGAGCAAATCATATTTGAAAATGTAACAGCGGCTATACAACCATGAAATTAGATAAGAATTGGGTTGAAGGTTGTAAATTATAGCATTATGTCAGTAAATATCTCCATTTTTACATTGCTTGTTACCAATTTTGTATACGAATTTGACAAGATCAATGTTCATAATAAGGCAGTGGTAGCCCAGTGGTAACGCGCTCGTTTGGGAAACCGAGTGAAGCGGGTTCAAATTCCGGGTCCCGCACCTCTGATATTTTTATTTACGAATCATTTCCAACATGATTATCACTTGCCTTACGGTGAAGGAAAACATCGTGAGGAAACCTGCATGTTTGATAGAATCTAACAAGTTTTCGAAAGACATGTGAAGTCTGCCAACCCGCACTTGACCAGTATGGTGGACTATGGCCTGATCCCCCTCGTATTGAAGGGATGCCCGTGCCCAGCAGTGGGACGTTAAAAAGGGTTGAATACAATACAATGTTCATAAATAAGACTAGAGACTTACCCTCGATTCTCTTGGGTGCGTCCCTAAGTGGCCAACATCAATGCCACTAACAGCCTATGTACTACTCCTGTCTCCAGGTCTTAGACTATCTATATACTACCCAAATTCATCCAGCCGTTTCAGCGTAAAGAAGTAACAAACATACAAACTTACGTATTTATCAGTACATAGCAATCCGATTAGTTAGCATTTATTGCTTTATATACATCAATCAAAAAAGTACTATATATACTGTATATCTAACAATCAGCGACAAAAAATGTCCTCATCGAATGAGCGCTCATTTGAATATTCGAGCGCGCTTTTAATTTTTTTTGTGAAAACAACTTTAAACATTCCTTTTAAGGTTCAATTTACATTTTTGTATATTTATTTCAACTAGAATAATTATCAAAACTGAATTGGTAACAGTTTTAAGAGAACTTTTGCATGGGATTGTGTATCTAGTACTTTTCTAATCGATGTTTATATACGAGTTTTAACAAAAATAATGTAGAATTATATTTCTAATAAGACTTCATAGCATATGAATGTAATAACGATAACTTCATGGATATAATCTAGTGCTAATTGCTGGTGGGTTCAAGCGCGCGGAGCAAGGGAATCAAATAAGATTACATCAGGTTACTAAGCGTGTACCTTGATCTATATAATATTATGTTGTTATTTTACTAAATGTAATGAGACTACTAGTAATAACGTTAGAGCTTAGTTTATTTAGATTAAACTAGGTACGTTTTTTTAGCGGAACCCGAATTCTCTTTCTAAAATAAAAGTAGCCTAAGTTACTCCTTATAACATCTGCTATCTGCCAGTTACATTCCGTCAAAATCAGTCCAGCCTTTTCGGAACCAAAACAAATAGACAGACAGATATTTTTTTTTAAATATAATATGTCCAAATCTCGTAAAACGGCTGGCTAGTGTATATAAAAACTACATCTATACAGATAAATAAAATTGAAGTGTCTGTTTCTAATGTCAAAATAACAGCTTTTTACTAAATGCATATGGAATTATATATATGGTTTTATAAGAAAAACATAATTTTAAAATTTATAAGAAATACACATATTTAAAATTATTGTCTGTCTGTCTGTTTGTTCCGACTAATCTCCAAAACGGCTGGGCCGATTTTGACGGGACTTTCACTGGCAGGTAGTTGATGTTATACGTAGTAGCTTAGACTACTTTTATTTCAGTAAAAGAATTAGAGTTCCGCTCAAAAAAATGTACCTAAGTACGAACTCGAGCGAAGCTAGGTTGAGTCACTAGTTTGTGATATAAATACTCAGTTTTCGGCTTTTCTTCCAAAGCAAGTAAAAGCAACCTCAATATACAATATGGCCTCTTCCGCCACTAATATCTACAACATCGATTTATTTATACTACTAAAAGCTCTAATAAATCAAACAAGTGCAATACAGACGTTGTTACAAGTAATCGTCGTCGAAAGCAATCATAACATAGGATAATTGTATATGGGTTCACATCGGGAATAGAATAAGTATTACATCATATCCACTAACCTACTTACACTGTAATATCTAGGACAAAAGAATAAAAAAATGCCTCTGACCCACTCCTTTAGTTGATGGTTTATTGTAGATTATATTTATATTAAAGATATGAAATCAATAAAATAACATCAGTCACTCCTAAGTTATTTCGCTCTATTTGCGCTAAGGTTATCACTTATGTTTTTTCCTAAAGCCAAAATCGAACTTGTGACCCAGATGAAATCATTTTCTAGAAACATATTCTGTGCTCTCAGTTTTCTTTTTTATACATGCATTTGAGTCTTATAAATTTAATCTAATTTGCCTATATTAAACAGTTTTTAATTAATTAAGTGATTATGAAAATTTTTCATCGTACTGTAGCTCTTTACCATTATCTTAAAAAGTCTGTAAATAAATACACCCCAATTGAATGCAAACGCCGTATTTATAGCTTATTCATAAAAAAATAATTGCTCAGACGAGATCTTTAACCAGTCTTAAAACATAAATTACCAAAATGCCAGCAACGCGCCGATATTCTAGACATTCAAAACTTTGCCTTTGTTACACAAGTTAACATATTTTCAAAATTAAACTCAAACCTTGTGCCTTAAAGCATAAAATAGTGTATTCTCGGTACATTTTAATTGCCAGAGATAAGCAACTGTAAGGTTATTGTTATCAATTTAAGTTTACGTCAATTTATAATTTGTAAGGGTTCCAGCTATTAAGTTTCGTTGAATTTAGTCGACTTTAAGAGCATTTAGTTCTAAATTAGAGCATTTCCGGTAAAGTGCAATAAAGCATATTACAATAGAACATAAGTTGATACTAATTTTGACTATGATTAAGATAAGATATTTTATACATATTTTGACTGAAATTGATTAAAACTGAATCAAATCTTATTCTAACTCAGTTTTTACTCAGAAAAAAGTTCTGATAGGATAAAGGATAAAAAATCAGCTTGTCCGATTCTTACAAAATTGCCACTTGTGGCTACAGGACTCATGTAAGAGAGACTTACCTCGTATTTAAGTACATACTTGTGTAAGGTTTCCCTATTTTAATGTATAATAAAACAGTTATTATTTATTATACTGGCCACACTGATGACGCGAACGCACAAATTATGATACCTTTATAATCAGGCAGTTAAAAATACCGAAAATGGTCAGGCCCAAAAAATATATAAAAATACAATTTAAAATAGAAAGAATAAATAAACAAATAGAGGGGATTGATCGGCCGGAAGTAGATATGGGTGGGTGCTATCCGTGATTTTTAACAGGAGCAAAGAAATAGGAAATAGTTGAGAATAAGTTCCTAATAAATTGTAACTAAAACTAGTTAAAATATATAAGTTTTGAAACATGATGCTGGCATTTCCTGAGATATCCTATATATGTACCAACATCGCCATTACAATAGAACAGGGCTGCGGGCAAAAGTTAGTTTGTAATAAACAATGCCTTACCATTTTGCTTTAATTAATCTAGTCTTAAACTAAATGAAATTAATCAATCGTCGAAAGCAAGTTTCTGAAGAGAATAGAATCCTATAATTTCACTTAATCCTTCGCTACTGTTACTGAATTCATGCCAAAGCGTTTCTTTCTTCTATGTTAAATCTAATACTAAAATATTTGTACCTGGAGGATAGTATTATATCTTCATAGATTTTAATTGGTAACTTATATATACACTAGTGGCTCACCCGGGCTTCGCTCGCGTGTGTCTCTAGGTACGTTTTAAATAGATATAAATATATAAATAAATATGTTGGGACACTGACACACATCACCATCTGGTTCCATAGTAAGCTACGAGGCTTGTGTTATGGATACCAGATAGTTGATACACTACACATATATAACTTTAAATACATACATATTATAAATATAAACACACATGACTGGAGTACAAACATTCGTGCTCATCACACAAATGAATGCCCCCAGCGGGACTCGAACCCGCGACCTCTGGCACCGCAAGTAGGGTCACTACTCACTGAACCACGCGCGTCGTCAATATTAGCCAGCGTTCTCTCTCTAGGGTCGGTCCCTCATGTCTGAGGATCGTGGTCAGTGTTAGGGTTGCATCTGGAGCGGATGATCTGCCTCCACCTGTTTCTGTCCAGCGCGTCTCTTACCACCGTGTGGAATTTCCATGACGAGCCTTTAATTTGGTCGGCCCATCTTATTGAAGCACGACCGCGCGATCTTTTGCCTTCGGTATTTCCAACCACAATGAGTTTGTCCAGACTTTCGTCGCCTCTGCGCATTGTGTGGCCAAAATACGAAAGAATACGTTGTCGGCATAAGGTGGACAAGCGCGTTTTTATACGGAGCTGGTTCAGGATCGATGTATTGGTGCGTTCCGCTAGCTAGCCAGCGTTAGCCATGTAAATTTTCTTCGCGAATTTTTACGATGTCTTAATAGTTATTCTGTTATTCGAGGCGGAAATCTTCGTAAATACAGAATCAAAGAAAAAGATCATAATAAAAATCGGTCCAGCCGTACTTGAGTTGTAAAATATAAATGGTATCTATAACTAACCCTACTTTGTCATATACATAAACATATATTCGCATAGATTTATTTCTTCCATTTCAACTGTCGATTTTTCATTTTCCATTTTTTTCAAATTGCTGTTTCTCATATTTATAATGCAAATATAAAATGTTATACACCAGAAAATATACTACATTTCAATTTATTGTGCAAAATTGAATATTCATTTTTAAACATTTCCATACAATCGCAGGACAAGAATACAATTTCAACAAGTTGACTGAAGAGGAGGTGAATTCCCTCGGGCAAACGTACGACTATGATTCGATAATGCACTATGCTCGGAATACGTTTAGTAAGGGGACATATTTAGATACCATCCTGCCCCTCGAAGTTCACGGCAAGAAAAGACCAGAGATCGGGCAACGAGTGAGGCTTAGCGCGAGCGATATCGCCCAAACAAATTTACTCTACAAGTGCGCAAGTATGTGTTTTTAGTACTTTTGTTTTACTAATGTTTAGATAAAAATCACTAAATAGGTAATATATAATTTGATATTTGTTCTTCGTATTTCTTTAAGAAAATGTTACTTGGTTAGTGAATATGAGGGTTCGATTCCTGTTCGAGGTAATCTATTTTGAGAATAATTGCTATAATTATAATTAATATGTAGAAAGATCGCTTTGGTAGGCATCTACCAAGCGTTCCATCGTATACTAGTACGAAATATATGTATGTATGGGCCAAGTTCTATGTATAAAAAAAAACAAGATATTTATTTTTGATTTCTTTATTTATATATTCTCATTTTTTCATCTTTAATAAAGTCTAAATTAGATTAAATTACCTAAAAGAAACATTATTTCATCCTTAGAAATGAAAATTCTAATTACATACATACTTTACGCAGAATGCGGTAAGACGTTTTTGGGTAACTCTGGCTGGTTCAACTCCCCCGGCTGGGGCTCGGAGACGCCAGGCACGCCCGACCGCTGCGAGTGGAGGATCGTAGCGACTCATGGCGAAAGGGTCGTGCTCAATATCACTGGTAAGTGTTTGCTGATAAGATAATTGAACAAATTTAGGTACTTAAATGTGGCAACGAAAAATTTCGAGTAAAAGTGTTATATACTCGTATATTAAGGTATAAATAAAAAATATATATTAGGTATATTATAAAATTAAAAAAGCCGACTGGATAAAAGTTAACTAAAAAGTTGAAAACAAGTTGACGAAGTATTATTATGCAGTTGGAGACATACGTTTCATCCTTGCCGCGAGTTGTACATACATACATACATACATAGACTGATAAACACATTATCCTCCTTTACGTTGCACAATCGGGTAAATATATTAAAATTAATGTACCAACTATCATTTAACTTTAGGTAGACAAATATTGTCCTATTTTATATTTATTAATCGTCATATTAATTTCTTATGCCCTGGTAGGTATAATTCTTAAAAACTTCTCATATCTATCATATTGAAACAAATTCTATAATATATATTATGTTTTCTATATTAGTGTAAGCATTTCTGAAGAAAAAGTTCTTATTTAAAAAGCTATTTTCAACGAAAATTACTCAAATGCAAGTATTAAATTCTTGATAGAGAAAAATAATAAAAATTAATATCTTGCAAAATCTTATCTTATATTTAGCAGTAATATTCACAGAATAATTTGAGATTAAACTTGAAAAGAGCATCGTCATGAAACGCAAAGTGTTTGCTACGAAGGAGACTCCAATTTCGATGAAAGGACTACTTAAAGGCTCACGTACATTATATTAGGAGGGATAATACTGGTACAATGTTATAATATAATGATTTCCCATACGGTTTTTAAAGACTTATTCATGTCATGAAAACTGACTGGACATTTATATTAATTAGAAGGCTCTTTATTATTTTCAAAGATAATTATTTTTTTAAATCTATACATATAATAAAATATTTTTTGGAAAGTATTATTGAAATAGACTTTATTATCGATACAGAGGCCAAATCTATAGTTTTTACAATTTTTATCTGTCTGTCTGTTTGTTACTGCATCACGGTAAAACCACTGGATAGATTTTGATGAAATTTGGTATGATGATAGCTGGTTATCCGGGTCAACTTATAGAATACTTTTTATTGCAGGAAAATATCTCATTTTTGAGAAAAAATACAAAAACTGCAATGTAAGAGTATACTAATATGTAAAGCCTAAGAATTTGGGTTTTGGTCATTTGAACGCAGGCGGAGTCGCGGGCAATGCTAGTTATATTATATAATTCATACATAAGTACATATAACAAAAGATAATGTACACGTGCCTTTACCCAAATCAAATACATTCTGCTGATATGCACAAACTTATGTATTCAGGTAGTAAAACACTTTACAAAGCTTTAATGTACTTGTAGAACATTAATTTACTATGATAATATAATTTATCTATACTTACAGGTTCTCAAAATTAAATTGTCTATCATTGTTTTGGAAATAACGATCCCTTGTGAAATTACATATCTTTACAAATAATAAAATTGTAACCAAGCCGAATCTGTACATCAAATATTTTTTTGGAAAATCTTATTGAAATAAACATTATTATCGATACAGAGGCCGAATCCATAGTTTTTAGAATTTTTGTCTATCTGTCTTTCTGTGAGCGCATCACGGGAAAACTACTGGAGGGATTTTGATGAAATTTGGTATGATGATAGCTGGTTATTCGGGTCAACATATAGGATAATTTTTACTGCAAGAAAATATATAATCTCTGTGAAATCTATACTAACCGTTAAAAACTACCTAGGGGCGTCCCCGGACGAAGTGAGGGTGAGTCGCTAGTATATATATATAAATTAAAAGACTTTAATTTTGCATTCAGGGCTACGTATTGACCACGGGTGGTGGCTGTAGTTTCTGTTCATAAAAAATTTCATTGAGTCAGTACTTTGAGACGTTATCCTTTATCTATAATCAAAGAAAAAAAAACATTAACATAATGTAAAAAAATGAGTAGTGATTATAATATATTATATAATAGATATATAGAACAAAATACTACTATAATTATTTTTTCGAACTTTTCCCGAACAAGGTAAACATATTATGTGATCGAATTACGTGATCTAAGCACAAAAGTCATCGAATCTGTGACCTCTAACTTAGTAGAGATATTGTAAGACTGCAAACAATTTGATTTTATGACTCTTCATGCAAGTACCAGCTACATAAACTGATCACTGGCGCATAAATAATAAATATGTTGGGACATTAATATATATAATATAATAGTACACACAGCACCATCTATGCTGTGTTATGGATACCAGATAGTTGGTACACTACACATGTGTACATATATAACTTGTAATACATACATATTATAAATATAAACACCCATAACATGAGTACAAACATTCGTGCTTATCACACAAATGAATTCCCCCAGCGGGATTCGAACCCGCGACCACAAGCACAGCAAATAGAGTCACTACAAACTGAGCCAAACTGAGTCGTCGTATATATTACAAGATGGATTTAGTACAAAGGTATTTTAAACTAAAACTCAAACTTTGCTTACACCTAACTGTGTTCAGGCACTATTTTATCCCTGCGACCGCCAAATTACTATTATTACTACAATGTAAGATAAGAATCTTAAACGAAAGTTTATTACTATCCCGACACGTACACGTAAAGTGATGATATTGTCATAGGACGTGGGGTCACGTACGAAGAAAGCTTAAGTAAGCTAATTGCTTGTATGCCTTACTTCAAATAGTTTTCTTTAGAGAAAATAATACCCAATTGTGCTTCTTATTTAACTCGACAGCTCCAGTTTTAGTTCGGTCTTCACTTAACCACGTGCCAAAACTCACAATTCTATTTCCTATCCCGCGAGAGTTCTTCCAATTTTGCCGGGATAAAACGTAGCCAGTTTCACATTCGAAAGAATATTTTATCCGCCATTTATACTTCGAAGCTGTTTTTTTATATATTTAAGCTATTAAGCTATTATTATGTTTATAATTTGTGGATAGCTGGTTACAGATAACACAGTCCGTCTGTACGTCGTCTGTTCATATCTAAGTCTCTCTGTATGTCGCAGCCATATTACTCGCAGACTATCTATACTATATATAGATAGATACCTACTCGTAAAGATAATTGAAGTGTCAATTTGTAATGTCTAAATAACAACTTTTTATTAAATGCATATAAAAGTATATACGGTACATATAAGAAAAACACAATTTTTAAAATGTTTATTTGTCTGTCTATTTGTTCCGACTAATCTTCGAAACGACTCACTGATTTTGACGGGACTTTCACTGGCAGATAGCTGATAAGCTGAAGGTACTCCTTATAATATCAGCTATCCCTATATCTGAGTTACACACACTCAAGCTACTTCTATTTTAGAAAAAGTATTAGGATTCAGCTCAAAAAAATAAAACGTACGTATATTTATCACAATTGAAATTAACTTGTTTTTTATTAATAGATAATATCTGTTACAATTTAAAAAAAAATCTTGTCTGAGTGGAATCGAAGTGTCAAATAATATTATTAATTTCATGTCTTCAATATACTCAAGAAAGATATAAAAGAAGTACTCGACATAAGATTATGGCAATAAACCTTTTAAAATTTGTGTGTTTTTGTGTACCTTCATATAATTTAATATTTAACGAACAAACTTAACTCTCGAACCTGCTTTATTATACATCGTAAACACAGATGAGTATATTAATTTACTTCAATTTTAACAATTCACTGTGAACGCATGTTTGATGTGGAAGCATAAAATGTTATTACACGTAGTTGTCTTCCTCTAGGCGAAATGAATATGTACATATATTGAGTTCCACCTAATGGATTTACCGTATGGGAATTAATGAATTTATTGCTCTCTTACACAGCCTGAGGCGTGTCGTTTGTATCGATAAATCTTTGTTTTATACGTATATACCTGCACAGAGAATGGTGCTGCCTAAATTACTCGTAGATACAGAGACAATATTGTAAGTAATGTTTGACATGGCTTTAGGTGTATATAAATTTAATATACGGTCTAATAATTAATTCTTATTTATTTATTTATAAGGAAATAGTATTTAAACATGAGATGTACATCACTCTTAGTACGTATATCGATAAAAAGTTATCTCTGTTTGAAATTTCATTAAAACCTGATAATTCAGTTCAGCACCGAAGAAGCTAAAAAAACTATTATAAC
Organism: Brenthis daphne; assembly: GCA_947093115.1. NCBI lineage: Eukaryota > Metazoa > Arthropoda > Insecta > Lepidoptera > Nymphalidae > Brenthis > Brenthis daphne. The sequence goes on from OX352483.1 coordinate 19,329,061, forward strand.
ATGTAGTACATATCTATACAGATAAAAAAAATTAAAGTGTCTGTTTGTAATGTCGAAATAAAAGCTTTTTACGAAATGCATATGAAATTATATACAGTAGATACTTATAAGAAAAATACAATTTTAATTTTTTTTGTTTGTATGTTTGTTCCGGCTAATCCACGAAACGGCTGGACCAATTTTGATGGGACTTTCACTGGCAGATAGCTGATGTTATAAGAAGTAACTTAGGTTACTTTTATTATAAAATAAGAATCAGGGTTCCGTGCAAACAATGAAAACCTATGAAATTATGAACAAAATTTGCGTCAGTGGGGAAGCACCCGAACGAAGCGAGGGTAAATCGCTAGTAATATAATATTTTTTTTTAATAGAATATGTTACTTTGTATTTTCGCAACATAACGTAGCTGGCATTATATGTCTTTTCATAATTTGAGTGTATGTTACTTATCTATCGTTATTTTTGCCAATAACGAACACATTTTGATGATTTATTTATTTATTTATTATTTATATCAAAGCGATCACCATATAAATATCCAGAATAAATATCAAATGACGTAAAAAAGACAGTTTAAAATTAATTTTAAAATTATTTATTATCATTTTAATTAAAATGTAATTATTTAGACATAATATCGTTAAAAACCTAGATAGAACCGGTTAGGTTCTATATTATTATCTATTAACTATTAAATAGCATTTTCTAAGCAATATAAGATTTTGCTAAGAATGAAATTTCATCGCTTGGATAAAATATTCTGTTAAGGCGAAATTCTTTCTAAGGAATATATCGAAAAGCCTAATGTCCTCTGAGGGCGAGTAGAATAGTAAATATCTGTTATATGTCGTCAGAAAATAAAATTCAGATTTAACATCGGATTCAGCGTTTATTTCAATCAATGGCACATTGTCAGTGAACGAAGTTTTCGACACGAAATAATATTATATGTCATACAAGCATTGCCCGCGGCTTGCGGCAGATGACCAAAAACCAAATTCTTAGGTTTTACATATTAGTATAATCATTAATCTTACATTACAGTTTTTGTATTTTTTCTCAGAAATGAGATATTTTCCCGCGGTAAAAATATCCGAGATGCGGTAACAGACAGACAGACAAAAATTCTAAGCACTATAGATACGGCCTCTATACCGATAATAACGATAATTTCAAAAAGATTTTCCAAAAAATATTTAATGTACAGATTCGGCTTAGTTACATACAATATACTACGATATTTTTGTCTGTAAAAGTAATATGAGTAACTACATTTTTTACAGCAATGCATTTCAGTGCTTTCATACTAAAGTTATGAAGTCCGTTTAACTTGTACTCAGAAAAGGTTTTTATAACTTTAGTGTTGTAGAAAACAAAAAGTTAAAAATTCGTCTAATACAGAAATTAAAAGTTCAGAAAGGTATTGTGGTACAATGGTAGAATAGTGATAATACACTTGCTTGGGAAACCAATTAAGGCGGGTTCAAATCCCGGGTTTCGCACCTCTCAGCACCTCCACCTCCCTTAACCTTTTTAACATGACACTCTGGGGGTGGGCCTCCCTTCAACGAGCAGGATCACCACGCTGCCCACTAGGGCAGTTCGTTTTCTCAGACATGCCGATTTTCTCACGATCCTTCACCGTAAGACAAATGGTAATCATGTTGGAAATGATTCGCACATGAAAATATCATAGGTGCGAGAACCGAGATTTGAACCCGCTTCACTCGGTTTCTCAAGCGAGCGCGTTAACTGGACTACCACTGCCTCCTGCTTTTTATAATATTAGTATGGATCTATTAAAGAAGGTTATAGTTTTATTAGTAGTCAACTTTGCGAGTGAAACAACATGCAAACGACTGTTATATGATATTTCATTTAGAACCTAATAGAAGCCATATCAACAGTATATTTAATTATGCGGGTAATAGCCTGAATTAAATATGTCCGTATAGTTATAGCTATCTATTGTTCAAGAAAATTAAAAGATTGCTGAACTCTTTGCTGTACGCGCTTCCGTATGAAGCTTTGGTTATATCTTGTCTTCCGTGAGCTAAATTCATTGGATGAGAAATAAAACAAATTCTCTCATTAAGGAAGCTGTCGAGAATAGGTAATGCTTAAAATATTTTATTAATGTTTTTTAAAGGCAATAAAGATTATAGACAATTATTTGGTATTCCCCGATAATAATAACAAAAATTTATAATAGTAACTTTTGACATATGCCTGAATTTGACCGGCCATCATTTTCATTAATATTGTTAATTAATGAAATCTATTATAAATAATGCGATTAAAACAGAACGAGCTGCGGTTAAACGTCACGTATTGAATTAATCTAAAACATAAGCTAATTGAATTCTGTGACGCTACATTCGATCTAATAAATTCAATGTATTAATTTTGTTCCATTATTAATATTATTACTGGTTAATATATATTTTTTATAAGATCACGTAGTTTATTTGTGTATAACTGTTTTGATCCTAAAAATGTGGTAGCGAAATGTGAGATAGCTGATAACTTTCCTTGAGAATTTGGCTATCAGAAGCTAAAGATTTTTAAAATGCAACTGGTAGTTCCAGAGATTAGGGCGATAAACATAAGAACAAACTAATCAGCGTTATTATATTAGTATAGATTTGTTTTCTATGAAAGCAATTTACAAATAGGTCAATAGAATTTGAAACATTGAAATCCTGCGGATCCGACCGCTTATGTATTCTTCTATCACCAAATTCAAAAGAATTGTTAAAGAAAGTTTTTGTGCTAAAGGCTTATTATACAATTAATGATTTTATAGAAGATGGCACGCCTTGGGAATGAAGTGATCGCCTCCAGGCTACTTCAACTTGATAGAAATATTGTAATTTATAATTTAACTTTATAAACAAAGATAATGAAATAATATTAGTCCCGCTGAGTTTCTTTCGCCAGTCCTCAGGTCTGAGGCTTCTTCTTTCCGAATTGGTAGTAGACTCATGACGTTCAGTAAAAAATTGTAATAATTTAATGCTGAATAAAATAATTTGAATTTTAAATTTTAATTCCTATTTACTCCATAAACTTTAAACCTCAGCCCGTCTTGTATAGAGGCGCCAATGGGGAACTCAACCTGTGTCCTTTATCATTGATCCATATGACTAGTTATTAATAAGTGTTGAAATTAACATTAGAGTAATTTGCCCAATCGGCACTTCTAGAAGCCACTAAAAGAAAGGAAAAATAGAATAAATTTCCTGACCGTGTAAAAAGAGGTCATTAGAGTTAGTGTATACGAAAAGATCTGGCTATTTACTTATATGGTCTATATACTTATAAAAATGGCTATTATACTTATAAAAATGGCTATTATATATAAAACGTCTAAAATCGTTTATCAGTTTAGTTCCCTACCTTATGGTCAGAAGTGTTTGTCAACCGACTTCAAAAAGGAGGAGGTTCTCAATTCGACTGTATGTTTTTTTTTTTTTTTTTTTTTTTTTATGTTTGTTACCTCAGAACTCCGTCATTTATTAACCGATTTGGACAGTTTTTGTTTTGTTTGAAAGGGTATACTTCCAGATTGGTCCCATTGAAATTTCAAAAAAAAAATACCACCCCTAAGGGTGGAAAAACAACTAATAATGAATTTAACCTACTTCTAATTGTCATATTGACTTGAAACTTTGCAAGTATTTCTATTTTCGTTAATAGTACAGTGGTTCGGTGTTGTTGACCTGATCTGATGGCAAGGCCAGAAGGTGGATAGGTGGAACTCTTCAACGGCTAATAGTAGATACTTTGAGTTTGGGCTTATTTTGTTTGATTTGACAAGCCTAACACGTTAGAATCCTTACTTTGCTACTACTGTCTACACTAAAAAGGGAAAAATAAAAACTTTTTAACAAAAAAATAAAAACCGACTTCAAACAAAAGCACTAAAGTGAAAAATAACTGATTGGTAGTTTTCATTTACTATACATACCTAATCAAATATTTTCGAAGTCGGTGTGCTTTGGCTAAGTAATTAAAGCCTACCTATTAAATACATACCTAATCAAATATTTTCGAAATCGGTGCCAGCCCATACAAAGCAAAGCACACCGACTTCGAAAATATTTGATTAGGTATGTATAGTAAATGAAAACTACCAATCAGTTATTTTTCACTTTTTAGTGCTTTTGTTTGAAGTCGGTTTTTATTTTTTTGTTAATATTTTGTACAAATGACCACCATAACAATAACTGGCGTTTCACACAACATTGCACTCATATTATCTAGACGCTAAAGAATTGGGGTATGAAAAGGGTCCAACAAAATTGGCCCTTCGGAAGAGGGGCAATATGTTATCGCAAAAGCTACTAACTTGGTTTATGACTAGGGCTGCACTTGACTCTAACGTTATTATTTGAAATTGTTATATTTCTATAAAACATGATAGCTGCAGTCAAAGGCGAAAAGACCATGATAACACTCTATGTTAAACGTATTACGAAATAATATTATTATAATGGATACGAATAGTTTTATTATATCTAAAAGTGTATATATGATAGAAACTAAAAATATATTGTACTCATTTCGCCCAGGACTTTGAATGTCATCTCCAATTTGCGTGTATTTGCCACACGTGCTATTTAATTTTTTTGTTCTTTATTAGATATTTTGCATCGTTTATTTAAAAATCACAAATAGATAAAAAAATACACAAATCATAAGTGAAGGATAAAAATGAAATTAAATATAACTTAGCAAAATTAACATAAAAGAAATATATATATTTCATTATTTTCAATTTGTGAAAATTTTAAAAGGACACACTAAGGGTTCGTGTGACGAAAAGTTGCCTAAAAAGATCAGTATAATAGTTACATATAGCATTATTTATACCTTAAATTTATTTCAGAAATTGATATCCACAAGTCCGACGGTTGTCGCGTAGAGTGGGTGGAATTTATTGACGGGTATATGCCAAACTCACCTGTGCTCAGCCGTATCTGTGGATCTGGGAAAGGACCCATCATAAGATCTACTGGCTCGCGATTGACCGTCGTATATCAGCCTGGCCTGAGACCAAAACCTCACAAGGGTTTCCGAGCTCATTACGAAGGTAAGATAATATATAATTTTATATGTACCTATGTGTTAAAGAATTGCCAAATGCAAATTTTGCCATATTCGGACATGTTCTTCAACTTCGGATTCCCTTGTGACTTATAATATTATCGTATCCGCCTAGTGCTTTTTCGTCATACAAAGTAATACGCCTCCATCCCGCTCCATTTTGGTAACATACACCTATCGCAAAAGCTACTAATTTACGAGAAATATAATTGTAACTAAGCCGAATCTGTACATTAAATATTTTTTGGAAAATCTTATTGAAATAAACATCATTATCGATACAGAGACTGAATCTATAGTTTTTAGAGTTTTTGTCTGTCTGTCTGTCTATTACCGCATCACGGAAAAACCACTGGAGGGAGTTTGATGAAAGTTAGTATGGTGGGAGCTGGTTATCCGGGTCAACATATAGGATACTTTTTACCGCGGGAAAATATCTCATTTTAGAAAAAAATACAAACACTGTAATGTATGAATATAATATGTAAAACCTAAGAATTTGGTTTTTGGTCATCTGAACGCGGGTGGAGCCGCGGGCAATGCTAGTATATAATAAGATTCCACAATGTGCTAGATTTACCTCTTCAAAAATTTAAAAGTAAAAAATTTTTATTGAGCAAAGCTTATTACACTGTTCAAGAGTTTCTTGTTGACGGAAATTTGTTGAATTGAGAAACATTGACTCATATGGGGGCTATCTATATGTTATGTTAATAAAATAAATGAAACTTCGATATTTAAAAGGGCACCTGTTGAGTTTCTCGCCGACTCTTCTCGGCAGAACTGCTTTCCGAGGTGGTAGATTCCTCACGGACGGACTGCACTGACGCTCACATTAAATGGACGATTCAAAAGCACTTGTAATAAGCTAAATTGAATAAAGTTTACTTCATTCATTCAAACGTTCATTAATATACTAACCCATGGTTATATTATACCTAAATCCAAAATTGATCTGAGGGGATCATAGGAGCTATGGTAGGATGCCTCCGATATGAAATCCAATAACAGGATCCGTAATTCAATCAAATAATCCATTTATTTATAGCGATAACCGTTATATTAGATATCTGAAATTCCTCGTCATTACACATGTTGTATCCCACAATGGTTCAAATCTATACATATAATAAAATTGTAATTAAGCCGAATCTGTACATTAAATATTTTTTGGAAAATCTAATTGAAATAGATATTATTATCGATACAGAGTCCGAATCTATAGTTTTTAGAATTTTTGTCTGTCTGTCTGTCTGTCTATCTCTATCTGTCTGTCTGTTACCGCATCACGAGAAAACCACTGGAGGGATTTTAATGAAATTTGGTATGGTGATAGCTGGTTATCCGGGTCAACATATAGGATACTTTTTACCCCGGGAAAATATCTCATTTCTGAGATAAAATACAATAACTGCATTGTAAGAGTATACTAATATGTAACACCTAAGAATTTGGTGTCTGGTCATCTGAACGAGGGCGGAGCCGCGGGCAATGCTAGTACTATAATAATTTTGTCATCACAAATAGTATTCCCATAGTATAAATAAAACCAATTTTATATATGTACACTATTTAAACTTCATTTTCTCCCTTCGTTAAATAGCAATATTGCATCAATATTTTTAGTTACACTTATTACACGACAGATTCCTTGTAGGAAGTTCTTTATAAAAAATATAAAATGTAAAATATTCATAATATATATTATTATTTCAGCTGTCTGTGGTGGAAATATAGAAGTAGATAGCAGCGGTCACTTGGAATCTCCTAATTATCCCGACGACTATCAGCCTAACAAACTGTGCATCTGGAGACTTTCAGTGCCACAAGTAAAGAATGTTTTTGATTTTTAACTTTTAAAATTTGTGAATTTTAAAATAAACATATGTTATTATATATATATAATATATATATATATATAATATATATATATAATATATATATTTTATTTTTATTTTTTATTTTTTATTTTTTGTTTGTCTTAATTGATCTATTTAAGTTTGTAGTATCACCCATAATATTATAATCAGCTAAAAGATAAAATTACTTTTTTATGAAAGGGCGGGGTCTCCTAATACAGGCAAATTATTTGCTTAAAAGGGGATCTCAACCACAAAATTTGAAATTTTGATTAGATTTGAAATAAATAAATAAATAAATTTTAAATTAATCAATTTTAAATTAATCAATTAATCAATATAAGTTAGGCTTGATATATGCTAAAATATAAAAAACAGTGACGGTGTACCATTTTGCATTTTCAGTTGATTCGATTACCGGTTCAGGTCAACTCTTTTAAAAAAAATGAAGTTAATCTTATTTAAAAAAAAATATTTCCTTTGAGTGAAACTTGATATTTTCAGTGTTTCAGACACTTTTCTTCCATGTCCTGTGCGTTTGTTTCACGATGTTAGAGTCGATATGTATAATTTGTAATTTCATCGTTTTCTACAATTCTAAGACGCAATGTTTTTTCGAGAGATTTTGTCCTTCCCATAGACCCTATGGATTAATTCCATAAAAACGGTGTCCTTTTTTTGCATTTTTATTTGATTCGATTCCCGAGTCAGGTAAGCTTTTTTTAAAAAAAAAAATGCAGTTATTATTATGTTTAAAAATAAAGAAGAAATGTTTCCTTCGAGTAAATCTTGATAACTTTAATATTTAAGGTACTTTTCTTCCATGTCCTATCGATTTATTCCACCCTGTACACAATTTATTAAATGTAACCAGTAATAATATTAATTTAAATATTCTTACAGGATTATCAAGTGGCTTTAAGATTTCATTCATTCGAAGTAGAAAATCATGACACTTGCAACTATGATAAAGTCAAAGTTAGAGACGGAGATTCTATGGATAGTCCTCTTATAGGCATGTTTTGTGGACACAAGATACCCCCTGACATAAGGTAAGGCATGTCATTAAAATTATGGGAATTCGATACTTTGAATAACACTTTAAAATTATGTAAAACTTATTCACGTATCTTTTAAGATCGTCTTCCAACAAGCTGCTTGTTATCTTCGAGTCAGATAGTTCAGTACAAAAAGCTGGTTTTTCTGCCACCTTCATGAAAGAATTTGATGAATGCGCATCAATAGATCATGGATGCAGTCACTCGTGTGTCAACACTCTCGGTGGATATGAATGTGCTTGCGATATCGGTTACGAATTGCACTCTGATGGGAAAAAATGCGAGAGTGAGTATAAAAAATATTTAGAATTTCTGCATTTATTAAAGTGTCCCAACACGACATGGCGAGTATGGTACTTGTGATGTTCAAAAAATTAATTATATATAATTTCCAAAATACCTGTATGTTATTTATTATATGATCCTCAATATTAAAGTTTTGTTTTTGAAGTCAATTGCAGATTGAAAAATGACATGAAAATAAGTTTAGTTTTTACTAAAAATTATATTTTGTAATTTTCGCAGACGCATGTGGAGGTGTTCTTTATGGTCCTAATGGGACCATTACATCTCCATCATTTCCCGATTTATATCCACCATCTAAAAACTGTCTCTGGGAAATCGTTGCTCAGCCACAACACAGGATTACGCTTAATTTTACACATTTTGATTTGGAAGGCAGTAATAATATGTATCACCAGGTAATAGCAATTTTTTTTAATATTCGCTTAAATAATTTCCATTTTAGCAAAAACGCCTAAAGAAAAGGAAGCTCCATAAGGCATTATTTGTACTCTTTAGAAAGACAATTCTTAACAATCTTTTACTTATTGTTGTTGGTGTATTTAATATATTTAAATTAAAAGTACTTAAGTGATGTTACTTTCGTATTTATAAAAATGTTAAATTGTTATATAATATTCTAGGGAAATATTCAATTTAATTATCTAATTTTTAATATAGATGTAATTTGAATATTTTTTATTTGGAGGAAGTTTCTCAAAAGGTCTAATTAGATGCCTAGTTAATCTAATAAAAAACTTTATTAGACCAAGTTAAATTGAATCATAAGAATGTTCCCATCTCTAGGGCAAAGTCTTGTGGCAATTCATTTAATAGGCGGATGTCGTATGCAGTCACAAGATGATGTTGCAGAAGAAATATTTTTTTATATATAATTTTCTATTGCTACAACATTTTCATTGCATTGCAACATAATTTTTATATATTAGTCTGTTCATTAGTTTTTCATTTTATAGATTTTTTTTATAGATATTATTAAAATATTTTTGTTCATCTTTTTATTAATTAACGATGACTAGTTGATTTAATAAATATTTTTAAGTGTAAATTTATACAGACATTAAGCAATACTCTTCATTACTCAAAGATTTTTAGTAACCTATAAAAATCAACATTAATTTGTCGTCACATATCAATTTTTTTTTTGAAGTATACAAATTTTACCTACTATCTTTTACCCATAGGAATGCGAATACGACAGTGTAACTGTACACTCAAGACTGGGTGCTGATGTGTTAAGACGTCATGGAGCATTCTGTGGATCAGTTCTACCACAGCCTGTTATCTCGGAAGGATCTGTTTTGCGAGTTCAAGTTTGTACAATTTAATGAACAGCAAATAAATTTTATAATAATTACGTCTTTTATATACCTTTGGCAATATTTTTCATTTTTTTAATGTTAGGAAATGCATACATATATACATACAGGTGGTTATGTGGGACTCACCAGCTAGAAAAGCCAGTACTACCTACTAAAACACAACAGAACCTTTCCCGTCCTAAAAGGGTGTCGCAGGATCGCTTACGCACTCAACCACGACGCCCCGACAGCTGCCTTCCGAAGCAGACCACATAACCAAGGGGTTGCTCCTACGGTCCACTCTGGTATCAAAGAAGTACAAGGAGGCACAAAACCCACCAAGGTGGGCCAGTATATCTCTATGATTCACGCCCGGCTAAATTGCGGGACGCTAATTTATGGAAATATCCTGTTTTAATCGTTTTTTTTAAACTGTAAAACTTTTATTTTCAGGCATATATGAACTTCTAATATTAACACAATTTTTAATCAAACTTAAGATTCATTAATTCTTTTATATTTTAGTTCACATCAGACGCTTCAGTCCATCATTCGGGTTTCGCAGCAACATACTACATAGACGTCGACGAATGTGCAGACAACAATGGCGGGTGTCAGCACGAATGCCACAATACTTTAGGCGGATATGAATGCGCGTGTCACAGCGGCTTCACATTACACCCGAACAAACACGATTGTAAGGAGGGCGGCTGTAAACACGACATCACTCATCCTCATGGCACTATTTTCAGGTAAAATAAGAAATAGCATAAATTTACCCACAATAATGGTCTATGGTATACGATTTACATATTTTTGAGTGGTTATTTATAACGCTTCTGAAATAGACTAACGTAAAATTGATTTTTTTAATGGCTTGCTCATTTAATTAAGTCTTTTTTGTTTATTAATTCCATCTTCTCTTAGTAATCTGATAGATGAATCTGGGAATTAAAGTAGAATTTTTTTCTTTACAGTCCGAACTATCCAGATACGTATCCATCGAGGAAAGACTGCGTGTGGCAATTCTCAACAACTCCTGGACACCGCATCAAGTTGATCTTTAATGTATTTGAATTGGAACCACATCAGGTACATACTACTTTTTATTTAAAAGAAAAAAAAGTAGCTTTATTTTTCTTAAAGAGCTTTCAAGGAATTTTAATTGAAAAAGGCAATTATTAGCCGTCACTGCGCTCATTAAGTTTTTCCATACATCTATCTGAAGCACACTCTTATGTATGTAATAGTCAATACAAACTTGACCAACCGAAGAATTAAAGTCCTCTTTGCCATAATCTAAGATCCAGCAACTGAGATATATAGCCGTAGTCTCTTTTATTCATGGTCTTCATAGTTCATATAAATTGTATAGCGTGTCTTATATCAATATCTAGAAAAAATCCAGCTAAAAAAAATACTTTTATGGTGATTTATAGTCGATGTTATTTTTTAGCTAGAAAATAGTATATATTAATAAACAATTATTAATTTTTATAATTAATATTTTAGGAATGCACGTACGATCACGTTACAATCTATGATGGAGCATCAGCGGACGAAAAGACCCTGGGACGATTTTGCGGAAGCAAACTTCCACATCCGGTAGTGGCGTCGTACAACCAAATGTACGTCGTCTTCAAGTCTGATGCTTCGGTACAGAGGAAAGGATTCTTAGCTACGTATTCGACTTGTAAGCTATTTTCTGTTTATTATTTACCTACTGTAAATTTTACGTTTAAGTATTCTGAAGTATACTAACATAGTAGTTAGATTGTATACGTATTTCGTAGCTACACTAAGATATAGCTACATATATAGGCATTTTCCCTTGAGGAGTATAAGTTAGGAAGAATAAACTTGTACGCAGCTTATCGCTATCGTATTCACGTATAACGTATAGTTGGTGCCCCTATCATAAGATGACCAAGATGAACATCCGTATGGGAAATACAAACTTTCGCCATATGGGGCATCTATACCATGATAAATAAAACCTTTATTCATGAGATCGTAGTTACAATATTTTACGCTCAGCCTTCCCAGTAAGTAATTGAAGAAAATACTTGTTTTGGGAAGAATTAGATAACATAATATTTAGATAATATTTATAGTGCATTGATATACTAAAAATCGTATATTTTAACATTATAAATGAATTCCACAAATAATGCTTCTATTACAGCATGCGGCGGGTACCTAGCTGCAACAGATACTGTGAAGCATCTTTACTCTCACGCGAGATACGGCCACGACTCTTACGAGTCCCGCTCACGATGTGACTGGAGTATTGTAGCACCAATGGGTCAGTTTGTTAGACTCACTTTCCTCACCTTCGATCTTGAACCAGAAGACAACTGTGGATATGATTATGTTCAAGTTTTTGGTGGGTTGGAAGGCAGTGGCGGTGACTATGGCAGTTTTTGTGGGACTAAGGTAATATCAATATTAATAGTATAACATATGTATATAAATCGAATATTTTTAGATCATTCAAAATTGAAATATGTGAGCATACTTTATTGCCATTTAAAAAAATGAAATCGACTAAACAAACTGTATATTATAATTATTGTCTAAAATATTCATTCTTTCAACAGATGCCTCCAGAAATCGTTTCAACAACAGAAGCTCTATTAGTGAAGTTCCGTACCGACGACACTATTGTATTTAAGGGCTTTTCAGCATCGTATCAAGCAGTCAAACCTGAGCTGTGGAGTGGCGAAGATAATTCTGAAGGTGGAGAAGATCTTGATGAAGAAGAAGATGAGCAATTGACGCCCTCAGTCATAGGCAGAAGAGGTCTCCGAGCTCCTATACCAAGATTCGTCCGACGACCAACGTGACGGTGGCAGTTACGACACACCCGACATAGGCGACTACATCGCAACATTTACAACCGGTTCAAATCCGAAAAACGTCCTTTCTTGAACCAGTAACAATTTACTTCAATCACTTCTGTTACTTCATAATGCTAGGACTCGTTTTATGGAATAAGTATATTATTCCATGTCATGTCATTGTGAAGGCCACTATAACTGCCATTTTTACTTTATGTAACCCCACCTTTATGTGTTGCTGTCAATACTTGTGAATATAACATTTTTAAATAGCTCAAAAATTATAAGCGATATAACATAATCTCTGAAAGATATATCCAACATATATCTTGAAAGATTTTTCTATAATATTATAAAATTATTTAAAAATTTTATTTCTTCCTTAAATTCTTGTATTTTATTACTGAGAAAATTGACGATTATTAACATTTATATATCGCAATCCTAAAGGCGATTGTAATTAATGTTTGAATTTATTTTATATGACTGAATGAACATGTAAATAAATTATAAATTGTAGGATTATGTAGGTTTAATACTTAATAGCAGTTACCAAGTTAATACTCAATATACATTCCTAGTAAAAATAATTCTGCTATGATGCCCACTTAATACATAATAATATACATTTTAAGCATAATTTATGTAATAATATATATATATATATATACATATATATATATATTCTTTTTTACTTTAACAAGTGAGACCAAAGATTTTGGATTCATAGATACTAATGCAGTGCCATAATTGTTCATACATACCTATACATTTATACGTAGAACCTATTAACTAATAATAATAATAATAGATTTGTTCTCAACATTACAGTAAATTTTAATTTGAATGTACTTATGAGGTTATAATCGATTTTTAGATGATAAAAATCATTCATTCCAGACCATGATGCTTGCTTATGCAATTTTCATTTTAGATAGGTATTGATTTATAAAAGCACAATTTAGGAGAAAATGTGACAATACAGTCTAGAATTAAAATAATAATATAATATTTTAATAGATTAGATAGTGTTGTTAAGTCATATCAAACTATTAACGTTTTAATAAATTGGAATAAATGTTAGCGTGTTGCGTACTGGTGAGATATGACCAATCATAGATGTAGAGAATGGACTGAGCAATACTCTCATGAAATTGACCACTCTCTATAAAGAGCGAAAGCGAACGTGCGGCCAATAGATACCTGTCTTTTATTCCAAATTGAATTTATAATTGGTATGTTAAAATAAAATATTATTCATTAAGAAATTATAATATTATAATGGAATGCAAAATAGTTATAAATAAGATCGCTGAATTAATCGTATTTCAAATAATACAGAAGATACTTTTGGCCGCACATTCGTTTTGTCTCTGTCGCGCCTGTCCGCCACTTAAAAGTGGCGGCTAACAGCTAAAGCTGACGACTGGCAAAGTCCACTCTCTATGTCAATGGGTAAGACACAGTAATATATGTACATATTTGACATAAATATATATTATTATTAATAAGCCACCTACATAAAAAAATACTATTGTGTTTTATAGTTTTTTTTTATGATATTCAGTGACAAACGAGCAGACGGCCCACCTGATGGATAGCGGTACCTGTCGCCGATAACACCTACGGTTCATGCACTTAGGTTTTATGTTACAAAAATGCAGAACCGCAGGTGCGTTGTCACTGTGAGGACTAAGATGATATGCCTCTTGCCTGTAATTGCGCTGGCAACCTTATCCTTCAAACCGGAACACAACAATGTAATCATTGTTGCTTGGCGGGAGAAATAGATAAGTGGTACCCATCCAATCGGACTCCTCAGGTTGACAGAGTCCTACCACCGGTCATTTACCAGTTATGCGATTAAATGTCATAAAAGCAGTCAAGTAAAAAGCGCCATTTAAATAAAACAATCGGTAAAATATTCTATACTTTTCAACCCATAAATCTTAATAATTTAAAAAAATGAATGATTGAATGATGGTTACTTGCGTGCCAAAAATTGATACTTATTAATGTAAGCGTGAAGTAAGGTAGTATTTTGTAACTTAACGTGGATATATTTATATTGTAGGAATGCCATAATATTATTTTTATTAAAATGAATGTAAAATTTAAATTGTTGTTTTATTATTGAAGATATAGGTACTATAAATAGTAAAAAAAGATTCCGACGAATTAAGAACCTCTTCCTTTTTGGAAGTTGGTTAACAATTTATCCAACACAAAGGTGATTAAATATGAATGAAAATTGTGCATCTACTATATAGAATCTAAAAGTACACACGCATTGATTTGCGATTATATTAACAAGCGCATTTTAAATGTGAGAAATACATTTATAATATATTATTAAATATTATCAGAATAAATTATAGTTACATGTGTATTTTTTACAGTATTATTTATGTAAATACATTCTATCTACTTTAGAATTCCTTCTTGCAAAATGTAAGTAAAAACTATAGATAACCTCTTGAGACTCAAGCGCAAATAGCTGCGAACGTGAGTTTCGACCTTAATACACTCGAATTTACAAAAAGAAGGTTACGATGCCCCATTGGTAAAGAAACATCTTGGTTTACAGATGTTAGACCGTAATAGTTGATGAATATGTCTTAATGAATATGCCTTGGAGGCGTTCTGGTGACGATCGAACACGCTGCGACAGTTTTGGCAAACCCCCCAAAGTAGTCGATGATTCATGCCAATCTTGTGAAATTCGCCAGTCTTCCGGGTCCGGTTGCACGTTGAACACGCTTGTGACGTATACAATTCCTCGACAATATCGACGTCGATGTTGCCCTTGCTTGCGCCCAGAAAACGAAGCAGTGCTCATGAACGTGGAACCAGCTCCGAACAAAAACAATGTCTTCTCGGGGCCGCTTCCATCGAAGACCTCTTTGGTGACTTTCTCGTCGCTTGGGCGGCGCGCATATATATTGCCCAGTTTGAGTCAATGATTTTTCTTGTGTGCTTGGTATGTTGTTTGTACGGCGCTTGAGGCGCTTCGAATCATTTCATCTGAAAGTGTATTCCAATGTGTATTATACATGGGTTGTGTTTTTGGACGAAATTGGAATTTTACTCCCAACTAAGGGAACCACAATTGCTGAAGATCGTTCTCAATCTTTGACCACTCGCTGGGTGTATATTGTGGCACAACTCGGCGCAATAATTATAGACATTAATAAATAGACGAATCGAAATTAGGTTAGTAATTACGAGGGAACATAGAATGGGACATACAAATATACATACAGGTCAAATGTATAACCCTCCTTCCCTCCTTTGGGCTTCGCGGCAAGTGGAATAAAGAGACACAAAAGTAATAATATAGACATAGAGGTATAAATAATGTTTGCATTGCAAGTATTGTATAATTAATTAATTTACTAATAAATTAATCGATGACATATTGTAAATTTTATTAGAATATATGAATGTGGTGAAAAAACCAAAAATAAGATAACGGGTATTGAAAGTAATATTTATTTAATTTAAATTGTAAAAGGAAAATATATTGTAAATTTAATTAAAATATTTTATGTGAAAATATTTATGTGCTATTTTATGGTTAGCTATTATTTTAAAATATAAAAACAACACCATAAAAAAATAACTATACCTGTCAGCGTTCTTGACATCGTCGTTAAAGTGGAGGAATTGACTAATTAATTAAATACTTAGTGATGGCAAACGTCCCTAAAACGATGAATGTCCTGAATCGCTTCAAGGAAAGGATGCTTTTTAGCTCGACTTAGCGACGGGACTTCCGTGCCCTCAGCCCCAGATGTGGTAATTATCTGTATTCGACTAAGTTACGGTAAAGATACCTATATACCTATTTATTTATATGAATAAAAATGAATGTTCATATGTTTGTTCCGTTCTTAAACCATCGATCCGATTGTGATGAAACTCTGGTGGGTTTTTTGTATACTCCTGCGAAGGTTACTAGTGCAAAAAATCGATTTTTCTTTGGACGTTTATTCTTTAAATAAAATATAAAATAGTAATTATGTTTAAATATCTATTATTGTTATTTTGACTGCCTCGGTGGTGTAGTGGCTAGCATGTACGGCTGCACACTCGGAGGTCCTGGGTTCGAGTCCTGGGTTCGAGTCCCAAGTCGGGCCAAGTTTAGTTATTGAGTCTTTCTGTATAGTAAATCTCAGTAACAGCCCGGAGTTGGGAAGTTGGCGGTGTTTCACCCCCGTGCCTCGGAGAGCACGTAAAGCCGTCGGTCCTGCGCCTTAACTCTGACTGGTCGTGTCGAGCAGTCGTCCCACCGGAGTAATGAGAGTGACAGGAATAGAGAGTGCACTTGTGTCTGCGCGTACACTTGTGCACTATAATATCTCCTGCGCAGTTGGCTAGTCTCAATGAGATTGGCCGCCGTGGCCGGAATCGGCTAGGAGAACATAATCATTGTTATTACCACTAGGAAATAGATATTAATCTCGAAAAAAGTTGAACACTTGGAATGCATAATGAATGAGTTATGACAGCGCGTGTACTAAAAAGTATACAATAAGAAGGAAAACTATTAATTATTTTACAAAATGCATCCTTAAGATTTTAGATATTATTCGCCAAAAAACTCGTGATGAAATATCGTATGAATAAAGAAGTATTGCGTGGCACTTTTGGAAGATGGCGGTAGCTTGCAGTACACGCGGGACGTTTTAGCTCGGCTCGATCTTGAAGCCAACTCTTCATATTTTCAGTCGGCCGACGGTTTAGTCAACGTCATTATCACCATAAATTATTATATTAACGCTCCTTTATAATTTTCCATAACACTGTCACTGTTTAGACGACACGTATGGCTCAGTGTGTAGTGACCCTACTTGCTGTGCTAGAGGTCGCGGGTTCGAGTCCCGCTGGGGGCATTCATTTGTGTGATGAGCACGAATGTTTGTACTCCAGTCATGGGTGTTTATATTTATAATATGTGTGTATTTAAAAGTTATATATTTGTAGTGTATCAACTATCTACACAGGCCTCGTAGCTTACCATGGAACTAGACGGTGCTGGTGTTAATGTCCTAACATGAAAAAAAACTACTAAACTGCCCGCGACTTTACCCGAGAGATCTATTTTTATTCAATTTACAAACGGTTTACGAGACCCCGTTAAGTTCAGTGTTGTCGATGCCCATACAACAGAAAGTTCTATAATGGTCTTTGAATACACTTAATCCGTTAAAATAAGAGCAAATTGTTTTAAAACATACATATTTTACTGCGACATATCATAAGAAGAAATCAAAACTCTTTTTTCTTTCTCAATCATCAGCTTTCTCAAACAACAACATTATTTATATTGCTCGTTATGGAGATAACTCCAAATCGGAGGCGGTACTTGATGAGCTTCTCAGTTGGAAGAGTGAATATAATAAGTAAAATATTATTTTATTTGTACAATTTTATTACAAATACGACATCGAGTACTATTAAAATGGTGATTTCAGGGTAGTGTAGTTTTCATATAACAAAATGTTTACGAGTATTTCATCTCTTTCATTTTTGGTGTGCTGTTTCGGTTTTGTTTTATTCTGTATGTAGACTGGCATGATAATGACATTTGATCAAAATTTATCCAGTATATTTTTATAATTGAAAAACATATAAACATAAAAATGATAAAACGGTACCTACTGTATTTTATTTTAAAACTTTACAGCATTATTTTGGGCTATTCTTCGAGCCAATTTTGTTTGCTTGAATACACAATACATAGCGTAGATACACAAATTGTTATATTTTATGAATATGTATGTATTAAAATATCTTATATACAGATATAATAAATAAAATTGAAGTGTCTGTTTGTAATGTCAAAATAACAGCTTTTTACTAAATGCATATGGAATTAAATACGGAAAACACAATTTTTAAAAATGTTGTCTGTCTGTCTGTCTATTTGTTCCGGCTAATCTCCGAAACGAGTGGGCCGTTTTTATTACTAACGCATAAATAGTAAGAGTTGTAAAAGCAAAAAATATACTGCATACAATGCACAAATTAGCTTGAAAAAATTTCAACAGTAAGACCTCTTACATCGATCTTTTGAGCAAAGAGATAGATTGTCAAAAGCTTTAGTAAGATTTAGAAAAACAAACAATAGATTTGATACAATAGATTTGTTTTATCCATTGATCAAGAAAGTATTTTGATTGATGGATTTATGTATCAAATTTTTATTATGTTGTGTTTATGTTATGTAGATCTGATTTTTACTCAATAGTTTATACATCAATATATGGTTTATTTTTACTCTGACGAATCCTTTATTGTAGCTATAACATATCTTAATAATAACTAAATGTTATTTCTTAATTTATAATAAGTAAATAAAACACTTAATTTCATTTTTTTTATATATTAATAAATAATAACAAAATTATGAAATTAGCACCCAAACCCGCTTTCTGCGGCTCCAATGTATAGATAAGAGGGTTTACAGCAAACAGGGTACATGAATGTGTAAACACATAGTAAGATTTTAACATACATTTGAAATATTTTAGAAATATGTGTACGTAAATAACAATCGATTGATATATAAATAAATAAATAAATTCTTTATTGATATAATTTTATAGGTACAAGTGATAATGAATTCCCTAGCCCCCGGCGAGAGTGAAATCATAGAATAAATCAGATATGAATAATGTTTATATTTAAAGTATTCATATATCAATCCATTTTCCAGTTACATAGATCGTCGAGCACAGCTTCCATAATTGGGTTACCGCCGAGTTTTGATACCTGGGGAAAAAAAATAAACTTAAGATAAACTCGTTTCTACTAATTTATCTATATATAATAAAAGTGTAACTGATCGCTATCTGTGCATGGAATATATTTAATAAAAACTATTATTAAGGGGTCTTTATTAACGTAATAGAACCAAAACAATGATTTTTAGAATTGTTTGTCTGTTCGTCGGTTTGCCTGTGCGTTTGTGCGCGCTAATCTCAGAAACCACTTAACCGATTTGAGTGCGGTTTCATTAATGTATTTGTGATAAGCTTCACTTAACATTTTGCATTTCTTTTATTTCAATCGGTTCATAAAGAAAACAATAAAATTTGTATTATTTGACGATTTTACAATTATATCTTGTCCAAGCCCCTCAGGCTCTAAATGTATGCACATCATATGCTTCGTTCATGACTCGTAAGTATAAATACTTAGGAACCTAGTATAATCCCTTTTACATAATCTCGTAAGGCCATAACTATAAGAAATGCTGTTCTTAGTATTCCGCGTGAGTTTTTAACGAACAATGATGAACAATGCACGATTGTTAATATTTCTTTCTATTAAATTACAATGTCTCCTTACCTCAGCTCTCGCTTCACGGTCCATCTCTTCCATAACGACGCGAGTGTACTGCAAGCTGCCGAGCGTGTTTAGAAGAGACACAAAGTATTTCTTTAATGACACGTCTCGAGTCCTTTGCCTCAGGATTTCTTAGTTTGTAATTAAGGACAAAAGGTTTTGTTTACACATTATAGCTCCATAACTTTGGGGGCATTATCTATATATATAATACAACTGTAGAGGTCAAATGTCTGTACATAGAAAAAAATGCTAAAAACCAAGTCAGGTTTTTAGTTTAAGAAGAGAAATAGAACAAATCCACTTTTTTTTTAATTTTTTGTTTCTCTGTCTGTTTGTATGGGCTAATCCCCGAAACTGTTGGACTGATTTAAATGAAATTTTGCATAGTGGTACCTTATATCCTCAGTCAACATTTTAAATACTTTTAATCCCAGAAAATTAAAGAGTTCCCGTGGGAAAGTTAAAAAACTATAGTAACTTATACAGCTTAGTACACAAAAACTACTGATTGGATTTTAATGAAACTATACAATAATATAATTTTATCATCATCATCATAACAAAGTTAATTTAGCACACGAGATTTTTTGTGTCAAAAATGTGCATTTCATCATTATACTCGTATATGCAGTCTATCTGTGTACATCCAAACCTGTCAAGCCGTTTAAGCGTGAAAGAGCAACAAACTTTCGCATTTATAATAGTTCAGTTTTTATCATTATTTTAAAGGATACTGAGTATTTCTTCGCCTTGCGGCCTCTGTAGCGCATGTATGACGGGGAGACTGAATTTACCTTCAGTTATATCATCACAGAAGTTGCTTCCCTTAGTTGAATCCTTAAAATTGTAAATAAATTTGTTTATTTTTTTTTATAACTGCACTACTAAAGCATTGAACTATAAAGTTTAATTTATCACCTGTGCATCTTCTTTTTTCGGCCATTCCTCTAATTCCTAAAGATAAAAATCTGCGTTAATTAATTATTTTCTTTATTTCGACACAAATTATGAAACAAAATAACTATTACTATATTATTATAAATGAAAGTCACCCAGTGCGTTGTTTGTATTTTTTCGAACAAATCTCAGAAACTACTGTACGAATTTTAATAATCTTCTCCAATAGAATAAGGGTTTACATAGGAAAGTATAAGTTGTAATTTACAAACATTTTAAGAAATTAATGTTAACGGTATGATGATATTTGTGAATTAAGTGGAAGAATGTCATCCGTTTTGCGAGCTTAGGTGATTGATTTGATGGGAATATTGTTTTTTTTGTGTGATACTTCATAAAAACTTACGGATGCATCCAACCGAAGCAATGATAAGTTAGGTGCTATTAACATATAGAATTCTTACTTAATTTATTATGTGTTAGCGAAAACTTTGAAATCACTTTATTACCTCTGGATGAACTAGATTGAGGTAGTCGTCTCTTATCTGGAAGTAGCACCCTATCATATTTAGGAGTTTACTGTAGTCGGTTTTGTTCTCACTGAATAGTTGCATTAAACGGTAACCCCCAAGGAAAAAAGAACCTGTTTCTGAAATTTAATTTGAACAATTTTAATTATGTGTATATTTTTCAGATTTTCTTCGGCATATTTTGTGTTGTAGTATCTGATTTGTATCTCATGCTGCACGTTCATGGCATCACTTCATCGTGAATTCTTTTTTTTTCAACCGACTTCAAAAAGGAGGAGCTTCTCAATTCGACTGTATTTTTTTTTTATGTTTGTTACCTCAGAACTCCGTCATTTATTAACCGATTTGGACAATTTTTGTGTCGTTTGAAAGAGTATACTTCCAGATTGGTCCCATTTAAATTTCAAAAAAAAAATACCACCCCTAAGGGTGGAAAAATAGCTAATGATGAATTTAACCTACTTCTTATTGTCATATTGACTTGAAACTTTGCAAGTGTTTCTATTTCCGTTGATAGTACAGTGGTTCGGTATTGTTGACCTGATCTGATAGTAAGGACAGAAGGTGGATAGGTGGAACTCTTCAACGGCTAATAGTAGATACTTTGAGTTTGGGTTTGTTTTGTTTAATTTGACAAGCCTAATACGTTAGAACTTTGCTACTACTGTCTACACTAAAAAGGGAAAAATAAAAACTTTTTAACAAAAAAATAAAAACCGACTTCAAACAAAAGCACTAAAAAGTAAAAAATAACTGATTGGTAGTTTTCATTTACTATACATACCTAATCAAATATTTTCGAAGTCGGTGTGCTTTGACTAAGTAATTAAAGTCTACCTTTTAAATACATACCTAATCAAATATTTTCGAAATCGGTGCCAGCCCATATAAAGCAAAGCACACCGACTTCGAAAATATTTGATTAGGTATGTATAGTAAATGAAAACTACCAATCAGTTATTTTTTACTTTTTAGTGCTTTTGTTTGAAGTCGGTTTTTATTTTTTTGTTAAAAAGTTTTTATTGTTTTTGTATCTCTGTATATAGTTTCAGATTTGTTTTTAGACGTTAATTTTTTCTTAGTTTAAACTTAGTTATAACGTAAAATAAATTAATGAGCAAGCTGTGGTCTCCTATAAGTGAAGGAGCACACGTATTGTGAGTCTTATTTGCTTTTTGTTTTTTTATATGATGTTGTATATTGTGTGTATCTTTTGTTGGAGATCCTAATTAAAATAAAACAAAATAAAAAAAAATTCACATTGAATTACTTGTCATCTTTTCATTTTGTTTAAATTATACATAACTATTTATTATAAAACTTTTAAGAAGTCTATAAGTACTTACTTAGTACTAGCATCTCCTTATACTGGTCCTCTGTGGGACATATGAAATTATCTCGCCAGTAAATCTCCATGCCTTGACCACGATAGGCTTTTAGTAACTCTTCTGACATTATTTTTGGTATCTGTATTAAAATAATATATTTGAAGATTACTTCTTGTAATTTGGCAGAAAGTTACTTTTTATAAGTGTCAAATTTTGTGAGGATGGATGGATGGATGAATGGTTGTAACTCAATCAAGTCAGAACGGCTTAACGGACCTAGATGAAACTTGGCACAGAGATAGTCTGGAATAGTACACAGGTTACTATTTTACGGTTACGTTTCTCTTCCGGAAAAATGTATGCTTCCCGTGGGATAGATTTGTTTTTGTTTTTCACAGGGTTTTTTATTCCATACTAACCGTGTAAAACCGTGAAAGTAGGTACTCATTCAGACATACATACATAGGTATTTTTCGTAAAGTGGCAGAACACATACTGCTTGTTTTTCTTCTGTGAATGAGATCACTAGAAGACCCAGGCCCAACTACCTCTTTTTTGGGAAATGCATTTAGGCACGAGGTGTGGGACTCGCCGGTAAAGCCAGTAGGTACTACTCACTGAAACCCAACGGAATCTCCCCCTTCTTAATGGGGCGTTGCAGGATCGCTTACGCACTCAACCACAACGGCAGGTCTGCCGAAACAGACCACAACAACCATGGGGTTGCTCCGCAGTCCAATCCGCTATCAGAGAAGTACCAGGAGCAACCCTATGCGAGTTGCTCCACGCACACTGCATACGGCCCGAAGTGGGCCGCCTCCCAGTGCGATTCTTAGCTTTGCGCCCGGCTGGATTGCCAGACACTAGCCTTTTTCTTCCTCTATTTTTTATGCTCTTCCTCTTTTTATCAGTTTTGCTTATTTACCCATTTTTAAGGCTTATAAAAATAGAATCTTAACGTGATATGCATACCCGATGGTCGACTTCGTAGGCTTTGTTTATAGCTAAAAACTGTATGTGATAAGATGCATTAATGGTCATAGGCACCCCGTACACGCGGTGCGCTGCAGGCACGCCTCGCCGCATGTTCGTGTTATCTTGAATGTCGTCAATCCTATTTTAATAACAAATATTCATTAATATTAAAGTAAAATTATTCATTAAATGTTCTTTTTTTTATATACTACTATATTACATTATATTATAAAAGTATACTAATAGTAGTATAAATTCCAAAGGTTTGTGTGTATGTTTGTTACTCCTTCATACAGAAACGGCTGGACGGATTTGGACAAAATTTTGATATACTATGATGTAACTGAAGTGAGTTCATAATAATCAAAATGTCTGTCTGTCGGCTTATATCTTCATTTTATATATCTTCTATTCATGTAGATTTTTTATGTAGATTCTTATTTAGTTTAAGTCCCTATGCGTTAAACGTCCCACTGCAGGGTCTGCCAAGTGTGGGTTGACGGACTTTACACGTCTTTTGAAAATTTGATAGGTTCTCTCAGACAATTTGAGTTTAATTTTCCAATTTTATATTTAAATAAAATCTAATAAAATTCTGTTAGATGGTAAGTGCAACAATAAATAATAAAGAACGCGAACGGCTGGACCGATCGGGCAACATTTTAAAATGTTCATAATAGAATAAGGTTTTTAGGAAAACAATTTGAAAAGTTGACCGGAAAATTGGTAAAATCAGAAGAAACTAAAAGTTTTCATACAACTGTTATATGATAATAAATAATTTTGAGACCGGACAATGTCTGTTCTGTCAGTTGATATGTGATAACAATGCTTGTGTTCCTGCACTTGTACAATAATTTAAAAAAAAAATTCCTTAACTTACATTAAACTTCCGACATGCACCATTTTTAGTAGTTCAATAATTTTTTTCATTTTGTCATTGGATATTGGCAGCCAGTAATTTAGAGCCATGACGATCTTCTCGCGACCTTGTTTCCCTGAGATTTGGCTGATATGCGTATAGGGCATGAGAAGTTTCTAAAATATTAATGGTAATATTTTTTAAAATAATATTATAATCAAATATAAATAAGTCTGTATAAATTTGCACTGCACTAACAAAAACAATACTTTTTCTTCTACGAGTATTTTGTGCTAAAATAGGCCTCCCAAAAAAAATTCTGACAACTAAAAAATGACATATTTACTGTGGTATCTTGTGGGCTTTTGAATTGGTTTCATGTTGGACATATACATTATACATACATATATGCACATACACCTTTTTTTTTTTGTTGACGCTGGGGAAACCCATCATGGGGACCCTACCGGCCGTCAATGGGTAGGGTACTGTGAGACTCCTACTCACTAAAACCCACAGCGGAACCCGTTGCAATATGCACATACACCTACAGTAGGTAGATTAATTTAAATATTTAACTGACTTAACTTTAACTTCTTTTTACAATTTTTTATCATTTTGTATCATATTCCTATTTTTAGTTATCATATTAATGAGTAGTACGTCAGTTTTTAACTCTAATATGTAATGTTTAATAATATAATATGAACTATTGTGCGGATGTTGATGATAAAGTGTTTTTTCTATTCTTTAGTTGTAAAAGACTTATTCGTATAGTTTAAACCGATATGGATTTTTCATAGAAATATTAAGACAAACATACATCTATACTAATATTATAAAGAGATAAAGTTTGTGAGCTTGTGACGTTGTAGGAGGTAATCTTTAGATCTACTGAACCGATTTAGATGAAATTGGTAAAAAGATAGTTTGAGACCCGGGAAAGGACATAAGATACTTTTTATCCCGGAAATCATCCGGGAGTAAAATGGGGATGGAAGTTTGTATGGGGAATCAACCTAGGGACGAACTCGAGCTAAGCGAGGGTGAGTCGCTAGTACTAAATACTTATGAAATTATGCATATTTCATTGGAATTTTAATAACATTTCAAGCATACGGGTCGAATTTATAACCTCCTCTTTTGAAGTCGTATCTTTTTAATAAAAGGAAGAATATTAGAGTATATGATAATAATTAATTATTACAACTTACCGATTCAATATCACTATCCGAATGGGAACCGTTTTCATTGGACATGTTATTATTTGTTTTTATTTTAGTTAAAAATTCTTGAGCTTTCGACATATTTATTTAGCACTTATCTACACAGATACTAGCTAGCTGTTTTGAGTGAATAGGCACTCTTGTGAACACGTTATTGCACATATAAGTCTTGGCAACTTTAAAGACAAAATTGTAGTTTTTGAGGCTATATATATTATGATGATCAACGCGATAGTAATTGTTTTGACTGGCAACTTTGATTTCTGTTAACTTGGTATCTAATAAAATATACGTATTTACAGGGCCGAACTTAGGGGAGCGCGTCCGAAGCTACAGTCCCGGAGCCTTCACAAGAGAGGGGCCCCCACAAAAGAGATTTTTAAGAAAAAAAAAACAAATTCTGACGGGTCGACAACTTTTCCGTTTTTATTTTTTTCAATTTTTTTTCGCATTTTATAATATTTGTACAAATATGATTACATTGTTCTTAAATATTAAAAACAATTTATCCTTTCTTAGATTTACGCGAATATTTGACATTTTAAATAAAACTATCTTTTCGGATTTTGTCGCGGATTTATTTGGATTTTTGTTTCCCGACGTTTCGAATGCTTTACAGCATCCATGGTCACGGGAGAGACTGAGGTGTTACATGTCTTGAATGTATAGTTGTTACAGACAGCCTACCCACAATTAACAAAATGAAAATTGCACTAATTACATTACAATATTTTTTAAATTTAAACATTTTTATAATTTTAATTATAATTGAATATGGAAAATTATTTATTTAATTTTTGCTATTATTTTTATAATTATTACAATTTTAAATATTAATTAGTAATCTATATTTAGTGTTGCCATTATTATATTTATAACCATAAAGAAAAATATATAAAATATAGTATTAATTATTTAAGCCATATAATTGTTCTATGTGTAATTTAAAAAGTTAAAATTAATTAAGGATAATAATTTTAATTTAGTTTGCTATTATTTAAAAACAACTTACTAAGCAACACTATTAATATATACTTTTACAAATGAAAAATGAAAAATATTAATCTGATAAGCTGTCATTTTGATCTACACAGTATGAACTTACTACATCTGTCTGTCTGTTATGTTTATATTTATTATTTGATTTTATTATATTAATAACAGGATCCCATGACGATGGTAGTACCCAGCCATCTTCCCTATTGAAATTAGGATGTTTTTTAATTTCTATGGCTTCTCGAATCATTCTAGGGCGATATCGGTTTTCTTTCGCCAGGATTTGAGGTCTATCAAAGCGAATATAATGGCTTGGTCGGTCCTGACTATGTTTGCAGACAGCAGATGTTGTATTGCGACGGTGCTTCACATCAGCTATGTGTTCTTTGACCCGGGTTCTAATGGATCTCTTTGTTTGTCCAATGTAAGAGAGCCCACAATCACAATCAAGCTTGTAAACTCCTGCATCTTGTAGAGGGATGTGGCACTTGACAGGTGGTAGAAACTGACTAATTTTCTTTGGCGGCTTGAAGTAAGTTTTAATTGAAGCTCGCTTTAGAATGTAGCCAATCTTGTCAGTGACGCCTCTCATGTAAGGTAGGACTGCAGGGACGCGCTCGACTGTGGCTGGTTTCACTCGGTCCCTGTGACGTAGGCGCGGCACTTGCAGCTTGTTGTCTCGCAGAACTTGCTTGACATGTTGCAGCTCTCCGGCCAGGTGTTGCTCGTCACAGATCCCGCGTGCCCTCTGAAACAAAGATTTTCCCACGGTAGCTAACTGTGAAGGGTGGTGGTGAGATTCACCATTCAAGTACCTATCAGTATGGGTCTTCTTTACTGTGTATCGAAAGAAGACCCATACTGATAGGTACTTGAATGGTGAATCTCACCACCACCCTTCACAGTTAGCTACCGTGGGAAAATCTTTGTTTCAGAGGGCACGCGGGATCTGTGACGAGCAACACCTGGCCGGAGAGCTGCAACATGTCAAGCAAGTTCTGCGAGACAACAAGCTGCAAGTGCCGCGCCTACGTCACAGGGACCGAGTGAAACCAGCCACAGTCGAGCGCGTCCCTGCAGTCCTACCTTACATGAGAGGCGTCACTGACAAGATTGGCTACATTCTAAAGCGAGCTTCAATTAAAACTTACTTCAAGCCGCCAAAGAAAATTAGTCAGTTTCTACCACCTGTCAAGTGCCACATCCCTCTACAAGATGCAGGAGTTTACAAGCTTGATTGTGATTGTGGGCTCTCTTACATTGGACAAACAAAGAGATCCATTAGAACCCGGGTCAAAGAACACATAGCTGATGTGAAGCACCGTCGCAATACAACATCTGCTGTCTGCAAACATAGTCAGGACCGACCAAGCCATTATATTCGCTTTGATAGACCTCAAATCCTGGCGAAAGAAAACCGATATCGCCCTAGAATGATTCGAGAAGCCATAGAAATTAAAAAACATCCTAATTTCAATAGGGAAGATGGCTGGGTACTACCATCGTCATGGGATCCTGTTATTAATATAATAAAATCAAATAATAAATATAAACATAACAGACAGACAGATGTAGTAAGTTCATACTGTGTAGATCAAAATGACAGCTTATCAGATTAATATTTTTCATTTTTCATTTGTAAAAGTATATATTAATAGTGTTTGCTTAGTAAGTTGTTTTTAAATAATAGCAAACTAAATTAAAATTATTATCCTTAATTAATTTTAACTTTTTAAATTACACATAGAACAATTATATGGCTTAAATAATTAATACTATATTTTATATATTTTTCTTTATGGTTATAAATATAATAATGGCAACACTAAATATAGATTACTAATTAATATTTAAAATTGTAATAATTATAAAAATAATAGCAAAAATTAAATAAATAATTTTCCATATTCAATTATAATTAAAATTATAAAAATGTTTAAATTTAAAAAATATTGTAATGTAATTAGTGCAATTTTCATTTTGTTAATTGTGGGTAGGCTGTCTGTAACAACTATACATTCAAGACATGTAACACCTCAGTCTCTCCCGTGACCATGGATGCTGTAAAGCATTCGAAACGTCGGGAAACAAAAATCCAAATAAATCCGCGACAAAATCCGAAAAGATAGTTTTATTTAAAACAATTTATCCATATTTGTTCACTTCAATCAGTGAAGCATTAAGCAATCAACATATTATACAGCTCCATATCCTATTTTCCATTCACTGTCATCTTTTGATCGAGTATCAGGAGGTATTAGGATTAAAAGTTGCGGCATTTAAGTAATTGTGCATTGTCACGAGAACCAAATATGTGAGCCAAATTTCAGCTCAATCTAACACTGTGGGTCAAATTTAACGTACAAGGTTAGATTACAGTCAAACACCGGGACCGGTGAAATTAAATATAATCTTTAATTTTTATTTATATAAAACACGTGTTGTGTATATAGAAATACCGGGAAAAGTCTTGAATATACAGATCACTTCACACTATATAAAGGAAGATTTAACAACTAACTTTATACTGTAGTCTAAATAAAAAAATCACTCTCATCATTTATTCCATAGCGCGCCAAAAGAAGTACAACTTCAAAAAATTTATTATTATTGACTAATAAATATTTTTTTCTATATTTTTTATGCAGGTAGATATATAGCTTGATAGGCAAGAAATAATATTTTGACGCAATCGAATGGAATCAATCATTCACGAATCTTACTGCATGAAAGAAATCTGGAGAAAAAAATAATTAATTTGTGTAATAATTGAAGAATATAATTATTGTCATAAAAAAACCGAATCCTCGCTACGAAGAATCAAACGCTACCTTTCTTACCAACAACTCGTGAACGAGGGAAAGAGTTGGCGTGTTAAAGTTTCTGTGCTTATTTTCGTCTCCACATGGTTTTCTGATTTTTTTAAACCCCGGTTACAAAAAAGACGGGGTGTTATAAGTTTGACGTGTCTGTGTGTGTGTCTGTCTGTGGCATTGTAGCTCCCGAACGGATGAACCGATTCTAATTTTCTTTTTTCTTGTTTGAAAGGTGAATTAGTCGGGTATGTTCTTTCTTAGCTATGTTTGATTAAAATCGGTTTAAGATGGCCGCTGCCACAAAATGGTGGATTACATATTTTTTCACAACTCCCTAATTATGGGCATTAAATGAAAGGGCTTGACTAGTAGAATACTATGATAAATTTCAAATCCAAGATGACCACCACCACAAAATGGCAAATTACATGTCCAGTTTTTATTTTTATTTAATTCAGTTATAAATTGTTTCTTTTTTCAAAAACTACAGTTTCCTGCAGTCGGTAAGAGTAAGTTTTCTGCTTTTTTCTTGTTTATCTTCTATTGAATTTTTCATATAATTTTTTAAATAATTGCAATGATACAAAACTAGAAACAATTTCAATTGTTAAGATTTTTTTCATCAGTTGTTTTTTTTATTTAATGAAGAAGTCATCGAAGCTATCCCTACTTAAGATTTATGTGGACTAACGATTTTTCGTCGAAAAAATCTCGCAAGGTTTCACTCGTTAATATTGCAATTTATTTTTAGGTAAGTAATTCTTTGATTTGTCTATATGTACATAAGTTTATTGAAATAATTTAATTTCTTTCGCAATAAATACTTAAACCGCTTGACTGAAAAAAAATGTTCATTTTACTCGGAAAATAATTAGGGGCCTCCACTCTTTTGTTGCCCCTAGGGCCTCCAGTCCTCTAAGTCTGGCTCTGGCTTTAGCTAAAGCGGCTTTTTCACTCGACTAAATTCAGATAGCTTGACAGATAACAATAGACAAGCACAGCAGCTACACGTAAGTTTAAAGGTATGTAGTCTATTATTCACACTAATTAGACAACAATATGCGAGTTTTAAATAAAACTATCTTTTCAGATTATTCCGCGGACTTAATTTGATTTTTGGTTCCCGACATTTCGAATGATTTACAGCATGTCTATCTCTTCCATGACTATATCTCAGGGAAAGCCAGCATCATGTTTCAAAACTTATATATTTGAAATAGATTTAGTTACAATTTATTAGGAAACACTTATTGTCAACAATTTCTTATTTCCTTTTTCCAGTTACAAACCACGGATACCATTGACCCATTATTAACCCCCCCCCCCCCGACCCTTGCCCCTTTTCTTGTGTTTCTACTCTTTCTATTTTTATTTCTTTCTTACTTCTTTTTAAAAGTATCTAAAATTTGTGTATTCGCGTCGTCAGTATAATCAATTAATGACTGTTTTATTAATTAAGACGACACGTTTGGCTCAGTGTGTAGTGACCCTACTTGCTGTGCCAGCGGTCTCGGGTTCGAGTCCCGCTGGGGGCATTCATTGTGTGATGAACACGAATGTTTGTACTCCAGTCATGGGTGTTTATATTTATAATATGTTGTTGAAGCACCATTAAACTATTTTAAGTTAATTAAGTAACATAACCAACGTAATGCTCTTTTTCAACCGACTTCAAAAAGGAGGAGGTTCTCAATTCGACTGTATGTTTTTTTTTTTTTTTTATTTTTTTTTATGTTTGTTACCTCAGAACTCCGTCATTTATTCACCGATTTGGACAATTTTTGTGTCGTTTGAAAGAGTATACTTCCAGATTGGTCCCATTTAAATTTCAAAAAAAAATACCACCCCTAAGGGTGGAAAAACAACTAATGATGAATTTAACCTACTTCTAATTGTCATATTGACTTGAAACTTTGCAAGTATTTCTATTTCCGTTGATAGTACAGTGGTTCGGTGTTGTTGACCTGATCTGATGGCAAGGCCAAAAGATGGATAGGTGGAACTCTTCAACGGCTAGTAGTAGATACTTTGAGTTTGGGCTTATTTTGTTTGATTTGACAAGCCTAACACGTTAGAATCCTTACTTTGCTACCACTGTCTACACTAAAAAGGGAAAAATAAAAACTTTTTAACAAAAAAATAAAAACCGACTTCAAACAAAAGCACTAAAAAGTAAAAAATAACTGATTGGTAGTTTTCATTTACTATACATACCTAATCAAATATTTTCGAAGTCGGTGTGCTTTGGCTAAGTAATTAAAGCCTACCTATTAAATACATACCTAATCAAATATTTTCGAAATCGGTGCCAGCCCATACAAAGCAAAGCACACCGACTTCGAAAATATTTGATTAGGTATGTATAGTAAATGAAAACTACCAATCAGTTATTTTTTACTTTTTAGTGCTTTTGTTTGAAGTCGGTTTTTATTTTTTTGTTAAAAATTTTTTTTTCTATCAGGCGTCGTTATATATTGTCATGTGTAGCACAGACGGTGATTTTAAATTTCTTTTTCTCAATAAATCGTAAGACTGCGTGCTGTTCGGTCATCAAAGTTTTAATTTTTCATTTAAAAATCTCAGTAAAACCCCCCTATACGCGCACATGGTTATTATAATTTCTTTGGAAATATAGGGATTTAAAGAATATTATCTGGAATTTTATAAAATTATAAAACTGAGCAACGTGTCCAAAAGAAGTGATTCAACCTACACGTTTTGGATGAAGAAAAGTGGCTTGGACTTTAGAGTGATTTAATTTAATAAAACAAATTGTTTTTAAGCGTTAAATAAAATTTATTTCACCCAACACTCAGGTAATATTCTAGGTAAAAACTTAATGACCAATATGAAGACTGTATAAGGTTAGTAAAATATGTTTTAATGAATATTTACAAGTTATTCTTATTTAATTTAAAACTACTACAATTTAAAACGTATTAATTAGTTATTTACATTGCATTAGGTTGATTTTTTAATAATTGTATATTATAGTTAATCAGTACTTCAATGTGACAATACAGTAATATTAATATTACATTAGTTAACTATTCAGATTTAATACAATATTTAATGTTAAACCCATAAAATTATTAGCATTGTAAGTAGTTATCATTGTAGATAGTTAGAATTGTAAAATAAGTCACTTAAATATACTAGTCTTAAATCTATCATACAACAGCAAAATTATAAGCGCAGTGCTTTTAAAAGTCAAATTAAATTATATTTATTTTATGATTAATGCTCATTGTCATAGTAATATTGTTATAAAGATTGTTACATTATTTAGCGTTCTGTTGTAAAATTCCAGGTTGACGACACCTGCCTTCCAAAATGACCGACATAAAAGATCTTAAAAAGAAACGTGGCAGTTATAAGGGAAGAATTACTTCATTTGCAACCTATTTAGGTCTTTTAAAAGGTTCCGAGTTAACCCCTTGTCAGGCAATGGAGTTACAGTTACGTATTGATAAGTTAGAAAATTTATATGATGAGTTTAACGAAATTCAATTACAATTAGAATGTTTATGTATGTATCTAGCCACAGTAGTTCAAAGCGTCAACTAGTCAAGTTACCTACCATTTCATTACCAAAATTCTCAGGATCTTACGTTAACTGGCTTGAATTTCGCGATACGTTTACTAGTCTTATTCATGATAATGACGATATGGACGAAATTAACAAATTTCATTATTTGCGATCATCATTGGAAGGTTCGGCTGCCATCGTAATTAAATCAATTGAGTTCTCGGCCCGAAACTACACACTTGCGTGGGAACTTCTTTGTGAACGTTTCGATAACAAACGCTTATTAATTAATAATCACGTCACGGCGTTGTTTGATATCGAATCGATTACGAAAGAATCCTCAATTGCATTGAAACGCACAATCGACAATGTAAACAAAAATATTAGAGCATTAAGTTCATTAGGAGAGCCTATTCACAGTTGGGATACTCTTCTAATATATATCATTAGTAAAAAATTAGATTTTAAAACATTTAGAGAGTGGGAGGAGTTTAAAGGGCGCTTTGATAAAACTCAATCAATTTCATTTCAACAGTTCATGGATTTTCTTCGTAACCGTGCTGACGTACTAGAAATAGTTGAATTATCACGCCCCTCTTCCACAGAAAAAATAAATTCTTCATTAGCACACGGTTGTCCAAAGTGTAGTGGCGATCATAACTTAAATTCATGTCCACAGTTCTTAGCACTGAGTGTTAGCGATAGAATGTTAATATTGCAAAATTACAAGATTTGTTTTAATTGTTTTCGTCACGGTCACTATCCTAATTCTTGCAAAAAACCAGGTTGTAAAATTTGCAAGCGCAAACACCACACGCTTATTCACAATAATGATTATAAAAGCTATCCCGTTGTAAACAAATCAGGTGAATGTACAATCGGCAAGGCCAAGGACAAGTCATCTTCCATCGCTACTGACAACGGAGACAACGCGCATGTTGCACTATCGGCTAACATCTCGGCGCACTCGCATACAAGCACCTCGAGCGACGTCCTTCTGTCGACTGCGTTAATTAAATGTTATGATGCAAATAATAAAGAACACATCGCACGCGCCCTTCTTGATTCCGGTAGTTCGTCTTGCCTAATGACGGAACGATTATTTAAAAAATTAAATTTACCATATTCAAAATATAAAAAAGTCTATTCAAGGAATTAATAATTCACTATCTCCTGTAAGAAAAATGTGCCGAGTTCACGTCGAATCGTTACACGAACCTTATGTTGATGATTTAATATGTTTTGTCTTGCCCACTATTACCGATAACGATCCCGCTAGACAGGTACATATAGATATTCCTTCGAATATACAGTTAGCAGATCCGTACTTTCACTCGCCAGCTTCCATTGATATTATAATTGGAGCTGACGTATTTTGGAGCTTGTTAGGCTCTGATAAAATTATATTAGGTGATAGGAAACCAACATTACAACAAACTAGACTTGGTTGGCTAGTTTGTGGCCCAGTTAACGGCGGCTATAATATGTTGTCATCTCATTTCCCACCAATAAAATGTAACTTTACAAACTTTCAAAATAAACGTTCTTCTAGTTCTCTTGAGTTAGATGACATCCAAAACCAACTTACGCGTTTTTGGCAGCTTGAAGAAGTTTGTCATGAGTCATCAACTTATTCAATTGAAGAGAAGATGTGCGAAGAACACTTTATTAATAACACTACGCGTTTGCCAGACGGCCGTTTTAATGTTAGAATCCCGCTTAAGGAATCTTTAAGTCGTCTTGGTGATTCATTTCATCGTGCAAAACGCTGTTTTCTGTCATTAGAGCGCAGAAATTTAAAGCAACCTCCACTCGACAAAATGTACAAGGATTTTATGTCTGAGTATATTTCTTTAGGTCACATATCCGAGTGTCATATTAATGCAAACCAAACATCATATTTCATTCCGCATCATGGTGTCTTGCGTGAAAGTAGTAGTACTACAAAATTAAGAGTTGTTTTTAACGCTAGTGCTCCCACCACCTCTGGCATTTCCCTAAATAAAATTCAAATGGTAGGACCTACTGTTCAAGATGATTTAACGTCTATCTTACTTAGGTATAGGATGTATAAGTACGTTCTTTCTGCAGACGTGGAAAAAATGTACCGACAGGTGCCTGTACACCCGTCTGACAGACACTTGCAGCAAATCATTTGGCGTGATGATGCCTCCCGCTCACTTAAGACGTATCAATTAAACACAGTAACGTATGGTACTGCAAGTGCACCATTTCTCGCGACTAGGTGCCTCAAACAGATAGGTTTAGAATGTCACGACAGGAAGATCGCAGAAGTTATTCTGCACGACTTCTATGTTGACGATCTTTTGACCGGTGCTGATCTGTTTGATGCGCCATCAGATAACTGATGCACTTGCTTCCGCATGCATGCCTTTACGAAAGTGGAAATCTAATGAACCTAATTTAATCTCAGAACCCACTGAATCGTGCTTAGATTTCCACCAAAAAGGTGATGCCATTAATAAAACATTAGGATTGAGTTGGCAGACACACACTGATGATTTGTGTTTTCCTATCAGTGTTCCTGAGCAAAAGGAAGCCACAAAGCGTAGCATGCTAGCTGTTATCGCACGTATATTTGATCCTCTAGGGCTTCTAGCCCCGTGTGTCATACGTATGAAGATGCTGCTTCAGAAACTTTGGCTTGAGGGCTTAAAGTGGGATGACCCATTACCTCCTGAAATTAGAACTGCATGGTTGGGTATGATCAAAGCATTGCCTGCTCTTCAGAAGTTACGCATTCCTCGTCGTGTAGTTTGTGAATCATACAAGCAGCTCGAATTGCATATCTTTACCGACGCTTCAGAGCGAGCCTACGGCGCTTGTGTGTATATTCGCAGTATTAATAATGAAGGTGACGTTGCTGTGCAATTACTGATGACAAAAAGTCGTGTCACTCCCATTAAACCAGTAACTATCCCACGACTTGAGCTTTGTGCGGCTGTGCTTGGTACACGTTTGTATAAAAAGGTAGTTAGTTCCTTCAGGAGTCAAGCATCTAATGTTGTTTTCTGGACTGATTCTATGATTGTTTTGGGCTGGTTAAAAATGTTACCAATTAAATTAAATACTTTTGTTCGGAACGTGTTTCCGAAATATTAGAAGAAACCAGTTCTAGCAATTGGAGGCATGTCCCTACAGACGATAATCCCGCGGATTTGATATCTCGTGGAGAAGAACCTTCCGCCATGCAAGCATTGGATTTATGGTGGTTTGGTCCATCCTTTTTACGACAGGATATTACTAGACTGCCATGCATGCCTACGGATTCAGTGAACCTACCTGAAATTAAGTCAAATATTTGCCTTGTAGCGAGTGACGCTAATCATAATTTACATAAAGGATTAACTAATTTTGAACGTTTTTCAAATTTTACGCGGTTACAACGTAGTATTTGTTGTGTTACGTTTTATTAAAACATGCAAAACTCATTCTACATTTACGTCTAACTTTACTGCTGAAGAATTACAAAACTCTTTAAACATAATTATAATTCAGTCGCAAAAGGAATCTTTTCCCGAATATAATTTATGAATAAATAAACAAAAACTACCATATAAAAATCAATTATTAAAATTTAATGTTTTTCTCGATGATAACAAAATAATCCGTATAGGGGGAAGATTACATAATTCTGACTATTCATTCGAGAAAAAACACCCTATATTATTACAGTCCACTAATCATTTTGTCAAACTTTTATTCAGACATGAGCATATCAAGTTAATGCACGCTGGACCTCAACTATTATTAAGTACCATTAGGCAAACCTATTGGCCGCTAGGCGGTCGTAATTTGGCTAGGGCTTGCTACCGTCAGTGCGTTCAATATCAACGTTTGAAAGGACAGACAGCTGTTCCCCAAATGGGTAATTTGCCAATGAGCAGGCTTTCACCAGCTGACTTTCCTTTTCAAAACGTTGGGGTCGACTATGCAGGACCCATTTCGTCAGCTAGTCATCAAGGTCGCGGATGTAAAATAGTAAAGGTATATATAGTTATATTCGTGTGCTTTACTACGAAGGCCATTCATTTGGAATTGGTGGGTGACTTGACTAGCGGTAACTATTTACAGGCATTACGCAGGTTTATGTCTCGAAGGGGAAAACCGCTTAATCTTTTTTCGGACAATGGTTCGTCGTTTGTAGGAGCCTACAATGAAATTTCTAATTTTTTAAAACTTAACTGTGACTCCTTAGCTGAAGACGTTGCCCAACAAGGAACTAAGTTCCATTTTATTCCTGCCTATGCTCCACATTTCGGTGGACTTTGGGAGGCAGGTGTTAAGTCGGTCAAATACCATTTAACTAGAGTGTTGAAAGGACAGACAGCTGTTCCCCAAATGGGTAATTTGCCAATGAGCAGGCTTTCACCAGCTGACTTTCCTTTTCAAAACGTTGGGGTCGACTATGCAGGACCCATTTCGTCAGCTAGTCATCAAGGTCGCGGATGTAAAATAGTAAAGGTATATATAGTTATATTCGTGTGCTTTACTACGAAGGCCATTCATTTGGAATTGGTGGGTGACTTGACTAGCGGTAACTATTTACAGGCATTACGCAGGTTTATGTCTCGAAGGGGAAAACCGCTTAATCTTTTTTCGGACAATGGTTCGTCGTTTGTAGGAGCCTACAATGAAATTTCTAATTTTTTAAAACTTAACTGTGACTCCTTAGCTGAAGACGTTGCCCAACAAGGAACTAAGTTCCATTTTATTCCTGCCTATGCTCCACATTTCGGTGGACTTTGGGAGGCAGGTGTTAAGTCGGTCAAATACCATTTAACTAGAGTGTTGGGAAATTGTAATCTCACGTACGAGGAGCTTAACTCCGTACTAATTCAAATTGAAGGTATTTTAAATTCGCGGCCACTTACGCCCTTATCTACGGACCCTGACGACGTGCTTCCGTTGACTCCTGGACATTTTTTGATTGGACGGCCACTTACTTCACTTCCAGTCGAGGATCTGCGAGAACCTTCTAGCAGCCGCCTGAGTCGTTTCCAGCGAATTGAGCAAATGAGACAGCATTTTTGGATCAGGTGGAGCAAGGAGTATGTATCCGAGCTGCAGCAACGTGTGAAATGGTACACGTCCAAAGACTCATTGAAACTCAACTCACTTGTTGTTGTCAAAGAAGACAATTTGCCGCCATTAAAGTGGAGGATGGGAAGAATTGTTGCTCTTCATCCCGGGACGGATAATATCAGCAGGGTTGCAGATATTAAGACTGCCAATGGAGTCATACGAAGAGCCTGTTCAAGAATTTGTCCCTTACTGGAAGATTCCTATTGAAAGGCAGGCTTTCAACGGCCGGGGGCAAGTTGAAGAACCATTAAACTATTTTAAGTTAATTAAGTAACATAACCAATGTAATGCTCTTTTTTTCTATCAGGCGTCGTTATATATTATCATGTGTAGCACAGACGGTGATTTTAAATTTCTTTTTCTCAATAAATCGTAAGACTGCGTGCTGTTCGGTCATCAAAGTTTTAATTTTTCATTTAAAAATCCCAGTAAAACCCTCCTATACGCGCACATATGTATGTATTTAAAGTTTATAATATATGTGTAGTGTATCAACTATCTGGTATCCATAACACAAGCCTCGTAGCTTACCATGGAACTAGACGGTGTTGTGTGTTAATGTCCCAACATATTTATTTATATTATTTATTCATACATATGTACGTTAAAATAGCGAAACCTTACAATATTAAATATTTCGGTGGTATCATAATGAGTAAATATAATTTTAAAGTAATTATATACTATTCTATAATAAAATAACGATTTTTTTATTTATAAAATAAATAAAACATTTTGTTTCTTACGTCATACGTTATACGTTTGTAACGTATGGTTATTATAAGAATATTTCATGCATTTGAAAATAAATAAAAGTTTGTCACAAATAAAGCATATTTATTTTAAATTATTATTTAAATATCTAAAAATAAACAATAAATTATTACTAATCATGTTTAGTATTACGTGATCTGTGTTATCGAAAAATAGGTGTGATCTTAAAAAGTTTACATTAATACTGGTAAATTATTTTTTACAAACTTCTGGCGCCACTGTGATTTAGCTTTGACGCATATCATCTGCATACATACAGGTAGTTATTGAGATTCACCAGTAAAGCCAATATTACCCTGGACTCACTAAAACCCAACGGAACCTTCCCGGCCTTAATGGAGTGTCCCAGGATCGTTTACACACTCAAACACGACGCCCCGACAGCAGGTCTACCAAAGCAGACCACAACAACCACGGGGTTGCTCAAACAGTCTACTCTGCTATCAGAGAAGTACCAGGAGCAACCCGCATGGTAAACTGTCCACCAGTGAGCCACCTCCCAGTGCCTTTCTTAGCTTCACGCTGTATTATCGGACGCTTACTTGCTAGATTCTCTCAGACATGCAGCTTTCCTCACGATGTTTTCCTTGATTGGAAGATAAGTGGTAATCATGTTGGAAATGATTCGCACATGAAAATATCAGTGCGAGACTTGGGATTTGAACCTACTTCTTTCGGTTTCGCAAACGCGTGCGCACCACTGAGTCACCATTACTTCATTGTGGAAGGAATGTGAGAGTAATAGATTTAAGCAGGCACTATCTACGCATATAAATTTGGCAAAAGGCACAATATACTAAGATTACTCTTGTACGAGTAGGTAAATCAATTTTTTTGTGTATTTTTAATTTTCTTTGTGCTGTTAACTATAACTTACAAAATATTAAATTGTTTAAATTAATTAGGTAATAAAGAAAAATATTTGTTAATGATCTGATTTATTGATCTGAGTTATAGAGTTTTTTACACATTTAAGTGACAGGTAATATCATCGGTCATTAATATCTTTAACTGGTAAAGAACCATGTAAGTAAATTGGTAGATTGACATGTAAAACTTTCTAGCAATAAGTATGTAACCATATTATGAGAGGGGTCAACAACAACAAATAAATACTTATTTTTAAAACAGCTTTTACTAAAAGAAATTTACACCATCCCTGAACCATACTGTCACCTTACAATACCCACAATATAAACAGTTCAGAAATATATAAATATATTATAACAGTAAATAAATATAAGCTGTTGTAAGTCAGCGAAGCCATATAAGCTGTTCTTGAGTTATAAATGATGTAATTAACCCGATTCTAATAATTCTAAAAATTAGTCGGTTTTCCAGTTAAGTAGCTCGTCGAGTGCAGTTTCCAATAATGGATTACCACCGAATTTTGATATCTGAAAAAACAAAAATAACTTCAAAATAATGAACAAGACGAACTGACTTTACTATATTTTAGTTTTTCACAAAGATCTTAATGTTACCTGAGTACATATTATTTTTATGTAGGTATAGTATTTTTCTATTTTTACACGGGATTAAAAATATTTACCAACAAAAAAGTAGAAATTATCTGCTCTGCCCGTTATCAAAGTCGAAAGAATATCAGGCTCTAAATGTACATATGAAATATTCTCATAATTACTTTTAATTGAAAATTCTTGTACTCAAGTGCTTAAGTATATAATTATTAAAAACGCTATATTAATTATTTTTTCTATCTAATTAAATTTGTCTGACAATAAGTAAATGGTGAAATCTATCATGTTGTTATTTTTTATACATCCCACTGGATGAGGATGGCACAAGACCAGCAGTCGTAGAAATCTTTGGGGGTGGCCTATGTCCAGTACTTGTTTCGGCTGAGACGACGACGACCACATACATTACAATATATAACAAGATTGTAAATATTTCCTGCCTACAAATTACAATGTCTCCTTACCTCAGCTCTCGCTTCACGGTCCATCTCTTCCATAACGACGCGAGTGTACTGCAAGCTGCCGAGCGTGTTTAGAAGAGACACAAAGTATTTCTTTAATGACACGTCTTGAGTTCTTTGCTTTAGGATATCTTAGTTTGTAACTAAGGAACTTATATTGATGCTAACGATTGTTTATGTGTGGTTTATGTGTAGTGTGTACTCCTATATAGTGCCTATATACAAAATAAATATGATGAATAACTTAAATCATTCAGTACCTTTAGATCCTTCATGCCCATTTTCATCATCTTATAGGCTACTATCATTGCCCGCGGCTCCGCCCGCGTTCAGATGACCAAAAAGCAAATTCTTAGGCTTTACATATTACTCGTAGTATACTCTTAGATTGCAGTTTTTGTATTTTTTCTCAGAAATGAGATATTTTCCCGTGCTAAAAAGTATCCTATATATTGACCCGGATAACCAGCTATCATCATACCAAATTTCGTCAAAATCTGTCCAGTGGTTTTCTCGTGATGCGGTAACAGACAGACAGACAGTAAAGTCAGACAGACAAAAATTCTAAAAACTATAGATTCGGACTCTGTATCGGTAATAATGTCTATTTCAATAAGATTTTCCAAAAAATATTTAATGTACAGACTTCGTTACAATTTTATTATATGTATAGAAAGAAGTAGCACGTATCGTACAAAAATTTCCTATGTAAATATAATAATAATAAATCGTATAATTTTTTTAAAACCAAATAAACTTTTCGTTTTATAGCAAACAGAAACTACTGACACTAAAGAATAAAAACTGAGATTCGGGTTAGTAATTGTAAGGAGTTATGTTCTAAGCCCGTAAAGCGTTCACTGAGTACCTATTGGAGAAAATGAAACTCTTGTCAGGTAAAATAATTTAGGAATTCCCTCAAATTTAGAAATCTTTAGTTATGGCCTATGCCTACCTATGCA
This sequence comes from Brenthis daphne, assembly GCA_947093115.1. Lineage (NCBI taxonomy): Eukaryota > Metazoa > Arthropoda > Insecta > Lepidoptera > Nymphalidae > Brenthis > Brenthis daphne. Next base: position 19,370,833 of record OX352483.1, read on the forward strand.
CACCACGCTTCTTAAACGCATCAAGGGCTCAAATATCATTCACGTGTGTCGTCTGAGCTTTTACTGAGCGAATTAACTTTAAAATGCAAATTTCTTGTATCCGTACAAACGCGTGAAAAGCTCGTGCACATAGTGCGTTCACTGAGCGACGAACTCGCATCGACAGCGCGTTAAAAATCATCGTGTCCATAGGCCCTTAGTAATTGAAATAAAACATAATTAGTTGTCATTTTGAAGTGTGCGTTTAATTTTATATGCTGTACTTTCGCCTGAACTAGTCTAAAACAAATTTTGTTAATCAAATATAAATAAATATATTGGAACATTAACACACAGCATGGGACATTAACACCATGGTGCTGTACCATATAGTACCATGGTAAGCTACGAGGCTTGTGTTATGGATACCAGATAATTGATACACTAGGTACACATAATATATAACTATAATACATACATATTATAAATATAAACACCCATGACTGGAGTACAAACTTTCATGTTCATCACACAAATGAATGCGCCCAGCGGGACTCGAACCCGCGTCTGCTGGCACAGCAAGTAGGGTCACTGCAAACTGAGCCAAAGGTGTCGTCAAAGTAAGGGCAATTAAAAATGTCCTCTGTCATAGCGTTCCTTTAAAATTCATTGGGTTTATTTGGTTATGATTAATTATTTACGAGTAAAATCAGGATTTTACTACTAGAACAAGCAGAGATATGATAAAATTGGACTGCTGCACTAGCACATACTGTTTCAACGACAACTATATGACCTCACTCGCCAGTGTTGCCAACTGGTGCCACCAGGAACATAGCCCTCAATAAAGTTAATTTACAGATAGTCACGCTAGAATTTTACTTATATAATAATAGTGATTCACTATTACATAATAAAGCTATTGTTATGTATAAAGATTTTTTAAGTAATAATTAAACTAAGTATTTGTAGTTAATTATTGTAATAAGCAAAATAATTATAATTAATTTTATAAACAATAACTTATTTGTTTATAAATACTTAACTGCACAAAAAATTTGTATGTGTATAATATTATTATATAAATACAATACGTATTAAGACCTTGATGATGTTCTCCTAGCCGATTCCGGCTACGGCGGCCAATCTCATTGAGACTAGCCAACTGCGCAGGAGATATTATAGTGCAGCGCGTGTACGCGCAGACACAACGTGCACTCTCTATTCCTCTCACTCTCATACTCCGGTGGGACGACACGAGACACGACCGGTGAGAGTGTCGGCGCAGGACCGACGGCTTTACGTGCTCTCCGAGGCACGGGGGTGAAACACCGCCAACTTCCCAACTCCGGGCTGTTACTGAGGCTTAATATACAGAAAGACTCAATAACTAAACTTGGCCCGACCCGGGACTCGAACCCAGGCTCTCCGGGTGTGCAGCCGTACATGCTAGCCACTACACCACCGAGGCAGTACCTTAGGAGATAAACACATGCTATCGCGGACATATCTGTGGGCCTTTTTAAGGTCTATAAACATTCTAATAGATTGTTTTAATGTATTGGCAGTACGTACAAAATGGCATAGTGTTTTCTATTTCGTTCATAATTTCTTAATTTTTATACCTAAAGCAGTAAAATCACAAACATATAAACAACTCATACGTTTAAAAATAATTTATGATAAAAAAATCCTAAATATAACTTCAAATGTCTAATTAACCAGAACCTAAAAGCTGTAAATAAAAACATGTTATTTATACATATAATAAAACAGTAGAGGTCGAATGTCTGTACATAGAAAACAAAATACTAAAAACCGAGTCAGGGGATGTAAGAAGATAAATAGAACAAATCCGGATTTTTTTCAATTTTTTTGTTTCTCTGTCTGTTTGTCGCTTTGTATGGGCTAATTTCCGAAATGTTGGACCGATTTAAATGAAATTTTGTATGGTCGTACTTTATATCCCCGGTCAAAATTTTAGTTACTTTTCATCCCGGAAAATTTAAGAGTTCTCGTGGGATAGTTGAAAAACTATAGTAATTTATACAGCTTAGTACACAACAACTTATGCACCTAATTTAGTATGGCATGCTGATACCTTATATTGCCGGTCAAAGAACAGATTACTTTTTATCCCGGAAAAATGAATGGTTCCCGTGGGATACATCTGTTTGTGCTTTTCCAGAGGCGAACCCGAGCGAAGCGAGGGTGAGCCGCTAGTGAAAATAAAAACCCGACTGCACAAAAGCTAACTATACCTAAAGATGAAAACACGTTAACGAAGGAATATAGTACTATGCAGTCAGAGACATACATACATATGTAGGTATGATACGTGTAAGTAGGTATGCATAATACTATAGGTATTCTTTCGTGAACGCGATTTCATCTTTTTAGTTAGCTTTTATACACGCTGGTTTTTTTTTTGTTAATGTATTTCTTTTAGAGAAGTTGTGTCTTGTAATTATTGGTTCGTGGTGTCAATTATTCTTTAATTTAAAAGGATACTGAGTATGTCCGCACCTTGTGGCTTTTGTAGCGCATGTATGACGGGGAAACTGAATTTACCTTCAGTTATATCATCACAGAAGTTGCTTCCTTTAAGTGAATCCTTAACATAATAAATAATAAAATGATTAATTTTTTATCTATGCTATTGAACCATTAAAATAAATATAGTACAATTTAAAGGCATTTTAATTTTTACCTCTGCATCTTCTTTTTTCGGCCATTCTTCTAATTCCTGAAGACAAATATTAGCGATAATAAAATTTAACCTCTTAAAGATATTTTCTCACATATACAGTCACCCACACACAAATACTATATGTAAAGCTTAAAGCTAATTAGAATCATAATAGGTATTTGAATTTCTCGGTTTTTTAGTACTATAATATGCATGTATTATACATATAAACCTTCCTTTGGAACACTCTATCTTTTGCTGAAAACTGCATTAAAATCCATTGAGTAGATTAAAAAAGATCTAAGCGAAAAGGCAACGGAAGAGACTTCATTTTATACTATGTAAAGACTAAATGAGATATTTTCCCGCAGTAAAAAGTATCCTATATGTTGACCCAGATAACCAGCTATCATTATACCTACAAGATGTCATCAAAATCTGTCCTGTAATTTTCTTGTGATGCGATCATAGACCTGTCTGTCTATGATCGCATCACAAGAAAATAAAGAAAAACAGACACAAAACATCTAAAAACTATAGAGTCGGCGTCTGTGTTAATAATAATGACTATTTCAATAAGATTTTCCAAAAAAAAATATTTAATATACAGATTCGACTCAATTAGAATTTTATTATGTGTTTATTTATAGATGTATGTAAAATATGGTTCAAACATGACGCTATTTGTCACTCTTCATGTCTTAATCATATTGTTTTAGCGAAAAGTTTAAAAACCCTTTTTTTTCTTGTACGTTTTTGTTCCTTTTTTTCTCTTGTGGGTGTACAATAAAGAGTATTTATTATTTTTACTCTGCCTCGGTGGTGTAGTGGCTAACATGTACGGCTGCACATCGGAGGTCCTGGGTTCGAGTCCCGGGTCGGGCCAAGTTTAGTTATTGAGTCTTTCTGTATAGTAAGTCTCAGTAACAGCCCGGAGTTGGGAAGTTGGCGGTGTTTCACCCCCGTGCCTCGGAGAGCACGTAAAGCCGTCGGTCCTGCGCCGACACTCTCACCGGTCGTGTCTCGTGTCGTCCCACCGGAGTATGAGAGTGAGAGGAATAGAGAGTGCACGTTGTGTCTGCGCGTACACGCGCTGCACTATAATATCTCCTGCGCAGTTGGCTAGTCTCAATGAGATTGGCCGCCGTAGCCGGAATCGGCTAGGAGAACATCATCATCATTTTTATTATTATTATTAAAACCCTTTATTACCTCTGGATGAACTAGATTGCAGTAGTCGTCTCTTATCTGGAAGTAGCATCCTATTATATTTACGAGTTTACTGTAGTCGGTTTTGTTCTCACTCAATAGTTGCATTAGACGGTAATTCATATTGAAGAAAATTCCTGTTTCTGAAATATAATAGACATTTAATATAATTTTCTTGCCATGTTTATTATCTAACACCATATTGCTGATTTTCTTTGTAAATTTTAGTTAGATTTTGTTCATGTGTTTTTAATTTTAAGCCCGAAGAAAATACTTACTACGTTTTACCATCTCCATATACTGCTCCTCTGTAGGACATATAAAATTTTCACGCCAGTAAATGTCCACGCCTTGACCACGTAACCCATTTAGGCACTCATTATATAGTATTTCTGGTATCTGTTTAAAATATATGTTAAGATTATCTATGATAGATATGATATAATCCAAGGACTATTAGATGAATTAGTCTAGAGGAAGAAAGCCATATTTCTCTTAAATTAGTCGACACCACAAGTTCTTATTTTATTTTATTATTATTTTATTTTAGTACTTTTAAAATATATTTTAAAAAATTATTGGAAAGATCAAAATATTGATTACATGTATAGGTATATGTAAATATAGGTTCTATGTAGAGCCAGGACTCAATGCGCAGTAAGCAGAACAAGCCACGTATCGTGGAGATCTGGAAATATCAGTACATATTAAGTCTATTGAATGGAAAGATAACGATAAAAGTAATATATTTCTTTATAGTATGACTCAAAAGTCAGTCAGCGCTCTCTTTATTCAAGGAACAAATCCGTGAGTGAGGAGACTACTGGAGCGTACTCCATTATCTCTAGTATCCAATATTCTCTAGTGAGTTTCATTTTTATCGCATACGGTAACTTAAGAGTGATACATATATAGGTACTTTACATCCAAGCATTCCAGCAGCCTGTATACTTATTTTATTACTTTGTTGCTATAAAAAAATAAAAATTAAATGAATATCATACCCGACGGTCGATTTTTGAAGCCTTGCTTAAAGTTAAGAAGTATATGTGACAAGCAGCATTAATGGTCAGGGGCACCCCGTACACGCGGTGCGCTGCAGGCACGCCTCGCCGCATGTTCGTGTTATCTTGAATATCATCAACTCTGTGATATAATAAAGTTAGTCTCAAATTATTAGTCTCTACGTCCGACGTCCCTTGATGAGTGTAGGTAGGTATATAGTGAGATTTTTTTGTTTAAGATAAAAACCAAATAAAGTCAAATACTAAAAAAAAAAATGTAAAAATTAATGATCAATTTAAGAAGAAATTTTCTATAATAATACCCTATTTCAAACTAAAAACGAAAACAAAATAAAATATTAAAGAAATATTATTCAAAACGCGCAGGGTATATAATGTAATATTTAAAAAAAATTTAAGAGTCCTGTGACAGTGTCTCACGTTGTGATTATTAAATTTTCCGTGATTTATCCTTATAAAAAATACTCGAGTTATAGACATCCATCCTTTCAACAACAAATATTTAATGTTCAGAAACGACCCCCTTACGATTTTATTATAAGTTTAAAATAACATACATACATAATCATAGAACTATTTTACGTAAGCATATAATAAAAAAAAATATGATTTCTTAATAATAAGATAATAAAAAGTTATTCGCTTAACTTACAATAAATTCCCGACATGTATAGTTTCTGTTATATCAAAAATGTTTTTCAATTTGTCATCGGATATCTGCAGCCAGTGATTTAGAGCCATGACGATCTTCTCGCGACCTTGCTTCCCTGGCCCTTGCCGAATATGGGTGTAAGGCAACAGAATTTCCTTAAAAAAATAATGATAAAATAATAAAGAACACGTATGTCTCCGACTGCATAATCTATATGCCTACATATAATAAAATTGTAACTAAGCCGAATCTGTACATTAAATATTTTTTGGAAAATTTTATTGAAATAAACATTATTATCGATACAGAGGCCGAATCTATAGTTTTTAGAACTTTTGTCTGTCCGTCTGTCTGTTACCGCATCACAGAAAAACCACTGGAGAGAATTTGATGAAATTTGACATGGTGATAGCTGGTTATCCGGGTCAACATATAGGATACTTTTTACCGCGGGAAAATGTCTCATTTCTGAAAAAAAAACAAAAACTGCAAAGAGTATACTTAAATGTAAAACCTAAGAATTTGGATTTCGGTCATCTGAACGCAGGCGGAGCCTCTGGCAATGCTAGTACCTACTATGTTCCTTCTTTAACTTGCTCCCATCTTTTTAGTTCGTTTTTTTAAACTCTTCAATATCAATTATGTATAGTATGTTTTCGCATATAAAAAATAAGGTTTAGGTATACCTAATTAGGTAGAAAAAAGTTCTAGCTTTTAGCGTTTTAACACTATGATATTATGTCATTTTATACATCCTGTTATTTTCATACCTGTAATATTAACTAAATACTATGTAAATAATGTTTAAACCTCCTGACTGCATCGTTAGTCTAGTGGCTAGTAAATACTCATATGTACGGCGGCAGATCGTAAGGTCCCGGGTTCGAGTTATTGGGTTTTGTTATGAAACCATCAGTGACATCCCGGAGTTGGGAAGTTGACTTTGTGTTCACCCTCGTGTAGAAAAGGGCTTCTTATGTCTCACCGGTCGTGTCGCGTTGTCCATCGGTATATGAGAGTAAAATAAAAAGTGCACTCGTGCTTCGCACACACTTGTGTATGTCCCGCACATTTGGCTATCCGCTAGCTTCAGTGAAGTTGGTTGTCGCAACCAAAATCGGTTAGAGGAATATTACTATTAAACCGTAGTTTTTTACGAAAATCGAAAAAAATAGAAACTTAACTTGCATCAATAGAAATCATAAATTTTATTCTCATTTTGCTTTACTATAAGACTTGGTTATGAAAAACCTGTACATACCTTCTCCATAAACGGTTCATCGTTGTCAATGTTTCCACAAGCCATATTTAAAACTGGAATATTTAATATATAATTCGTCAGTTTAAATGTAGGTAAGTTTACTCGTGTAAAGCCACTGAATGAAGGCAACTTAAATAAAATACGATTGAACATACTTTTTTTAATTGACTTGCTTAGGTATATGATATCATTATTTTTTTTATTTAATTATATAAGATGTCGTTTGTACGTCTTTCGAAAATATACTAACGCAAGATATGCAGAGTTGATCATTATATATAGATTTTTTTTATAAATGACTTCATAAATTAGCTATAGCAAGTAGGTAATTTATTTGCTTATAGTGCAATGAGCCGATTTAAATAAAGTGGATCGAACATGGAAGGCCACCTTATCAAATAAAACAGTTATAATTCTTTTATTTATTGGATAAATGAAACAAACAAATTATTAACACTTTGTTCTATTATATAACTTATAAAATATTTTATTGCAGAGTTATTAATTATTTATTAAATTTAAGTTTTATTGAACTCTTCCAAAATGGCCTTGCAAGAAACAGGGCTCCATACAAGGCTGATATAATAAATCAGCGGTTTAACTTTAAAACTAACGTTGAGACAATCAAAATATCTGGTTATCCTTAATCATCATAAAAAGGTCTTTCATTAAAATGAAATATTAAATACATATAATAATATATTAAAATAAAAAATAGTAAACGAATATTATTTGAATACTTTCGTAAAACTAAGAATGTATTTGTGAAAATGTTTTAAAAATAATTTTAATAAGCATTATATCGATATAAAATAAGTGGACAATAATCTTTATAATGAAATAAAAAAAAATACCGACTATAATGGCACGGTAATATTACCTGCCATTGCCCGCGGGTCCGTCCGCGTTCAGATGACCAAAAACCAAATTCTTAGGGTTTACATATTAGTGTAGTCTTACATTGCAGTTTTTGTATTTTTTCTCAGAAATGAGATATTTTCACGTGTGCCTTCGTGATATTTGATAGCGTCACACTAGGGTTTTGGACTGTAGTAATAAAATGATGTGATGTTTTGTATAACGGTAGTTTATGGGCTAGAATTAATTATTATATGGAATAATTAAATGAAAATCATGATTTTTCTTTATTTTTAACATAATGAGTTATTTTTTTTAATATCAAAATCACGTGACTACAAACGCCAATTACGGTGTGAGACGTCACTTGTCATTGTCACTAGTGTCTAGTATAGTATTATATGATCTGTGCTAGTTTGTTGTGTATACAGTGTAGTTTCGAAAACTCTATTCTCTGTAATCTCAAAGTTTTAATCATTTAAGTAAAGTAATATTTAAATTTACTTACGTTCCTGGTCAATACCATAGCGAGCAAAGTCCGGGCTGACAACTCAAATTTACCGTGTATCAATGTCATGATGGTGGCGGAATTTTTCGCTAAAACCCTGATTTCATCTCGGCGGTTTAAAAATCTGAGCAGTCTTAACATAATCCAAGGACCCTAAATAATCTCTAAGCATAATAATATCATAACAAAATACAGATTAATAGCATACCTACAGCAGTGACCAGTGTCGTGTCTGGCGATATGTAAAATTATATTTTATGTCAACATGTAAATGGAGCATTTTGGTCTAACGAAAACTTGACTTAAGAGTCGCAGTTAAGTAGTTTTGTGACAAAAAATTATATTCTCTGTAATAATTTGTTGTTATGTATATTCTCTGTTGCTAAAAATATCTTTCATCTGTGATCTGTCACTTTAGAGTTTAGATTGTCAGTTTGTTTTGCTTTTGTGATTTGTCATTTTAATAAGTCAAACGCCTACGTAACGTTATGTTATTTATTTATTACAATTACTTTTTATTGGCGTCTTGACGAACTATTACTTTTTTAATCTAATAAATTTTTAATCATTGAATTCTAAATTAGTAGCCTAACATGGCATCGCTAGCGTTTAAAGTAAAGAGTAAAAATGGCCAGCAGGTATTGAAAGAGTTGACCTCTGATAGCACTGTGGGTGAATTAAAAATGTTTCTTTCTAGTATATCGGACGTTGGTTGTGAGAGAATTTGCGTATTATGTGGTTATCCGCCTAAACCGTTAGATATCAGCAATGATAATAAAACTTTGAATGAGATTGGTTTAAAATCTGGCGAAACGCTGATTGTAGAAGAAAAGTCAGTTCCAATAGAACAGAATGTTAAAAAACCTGACGTCACAAAGCCAATAGAAAATGGAGTGTCTCATGAAACAATAGGACCTTGTAGACCTGGAATTTTGATGAAAAAAGTGGTTCCTTCAGATAATTCTTGTCTATTTACTAGTATAGGTAATTTTATTGATTTATCTTTATTTATGTGTGGTTGACCTAAAAATAACCTCATAATTATGTAAATTGGGTGCAAAACTGAAGAATGAGGTGTGATCTGGCAAATTTTATTTTGAGAATAGTGCATGTTACACAATGCTGTAAGATTAAATTGTAAAGGTGCAATATATATAACACAATTGTATTGATATCGATTTCTAGAATTTATTAATAGATTATATAGTACACTAGAAAGTTATTCTTACTTCTTTCTTGTGCTCCTCTAGGCACCTATATATCTATATGCTACTTACTCCATGTCATAGTCTATCTATATTAAATTTCACCCACACTGGCCCAGCAGTTTCACCATTAAAGGGATACAAACATGTACACACTCACATTTTTGAATTAATAAATATATTAATAATGGTTTGCAGGTTTTGTACTAAACGGCAATGTAGATACAACAGCGCATACTTTAATGCGTCAAATTATTGCAATGGAAGTTGCAAGTGATCATGAAACTTATAATGAAGCAGTATTAGGGAAGCCCAATGAAGAATACTGTGTGTGGATACAGCAACCGAGTTCGTGGGGTGGTGCAATCGAGGTATCTATAAATATTAATAAATTGTAATACATCAAATTGTACAGTTCATATTTAAAAAGAAACATATTTGGGAAATGCTAGTATCAGTTAAAGGCACAACTACTTTGTCTACTTTGTCTTCTTAAATTTGCAATAGCTGAGAATGGCTATCCGTTCTTAATACATAAATGTATCCTGATTTAAACAGAATGTCATTTTTTACAATACTACTGTACTAATAGGCCTAATTAGAATTTAGGACATACAAAGTTTCATGGTAATTGTGTAAGTAGGCTTCTAAGTTCTATATTTATATACAGATTAACCTATACATATATATGGATTAAGCTATATATATATATACATATAGACTAAGCCCTTTTATGTGCTTTCTATGTATTACAATACAGTCATGTTTAGTGTTTGTGGAATAAATAGAGATGCACACTAGCAATCAGCAGCATTCCATAGCTCTTATTTGTTGTAATTAAAAAAATTTCATAGTTTAAGAAATGTTGAAATTTTGATATATTATATCAATTACATACAAAAACTTTATTTACTTGATATATGTATATATTATCTTAACATTGTTTATTAATTATGTTTTTAAAGTTTTTAAGTTAAATATAACATATTGACTAATTTGCAATAGAACTGCGTTGTTACAATGTATATTGTTTTAAAATCATGCTCGTTTAATATAATAATAATGTAGCAATATAATATTTTTATCACCAAAACAATGTTTTAATCAAAAATATTTTTAGGTAGCTATTCTCTCTCGGTTTTATGGTTTAGAAATGGCAGTGGTAGATACATTAAATGCAATTATAAATAGATTTGGTGAAGACAAGAATTACGGACAGAGGGTGTTCCTGCTGTTTGATGGAGTGCATTATGATCCTTTATACCTGGAACAGTCTGATGTAAGTTGTTTTTTTTAGTTTTAGAGTTTAAGCTATTCTCTCATGTGTTGTATTAACAATTTTTCCTATTAAGAATATGAATTAAAAATAATTTTAATGATTATTTAAATGAAACTTTATTGTGCAGATTGAATTTTTGATTTTTAGCAGCTTTAATTACTTTTTAGGTATAAAAAGTTCACAAACTCTAGGATCATTTAGAAGTTATTATTTCACTAAATTTGAATGTGTCGTTTTTTTTTAAATTGAAGTCATAAAATTAGCAAAAATATTGCATAACATATGCACAAAATTAGCACATACATATAAATGTAAAGTACCTCCTCCTTTTGAAGTCGGTAAAAAAGTTAATGTTTGGATTTTAGGTAATGTTTTAGAATATTTTTTTTAAATGTATACAAATCACACGAATATGCTTACAATTTTCGTGTACCTCTATTTTGTAATTAGTGCCCTATTTTTGCGTTTCTCAGGCACATTGTTCTCGGGAACTTAAAGTTTCTATTGAGATTGAATATAGCTGTAACATTTATAAACTACTTCCTCTATCTCCCTCTGGACTACTATCTCTATGTAAGAAATTAAGAACAAATAGATTAAAAATGCTTTGGTATTTATTATATTTAATAGACATTGATATAACCTCACATTTCACATTGAAACAAACCTATCCCACGGGAACCGTAAATTTTTCCGGGATAAAAATGTAGCCTATGTGTTATTTCAGACTATAATCTATCTCTGTGCCAAATTTCATCCAGATCCGTTCAGCCGTTCTGGCGTCATTGAGTAACAAACATCCATCCATTCAAACTTTTGTATTTATAATATTTATGAGATTTATGACTTGACCTAATTACGTTTAAAATAAGTTGTTTAAACTGTGAATATATTTTAAGTATATAGAATTGATTACGCAAGCTTCTGACCTATTGATGCGGGTATAAAGGTACCGATCGCGTCCATTGAGGCTTATTTATCTTCTTAAAGTACGTTACGTTTTACTTCGCTCAGTGTTGTTCGGAGAAGACATAAAAATTGCGGTTTTTTTCAAAAAAAATCACCTATGTAGATAAATTTAAAAAGCAAAACTTTATCTAAATACAAATTTTGATCCAAATCGTTAGACCCGTTATAAAGAGTATATAGTATATATATATATATATATATATATATATATATATATATATATATATATATATAACTGCTTCGGTGGTGTAGTGGCTAGCATGTACGGCTGCACACCCGGAGGTCCTGGGTTCGAGTCCCGGGTCGGGCCAAGTTTAGTTATTGAGTCTTCCTGTATAGTAAGTCTCAGTAACAGCCCGGAGTTAGGAAGTTGGCGGTGTTTCACCCCCGTGCCTCGGAGAGCACGTAAAGCCGTCGGTCCTGCGCCTTAACTCTCACCGGTCGTGTCGAGTGGTCGTCCCACCGGAGTATGAGAGTGATAGGAATAGAGAGTGCACTTGTGTCTGCGCGTACACTTGAGCACTATAATATCTCCTGCGCAGTTGGCTAATCTCATTGAGATTGGCCGCCGTGGCCGGAATCGGCTAGGAGAACATCATATATATATGTAGATATTATAAAGAGGTCAAGTTTGTGATTTTGTGAGTTTGTGACGATGTAGGAGGTACCGAACCGATTTAGATGAAATTTGGTAAGAAGTTTGAAACCCTGTTAAGGACGTAGGATACTTTTTATCCCGGAAATCATCCCTTAATTGGGTGAGATATTTTTCTGCAGTAAAGACTATCCTAATTGGTGGCCCGTACAACCAACTCAAAATGCCTCAAAATCCCTACAGTGGTTTTTCCGTGATGCGGTTACAGGCAGACAACAGACAGACAGGCAAAATTCTAAAAACCATAAAATCGGCCTCTGCATCTATAATAATAACTATTTCAATAAGATTTTTCCAAAAAAATATTTAATGTAAAGATACGGCTTAGTTATAATTTTATAATATGCATAGATTTTAATATTTTATTACAAAAGTGTAATATAGGTTTTTACAAAACTTTTGTTTAAAAAAAGTAATTTCGTAGCCAATCTAATTCTTCTCGATAAGGACTTTCTCTTTAAGATATTATCATATTAAAACTGCTTTAACTGCTAACGGAACCGGCCATTGTATTCCAAAAATATTTTGTCTAGATATATATTTTAAAAGACTTATAGATATTATATAAGATTATTATTTAACTTTAAATATAAAATGACTAATTCAAAAGGCTTATGTATGCTTGAAATCCATATCTATATTCTATACATACTCATATAATAAAATTTTAATTGAGTCGAATCTGTACATTAAATATTATTTGGAAAATCTTAAATGATAATCTTATTGAAGTCATTGTTATCGATGCAGAGGACGAATCTATAGTTTTAAGAATTTTAGTCTGTCTGTCTGTGTCTGCCTGTGACCGCATCACGAGAAAACCACTGGACAGATTTTGATGAAATTTGGTATGATGATATAGGATTTTTACTGCAGGAAAATATCTCATATAAATGATGGTGGATTAAGTAAAAACTGAAAACATTTTGGATATTTTAGAACCAGAGAATCTTATTTTCCATTGGAATTACAAAGAGTGTTTTCCTAACGTTTTAGTTTATCTGCCTCGTTATCTCAAATAATAAGGATATAAAAATAATTGTGCATATGAGTTTAGTATTGAATTAGCCGGTAACTGATACAAGTCTTATACATTAAATGTTTGTTCGTATATAAATATGTATTAGATTTTCTATAGTTTCTTTCCTAGGGACGATTCATTAACTAGGAAACAATAAATATAAGTTTATGTAAATATATGTACAAAAATTAAATTACAAAATTTTTCAGGGTGGAATCCAAACAGTGTTTCCCGCAGAAGACCTGGAAATATACAGAGAGGCCGAACAACTCGCACACGAAGCGAAATCCTCTAGGCAGTTCACAGATGTCAACAAATTCACCCTAAAATGCATGATTTGCGACAAATTATTAACTGGGCAAATTGAAGCTCAAAAGCACGCTAAAGAAACAATGCACGCGAATTTCGGAGAAGTCTAGCATTTTATAGAACCTCATAGCTTTTAACCATAGATTATGTTGACTTAAATAAATATAAAGAACTTTTGGTGATCGGACTTGTAATTTTGTACCTAGAAATGAATTGAAGAAACTGTATAGTTAACACAAACTGTGTTTTATTTGGCCGCCATTCTAAATTTGCCCTTGGTTTTTGGTTGGACTCGCCCTCGCTGCTCTCGGGTTCGTCCCTAGTTACAATTGTGTATGTTTTTTTTAATGCCGACTCATAAAAAAATAAAATATTTTGCCCTAAAAATAAAAAATAAATTTTTGGTGTGGACCACCCTTATCTCTTAGGGGTATAAAAAATAGTTTACGTTCTATTGTCAGACCTACTGAATATACACAAAAAATTTCATAAGAATCTGTCAAGCCGTTTCGGAGGAGTTTTTTTACAAACACTGACACGAGAATTTTATATATTAGATATATACGAGTTTGGTACAGAAGGCTTACTTCGCAGAAATATTTACAGATAAAGCGAATCTCTACAATGTAACCTCAATGCAGCTGGTTTTGTTACGGGACTATTTGAAAAGTAGGTCATACCAAGTAATTTTAAATTAATCTGATGTGACGGCTCACAATTTTTATTTTGTATAGTCTAAACATATATAATACTAGCATTGTCCGCGGCTCCGCCCGCGTCCAGGTGACCAAAAACCAAATTCTTAGGTTTTACATATTAGTATACTCTTACAATGCAGTTTTTGTATTTTTTCACAGAAATGAGATATTTTCTCGCGGTAACAAGTATCCTATATGTTGACCCGGATAAACAGCTATTATCATACCAAATTTTATCAAAATCTGTCCAGTGGTTTTCTCGTGATGCGGTAACAGACAGACAGACAGACAAAAATTCTAAAAACTATAAAATCGGACTCTGTATCGATAATAATGTCTATTTCAATTAGATTTTCCAAAAAATATTTAATGTACAGATTTGACTTAGAATTTTATTACATGTATAGATTTTAAACAATATACTAAAAGGAATGACGTATTTCATTAAAGTTTAAATCTTATAACAAAACAACGGTTCCCGCTCTTTTTTCACTCAAGATGACAAACTTATAGAATCAAATAATTATTTTAAAACTATACATATTGTCTTCTCCATTCTACGTGACATTGGCGAAGTAAATTGTGCCCAACTGGCACTTTAAGATGCCTCGAAATAAATAGATTTGAAATTATACATATAATTCGTATGTGTATATAATTAATAATTAATGAATCATATTGTTATTAAAGTTTAATCAACTATAATGTGCCCTCTCTATCTATTCTGTAACTTATCTTTTCTAACGAGTCACGGTCGTCAGTGTTGTCTACGAATAGTAACATCTCACATCAATAATGGATAACAAATAAAGGTACTAATCCATACAGTCTTCTAACCGTCGTCGTAGTGCAGTGCAATTTAGTTCATTTATCTGTAGATTATATGATCTGTGTAAGTACTAAGGCGGCGTAACAAAGACGTCTAGACAGGGCAATCGTGAGGTGCACCCGACTGTACTTTTGTACGACGATCGGGAAATGGTTTCAGGGTTGACGAATATTTCATTTGCCACTAGATAGCACTACAATTAAGTTAAACAGCTAAGTTTCAATCTACTTCATAGAATTTACTCAAAAATTTTCCTATACAATGCGGGATGATTCCCGCTTGTCAAAAAATTCATGTTTTTTTTTATATAAATATTATTAATATTTTTTACAATAATTGAACACAAAAAAATATAGGCTACGTACACAATAAAAGACAATATGAAATTTTTATTTAATTTATTGTTAACACAAAAAATGTACAATATCAATAAATATAGTACTAGTCACATCGGCCTATCACTTGTTTCTATCCCTACATTCTGTACCGTGTTGTTTCACAACACGTACCATAAATACGTACATATACATATAGAATTTAATCACTGATATTGTGCATCTGTGCCTTTGGAAAAGAAGATTTACTCCCGATATCATGTTAGTATTTCATTAAAAATATCTTATGTAATTTAGAAATAGAATGGCTTTTTATTGGCTAAATTTTTATTTTACATGTTTTTTCGGTTTATTTTGGTTTTTGGTTTTCGACGTTTCAAATTCTTTACAGAAAACTTGGTCACGAGAGAGACTTAACCTCTAATCCATATAAATCAAAATAAATCCGCGAAAAAATCCGAAAAAGTTTATTTAACTAATAATTTCCAAATTATTCCCTGCATACAAACAAACCAACAAATCTCACTTTTTTAATAGTCTGAGAAAAAAAAACTGAATTGATTCAATTGACGACTGTTAAATAAAACTTTACATAATATTAATATATTTATAAATTAAACGTTTAGCTCTTTGCATGATATCGGAAATATTGAAAGTTTTAATTTGCAACATTGAACGGCGTATACGTGCTGTGTATTTATAATTTCTCAGCATCACAATACGTTGGTATTATTTTAATCCCAAACAAATTAGCTTTAAAAATATATCTTTCTTTATGTATGTGGCAACCCTGATTAGTATTTATTTGTTGGGAGCAAAAACATGGCACTTGATAAATATATATATTTTTTTGATATGAAAACTTTAAGTCTTTTTTCGATAAGTATTTCAATGAAAATTTTAATTACTTTAAGAAATAAAACAAGAAAACGTTCATTTTCACAAATTTCGATACAAACCATTACTAGATACACAATCAGCGACAAAAAATGTCCTCACCGAATGAGCACTCATTTGAACATTTGAGCGCTCTTTTAATTTTTTTTGTAAAAACAACTTTAAGCATTGCATTTAAGGTTCAATTTACATTGTTGTATATTTATTTCAACTAGAATAATTACCTAAACACAATTAGTGACAGTTTTAAGAGGGCTGCATGAGATTGTGTATCTAGTAGGTACTTTTATGAGCGATAATATACATACCTATCTATACTTTTTTTATATGAGTATGTACAATTTTCATATATTTCACGTCTGACATAATTATTAAATTTTAGCCTAAATATTAAATTAATCTCGTTTGAGCTCTATCTACACAAAAATATTGCCTCATGTACTTATAAAACAATATTATTTCTTCTTTATAAAATTCGTTTATTTATGTGCCCAAACTAGTGAAGTAAGAAGTGAAGCTAAAAACTTATTAATACAATTAATTAGACTAACAAATAATATTGTTATTAGATAAATTTAAGAGCGTAAGCAAAATAACTTTTTAAATTATCGCTTACCATAATTATATAATAATTATACTACAGTACGGGACTTATGCCCGATTTCACCAACAACCCACAAGCTACCTACGTATAGGATCCCTAGCTTAAAAGTCCCCTAAACTAGCCCCTAAATTAAATTTCTTTTTACGATCGTCTTTAAGCCCATATTTCGAGCACCTAAATTTAGGGGGCCTTTTAATATTTAGGTGACAATTAACTGTCAGTGAAACAGAAACTGTCCCCTAACAGCCCCCTAACCATGCTTAGGGGATCCCTTAAACTTAGGTGACGTTGGTGAAATCGGGCATTAATGACTTAGAATTAATAATGTGAATTTTAATGATACACTTTAGAATATAAAACTTTGAAGCGAATCGTTTAATAAAGTTAAAAAGTTACGATTCAACAAACCGGTATCGTAGGTACAACACTGCACAAGAGCTGGCAACATTATTTGTAAATTTGACATTTGCATGTGTCAATTTAATCTCTGAGATTAAAAAACGCTATACCTGTCGAGTGTAAGGTATATAGTCCGTCTAAGTCCCGTAGTGTAATTAGTATATATTGCGTAGGCAAAATTAATTTTGATGAAACTTTTAGTAAAGAAATATAACAAAATCAAGACTAATTCAAATATTGTTTAATTAGTATCGAGGTCTTTATATTTTACGCTCGAAAATGTCTAATCATTCAATAATTCTTTTCGTTCAAACTATATTTTAGCATTTACTGAAATAAATGGTTTTAAAAGCAAATTATTGAATATCGATATAAAATGTAGAAAACACATGAATATACCTTGATATTTACTTCACAATTTCTTTATCAGATATTTCATAATAAAAACCCAAAGAAGCCCTTTGAACCGATCCGGGATTCGAACCCTGGACTTTATGATGTTATCGATTCTTTTAAGCTTTAACCACTCGATTGTAACAACAGTAATATATAAGATGATCCATATATTTATTTCCATGTTTTTTTTTAACACGAGATGTATTTATTGACTTAATTTTACACTTTAGGCCATGATTTACTTAGAAAATAGTAAATCTATTTCGAGATTTTAATATTAAATAAAATATAAAGTGATCAGAATTAAAAATTAATAGAAAAATAAAATGATTTCAGCCATTCTCATTGATTTGATTATATAATAGGAAAATAACACTTATTCAGAAAGACTTTTGCATGTTTTTTTTTTTCAATATTACAAATAAAGATTTTTGTTTCTTAACAAAACCACGTGAATACTTTCATGCTAACATATCTTTTAGCAATGGAAAAGACAACCGCATGAAAAACTTAAAAAACATGAATAAAATCCGAATAAGAGCGAAATATAAATAAAATTCATTCAAAAATATAATATGCTACTAAAAAGCGGAAAAAGCGAAATATTTCGTACGTATTAAAAGTAAAAGCGAAGTGAGATAAATGTTAGAAAATATAAAATTTTGTAGAAATGCTGCGAGGTGCATCGGACTATTGTTGCATTGTATTCAAAAGCTACTGTTTTTTGCTATGACACCATTGATTTGGTCACGTGACGTCATTTGATGACGTCACAGTAAATGACAACGAATATTTTGACACAGTCACGTCATTCAATGACATTCTTAACGTGAATATTATGGCCGAGTGACGTCATCGATAACGCCATTATGATGAATGACACCAATATTTTGATTATGTCACGTTATTCAATGACGTCATAATAATGACATACTTATCATGAATAGTAAGGCAGACTGACGTCATTTGATGACGTCACAATTTTCTATACGTCTTACAAAATATGGACATTTTTCGAATTTTTAATTTTTTTTTGTTTTTTTTTTTTATTATAAAATGTGCAGAACATGTAACTGCGTGGTTGTAAGCTTTGGTTGGTAAATTTAATTTGTTCGTAGGTTCGATGCCTGGAGATAGCTTAATTAGCGATTGGTTTGAAACACATAGTTAAGATATAGCAGATGCGTTTTATTATTTCTTAAGAAAATGTCATTAAATTTAATGTATAATAATATTTTCATTGGTATCATAGCAAATAAGCTCTGGACTCCAATTATTTTGTATATGCCAGCGATTCTCAAACTTGATATAGAGCAAAATTTAATATTCCCTAAAAATATCTAAATATTATTTTGTTCAATATCAATTTTCAAACACGTCAATTTTATTAATTCACCAATTGTCACATTAATTTCCGTACAAAATCTACGTTCCCGTATACATCAAGTTTGAGAAGCATTGCTTCTTCATAAAAAGCTACTGCAGTGCGAAAAATATTCTCTTATCGTATTCAAATCACTCGATATTGACTAACATATAGACATTTCTTAACAAATAAATTTAAAGCAACTCTCGCTCGGGCAGTAAAAATAATTGCTCTATATATTGATTGAAATCATTCAACTATATTTGTTATCGGACACGACTGTAGCCTTGCAGGTCATCTGGAAACAAGACAAAAAATAAGGTTTTAAAATTAGGTTGCTGTCACATACTATATTTT
Organism: Brenthis daphne; assembly: GCA_947093115.1. Lineage (NCBI taxonomy): Eukaryota > Metazoa > Arthropoda > Insecta > Lepidoptera > Nymphalidae > Brenthis > Brenthis daphne. The sequence continues at coordinate 19,390,333 of OX352483.1, forward strand.
TATATGTGTACTAGCATTGCCCGCGGCTCCGCCCGCGTTCAGATGACCAAAAACTAAATTCTTAGGTGTTACATATTAGTATACTCTTACATTGCAGTTTTTGTATTTTTCCTCAGAAATAAGATATTTTCCCGCGGTAAAAAGTATCCTAGGATCGCGCGCTACATCGCCCGGTTTATATAGCTTGAGCAGGCGGTCGAGCGATGCGGGGCAGAGGGGATGGACTCGCCGTAGGCATCTCAATGCTCGCCAAGCATTAAAAATGTTTCGCTACTAATTACTTCTAACAACGATATCTCAAAAACTATTCATCTGATTGATTTAGTGTAAAGAGCAATTTTAATCTGCATTAAATGACTAAGCTAACTAAAATATTCATTTGGATAAGGATTAATACCGAACTAAAGAAAATAACTTTGAAAATAACGTAATGTTTTTAATTAAAAATGTTAACATAAAAGTGGTTATTGTAAGTCAACCGTAAGAGATAGAGATATGCTATCGCGGACTTTTTTGTAGCATTTTTATAGATTTTGAATTCTCTAGTACATTACTTAACTGTATCTTTGCTAGTTTACGCGGTGTTCGCGTGGAAAGTTCCCATTTGGCGAGATTTTTTGCGACCTCTTCAACATTTGTCGCCGTATTTCAGCTAATTTACATAAAAGCATAATAAATTATATACCTAAACCTTCCTCAAGAATTACTCTTTCTATTGTTGAAAACCGTATAAAAATCCGTTCAGTAGTTTTCGAGTTTATCGCGTACAGACAGACAGGAGGACAGAAAGACGCGGCCGGGGGACTTATTTTTATAATAAGTATAGATATTAAATTAATGTTAAAAATTAATATATTTTAGTTACAAATAAAGTAAAAGACTTCAAAGGAACCTATTTTTTTTTATTTATTTGACCTATGGGGTATATTTTTTTATGTTGTAGCATAAACGTTTGGCTCAGTCTGTAGTGACCCTACTTATTGTGCCAGTCACGGATTCGAGTCCCTCTGGGGCCATTCATTTGTATGATGATCACGAATCTTTCTTCTCCAGTCATGGGTGTTTATATTTATAATAATAATGTATATATTTAAAGTTATATATGTGTAGTGTATCAACTATCTGGTATGCATAACACAAGCCACGTAGCTTACAATGAACTAGTTGGTGCTGTGTGTTAATGTCCCAACATATTTATTTATTGGTATATATAGGTACGTTGTAACGGTTAGTATGATATACAAATCTTTGAATTTCTCGGCTTTTTTGTACTATAATATACATGTATTATACATATAAACCTTCCTCTTGAATCACTCTATCTATTAAAACAAACCGCATTAAAATCCGTTACGTAGTTTTAAAGATCTAAGCATACATGGGGACGGACAGGCAGCGGGAAGCGACTTTGTTTTATACTATATAGTGAAGTGTACATAATACAGTACATACCAGGTCACTGTTTGAAGGAGAATCTCGGTAGAGATATACCGAACTTGGTCTCGAGGCCGGTGAGCACGGGCGCCGCCACCTGGTAGCCGCCGATGTGGTGCGGCTTCGGTGCAGACTCTTCTATCGGCGTCGATATGGTCTGCTCTGAACCCGCTGGTCGTCTGTGGTTAGAGAACAGAGTATATAATAATATCGGGCATTCCTCGCCAAATCGGACGGTTTCAAAATTTTGTATTTTTAATTTTATTAATATTTTGGTATTTTTAGTACCTCTCATAAGAAGCTTCCTGGTAAATTTTGAGAGTTTTTTGATCACTTTTGTTACTTATTCCACGAAAAATAAAGTCTTACATGAAAATTTGGTGACACACCGACTGCAGTGCCACCTACCGGTTCCAATTATGTTTTCAAACCATCCAGGAACCCATTGAAATATATACAAAAAAATCTTCCAAATCGGTCGAGCCGTTTAGGAGTTAGGTGACAAACACACGTACAGAAGAATTATACATAGGTATTAATTAAAAATAGTATAAATAAATTATATTTTAATATGTAAAAACAAACAAATACTCACGATCCTCCAAAGTCCACATAGAAGAGGCGCTGAAGAATTTCGTACGTCACGAGTGTCACCGCGAACTGTGGCGACGAGCGGAACACACGGGCTGGCGACAACAATATATATATATATATATATATATATATATATATATATATATATATATATATATATATATATATATATATATATATATATATATATAAATATATAATACTAACGACTCACCCTCACCCCCATTTTTACACCCTTAAGGGATGATTTCCGGGATAAAAAGTATCCTATGTCCTTCCCAGTGTCTCAAACTATCTTCTTAGCAAATGTCATCAAATCGGTTCAGTAGATCCAGAAATTACCCCCTACATACATCGTCATAAACTCACAAATTTTACCTATTTATAATATTAGTATAGATAATTCTTCTATGACTATATTTTTAAATATATTTTTTATGGAAATATTGTATTGAAATAACATAAAATCGTACCTATAGCCCCCTTCCAGAAAGCTCTAGCACCTTCTTCGGCGTATATCTTCCTGGTAGCGTCGATCACACCATTGTATGTCGTTTGACCTGATCGAGCTACTACCTGGAATGTAAATTGGAATTTTCAATATTACTGGATTTCGCCGAGTAGTCATACTTCGACCATGATTGTTATTGTTTTTTTTTTATTTATAAAACTAAAACTCGTCAATAGCTATTAAACTATACATAAATCTCAATTTGACCACAGACTTTAACAATAAACGAAAGAGTAGTCTGTCTGTCTGTTACCGCATCACAGAAAAACCACTGAAGGGATTTTGATGAAATTTAGTATGGTAATATCTGGTTATCCGGGTCAACATATAACACTTTCTACCGCGGGAAAATGTCTCATTTCTGAGAAAAAATACAAAAACTGCAATGTAAGAGTATACTAATCTGTAAAACCTAAGAATTTGCTTTTTGGTCATCTGAACGCGGGCGGAGTCACTGGCAATGCTAGTTAGTATATATTATTATTTAGTAGATGTGGGTGTGGTGCCGAGATTGGCCAACATTATAAGCATGGACATATGTTACTTGCGACTTACACTCGCTTCGGTTGGATTTGTCCCTAGTTTACTTCCCAATACAAATTTTCATCCCCATTTTTACCCCCTTAAGGGATATTTCGGGATAAAAAGTATCCTATGTCCTCCCCAGGGTCTCAAATTATCTTCTTAACAAATTTGATCTAAGTCAGTTCAGTAGATCCAGAGATTACCCACTACAACGTCACAAACTCACAAACTTTATCTCTTTATAATATTAATATAGATGTATGTAGAAAATTCTAGAACACAATAAATACCTGTAGGCGTGTCTTGATGACGTCAGCGGGCGTGACGAGCGAGGCGGCCGGCACGCCCGCTATAGCTCCCGCCGCGAGCAGAGTCAGGGGATGGTTGTAGCCGTTCTCATCTGCGAATTTTGCCTATTTTTGGAAAGAAATAAGCTATGATTAGTTTTAGTATGAATTTAGATTTAAAGCCAATATTGTTTTAATGTTATTTTGAACATGTAATTGAAAAAAATATATGTTTTTCAGTTATATTGAACCTGTTACTATTATTGACATCACATTACTTATACTTTTCTTGTAAATCAAAAGTGATTAGTTATAAATAAATCAAGTGAAAGAATAAGACGAAGATTTATTATCTTATATAATTGTTGTTATATATTTATTAGTACGCACCTTTACTCGCATTCTTTCACACAAACTATCCATAGTCATCATTACCTTATGGTGAAGGAAAACATCGTGAGGAAACCTGCATGTCTGAGAGAACCTAGCAAGTTTTCGAAAGACATGTGAAGTCCGCCAACTCGCACTTGGCCAGCGTGGGGGACTATGGCCTGATACCCCTCGTATTGAAGGGAAGCCCACCCCCAGCAGTGGGATGTTAAAAAGGTCTGAATACATACATACATATGTATATTTAGCCACTTCTATATCCATCCACTTTCATACCAAATACTCATTTGATCATATCTTTATGACTGAAGTAGCATATTGATCACAGTCACTAGTATATAGATAAAAGAAATTAAATAAAATAAACTTTATTTAATTACTTATTACAAGTGCTTTTATATCGTCAATTTAATGAAAACGTCAGTGTAGTCAGTCCATGAGGAAGCTACCACCGGCTCGGAAAGCAGTTCTGCTGAGAAGAACCGGCAAGAAACTCAACAGTTGCTCTTTTAAATATCGAAGTTACATTTATATTATTAACATTATATAAGTAGATAGCTCGTATATGATTCAATTTACTCAATTCCACACATTTTTATCTAAAAGAAAAATCAACTCACCTTAACATGAGCATACGCAGGGAAGTATATAGCACTGAAAGGCACATCCCTGAGCAGACAGGCCTTCGCCCCCTTGTACAGGCCAAAGAGCCCTAGGTCTTTGACCACGCCCCACGCTCGGACCTTCCCACCGCCTGCTATTTCACCCGCTACTTGTAAACGGATCTTCACTATCTCTAATGGATTTGTGAATACCACTTGTGATGCTCCCGCCTGTTGAATAATATATAATTAAAAACAAATCTATCCCACTGGAACCTTATATTTTTCCGAGATAAAAAGTAGCCTTTGTGTTATTCAAGACTATAATCTATCTCTGTGCCAAATTTCATCCAGATCCGTTCAGCCGTTCTGGCGGGAAATAGTAACAAACATCTATACATACTCACAAACTTTCACATTTATAATATTTATACATATTAGAGTATTTTGGAATGATGTTCCTTATCGCACGTAACTCGGCACACTTGACGAATAACAGCTAGATAGGAAAAAGTGTAATATTTCAACCGTCACGACACTTCTTAGGGTCTGCACCCGAAAGGTGCTAACGTGACTATATTACTAAGCCTCCGCTGTCCGTCCGTCTGTCAGCGGGCTGTATCTCATGAACCGTAATAGGTAGAGAGTTGAAATTTTGTTTATGTATTTCTGACAATAGAAATAATAACAGTTATATACAAAAATACGATACGATGGTACGGCACCCTTCGTGTCCGACTCGCACTAGACCGGTTTTTATAATTTATTAAGAGCAGACACAGCCAACTAACCAACTTTTAGCTGCTATTGAGAATTTCCCGGGACTCGAACCCAGAATCTTCGGATCACTGAACCAGAGAGATAGTTCCACTATTTCATTTACCTATATTGTACAATAAAATATACTCACACAAGCACCAGCAATAATTTCTCCGCCTAATGTAATATTTCCTTTCTTATCCATCAACTTGTCACGGACTAAGTCATTCATCTGAAACGTGAAAAGACAAAATTATAACGATTTATTATTAAAATACAATAGATGTTCAATATTCAAATAATCATTAAATTTAGAAATAAGCCAAATATTTGTAATTTCTTAACTGTGCTTATAATTTTTATTGAATAATTACTTTTTAGCTAGAAATCTATTTGAAAGTATTTTTTTTGCCTATATTTTACATAGAACCCTTGAAGTTAATCTCTTATATATCATATAACATACTCAAAATAAACCTAAAATATTAAGTAATTAAGTTTTATTTATTAAGTACCACTATAATTAAAGTCGGATAAATAATCTCTATCTCTAGAAAAATAGTACCCAGCACCAAACATAACCGCTACGTTGATAAAATTTAAATAAAAAAGAACGGGCAACAAAAATGTACTTAGTATCAATTTAATAGCTTTTTCTGGTGCCACACTACTTAACAGACTACTGTTATTACTACTTGTACTATTTCCCTATAAGACTCAAGATGTCTAAACCAATAGTACTCGGCACCAAAAAAAATTTAATACAAAAAAGAGCCGGCACCAAAAATGTACTTACAGTCAATTTAATAGCTTTTTCTGGTGCCACACCAATCAACTGTGGTACCAATCCTCTATAAAGTCCAAAAACACCTTCATGTCTTATAACCTTCTTGAAACAGTCCCAAGAATTGCGGTATGCAACTTCACCGATAAAAGAACCGGTTCTTTGATTCTGCATTCTAGTCTTGACTAAATCTATTGGATATACTGCTGATGCCCCAACCGCTGAAATTTGTTTTTTATATTTAAGATTAAGCATTTAAAAAAAATATGTATCTAAAGATTAAATTTATATACAAAAATAGAAGACTTTTTGCTAGGGTAAAAACTATAAAAATAAAAAATAATGATTTTTAAATGAAATTACATTTAAAGTATTTATTGGTTCAAAAAATAATACAATAACCTTTTAATAAAAAGTATACACCAATTACAAAATCTCTTCAGAATAATTAAAAAATATATAATTAGGGCCACTCTTGAGATATATAACAATAATGAGACACGCAGAGACATTCACAACTAAACAATTATATAGATACGACCAACTCACTCTCGCTTCGTTCGGGTTCATCCCCAGTGAAAATCGAAAACAAATCTGTCCCACGGGAACCGTATATTTTTCCGAAAAAAAAACGATGTGCTATTCCAGACTATAAATATACATATTTTTGTTGTTCTGACTTGATTGAGTAACAAACATCTATCCATCCAAACTTTCGTTACTGATAATTAATCTATACTAATATAATAAAACGGCAGAGTTTGTATGTTTGTTTATTTGTTTGAACGCGTTAATCTCAGAAACCATAATTCTGATTTAAATATTTTTTTTGCATTAGATAGCCCGTTTATTGAGGAATGCTCTATATCATTATGGGACTACTCAAGGGAGCGGAGCAGTAATCATAAATATCAACAAGTCGGACAGACTTCCATACAATATTGTAAAACTATATATGTATATTATACATATACATAGGGATGAACCCAAGCCAAGCCAGTTTGAGTCGCTAGTATTAATTAAATGAGATTTCATAATACTTGCCACCAGCAATAGAACCAAGTGTGAATCTGTATGTGCTCTCTAGGATTTGAATCAATACACTTCTCTCTTCGGGACTCTGAAACAAATGTACATATATCACTACAGCCAAACACTGGGATAGCAGTGAGTGTCGCAAGCTGTAAAACCTTTAAATGTGTCAATGGTATTTAAATAAAAGGGCAAATTATTAGAAAAAATAGAAATTAAATAAAATGACTTAATTTGCTTACTATTATAACAATTTGTAGGTTTGTTGAAAGATTTCTTTTAAGTTGGTTTAAGAATTAAACTACATTTGTCAGTATGGAGTTAACCAATGTACGAAAATGTTATGTATGTCTGTAAAAATATACACGAATTTCCCAAGAAGTGTGACATACATAACAGTAATACTAGGAGCAAACACAAACTTGTAATGCCTGTGACTCGTCTACAGAGAGTCAGTAATTCTTTTTATGGACAATGTATACGCTTGTACAACAGGATCCCAGAAAATGTTTAAAAGGCTTCTATCGCCAAATTCAAAAAAATTGTTAAAGAACGTTTGTGTGCTAAAGGCTAATATACAATAAATGATTTTATAGAAGATGGGACACCTTGGGAATGAAATGATCGCCTCCAGGCTACTTCAACTTGATAGAAATATTGTAAATTATAATTTTACTTTAAAAAAAGATTATACTTTAAGAAAAGATATTGGTCCCGCTGAGTTTCTTTCGCCAGTTCTTCTCAGGTCTGAGGCTTCTTCTTTCCGAACTGGTAGTAGACTCATGACGTTCAGTAAAAAATTGTAATAATTTAATGCTGAATAAAATATTTTGATTTGATTGTAGATATAACGGCTATAACCATCTTTTTAAAACAATATCGAATAACTAAATTTGATTTTAGTAAGTAGCTTTGATATATATTTATGTATCATTTGTACGAATTAACTATGTTTAAGTAAACTGAGTTGTTAAAAAAAAATGTACATTAAATTACAATTTAAAACAAAACAACGTGTATTATATGTTTAAGGATATAAATCTAACAATTAATTAAAATAAAATGAAAATAAACTTTATTCAATTATACTTATTACAAGTACTTTTGAAATGTATAAAATTACGTTTATGTGATTCACCATGACTGAATTTTTATATACTTACCTAATATATATATATATATATATATATATATATATATATATATATATGTTTTAAATAGCCATATAGTGTAAATATAAGAAACCTAAATATTTTTATTCAAATTATAGCTTATCTATATTTTCAACACAATATGGCTATCACGAAACTTACTGATACGACAGATTTGCTTCTCAAAAATAATAATTTGAATTTTCATAATACTTCGTTATATTGACACAAATATTCGACATTTTAAATAAAATTATCTTTCGAAATGTCGCGAACCAAAAATCTTAATAAAACCGCAAAAAACCGAAAAGATAGATTTGAAAGTGAAAAAAAAAATTTTTTTAATTAACATATTTTTTTAAATCCATCGTATCAATAAATATTTCGAATAATACTAAAATACGATTATATTCCATGTAGAAAGATAACAAAGCTTATGTGGGAAGAAAAAGTCGACAAGTAGCGAGATGTTGGCTATAAGTCATAACCCTTTAACCGTAGCCAATTGTACATATATCCTAAAAACATCATCAAATTCAATTCTAACTTGGTAATTTCATCCGTAGCCGCAAATAAACGTATAGAAATAGGACACGATAGTGTAATAATAAATTAATTAGCAAGTAAAATATTACAAACACTTTGATAAAGAACACAAAAATAGATATTTTTTAAAGAAAACCCTCGAAAAACCTAATATTTTTTTAGAATTTCGCCAACATGTTTTAGATATGAATTTTCAACTACCAAAGAATATACACAAATCATCATACAATTTATTATAACACCATCATCCCAAAAACAGTTGATTTCACAACGTCCAAACACATGTAATAGCCAAAATTTCACTGTAAAAGATTGAGATTGAAAGGGAAAATTAAACATCATACAACCAAACTTACCAATATTCTTTCCAACAAGTGACTTAATCGACAAGGTTCTACCATATTTACCTCGTCCTTTTGAGCGTTGAAAGAAAGAAAAAAATCACAGCGATAAGTTAGTGATGTTTCGCGTAATATTGTAATTAAAGTCTAAACATACATGTCCGGGGCCGCTAGAAGAGTTTATGAGTTATCAAGTGTATGATATATGTATATACTTACCGATACGGCTTTTATTTCGGCTACTCTACGGGTCACTTGCTTGAAGTATTGCTCTGGGGTTATTGCGTTCAAATCGTTGTATATTATTCGGCTGGAACATTAATAATTAAAAATTAAATAAATAAGTTTAAGTATATAATAATTTTTAGTATATTATATATAAAGAGACGTAGCCTAATGGAAGTTCGATCACAAGATCAAAGCTGGTCTGAATTTGAGGTTATATCTATAAGATTTTCATGCGCAAATTGTGTATTGAAAATGGGTTTCAATATGATTGTCTTTTGCTATTGGCAAAGGGGAGATCGTGAGGAAACTGAATACCCATGCTTAACAACCCCCCCCCACCCCTCCCCCCCCCCCGTCTAAATAATAATAATAATTATTATTATTTAACTATAAAAAAATCATTCAAACCAACGAAATATTAGTTAAAAGCCGAAATTAAGTATTTAGTTATAAAGGAATACTAAAACTTAAAGTAGCGTATATCTGCAGCGTGTGGTGTGTGACTTGAGAGCTTAATCACAACTTGATTTAAAAAATAATGAGAAAGTCCTGTTTTTTTTTACATAAAATAATTTCTTTTTATTTTTCGCTCAGTGAGCGTTTTTATTTCAAGCTTTATCTTAATTTTAATATTAAATGAGCAATTCTTGTACCTATATTTATTATTTATATATACTCGTATGTAAATTTATTTCGAGTATTTCGGAAACGGCCCTAACGATTTGAATCAAATTTTGTATTTAGATAAGGTTTTGCTTTTTAAGTTTAAGTTAATCTACATCCAAAGATGTTTTTTCTAATCTTTTCCGAAAAAAAAACACGATTTAAAAAAAACTTTAATGGCACAATAACACAGAATGTGTTTACCACAACGCGTCAGATATGTTGTTGAGAGTGGATTTCACTATGTAAAATATTAAAAGAACGCGCTTCGCTCAATAAAAGCTTTCGTTTAGTGAGCGAAAAAACGTTTATATATTTTGTTAAATAAAAAAATCATAGTAGATAGTGATTGATCATGCATAAAAATATGCCAGGGCTGGTTTGTATAGATCTTGCATATTTCACCAGATAAGATTAACGTTCCTAAGCAAAATTAACAAACTTTTCTCAAACAGGTATCGAACCCGGATTGGTGGTTTTGGTAAGCGACCTCTGATGTTTCTGGTTGGATGATATTATTTCTATAATAAAAAGATACGATGAGCTTATTTGTTTATACTCGTTGTAAAAATAAAGATTATTACATTGAATATATTGTACGAAATTGCCTTATTGGTTTAATGGTTTATTACGCCTGCACAACTTTAAAGCGGGTTCGAGTCCCGGGTATGGCCAAAAGAGTACGATATTTTTATTAAACAGAGATTCTGGCACTCTATGAACGAAATTCGAGAAGATATTGTTACATGATTATTTTTCTAGTCTATTAATAAAAAAAACCTTTAAAAATATTTTATTTTTATATAATTTTTACTAGCGACTTTGCTTCGCTCAGATGCGTTCCTAGGTGCCAACATAGTCTATGTACTGAATTTCAGCCAAACCCGTCCAGCTCAAACAGGTATTTAAACGTGACGGAGTGATAAACACACACATACATACATAATTTAGTACATATCTATACTAATATCATAGAGAGGCAGAGTTTGTTTGTTTGAACACGCTAATCCTAAGAACTTCTAATCCGATTTTAAAAATTCTTTTTGCATTAGATAGTCCGTTTATTGAGAAAGGTTATGTACATATCATCATAGGAGCAATATTGTTTAACGCGGGTGACACCGCGGGGCACAGCTAGTGTATAATAGTTTTCGTAAATAAATTATTCTAAAACGCTTCGATGTTATGTAAATATATTTTGTATTTTATCAACGAAGATTGTAGCGTGTGCCATAAAAAAAAAACTAAAAACTTCAATAAATATAAAAAAAAAACAAAAGTAAAAACTTTGTATCCAGTCGGGATTCGAACCGGACACCTGTGATTGTCAATCTTGCGCCTTGGTCGCTTGACCACGATGCGTGATGCGACCCCGAGCGAAGCGACGGTGACTCACTAGTTCATTATTATTTCAGACCATTAACAGATGAGCTAAACGTTTACGATTGATATCAGATAAATGAGTTATTTGGACATTTTGGGATTTAAGATAATTTGCTTTATTATTTATCAGGTCGGAATCCCTTTACCCATATCAATCTAGTACCAGTAAAACATTGCGTTTTAAATACCATGATAAATGTCATGGCTTTTTAAGGTTATTACTGACTAAAGTCAGTTTTGCTGGATAATATGACAAATTGAAATAATTTGGTCTTTCGGGAATTTTTAACCCAATTATATATTTAGTTTGACTCAGTTTTTATAACTTATTGCCTTTTACAATTAAATTCAAACTGAACTGAATCTGTACATTATACATTTTTTGGAAAATCTTATTGATATAGACATTATTATCGATACAGAGGCCGAATCTATAGTTTTTAGAATTTTTATCTGTGTGTCTGTGACCGCATCACGGAAAAACCGGTGGACAGATTTTGATGAAATTTGGTATGATGATATCTGGTTATTCGGGTCAACATATAGGATACTTTTTACTGCGGGAAAATATCTCATCTCTGAGAAATAAACGTTAAAACGTATCGTAACGTATATCTATATTAATTTATACAAATTTATATATGTGGTAGTGTTTGTTTGTACATTAGTTTACGTCAAAATAGAGGGACGGAGTATGGTAAGAGTAGTCATTTAGTTTTTTTTTGAAAAACCTTAATTTTAGACTTTTCTTATAGAAAAGTCGCTAGCCAGTAACTCAGTACCTATTGCTTCTCTGTTTCGGACTTTAAATATAATATGAAAAATTAAATTCTATTTTTAAATATCAGTACTAACAATAACTAACAATGATTTATATACGTAACGTAAAGCTCCTGTCACTGCAGCTCGCTGGCATAAGTTAGTCTAGACAAATGAATGTATGTATTGTTTATCACATCTATACATATTCTATCCAGCTGATTATGATATAATATTGTTAAATTATAGTGTACACGTTTGCTAAGATTTCTATCATAGTACCTACCTACATAATATGTTCATACAATAATTATCGTATGTATAGGAATTTAGATAATTTGCAACATACAACCAGTAACTATTTTAGATGTATATATGTATTATGTATGTATATGTTTCTATTTGGAACTTTTAACGCTATTATACGCTTAGTTTGTTTCAAAAAATTACGGACAAGTGTGAGTCAGACTCGCCCACAGAGGGTTCCGTATAAACTTGTAGGAAATCTGTTTAACATTAATTTTCAACTTTTTTATTTTTTGGAATTTCTCCTTTATATGTGCTGTAAGACTTTGCTTTTTGCCAAATTTCGTGATATTAGGTCAACGGGAACTATCACATAGGTTTTCGTCCCAAAACATACAGGGTACTTCCGGTTGACCTAGAACTGTCAATTTTGTTTAAAAGCAAGTTCTTTACAGCACAAATAAAGAGAAAATTTCGAAAAATAAACTAGTTGAAAATTAAGATAAATTTTGGTACTTACAAGTTTTCGCGAAAACCTAAATTTACCCATATTATCTCTTTATCGTGTTGACTCAGGAACTTGATTTTTATACACCTAATAGGGACTATAGCTCTCAGTATCTGTTATAATTTTCAACTTGCTAGGTCAACTCGTTCTTGAGAAAACCGGTGGTGACATACGGACGGACAGACGGACAAGAGAGTGACCTTATAAGTGTTCCTTTTTTTATCTTTTGAGGTACGGAACCCTAACCTAACCTGATTTTTTTAGAGCTCAAACTTTACCAGAATTCTTTTTCTTCATCTTGGACGATATTTTCATGGTAACTAAGGAAAAAAAAGTTTTTTTACACACCCTTGTGTGTATGTTGTTTGTTTGTGTGCGTGTGTATATGTATGTTATTACTTAAATACTACTACGGTACTCACCCGTTCGTCTGATGAATCATATCGCAGAGAGTGAACAGAATATCCACCTCCAAGGGAGTGATCTGACTCATCATCTGCGCAGAATGGAGGAACTCTTCCTTGGTCACCTCTTGCGTACGGTGGCCGTTACTCGCGTTGAGGTATACACGTTTGATCAGTTCCATGTTGTTTAGTAGGGAATTAAAGGCCATATAGTATGGGAAACTGATTTTTCTTTCGCCTTGAGGGAAGCCAGATGCCTGGAAATACATTTAAAATGTTTAACATGTTAACTAATACTTTCTTAGATTTACGCGAATATTTGACTTATATAAAATAAAATAAAACTATCTTTTAAGATTTTTTCGCGGATTTGTTTGGTTTTTTGGTTCCCGACGTTTCGAATGCTTTACAGCAATCATGGTCACGGGAGAGACTGAGGTGTTAGATGTCTCAAAGGTTGCCATTATTATATTTATAACCATAAAAAAAATTAAATATAACATTAATTGTTTAAGTCACATAATTGTTCTATGTGTAATTTAAAAAGTTAAAATTAATTAAGAATAATAATTTTAATTTAGTTTGCTACTATTTAAAAACAAACTACTAAGCAACACTATTACTACATACTTTTACAAATGAAAAATGAAAAATATTAACCTGAAATGCTGTCATTTTGATCCACACAGTGAAAACCGCACCCAAATCGGTTAAACCGTTTATGAAATTAGCGTGCACAAAAGCACAGACAAACAGACAGAAAATCTAAAAAGCATTGTTTTAGGTTTTATTGCGTTAATAAAGACCCCCCAATAGTAGTTTTTCTTAAATATCTTCCATGTACAGACAGCGATCAGTTACACTTTTGTTATATGTACGAGTATATATATATAGATTCGTTTGGTATTCAAAACTGTTTATTTTTTACAAGAATATGTTTAAACTAGCGAACAAAACGCAAACACACGCTATACAAGCGAAACAAAATCAAACCTATTTCAGGGGAACCGTACATTTTTCCGGAATAAAAAGTAGTTTATTTGTTATTCTGATGTATGAATTATATTATTGTAAAGTTTAATTAAAATCCAATCAGTAGTTTTTGTGTACTAAGCTGTTTAAGTTACTATAGTTTTTTAACTATGCCACGGGAACTTTTTAATTTTCCGGGATGACAAACAGACAGAGAAACATTTATTATAAAAAAATCTAGATTTGTTCTATTTTTCTTCTTACATCCCTCTGACGAGGTTTAGCATTTTTTTTCTATGTACAGACATTCTACCTATACAGTTTTATTAGGTATACGTATAGATAAGAGTATGTATGTAGTTAGTAATATGTAGCGGTTTCGGCATTCAGTAATAATGAAGGATGTAGGGGCCGCATGGAGTTCCTTGGGGGAATGTTCTTAATGATAAATCTAGCTCAGATGTAACTCGAAATGTTAGCTTGCAAACAAATAAACGTTGATTGTAAAATCTGTCTGTTATATTTATTTAATACTTTCTTAGATTAAAGCGAATATTTGACATTTTAAATAATACTCTGAGTCCCTCCAGAAACCAAGATTGCTGTAAAGTATTCGAAATGTCAGAAACCAAAAACCAAAATAGTGTAAAAAAACATCATCATATTTTGTACGATTACTCAAAGAAAATAAAACTTGCACTTGTCGACGAAAATAATTTTTTGGATCATCTATATACTTACATTAATAACCTTAGTCTTCAAGTCCTTAGTGAGAAGGTGGTTCTTGACACTGAGCATGATGTCTCTAAAGTCACCAGCACTGATAAAGCCTGTGCAATCTTTGTCGCACTTCTTGAAGGCTTCTACACCGTATTCTTCGTGAAAGTCATGTAAGAATTGACTGAATTCTGGATATGTTACTAAACGTTTCTTATCCTATAAATAGAAAAGGTAAGTTATTTTGGAAGTGAAATGTCTTTAGAATCGTTGTGATTTGAAACTCGATGAAACGGAAATGCGACACTAAAAAGAGACAAACACATCAATATATAGGATTAAGCCGGCGAGAGAATGAGATAGAAGAATACATTGCCATGTTGCCATGCCATGTTATTGTCTGACAAATATATAATATTAAGTTTCACTTCTAGGTACCATGTGTGAATTGCACACACATGTACTTTTTTTATTCATTAAAAGCTAAAAGAAAAATGTTGCGTAGATACTTTAATTAACCATCAGTACTATTCTAATTTTAATTGTAAATTTAGGCATGTTTATAATTACGAAACATTAAATAATACCTAACAAAAATCGCTAACCAAGCTTTGGCTTAGTTTAAAATAGATAATAGAAATATACTACGACAAAAACTAGTTTATCGATGAAGTACTTATATAGTAATTAAGTAGTTATTATATTAAAAAATATTTACTTTGTACGAGATAAAAGTAAAAGATGTGCGTCTGTGGATTATTATTGAATATATAATTCTTTTTTTTTTATAAATTTAGGTACGTACTTAAGTTGTATAGATTTATACAATTATTATCATACGTGAAAATATTTTCTTACGTTTCGGCATTTTCATGCCTTAATGAAATCTATAACCGAATGAAATAAAAATATTATACAGAGAAAGTCGGCATGTAAAAAACTTTTTTTTAGTTATATCGTTTAAATAATATATAGAGCATTAAAAAATCTACGACAGATAATAATATATAAACTATAAAACATTTTTTTTTTACCTTTCCAAAGTACAGTCGGACAAAGGTACTCTCCATGTTGAATGGCAGCTTCTTGTGTAGTGCCGTTTTACGCATGACTTCGGCGAATTCATCTGAAAAAAATTTCGTTGTTACGCATTGTGACTACTGATTTCAATGTAAATATATGTCCATGTACCTACTAAGGATATAACACATAAAATAGTAAAAAAAAAACATAAAATTAAATTATTTTAGTTATGCCCATGCGGTAGATTTTCTCAATATGGTGCAAATTTAGGAAATGCCGCCCCTAGATAATTTTCATTACGGTTATAGCTCAAAAGGCAAAAACGAAATCTTTATAATTTCCATCCATCATCCATTTGTCATAGTAATTATTACTCAGAGATTATTGGAGCTACATCACAAACCACATAGAGATGTTACGGTGAGTACTAGCAAGCAAGTCAGTGAAATTAAAAAAACATATATAATATTTTTAATTAATAATAATAAACATATTTTTAATTACATCCCTATGGGTATATGTCCAGCAACATATTTCATTCGATAAAATATAATTTTCATCCAGTAGGCAGATGACTGAAGGTCGAGCTTACTTCGTATCTTAGAAGAGATACTTTTTTTTTAAATGTCAAATGTTCGCGTTATTCATTGTTATTATACTAATTATATTGTTTACCTACCTACTGTACGTATGTTCTATTTAATTAATTGAGAACGAAGATGATTTTTGAGTGATAATAATTATAAAATAAATTACGAAAATCATCATATGTTTTAAAAAATTAACAGTTTTTTTTTATATGACATGTATATGATAATAACTGACCGTATCGTTGGTCTACTAAGGTCCCGGGTTCGAATCCCATGTCAGGCGACAATAGTTACTAGACTTTTCTGTCATGAACTACTCGGTAACTGTCTGGAATTGGGAAGTTGGCGGTGTGTACAGGTAAATCCACGTCCTTCGTGGAGTAGGTGAGTTAAATTCCCGGTCATACGCCTAGTACTAAAGTAGAGATACTTGTCTCTTAAAGGTCCTGTCAAGTTTTCGTCCTACGAATAAGAAAAGGCATAGAAAGTGCATTCGCTAATAGTGTGGTTTGGTCACCTTAGCCGAAATTGGTTGGGAGAGCATTATAATATATTTATTGTTTATTATGTACTATTAAACAGCAACTTTGACCTGAGTTGGCTTCTATATATCTAAACACCTTCGATATTTTGGACGAGCGCCATTTATTTAGTATGAATCTAGTTAATTTTAGACGGTATCTAGTTTGTAATGAACAATCAATCACTTGTGTATCAGAAAGTAAAGTGAAAATGAAAGTGTACGCGAATAAATTGTAATCCATAGTAAATATGACCTCCACACTCGAAAGCTCTTTTAAAAATTAGTTTTGAATAAAGTTTATTTTGATTTGATTTCGTCATAACAAGCCTGTAGGTATAACAGGTGGTTACATGAAGATACAACGGCTACAATAGGCAGTATTACCGTAGTAGCATCAAAATTACGGCACTAGACGGATTTAGTCTTCAATTTTGATGCAGTAATTGCAAAATGACTGCAATTGGTCGATCTCAAGAGCAAAGCAATAACACAAGTTAGGTATACAGAAAAAAACCTAAAATCGTATTGCATAAATATTCTAGACATCTATTACTTATGAATGAACCGTTTTTTGCTATTCTGTATAAGTATAGTGAGAGAATTTAGATATCATTAATCTATATACATATATAAGATGATGGCAAACATACATGTATATAATGATCAATTCCAATTTGTCCAATACGAGAATCGAACATGTAACTTTCGGCGTAAAGACAGGTAAGTAGGTAGGAACTTAGTGTGTCGTGTACCTGTGTCCTGTACATTATAATATGCGACATAACTTCATTATTATATTAGGTAGGTATCTACTTAAAAATTATGTAAATGTTTTGACACGACCAAAGATTTATCATTTGACAAATAAATCAAAGTTGGTTGTAAGGTGCCTTCATATCATAAATTTCAATTCATAATAATCGTATCAAAACTCGGAACCATTTTTAACCGATTACGATATATTTGAGCCAGATATAAGCAGTATTTTAATCATCAGCAATGATTGTATTTATTGATATGTAACATCGATCATAAAAGTACCTACTAGATACACAATCCCATACAAAAGATCTCTTAAATCTGTCACCAATTGTGTTTAGGTAATTATTCTAGTTGAAATAAATATACAACAATGTAAATTGAACCTTAAATGCAACACATAAAGTTGTTTTCACCAAATTATAAACGCGCTCTTATGTTCACGTGAGCGGTCATTCGGTGAGGCTATTTTTTATCGCTGATTGTGTATCTAGTACTTTTTTGATTGATGTTGATATAATGAAATTTCAATTCGTATATTAAATTGATATGGATGCTAGGAATAGATTCAAATAGAATAAAATCTCTTTCTATATAAATGTTTTTAAAATATATTTAACGGTGGTGGTTCGGGGTGTAATCGAACCTGCGACCACATACACTATTAACAATGTCACGTAAGCTACCACTACACTTATCTCTCGAAATAATCGAAATAATATCATAATGAAATATTTTATGAAGCATTTGATACACATTCAATTTGTTAATACTCCATGTCACGTGTTATTGTACTAATGTCGATCGATCCTATCGAGTCAATGAACTCATTATATTAATTAACATTTGCATATAGATATTGTTAAATCATTATTTAATCTATACTCTGTACTAATATTATAAAGAGGCAGTGTTTGTTTGTTTGTTTGTTTGTTTGTTTGTTAGTCTAAACGCGCTAATTCAGGAACTACTAATCTTATTTGATTAATTATTTGCATTAGATAATCTGTTTATTGAGAAAGGCTATAGGCTATATAATATCATATAGTATACATAATTAAAAGTTTATCTATTCCATACTAACCGTTGGAACGTACGTACGAGGAAGGAACCCGAGCGAAGTGAGGGCGAATCATTATTAGTTTAGTGTGTTATATGGATTAAAAGAATATTTGTCTGGTTGATGCTGTCATTCATATGTTATGGGCCCATTACTTTGGCTTGCAGGTGGTAGGCGTAAACACATTTGGCAACGTTAAAAATGCATAACAATAACAAAACAAAAAAATAATTATTAGTAATTACTATAAACTGTTATTGTTAAAATTTGTAAATAAATATAATTTAGTTAAAAAAAACAAAAGGAAAAACAAAGAACTTTTATATCACTGAATAATTTCTTGTCTTTCTCTACCGTAATAAAAATGGAGCTATGAATTAAAAGTAATGAATTTAATATAATGAGTAAATACAGTCGGATTGTTAGGAAATATTATAAAACGTAATATTTTAACGACAAGTTTGGCTTAGTTTTGCTAGCTGCTGTTGTTTGGCTTGCTGTGCCAGCGGTCGCGGGTTCGAGTCGCGCTGGGGGCATACATTTGTGTGATGAGCACGAATGTTGGTACACCAGTCGTGGGTGTTTATATTTATAATATATATGTATTTAAAGCTATATATGTGTAGTGTGTCAACTATCTGGTATCCTTAACACAGGCCTCGTAGCTTACTGTAGCCTCGTACCTGTGTTATTGTTCCAATATAATATTTATATTTATTTATTACTTACCAAACGCAACGAGTCCATTGCCATTAGTGTCAAATAGTTGGAAGGCGGTTTTGTACAGCGCGTCCGGGACGCACAGGAGCCCCTCGAAGGCTTGAAACTCTGAGAACGAGATGAACCCATCCTTGTCCATATCGACGATGCCAGCGATGAGCTTAACCGATTCCTTGTTGTAGTCATCTGGAAATTTATTTTATTTTTAATTTTTTCATACACAAATATAAAGAAATCGCTATATATTTTAAAAAGAACAGAAGGGATTCCGAGGAGATGGTATCTTCATCACAGATCTACAGCATGAATATTTAATAATTCATTTAGCCCTTTTTAACGGGCACAGGTTTTCCTTCAATGCGAGGGAGATCAAGATCTTAGTCCAGGACGCTGGCCAAGTGCGGGTTGGAGGACTTAACTTTTTTGAAAACTAGTTAGGTAGGTACTTTCAGACATACATGACCCTCGCGTTATTCTCCTTCACTGTAAGTCTAATGGTAATTATGTTTAAAAGATTCGCACATGAAAATATCAGAGGTGCGACATTCGGTCAAACCCCAGTGAGATTTAATTTGAAGCGTCTATATTTTAGTGTCGTACGCTACATCGCTGTTCTTTCACAGATAGTTAATGTGTAGCAGATAAAGACTTCATCTTACAATCTAACTTACAGTATGTTTTATAATACTTTATCGTAATCTGTGTTTACAAAATACCACGTAAAATTATATCTGAAGAATAAGATAGAAAAAAAAGTCTGGTACTCTTGGCCACATTGTGATTTTTAATTAAGCATCGTATTACGTTATGGTAATAAAATTAAATAATAAATTGGATGTTTTTATTCAAGAATCTCATTATATTTCTACTATGATGTAAGCTATCTTATAATTTCATCAAATACGTGGTGGGCCTATATGAATTATTCCAAATTAAGTTTTCTTGAAAGAGTCTCTTATTTATTATTTCTATTATAAATTCTTTATTCTATTATATTCTATTCTATTCTAAATTCTTATTTCTATTATAAATAGTAGTAATATTTTAGTTTTAATTATTTCATTTTTTTTTATTAAATTTTCACTTACCTTCATCAAACAAACCAAGAAACTTTCGGACGAAATCTTCACTAGTGATGTGCTTTTCGCCATTTTTTTCTACCGTAGCATATTTTAAGAAAATTTCATAAAGTCGGTCTGTGTCGGCCCGTTTTAAATAACCAGCCCCCTGAAACAAACATTACCTTTATAAAACAATTTGTCAAGATTAAAAAAGTATTTAAAAAAAAATAACTCTCTTAAAATTTTATAAAATTTAAATTTTATATAGGTACATTTTATGTAAATCATGTTTAATGAAATCCCATATGGGATGAGATATTCAAGGTATATGATATTTTTGGCACCTTCAATACTCATTTTGGTGATTAGTTTGGTGATTAGTAGTCAAAAAAATCCCACGTTATAACATTCCGATAGAAAAAATTTGTTTTTGAGTGATGAAAAAAGACTGCCCGAAGAGAATAGTCCGAAAATAAAACAAAATAATTGATGGCCAAAAGGAAAATCATTATCTAAATTGTTTACTTTTGTCTGTGACTTTACCGTTTCAACCTTCACGTTACCGCGCCTTATTGCAGTATTTTTAGAGATGTTTGTTTATATTTTTTACTAGCATTTCCCACGGCTCCGCCCGCGTTCAGATTACCAAAAACCAAATTCTTAGGTTTTATATAATAGTATACTCTTACAATGCAGTTTTTGTATTTTTTTTTCAGAAATGAGATATTTTCCCGCGGTAAAAAGTATCTTATATGTTGACCCGGATAACCAGCTATGACCATACCAAATTTCATGAAAATCCCTCCATTGGTTTTTCCGTGATGCGGTAACAGACAGACAAAAATTCTAAAAACTATAGATTCGGCCTCTATGTCGATAATAATGTCTATTTCAATAAGATTTTCCAAAAAATATTTAATGTACAGGTTCGGCTTAGTTACAATTTTATTATATGTATAGATAATTGAAAACGTAATATTACTTCGTATCTATTTTATTTAATATACAGTATAGGGTACAGGTGTACTATTTGCGTAACATACAATAAAGTTGTGACGTGATCAAAGACTTTGAAGTTGTATCTTATTATAAATTGAGCTAACAAATATTATTAAGATTTTTATTCGTTGTCCGTTATTTATAGAATTAAAAAAAAAATTAGGAAAATTATTAGCTTATATAAATATACGAATGTTTATTTAAATTAGTATATATGTAAAGTTTTATCTATATTAAGTTTTTTTATATTAAGTTTTTATGATTTGCACTTTTGCACCTTTCCGCTCTTCTCACTTATTTTATTGTATCGTTTTCTATGCCTGTTAGAGATTAGTTTTAGTGATAAGGCCGCCTTTGCACATCTCTTTAATTGTATTTTTCTTTATTAATGTATCATTTTCGTGTGCAATAAAGTGTTATAAAAAAGGAGTGACTGAGCCATATTTTTGGGAAAAAGGTATCAAAACGTCGGCACAAGTGTATCAAGATGCCATTCTTGAGAAGGTAGTTAATACCCATAACAACAACATGTTCAATAACCAAGAATGGTCCTATCAGCAAGACTCGGCGCCGGGTCATAAAGCTCGATCCACGCAATATTGGTTAGAAACCCACGTTCCGGACTTCATCAAAGCTGAAGACTAGCCGTCATCTAGTCCCGATATTAATCCGCTGGATTGTGATTTATGGTCAGTTTTAGAGAGTATGGCTTGCTCTAAATGCCATGATAATTAGGAGTCCCTAAAACAATCCATACGATTGGCAGTGAAGAAGAATTTTCCCATAAGAGTGCATGCTTCTATTGATAACTGGCCTCAACGTTTAAAGGACTGTATTGCAGTCAATGGAGAGAGACCACTTCGAATAAACTTTATATATTTTAACGGTTTTATATTAATGTATTATACTAACACACTGTAATAGTAATAAATTTTACGTGCAATAGATAAAATGTTTTTTTTAACAATATTTAGGGCAAGACTATTTGTTTTTATAAAAAGTATAAGGGTATACTGACTATTGTTTCAATTAAATAAAAACAAATAATATACCAACAACAAATAATAAACAAATAGTACAAAGTCATCCTAATTCACTTCAAATAAATAATAATATAAATAACAAAAACAAAATTAATTATTTTGATACAATAGAGTATCATTATGTATTATAATTAATTAAGATATCAAACCCGTTTTAGTAATAGAGACCATTGGGCAAATTTTCAAACGGCACTACTTCATATTCACTAATCACATAATACACTCATTAATAAATTATTGTTTATAAAATGATGAGAATTTACCCGATGTACGGTCATTGTGTTGTGAAGACTCAAATTAAACTGAATTGATGAATATTGTAACAGTTGACGTAGCTGATAAGAACATTTTATCTGGTTTCCTTGGGTTATATACATATACTGTAAAATCATGCTGTAACCATCATTCAAGGAGATTGGCATAGTGTAAACTAGGGACTTGCGTCCCTATGTACGTAACGTTGCTGCAGTTTAATCGATCTTTTTAAGAGGAATAATGAGTTTTCATATAACTCTATTAACGCGGAGGACACCAATAAAGCTCCCAGTCGGCATAATTTTTTTCGACATCTCCAACATAGTCATATTTCAGCCAATTTACACAAAACCTTAATGAATTATATATATAAACTTTCCTCGCGAGTCACTCTGTCTATCGGTGAAAACCGCATGAAAATCCGTTCTGTAGTTTTTAAGTTTATTGCGTTCAGACAGACATACGCGATACGGAACTTTATTTTATAATATGTAGTGATAATTATACTATTAAATTAAAAATAAATAAGGGATAATTGTGAAAACTTTTTTTTGCTAAATTAATTGAAAAATAAGGATATCAGATAAGAAAATTTTATGTTTAAAAAAAAACTTAGTATCGAAAATTTTAATAACTGCTTTTTAACATAAAATTCAATACAAAGATCAAAGAGGTTAACTCCGTGATTATCTAACAATCTGTAATAAAATAAAGATATTTGACGAATGCTGATAAGGCTTATCTACTTAAATGAGTAATTGTCATGTTCAGGCGCATAGTGATAAATTTGGATAACCTCATGGATACCGCAGATCTGACGTTTCTTAAGTACTTCAAGGGCAGACGATTCTCATAAATGCAAACATAAGATCGATTAGAAATGCAAAAATGTATTGCTAGTGTGTTTGTATATTTGAAACTTCTCCATACTAAAATCACGTGACGAATTTCGATGTTTAGTACAGATAGATAGACTACTGACTAGATAAACGATAGCCTGAAGTAACAAATTGGCTATAACTAGGCACATATGCATGCACCCGAGGAAAGCGTAGGTAGGATAAGTCGCAAGTTTTGCAAAAATGAAAAGGGGCTACTAGAATTTCAATGCTATTTTAGGCTAAAAATAATAGGTTGTATATATATAATAAATATTTCAAGTTTCATTTTAATCGGTCAAGTAATTACATCAGAAGAGCACTACATAAGAGAATTTGAGCATCTAGCTCGAAATGAAACTATTACTCGTTATAAAATAGGATTTTCGCACAGAACTATAATCATAGATTTGCCGTTTCTGAGATTAGTGCGCACGAACGCAGACAAACAGACAAAAATTCTAAAAATCATTGTTTTGGGTTATATTGCCTTAATAAAACCCCCATATCCCAATAATAGTTTTAATATCTCCCATGTACAGACAGCGACCGGATACTGATTGAATATTTTTATTTTTTCGTCATCTACGTTTGGCTCTTTTAAAACAATAATATATCAAATACGAGCTCGCAGGCTAGTACACTTGTGTACAAATTCGATAATCTTCGTAAATCATTGGCGCGGCAGCGAGTGGATTGCGAGCGTGGAGCTCGTCGCACGCTTGCTGTTCTACAGTCTTGCATGAATACAAGTTGACCGGGCGCACACACTACACATAATAATTTATATTGTAGAGTTATTCGTAACACTCGTAACCTGACTGAATACATACATACATACATACATACATAATTTTGTCGACCACAGTAGGTACGTAGGCATACACGATCCAGATCACTATTTATGCTAAATACGGCAGTATACCGCATCTGACAAAACGTATAACAAATATTACAGCGACTTAAGTCATAATAATTGTATTTCATCTCTCTAAACATGTTCTCAAAAAATGAAAAATCTTATTATCATCGCAAAATGTGCACCTAGCACATACCTACACACACACACGCGCACACACATATTATGTTTGATGTGAATATCATTAACATTTTTACTATTCAGGTGTATTTTATTATTCAATGTACCAGTAGGTACTTCTGTTGTCGTTGTTGTAAATTTCGTTTACTAAGTTACAAAGAAAATTTAAGGACGCCTGATAGTTAAACCGGTTGTATAAAAATCTTTTACAAAACAGGTTAAACTATATGTATATACATACATAGTTTGTGTAATATTTAATAAATATTTATTACTTAATATATCAAGTACGGACTACGGTCTAGTACTTTCTGTTTTACGTTTTGGCGTTATATTTTTGGGTAACTGTTGTGAAAGAGAAAATATTTTTTTAAGGATCAAAAACGATGTTTAAGATTAATTTTCAATTTAAAGGTTATAGATAGTGGCATACTAATTTTTTAAAACCATTAATCTTCGTTTTTCCCTGTATATATGTATATTATATATTAATCTTACAAATTGCTGTATTCTTAAAAAAACTAAATATACGTTTCCGTCTTTATAGGCCTCTAGAAATCGTACAATAAATCCCTAACATTTGTTCTTAATAAAATTTCAGTAAAATTTAGTCATAGTTTTGCTAAAAAATCATAAAAAAATGTAAAAAAATATCAATTTCATTTTACTCTTTACGTCGATTTTTTCCTGAGATATTCGACTTTCAATTAAAACGGATCGTTTTCTTTTTTATCATCAATATTTATCAGCATTTAATAGATGCACAATTATAAATTAAAGGGTATTTTTATAAATTTAAGTCATATTTCTACAATGATCTTTTTTTAAAACATTTTTTTTTGTGTAATTGAAATTGAAATCAATTTTTTCTAAAAAATCAATAAATTTAACTCCAAACCCGATCAAAACCTAATAAAATATCGATTAATTCAAAAACATAATAACATAATTAGATTGTACGGCAAAAAAAATAGAAAAGCAATGTTATACTTTACGTGAATTTTAACTTTTATTATTTTTTCACAACTCGTCAAATTGCAAAGTTGGAATGTTTACGGTGACATTGTATAAATAATAAACGTCAAATTATAAACTTAAGGACACCATTTTTTTCGTTTTTTACCGACAAATACAGTAGTGTAATTAATTCATAAAAATTTGGTCAATAAAGTACACTTCTTCAATGATAATTGAAAAAAATGTAGTTTACAAAGTAAAAATTATCGTTTCCTCCAATTTCTTAAATTGAACGATTTTTTTAAAATGTAAACGTCCACTTGGGTGTGATTTTCAGCCTCTCGAGACCATAAAACATATTTTTCTCGGAAATGGCTAAGCATTTCAATTTCCATATTTTTTTAAAGTATTTATTAAATGTATTTCGAAGATTATATTCCTTTTGTTTCATTAAAATCAAAAGATTATTCTAGAAATTACAAATAAAAAACCAAGAAAAAGTTAAAAAGAGTTTTTTGCAAATATCTCGAAAACTTTGAGGTTATTGTAAAAGGTGCTATTTATAAAAGTTGTGGATTTTTACTAGACCTACAACTTTTGTAGAAAACATTTTTCGATAGAACGTCACAGTAAGCCGGAAATTGAAAAAAACTATTTTTAAATGTTTTGCGACCCCCCCCCCCCCCCCCCCCCCCCCCCCCCTATTATTCGGGGGTTGCTGGGCATGTGGGGCATTTTACAAATTTCTATTCCTTATATACCTGTTAACATTTTAAAATCATAAAACTTCAGGTTTAATAACATTTTTTCTCTTAAAAATTAACGGATTCCGATTGGTCTATAAATATTTATTAATTGGATAATACCTACTAATGTTTTGAAAGTAATGTAACTTAAAATTTATTTATATAGGTTGTCCAAAATTTCATTAAAATCTTCAGACATTATTATATAATATCATATGACGACAAAAAATACTCATGGTAAAAATGTGAACTAATATTACAGCACTATATAGGGTCAAGATAAGCAGTTATCAGTCATTCATATTGTGCGTGTTCACAGTCATGTACATACATACTGTAAGTTTAAAAGTTTAAGCCATTGCCAAAATTATTGCCAATATATAAACCTGGGTCTCACTCTCCGTAGCAAAAAGTACCTATATCCTTTATTTGTTCTGTTCTGTATTCATTATTCCAATTCTTTTTTATTTTTGCTTATGCAATGCTGTTAGGAATTTATAAAAAAATGAGATTTTTAGAATGGTTAAGTGATAGTTGTTCGTCCTTCCTCCAATATAATAAATGTGAAAGTTTGTGAGGATGTATGGATGTCTGGATGTATAGATGTATGGATGTTTGTTGCTCTTTCACGCAAAAACTACAGAATGCATTTTTATGAAACTAAACTACAATATACGAGTAGCTTATACATCAGAACAACACGTATGGTACATTTTATCCCAGAAAATGTATGGTTCCCATAGGATAGATTTGTTTTTGTTTGTTTGTTCGAACCCGAGCGAAGTGAAGTCAATTATAAAGAGAAAAAATAGTGCTGGCATGTAAACAGTTTTTATGGAGTTACCGTAACAACAGATATGGAAAATTGTATTCCGTCAGGCATTAATCTTTGACAAGTAATAAATATCCATATTCTATATACCTACAACACATAGTATTGCTTTTATAAAAAGTATGGATACATACTGTTTCGATCAAAGAAAAACTAATAATACACTTTGCACAATATGTATAAAGTACAAAACCATGTTTTAAAACTATGTTATGCAGTACAGTCATTCTAATTCAATAAAATTCAAATAAATAATTGATGTTTAATTAATAATAACAAAAATGACATAAATTGTTATGATGAAATAGAGTATCATTATGTATAATTAATTTAGATATCAAACCCGTTTTAGTAATAGAGGCCATAGGGCTCATTATCCAAAAGCACCACTTTTCATACACTAATCACTAAATACACTCATTAACAAATGATTCCTGTAGTTTAATAAGCTTAATTTATAATAGACTGAATCAATTATAAAGAAATTAGAATTTACCCGATGTACGGTCATTGTGTTGTGAAGACTTAAATTGAACTGAATTAATCAATATTGTAACAGTTGACGTAGCTGATAAGAATATTTTATCTGGTTTACTTAGGCAATATACATATACTGTAAGATCATACTGTTACCATCATTCAAGGAAGGAAGGAGAATGGCATAGTGTAAATAAGTACAGTATAAAATTAAAAATAAATAAGTGATACTTGTGAAAAAATATTTTTTGCTATTTTACTTTGAAAAATCAGGATATCGGGTAAGTTAAATTATAATTTATTAAAAACTTATTATTGAAATTTTTTACAACTGGTTTTTTAACATAAAATACCATGCAAAGGTCAAAGAGGTTAGGTCTATGATTATCTAACAATCTGTAGTGAGATATAGATATTTAACTAATGTTGATAAGGCTTATCTAATAGTACTTAAATAGTTTATTGTCAAGTTCAGGCGTATCAGTGATAAATTTGGGTAACCCTAAAGGTACCGCAAAGCTGACGTTTCTTAAGTATTTCAAGGGCAAAAGATTCAAGGACATTGATGCCATAAAAATACCGCATACCGACGACCGATAACAAATATAATTGATAACAAGAAATCTAACATGATATACCCATGGAAAGTTAAAAACTTACCCACCTCTTGACAGCTGGCCTGAGTAATCAAAGAGTTGGACAAGAATTTGAACATTACAGTGTTTTTTCGACACTACACAATTTTTCCCTTCAAAAGAAAACAATGTATTGTTTAATAGAGTTCGCTTAAAGTTCGTTTCCCTTTATTACGTCACAACTTATAAAATAATACCAAATCTATTTTAGAAATCCACGCACTATGCTCATGATCAACCGCCGGGTGTTACGTTCCGTTCGCAACTTTATTGTAATTTTGCAGCCTACTGCCTACAGCTTAGTGCCTAGCGATGATGGGGTTGTCAACTTACTAAATAGTAAATTCGCTAATAACAAAACATTGGAATTACTGATAACAAAATGGTATAACAATAATTTTTCGAAAAATATATAATTAATAGGTACATATTTCTGTATAAAATATTTACTTCTACAAAAACGTAAGAGCAAAATTATACAGTGCAAAAAAAAAATAGCCTACTGACCAAGATAATGTGACACAATTACGACATGAAAGTACTTAATGATAAGAAAGAAAGTTAAGCAATCGATTGACCTAAATGTAATTTACGTTGTAACTGATTAAGTAATCATTTTCGTTGTATGTTATGCCAATTGTAATTAATTAAAAACTTGACAATATGTAATTAAACCAAAAAAACATAAAATATACATTTAGGGTAATCAATATATATATATAATATATAGCTAGGTCAATTTTTTAAAAATAGAATAGCTATTTAATTTTTTAAATTACTTATATAGCAATATTTTTAATTTTTATTTTATAAATTAAGTGTATAAGTGACATCTAGCGCAAACATACAGTAAATCTCTCACAGATTTAGGTCAAGCACTTACTATGACGTAGTCTGTAGAATATAATTAAAGCAGTGTTAAGAGTAAAGTATAGATGGCGTAGATTAAAATTGTTTCAATAGGTAAGTAAGTTTCTCAAGAAAATATAAATATAATATTATGTTCAATAATATTCCGTAGAAAAATAATGTTTAAAAATAGATTAATTAAAAAAATACTCATTATAGCTATTGAGTTCATTTTATTTTAAATAGAACTATAAAAGTTTTAAAATAATATATAATAATTAATTGTAAATAGTTTATAGAACAATTAAATTTTTTTTAATGTATAATTTAGATTGTAGTATTGATATATTATTTTCGTCATCTTTAGTAAGTGGGGATATAGCTCAGTGGTAGAGCATTCGACTGCAGATCGAGAGGTCCCCGGTTCAAACCCGGGTGTCCCCTGCTAAATATATTTTTACTTTATTTGAGTTTTAGAACCTATTCCAAATATTGATGAAATTTGGTATGGTGATAGCTGGTTATCCGGGGTCAACATAATATAGGATACTTTTTACCGCAGGAAAAGATCTTATTTCTGAGAAAAAATACAAAGACTGTAATGGAAGGGTATACTAATATGTAAAACTTAAAAATTTGGTTTTTGGTCATCCGAACGCGGGCGAAGCCGCCGGCAATGCTAGTTTTATTAATAAATTTTACGAAGATTAAAAAGTTTTAGTTTTTTTTTCGAGAATTTTCACAGTATCACTAAGAAAGAAGTATACGTAATACCTAAGATCAAATTTAAAAATATTGTATTTGACCCGGAGCTCACAGCTCATAACACTTCCAGGCAGACATAACATAAACGTCAATCATATTGCATCCTTTATTTAGCGATATTGAGGTTAAAATAAAAATATACCTAATATTACTTGTATGTATGTATTGCCTTACCATAATTTTAATAAGCGCCATAGAACTTATTGTGGCACTTTGTGGCACTTTGTGTGACAGGTAGGATCAAAGACACTTAAAACTATATGATAACTATTTGGAAGTATAAATGGCCACACAAACTATGACATTCAATAATTTTTAATTATTTATTTTTTTAAAGCTTGTGCGTAATGTGTTACATGCAATTCACTCACGGTAGAAGTGAAACTTTGGCAAATATCGTAATTAAATTAAAACAATACATTACCTACACTTCCCGTTTAGGTAATGTACCTATTCTGTCTCTTTCTAGTGTCGCATTTCCGTTTCATCGATTTTCAAATTACAACGATTCCAAAGAAGTTTCACTTCAAAAATATTGTCCATATTTTAC
The DNA here is from genome assembly GCA_947093115.1 of Brenthis daphne. Classification (NCBI taxonomy): domain Eukaryota; kingdom Metazoa; phylum Arthropoda; class Insecta; order Lepidoptera; family Nymphalidae; genus Brenthis; species Brenthis daphne. Next base: position 19,420,930 of record OX352483.1, read on the forward strand.
TTTAATTTTTGCTTTTTTATGTCTCTAATCCATACATATTTATACCAGTGTCATCATGCCCATGCCAGCTTCTACAGAAAAATATTAGAGCTCTATTGATCTTCAATTATTTTTTTCCTAACATTTTTAGATAATACTTCTTAGTGGCCATCGTTTTAAAAGAATAAATTGTATTAAACTAATGTACTTACGTAACTTATATTTATAACAGTATAATATCATATATTCTATAGTACGTCATAGCACAATACAAGACTCCAATGCGAGTAAACATAAAAACTACGTTAAAAAACCTTTACGTGAAAAAATACTGGCTATTTTATGCCACTGCATTCGATACACGAATTAGCGTTTTCCTATGAACATAAATAACGATACCAAAGCTCTGAAGACTGGCATGCGAAATTCGAATAATAAGTTCGTTAGCGAATTCGGCATGTTGCGGTCGCGAGTAAACAATTGCACGTCACAATTCCGCCGCGGGCCTGCGAAATACGGCGAAAATGCTTTACTATCAGTAACAATTAAACTTTAACTGTATACTACGTAACTTTAGAGTTGAAATTAACTTGAGTTTAATTTAACCAATTTATTTCTGTTTATCGGGTTAGCCTTTGGGCATGCCAGCTACATTGTAAATCGTGCATGCATGCCCCATTTTTACTTCTAAACGACAATAGGTGTTAATTCTCAACATGTTTATACCTTCCTTTCTTATATTTGCAAATAGTATTATTATATTATACTTGATAAATTAGATTAGATAGAATAATAATAATGGCTTCTTACAATAGTTTGAGTTATCTATAAGATGTTGGCAACAATACATAATAACTACATAATATGTTTGAATCTTATTTTTATAACTTAACTAATGTTATAAATTGTATAAGGTAACGTTTTTACTTTATTCGCATTTCCCAACATTAAAAAAAAGGTAGCTATGGCAGTAAATTATTTTTCTTAAAACTATTAAACACACTTATTCCTCCATAATATTAATGTATACATTATAGAACATGCCCAATACACCTACATACCACCACGCTTCTGTGCTAGAATTCTTGAATAATTTCTTTTTTCTTTCTATTTAAGATGAATCTATTCTTTTAAATATCGAAAATTGATACTACAAACAGTTTGTCAGAGACACACATGCGCCTGAATATATAATATGTATTACTAGCAGAACCCGCGGCTACGCCCGCGGTCAATCTACAAAAATAAAACTCCTCGACTTTATGTTATACAGCAACTCGCCCTCGCTTCGCTCGGGTTCGTCGCTATGTGTTTTTATAATATTGTTCATACAAAAACACTAAAATTGCGATTAAAAAATGGGAGTGGGGGTAGGAGGGTAAAAAATACTTTACGACCTATTCTCATACCTATCAAATATAAAAAAAAACATTAAAATCAGTCGAGCCGTTTCTAAGGAGTGCGGCCATAAACACCGTGACACGAGATATTTATATATTAGATTGCATTAATTTATTAAAATGTAAAATGTTAAGTAAGATGGTTTAAGCGGTAATCCTTAAAGTATTGGTAGATAGAGCTTGATTTAAGCAAAATATTTTTTATATGTTATCAGTCCAGTCAGCATTTTAATTAATCAGTCAGATTTATTGACATTCAATTACCTTATCAGAAGCTCGTTAAGATTATCCAGATAGACCTAGCTGTGTGTTGTGAAAACCAAATAGAACGAATAAAATGCTAACGCTATTTAAATATTTATTGAACACTAGTGACTTATCCTGGTTCCGCTTGTGTGCGTCTTTAGGTACATTCATTTTAATTTTTTTGAGCGTCACCCTAATTCTTTTTCTAAAATGAAATTATTAGTTACTCCTTATAACATTAGCTATCTGCGCTCAATATCAGTCCAGCCGTTTCAGAGATTAGCCGGAACAAACAAACAGACAGACAGACAAATTAAAAATTGTTTTTCTTATGTGTACCGTATATCATTTTATATGCATTTAGTTAAAAGTTGTTATTTCGATATTACAAACAGACACATCAATATTATTATACATATTTTTCTTAGTACTTCAATATTAAATTATATATTTATCTGTATAGATGAATAAAACTTGTAAAATATTATTGAGTACGTACTTTCATAAAAAAAATTTAACAATTTTTTAGGGGTACGTTTTGGATACAGTGCTTTTAGACACGACCAACATATAATATTAAAAAAGTTTTGTCATTTGAATAATTTAAATTGATTGAAAAATTACTTTACAAACGATTAGATTTATTTTTTACAGCGTGAATTCTTTGTATATATATATATATATATATATATATATATATATATATATATATATATATGTGCGTAAAATAATAATAATAATATTTATTGCAAAGGTATACACCCAATTATACCCTTATATTTCTTTACTAGCGAATCACTCTCGCTTCGCTCGGGTTCGTCTCTAGGTAGGTAGGTCTTAATTTGTTTTGGGAAACCCTAATTCTTTTTCTAAAGTAAAAGTCGCCTAAGTTACTCCTTATAACATCAGCTATCTGCCAGTGAAAGTCTCGTCAAAATTGGTCCAGCCGTTTTGGAGATTAGCCGGAACAAACAGACAGAGAGACAGACAGAAAAATGTTAAAAATCATGTTTTTATTATAAGTACTGTATATAACTTAATAATTAATATGCATTTAGTAAAAAACTGTTATTTTTATATTACAAACAGACACTTAACTTTTATTTTATGGTACGTATAGATACTACAATGTTTTATAATCTCATATTTATTTATATATAGTATACTTTTATATTTTAGTAAATAGATATACGCTTACATGTAAAGCCACAGTAAGAATCTTGTTTTTATCTAGCAAGTTTGTAAGAACTATGTGTTACATCTGAACATGTTATTTGCAAAGGAAACAAATTGTCGCAATCTGTCATCTCTTACATTACGAGTATAACAGCGGCTATAAGGCTGACGTACCTAATTTCGAAGCTTTAAATAAATTAAAAATAATAAAATTCAACTGAGTAAAAAGTGAACTAAAAACCAGCTAAGTATAAAGCGAAGGTTTTATTTTTATTTTTAGAGCTTTTTAGTTTCTGTCAGTTATATATTTGGAGTTTTATTTAACAGTTTGTTATCTTGAATTATTATAAATAAGTTTTAAATATTTTTGCGCCTCTTAAAAGAAATATTTTAATATTCCGTTCATGTAGACTATAATAACAGTCGCGTTATCACTTACCAAGGTTAATCTAATGACATGACGTTTAAATCATTAAAATCGATTAAGCCGTTTGGTAGTTACAAAGGAACATAGGATTGGACGTACATACATACATACATACATACATACATACATACATACATACATACATACATACATACATACATACATACATACATACATACATACATACATACATACATACATACATACATACATACATACATACATACATACATACATACATACATACATACATACATACATACATACATACATACATACATACATACATACATACATACATACATACATACATACATACATACATACATACATACATACATACATACATACATACATACATACATACATACATACATACATATATCCATACATACACGTCAAATACGTAAGCTTCAACGTAGTCGGTGAAAGTTTAAATGTGCCAAGCCACTAAACTACTACTACTAAATACAGGCAATTCCCATTTAAATAATAATTTGACCTTTTTAACGTCCGACTGCTGGGCACGGACCTTTCGGCATCAGGGCTTAGTAGGTACATCACTAGTGAAATGCTGGTTGGTGAACTTCACACGTTTTTTCCAAACTAGTTAGGTTCACTGTATGAGCAAGTTGTGATTATGCTGAAAATGAATCACTCAAAACATTCGCAGAGGTTCGAGTCCCGGGTTTGATCCCGTTATAAACCCGAGACTCGCACCTTCATAAAAACTTATTTATACAAAAACAACTACATATATAAAATTATTAGACCTACATATATATACGTTTATATATATATATATATATATATATATATATATATATATAAATAAATATATGTGTGTGTGTGTATTTCTTCTAAGCGCTTTAAAAATAAAAAATAGCACGCACAAAAACTTGACAAACTAAAACAGATTGCGTATTTAGCTTTATACGCAAGCAATGTAATTTATGGCGAGGAAGATTTGGACAGATTACTACATAGAAAGCCTTCTATGTTATGACAAGAGATATAATCTAGTTACTTCAAATTTAACCTCTATTTGTTAGTCAATTTGGTTTAATTTCAAATAATTTCATCCTTAGATGTTGTATTAGTAGTAAAATGAATATAGTAGTGCTGAGAGGTTGTACTGGTAAACACAATTTCCGTAATAATGCCTCACATGCCTTTGGTCTGAATACGTATAGCCGATCACTTGTTTTCGGTTTAGGCGATTTTATCGTTTAGGCATCGATGTTATAAATGAGGAATGTGGTGTAAAATGTTGTGTTGTGATCTATTATGGTAGAAAGGTTAAATGTTTCTCATATTTATGTTTCAAAATTAAAGCTATCCTTAAATTTACCTATAAAGATCTATAAATACGAATTTGTTCAAGCAAAATTTTGATATTTTGGAAATGCATATATTATTTTAGCATTCAAAATTATAGCCTGCATTAAATTTATACAAATATTCAGAGCAAAATAAACAAATACGGCATATTATTATAGTATATTTTATATAAAATTCACGAGAGTAAATAAAACCTTTTTATTTCCTGGCAACTTTGCTCATTTCATATGCTAGCTACTAGCCTAAGCCTCGTAATATGATAAATCAATATAGCCTGTAACCGGTCTTCCAGCTGGTCAAAGTCTACTTAAAATTCCATTCTTAAAGGCCTTTCAGAGTCAAAGTGTACATGAGAATAAGATTATAAAATTTCTAGTGTACCAATCGAGCCGCTCTTTGAACTTTGAGATGAAAAGACACCGGCGTGATAATTAATTCTTTTAAGTATGGCAGCAAGGTCGTATCTCTTGATTGAATTACTGCCTTTGATTTTCACTAAGCATCCTTTGTAGTTTTTTTATATAACAACGACATCGTTACTGAGGTGAATATACGTTTTTAAGGGTTTCGTAGCTAAATGGCTCAAATAGAACCCTTATAATTTTACTATGTCAGTCTGTCTGTATGTCACATCCATTATATTTTACTTTTGATTTAAGAAATTAGTTAAAACCAAATATAAACTTAATATTTTATGGTACGGGACCCTCAGTGTGTACTCAGACTTGCATTTGTTCTATTTTTGTATAATATTGTAGCCACTAACATAAACATAATATATACGTACTTAGTATTATAAAATTGTAAAGGACTAAAGTTGTACTATTCTTTATTTAAAACACTTCCTCTGTAACGTTTAATGTAGGAGAAGATATGTTAAAAGCTAGTGGCTTACTTTACCTTCGCTCGAGTGTATCGCTATGTGTCTTTGTATTTGGATATAAAAACATCCATTAGGTATAAATGCGAAAATGTATCGCGAGTACGTCTGTATGATTGTATGTTTGAAAATTCTTTACGTTAAAATGGCTTGACGAATTTTGATAAAATTTAGTATAGATAGATAGATTATAATCTGAAGTAACAAATAGATTATTTTTAGGCACCTAGGCACGCACCCAAAGGAAACCTAGGTCGGGTAAGGCGCTAGTTTTGAAAAGATGAAGAGGCGCTACTCGAATTTCAATGCTATTTTGCGCTAAAGATATAAGCCAAGTACAACAGAAGAGAACTCACAACAACTACATAAGAGAACTTAAGCATCTAGCTCGACGAGAAACTATTTAAAGCAGGGTTTCATGTTTAGTGCTTGTAAAATACAATATATACTTGCGACATGATCTGTTTACTTGTTCATAAAACAAAATTCATCTTTAAAGTACTCTTCATAAAATAGGATTTTGGACACAGAATTACGAACATTTCATATATAGAGTAGGTCCATAATTGAAAATGGATATAACAAAATTAGATGTCACTGAAAATACAAGCAAAATCTTCTATTACTTCACAAGAAGTCACAGCACTCTAGTCTAGAATCCAGATATCTAATACATAAAATGGACGCACAAAACTGATTGAGTCTATCAATAGGTACAGATATATTTGTAATAGCTATGAATCCCAAAACAAAGAAACTTGGGAGTGGAAAACATGTTTTTGCTTTTCAACGTAAAAGTAATAAGAGCGGAGTTATAAAGAGGCCGGCAGTCCGACGGCAGTAAATAAATCGAATTTTGTTTGTCTTGTGTGTCGGGTTAGCGCATACTAGAGACATTTTAGAAAAAAATATTAGTTATAAAAATACTAACTGCAAGAATTGCGATTGGTGGTACCTTCTTCCTCTCTAATCAAATCTCTCTAAAAATTTTAGATTAAGGTAGTGTTAGCCCAGTGGTAATGCACTTGCTTGGGAAACCAAGTGAAGCGGGTCCCGCACCTCAGGGCTCAGATATTTTCATATGTGAATCATTTTAGACATGATTAGCACTAGTCTTATGGTGAAGGAGAACATCGTGAAGAAATCTGCATGTCTGAGAGAAACAAGTTATTAAAAGACTTGTGAAGTCCGCCAACCGGTATTTGGCCAGCGTGGTGGACTATGGCATATTTTCCTTCGTGATGAAGGGAAGCCCGTGCCCAGCAGTGGGACGTTAAAATGGGCTGAATACAAATTTTAAATTATGGTTCTGTGTACTTTAATCCAGATTATGTTTATTTATAAGCAGTTTTAATATAATTTAAATTTCAAATGTTAAGTTGTTGAAGGATACGATTTATGTATTTATCTGCTATTTGATGTTTTTTTTAATAGATTTAATTTAATCGGTAAATGCTTTAATCCTTAAATAACGTATTTATTTAGAAATAGTATCAAAAGAAGAATATTTTTGATAAATACTTGGTACTGCTCAATAGACAGTTCATTTTAATAGTTAAAATATTATATAATCTACTAGGAACTAATTTAAAGACAGTGAGAATCTAACAATTCGATATCGCTAGCCTAAAGTTTGTACTTGCTCTCAGTGTGAAGTTTCTTTAGCTTTGTTGCATTCAAAGATCAACTTGATCTAGATTTTATTGCTTTGAATTGTCACAGGACTTTCTATTTAGAAATTTCATTACGAGTCTTAGAAACGAGTGCACTTTACGATATAGATTACTTAATTTATTTATAAGTGTTAAATGGGATTTGAATAGAAGAGAGCTTATTTTATTAGAAAAGACAGCGAATATTTTAAGAGATAATACAGTTCGTAGTATCCTAGGTCATTCTCACAGTTCTACGATTTATTTATGCTTCAATAATATTATGTATAATAATTACCGTATACCGCAGATAAATAATAAAATATAAGAAGAATATTGACATTCTTCTTGTGGGCAATCGGACAAAATAAATATATTACCTTATTTATACGACAAGGGATATTGGTGGCAAAACTTTAAACTTATGATCTATGACGTATACTCAGTTTTCTTTCATATCCATGGAAGACAACAATCTGAATTGAAGTTGAACAACTTGAGGTTGTTTTGCTAGTTTTAATAGGTACTTCCTATTAAAACTGAAATTACAGAGTAATTCATTACGTGTATAGAAAAATAGTAAAAAAACTAATTAAAGATATATTTGTATATGTACTTACTACTTCTTTATCACCAGGAGCCCTTCACAGGCGTATACAGTATAATCCACCAGAGTTTCAGCACAATTGGATCCATGGTTTAGGAACGCATAGAGGACAAACATACGAACATTCATTTTTATATATATGTATATTCTACTAGCATTGCCCGCGGCTCCGCAAGCGTTCAGATGACCAAAAACCAAATTCTTAAGTTTTACATATTATTATATTCTTACATTGCAGTTTTTGTGTTTTTTCTCAGAAATGAGAATTTTCCCGTGGTAAAAAGTATCCTATATGTTGACCCGGATAACCAGCTATCATCATACCAAATTTCATCAAAATCCCTCCAGTGGTTTTTCTGTGATGTGGTAACAGACAGACAGACAAACATTCTAAAAACTATAGATTCGGCCTCTGCATCGATAATATTGTTTATTTCAATAAGATTTTCCAAAAAATATTTAATGTACAGATTCGGCTGAGTTACTATTTAATATATGTATAGATATAAAAGATTTGTACTGATCGTAAGAATTTAAAGTCCTGAATTTTTTATAAGTGATTTATATATTTTATCATTTTTTAAATGCAATCTAGTGTCATAACTAATATCCGTCTGCCATTCTCTGATAAAACTTTCACATGAAATCGAACTTCGAATGCAATGGCAGAGTTGGCAACTTATATATAAGTTACTTCAAGTTATTACAAGTTCATATATCATAGTATAATTTCTTATCAACTTCAATTCTAGATATTTACTTATCCATTTAGAAACGAATAATTGTTATTAATTATAACTTATATGAACATTTTACACTTAGTTTATTCCTTACTTGGACTTAGTTTATATTGAGGTGCTTCGAAATAAACTTGAGAAACCTCTCAGTGGTTTCAAAATAGCGCCTTTTATTGATTTAATAATAAAAATGTTATAGTTTTTTGCAAGATACTAAAATCCTAATAATAATTTATAATTGTTTGTCTGTTTGAATGTACTTATTTTATTAATCTTGGTATGACTGCATAGATTGTACTTACCAATTTTCTGAATGTGGATTGAGAATTTATGCCAGAGTAATATGGGTTATGTACGAGTATATCAGTAAAGAAAAGGATTTCATTCTATTTGGATAAAGGTGCTTGCTTCCATACAGGAGTTAAAAAATGTTAGTAAACATTTGCTAGTGAACATTTTATCACAGAAAAAAAGAGAAAAAAAAGGCTAAAAAGGAAAAGTAAGGTATTGGCAGGAAAAGTTAAAGGATTCAGATAAGAGTAACACACTAGCTTTTCAACCGACTTCCTCAAAAAGGAGCAGGTTCTCAAATCGGCTGTATGTTTTTTTTTGTTACCTCAGAACTCCGTTATTTATTAACCGAAATGGATTTTAGATTTCATTTATTATACATACCTAATCAAATATTTCAAAGTCGGTACCAGCCGATACAAAGCAAGCACACCGATTTCGAAAATATTTGATTAGGTTTGTATAGTAAATGAAAACTACCAATCGGTTTTTATTTTTTTGTAAACATTTTTTAATTCCATATAATATAAGAGGAGCTACAGGTAAAACTGTAGAAAAATAATAACTACTATATTAATTTATTATTTCTTTGCTTTCGTGATTATCGATAAAACAATAATACTTTTTAATAGATTTTTTATGAACACGATATAGTTTTAAATTTTTTATTGACTATGAAATTTTTTCGAATAATTCGCACTTCATAGTTTATATTTGTGTTTAGATAGTGAGGTCGATCCATATCAAACTAGTCTCATCAATCACCTTTTCGCTGGTACTTCAACTACCATTACCGATTTTTATAGTTCGGGCAGTATGCAGTTCCTTATATTTTTAACATTAACTTCGTAACGGCTATAGTAGCTCAGTGGACATAATTGTGAATAGCAATACTTGCCATAACTGAAGTCAGGTTCGACTCCAGAATGATTGATTCTTTGAATTACCCATACAAATGTTTGTGTGAAGTTGCCTTGCCTATTCTCTTCATCTACGCTCCAAGGATGAATTTAAACTAGCTCTATATTAAATTATTCGTGCAGATTTATTGTTCGTCTACAAGTTACGCTTAATAGTATGTAATCTCATGTTGCAGGGATAACAGCTCTGATATGACCTATGTTATTGATATACCGACTCGATCTGCATTGTACTAATAAATTCAATTTGCGCTGTTCAAATTGATATGGATTCTAGCTTCTATATATTCAGAAAACGTGTAGTCTATAATATTATGTCTATAGCTCAATGACGTGTAACTACAAATGGTAGTGATTATTGTTAAAGTGGTGGAGTAAATAAGAAATAACTTTCAACAGCTTAAACTTAATATATTTGCGTCATACAAATATTTGTTATATTCATATTTTGGGTTCGGTTTGGTTTAACATGTGATAGATATGCAGATACTTGCTATTATTGCCACGTAAATTATACCTTAAAAACTAATAGGAACTCAATTTTACTTTATTTAAAATAGTCTAAAACATTGAATTCTAAATTATAAAGCTGTATGTTGAATTGTAATAATTAACTCGAAATCACAGATTTTTTCAAAATCAAATTATAGCTTGAAAATGTAAGAGGATAATATTTCTAAATTAGGTATCTACAGAATTTAGATCTAGTTTCAAAAGTGTAAATAATTCCTATATCCCAAACGTCGCTCAATATAAACCTTTCAATGCATACAAAAAACTTCATTTTCAATAACCTTCCGGGGCCAATATGTCCTTGTTCGGGATCGCTCTAAAACATATTTTACGAGTTTGCCCTACAATACGAAAGGGTCATAGGGTGGTTTATGCCCAAATAGGCATATCGAAAAACGTTTGCCTTAATACTTCTTCATAGGATGTTCAAAATAAGTTTTACCCTTACGTTAAGTCACAGACAGGTTTTCAATTTAACAATTATAATTTATACTTAACTTTAACTCGCAAATGTCACTTAAAGTTGTCAAGCATTATCCCAATGACTTTTCATAGTAATTAAACTCTGCTGAAGTCCCTCTGACAGTTTTTAATAAAGTCTAAAACGTTTGAAATTTTTCGTCACAGAAGTTTTTTCCAATTAGCCGTGAAAGATGTTCCGTAACTAAAGATGGCGGTCGTAAATTAAAATAATTCATCGTTAAGGTTTCGCTGTATGGAACTGGCTAGGGGTTAATTAAATATCAACAGTATTGTGTTTTCTGAGGATTCAATTAAAAATAATATTTCGACGTCAGGATTGTTACGATTTGAAAAGTTTCGACCGTTGGCTTATTATTTTAGTATTATAGATGCATAACGTATTTCATACTAAAATATTTTAAATGATTTTTTTTCATATTATATTTATATAAAACATAGTATTCAGGCCTTTTTTTAACGACCCTCTTAGCCTGCTAGGCATGGGCCTCCATTAAACATAATTCCCTCGTATTGAAAAAACATAGTTTCCGTTCGTAATTTACAATATTCTCCTTATTGGAAACCTATATTTAAGATAATCATATTCAAATCATTTCCTTACTGGAAATTCGCATTTGCCCATAAAGAATGCTCATAATGTGAACCGTTTACCATAATTCTAATCTTTATTATATTACACTTTATCTATCTTTCATAGACAGTTTACGGTCCTTCCGACCCCAGGGAGTAATTTTTGGTATAACCTTAGGTATTTATGACGAAGTGGCTTAGAAGCTATCGGAACATTAAAATTTATATTGTGAAGCCAGGCATTTCAGATTTAAGCTCTATTCTCGTCCGAGACTAACGATATATTGACGACAAAAGTTCCTGTGTTACTTTAAAGGATAAATATTTCGTGAAACTATACTAATACTTTACTAAAATGTTATAAATAGAGTAGCGATTACGGTGATGAACTTTCGTTATTAGTTGTTACTTAAATAAACTTTTTATTTGTTAACAGGAATCAGAAACTTGAAGATATTAAGCATTTGAGAAAATATGGATACTAGTCATATAGCACCACGGGGTATGGTTGTCACTCCCCATCATTTAGCGACGCAAAGTGCTGTTAAAATCTTGAGAGATGGTGGAACTGCTATGGAAGCAATGGTCACTGCTGCTGCTGTAATTTCTGTTGTATACCCTCATATGAATAGTATTGGAGGTGACGGTTTCTGGCTCATAGTTCCTCCTGAGGGCGATCCTATTGCGATAGAAGCTTGTGGAGCAGCTGGTAGTTTAGCTACAAGGGATTTTTATGAAGGCTACGAGACGATTCCCTTCAAAGGCCCTAAATCTGCATTAACTGTGGCTGGTACAGTGGGTGGTTGGGAAGAAGCTTTGAAGTATGTAGCTGAATGTGGCTATCAAAGAATGTCTATTTCGAAGTTATTGGAGGATGCTATAACGTATGCAGATAAAGGATTTGCGGTATCATCGTCCCAGGAAAAAGGAATGCGTGATCTTAATATAACTAAAAATATGTTAACAGAATTCAAAGACACATTTTTATCAAATGGAGAAATATATAAAACAGGACAACGATTTTATCAAAAGAATTTGGCTAGAACATTTAGGGAACTATCAGAGAATGGCTTAAATAGTTTCTATCGGGGTAATTTGGCGAAATTGATTGCGAAGGACATGAAATCCCTTGGTATGCCAATCACAGAATCAGATCTTGCAAATTACTCGCCCGTTAGACGGACTCCTTTGAGATTACAACACTCATGTGGAGAGATTTTCAACCTACCACCGCCCACACAAGGCGTACTTTCTTTATCTATTCTTGCAATCTTAGATAAGCTACGCATTGATGGCAAACATGAAGGTCAATTTATTCATGCAACAGTTGAAGCTACAAAACAGGCATTTGTATTACGGGACCGGTATATAACCGACCCTCGTTACATGAAAGTCGATGCCCAATCACTGTTAGCAAGTCACGCAATTTCCGAAATGACGAGTAATATTAGTCTCAATGAAATATCTACTGTCGGAAAGGGTGAAGGCCCGGGGGATACGATTTGGATGGGTATTATGGATAGTAAAGGATTTTCAGTTTCATTTATACAGAGCATTTATCATAATTTTGGTAGTGAAGTTGTTTTACCCTCTACGGGTATTTTATGGCATAACCGTGGCGTTTCCTTCAATTTGAAGAAAGATCACATACGATCTTTGATTCCAGGTAAAAAGCCATACCATACATTGAATCCGGCAGCTGCTCGCTTAAACGACGGTCGCTTATTGATTTACGGCACTAGAGGTGGAGACGGCCAACCTCAGACGCAAGCTGCTATATTTCACAGGTATGCCGTTCAGAAAATCAATTTGCAAACGTCCGTTTCAATGCCAAGATGGTTGTATGGGCCGATAACCGGACATTTCGAAAATAACTTAAAATTGGAAAATCGATTTAGTAATGAAACAATTGAATATTTAAAAAAGAGAGGCCATGACATATTTATGTTACCGTCATATTCTGAGATAGTGGGCCAAGCTGGCGCTTTAGTGAGACACCTTGATGGCTTGATGGAAGGTGCATACGATCCGCGAAGCGATGGTAGTGCAGCCGGATATTAAAGTAATAATATTTTATATATATTTTTTATATCTTTTATTTAACATTTTAAATAATAATTTCATATACTCATAGTATTCTAGTAAATAGTAAAAATATATTACTTCAAATATATTATTAATAAGTCATTTATACTGTATGGGCATGGTTATTCTTGTTTTCTATACATGAGATTTCTTTATATATATTTTTATTTCAATATATACCTATTAGTCCAGTCAAATAAGGTTTGAAATCAAAATTTTGGCACTCAACTTTGTATGTTTGATATAATGTAGTTTTAATGATACAAAAACAATTTGCCAAGGTTTTCGGGTCTTCACCCCCAGCATGGCTTGAAAAAAAAATTGTCATAAATGTATTTTCGCAATTACACGAAAACAGTAAAACTAAAATAAAAAGTTTTAATAAAAATGTGAGAGCTTAAAATTTTACATAAAATAGGTTTCATGACTTTTCCTACGGTCAGAATTAACCAAGTTAGAGAGGCTTTAAGTTTAAGGGATGAACGTAAATTTAAAAAATGTGGGTGTATGAGAAAAATAAGCGATTTTTTTTTGTTTAAATTGCTTAAAAAATCTAATTTTTATTTTAAGTGAGACAGATTTTCTTTTTCATTGGTAAAAAAATACAAAGTTGAGTGCCAAATTATGATTTTAGACCTTATTTCACTGGTCTACATGTTAGCTTTCAATTGTTTATTATACAAGATGATTGAAGTAGTAGATATATTTTTTTCCTAGAGAGTATTAGTAAACATTTTAGATTTTTTTGTATTCCTTATTTTAGATTATTAAGTGATTATTGTCTCATAATATTATTCATACTAATTACTTTTATAGCACCTATGAGAAAAATATTGTTTCTTCAAAATTGATATATAATATAATTGACATAATATATATATATATATATATATATATATATATATATATAACTTAAAATCAGTGACCATCAAAATAACAATAACGCAATGTAAAACAACGCATTAAACATAAGTACCACAATATATTACGGTAAAAGCGGAAATACTCGTAGCCATAGATAATATTAAGGCAACAGTAACTAATTTAAGTTACAGATTTACGTAGCTAAATCCCATGATATATGATAACGAAAAAACTCTTCAAGGGACGAGAACTGTCAACCTCAGTTAATAAAGTAGATCCAACCCAAAGCTGTCAAACAATTTCACTACAAACTTGCTATCAGATGAACCCTAAACTTGGACAACTTAATATGTATCTAATATAGCGAGTTAGATCAAATGAAGACGAATGCGGCCACTTCATTATTCTGAGAGTTTAATTCAGTGTGCTGTTCTGACCATTCATCCACATTAGCGGCAGCGTGACAAATTAATAGATTTATTACCTTTTTATACGTTGTTTAGAAATCTGTTTGCTGTAAATGTTTGCTGTGATCAGGGAAAAGATGATTGTACTGGAAAGTTTTAGCAAGATAAGTGCGAGAAATTTTTCTAATATGCGAAATTGGAAAAATTCGTATGTATTTTTGTAAAACATCCATCGAGCAATCACGAGGTAGATATTTGAACGAAATTAACTAAAAGTCATATTATATTTTCAATTTACTAAGTTTCGTACTATATATAAATAAAGTTTTAAGTTTAAATGGCTTATATTTGAATTGATCAGAATTTTCTAATCTTAAGTATGAAAACTTACATTTCATTGAATTTTGAATTGTAAAACGTACAAATTGAGTAAAGTTCTGCTCAAATTAAGCAAGTACCTACTTTTAATGTGATATCAATTTTGAAGGTGGTGTAAAATGAAAATTTTCCATAGAAAATCTAAAAAAATAATAACTAGTTTTAAAAAATGTATTCTAACTTTAGCTTTTTTGAATTTTTACTTTTATACTTTTTTATTGATGATATACATAACTTTGTCATCGATTTTATATACAATAAAAACTAATGCAATTAATCGTGTTTCTTTTTAAAAATCCTATCAAGAAAGCCTTGTCTTAAAAATCATGAAGATAACACTAACAAAAAGATTTAATAGATGGTGATAATCTCCTCTAAATCTATATACTCGTATATAAAACTAGCGACTCACCCTCGCTTGATTCCCCATACAAATTTTCATCCCCATTTTTACCCCTTAAGGGATGATTTCCGGGATAAAAAGTATCCTATGTCCGTCCCTGGGTCTCAAACTATCTTCTGACCAAATTTCATTTAAATCAGTTCAGTAGATCCAGAGATTACCCCCTACAACGTCACAAACTCACAATTCACAAACTCACAAACTTTACCTCTTTATAAAATTAGTACCTAAGTACCTATAGACAAAGTCGGGTTTGATCCAACACTTATAACTCGAGAACTGCTGGTCCGATTTTTATGATATTTATTTTGTTGGATTTGCCTTTACCCTGAATAGCAGAATAACTATTAAAACATCGGAAAAATTCAAAAAAAAATATTGAAAAAAAAATATATTCCATACTAAGCGTCAAAACGTACCTAGGGGCGAACCTGAGCGAAGCGCGGGTGAGTTATTAGTCATTTATGATTTATAAGAATAATTTATACTGAGTTTCCAGATTTTTTATATAATAATAAGGTATTGTGCTTAACAATTTCATAAACAACTGTTCCAGCGGTATTATTCTCCCACAGTCAATAAATATTCTAATATCGCAATCTCAATACGTTTGGGCGCTAAATATACTTAGATTGATAACAATAATATGATACTCATGTATTATCTTAGCAAGCAAGTAGAATGAACAGATGAAAATTTAAATTATTATTATTACATATTTAAATCAAAGTTATATATATAGCTAAGTAAATGAGAGTAAATCTTTTTATCTATCTATAACAACCGTCTATGCAAATTTTTATTCGAATAATAGTCTTCATCAGCAGCTCGCCCGAGCTTTACTACGATAAAATATAACTTAGAACACTCTCACTTGAATTATCTATCTTTTAGTATAAGTCCCGTTAAATCGGTTTAACGGTTCCGGAGATCATATTCTACAAACACACGGATACAACATAGTACAAAAATAAGGAAGTTTGGGTTTTGTTAACTTTAAAATGATGAACTAATATTGGTATATCTTGCCTTACGAAACACATAAAATCGTTTCAATTTTATATGACAAAATTTGCAATATGATTAATGAATAATGAAATATATTATTATTAGTTTGATTCAATTTTTAATGCAAAAGCCACATAAATTAATTAGCCGCTCTATTTAATTTGATTTTATATAGCGACACATAATTTTAAAATAGTCAATTTTGATTTATTTCAAAAGCGTTCTTTGTTCAATCCCTTATCGTTCCAATAAACGTGAATTATTGTCGACCACTGTTCAGGAAAGCAGAGGTATATATCAAAAAGATTGTCTAATTTAAAACTCTTCTACACAGTTAATTTACAGGGAGACACTGATTCACTTTTCAATTTTTTATCGATACGTTTAATATTATTGCTATGAATGTCCCAGGAGTACACATACATACAAATTACATATATGTGATCACGTCCGCAGATCCGGAGGTTCTGGCTTCGAGTTCCGGGTCGGGCCAAGTTTAATTATATAATATAATTATGTTTTTCTGTCAAGAAATTCTTAGTAACAGTCCGGAATTGAGAAAATGGCGGTATTTCACCCCTGTACCTCGGCGAGTACGTAAAGCCGTCGGTCCTGCGCCTTAACTCTCTGTCGTGTCGAAGTATCGTCCCATCAGACTATGAGATTAAAAAGAATAGAGAGTGCACTATAATATTTCCTTTGTATTTGGCTAGTCTCAGGGAGATGGAGATTGGTCGCTGTTACCGAAATCGGTAGGGAGGATATTCCATATATATAGTAGATTCTTATTTGATTATGTAATTGTTGTGTAAAAAAATAAAAATAGTTCAGTTTCAATAATATATTAGACGATTTGATCTAAAGAATATCTTAATATAGCATGTTTAAAATGCAAGGAAAAAAAAACTACTAGATTCCGGAATTGCAAAGTATTTTTAGAGCCTTCAAACTTTTTCTTGTACCTATTTATAAATAAAGAGAACAGGCTATTAACACCCAGTAGAAAAAAAATTGAATTAGTAATATAACTGTGTGTTTTACTTCTTAATGTTTGTGTATTGTACATCGGTACAATAATGATTATTTCAAGTAAAAATGCAAATTTGAAATTCAAATTCTGTGGTCTAATAAAAAGTATAGGTAATTTTAAATAAAACTATCTTTTCGGATTATTTCGCGGATTTATTTTGATTTTTGGTTCCCGACGTTTCAAATGCTTTACAGCATTCATGGTCACGGGAGAGACTGAGGGTCTTGAAGGTATAGTTGTTACAGACAGCCTACCCACAATTAACAAAATGAAAATTGCACCAATTACATTACAATATTTTTTAAATTTAAACATTTTTATAATTTTAATTAGTTTTATAATTGAATATGGAATATTATTTATTTAATGGAATAAAATTAAAAAAAATTAATTTTATTTAAAATGTCAAATATTCGCGTAAATCTAAGAAAGTATTAAAAAGCTTAGGTTATGATCATCTGAGAGAAGACATGAAGTCGGTAGCAAATTCAGTAACCTATACAAAAATTATTCCATAAACGCATTCACATCGCATAATTTGCTGTGCGTTGGCTGCAGCATAAAGTAACACTTGAAACTTGAAAATACTCCAAAATGGACTATGTTCCACAAAGTTGGTTCTCAAGTAGTTAGATCGGCTGTTTGTTTTCGAGAAGCCTAATAGATCGAGTACTACTCGTAATACTATTGCAGTGGATTGAATTAAACAATTTCATTTAAATAAAAAAGTTACCTTGAATTTCATTCCTGTCATGTCTATATAGTATGTAGTCATGAAAATGATTAAAAAATTTTAATTTAGAAGGCGTTTTCTATGGTGATACTTTATTGTTTTAAAATTATGTTTAAGCTTTTAGCAGTTATAATTTTTTTATTTCTTTTCTGTTTCTGTGCCTAAAAAAATAAAATAAAAAAATATATAAATAATAATAATTTTTATTCTTCACGATTGAAATACAGAACTGGCGACTCTTTTCTTTGGAAGAGAAGTTGGTTTTTTCATTTTCATTTATAAACTCAATTTTATTAAATATTATACATTACCTTATGGTAAATATTATCAAGTTTTGTACGTTAACGTTATGTATATATATATATATATATATATATATATATATATATATATATATAAATACAAAAGCTTGTTAGTGCAGTGTGTTTGTAGCTTTTCCAAGCAGTAACTGTTCAACAAGGGCTTTGAGTGAAAAAACGTAATAGCGCTTATACCCTGAATTAGAACAAGGCCATTTTTTCTCGATTTACGTAAGTACACACAAACAATTCCGCGGTCAAAAACTAGTTATATTATATAAGGAAAGGATATATAATAGGTGCGTATAGAATTAGCCCTTGTACGTTCTTCTCTGTTAAACTGTTCAAAAACACAGCCGAATTTATGTTATGTATTTAATGAGGCAAATTTCATTTCAATTTTCTGATTACAAATCTCGCTCTCTACAAGTTATGACATGGGTATGTAGACTCTTAGTCTAAGTAGACGCGAGTTCGCGTGAGCTGAAGGCTTATACTAACACGTTGCTTATACGAGCTAAGTTTCACCGTCACTGTTATAAGTGGACGACAAGTTTGTGTACCTTAAGATTTTATACTGTTAAGACACGGATACGATACGATATTTTAAATTTTCACTATATACATGTAGAAAACAGACGTTTCTTATACTAGTAAATATTTTAATATTTGAGTTTTAAGATTTTTCAATGATTATGTTAGTATGTAAATTCACTACGCTGTATTTATCTATTAAACATGTACGAAATCGTGTTAATTTATATGTATATTAAAAATAAAAAGACAAAAGTGCACCTACTGTAGAATAATATTTATAAATCTTAAAATGTTATTACTTATTGACACAGGTGAACAGTGAAGTCTATGATATAAAAAGCGATAAAAATCTGTACGAAAGTTTGTCATTTTTGACGTTAGTAACCGGCAAAAGGTTAGTAGACTATTTTATAAGTAAAAGCAAGTTTAATGTATATTTTAATATATAGAATTCCCCTGTCACGATGTTGGTCCGCGATGAACTCCGAAACTACTTATCCGATCTTAACGTACTCTTTTTTAAATGTGTAATTTGTTCCAACTTAAAGGGTAGGATAGGTTCTATTCCGATTATTTCTTTTTTTTTTATTACAAAATTAACGTTTTTCATATCCAGAGAGAGAGAGAGCCTGAGAAACGGCTACCCTAAGCTACAAATTTTACTCCCAAGCTAAGAGAATATTATATAAGTATGTAACAGCAACGCGTGGCCGGGTCTGCTAGTAATAAATAAAACTTATTAATATATCGTGCATTGTAAATATCTCCATTCCCTATTCTTCCGCGTCGGAGAGCTTTCTCAAAGTTCGAATCTCCGCAGTATTGTTTTAACACAAACTTTATTTGAGTTCAACAAAGGTTGAGCCGGGCGAATCTTTAATTTACGGCCCGCTCGTGTAGGTTTTTCACACACTGTGAAATTTTTGAAAACGATATGTATCCTGTAATTCAACTACAATATTTTTTAATTATAATATTCCTAGTAATTTTAAGTAACTATATTTGTAATCTTCTTTACATGTATAAAATGAAGTCACTTCCGCTGTCTGTTCGCTGAGATCTTTTAAACTACTCAACGGGTTTTAATGCAGTTTTCAGCAATAGATACAAAGATTCAAGAGGAAGGTTTGTATGTATAATACATGTATATAATAGTACAGAAAAGAAAAGAAATTTTCTAGTAGGCTAATATAAAACGAATAGTTTGTATCGAGATAAGTTTTAAAATTCTTCACTTTCCGAATGATCTAAATCATATCCATTCATAGCTATGTTCGTAATGAGAATACCTGAATGGGCAACTTCTGTACAAAAAAAAAACCAGATTTATCATAGATATAACCATTTCATATTTTCCTTTCTTTCTTTTAGAAATTATAGAGGAAATAGTGATAATTAACAATCTTTTTAGAAACAGAGCACATTTAGCTAGAACTTTTTGAAATATGGCTAAAAATCTATACGGCTAACGAAATGAAACTTTATTCAATTAGACTTACTACAAGCAATTTTGAATCGTCAATTTAATTTAAGCGTCAGCGTAGTCAGCCCGTGAGGAAGCTACCATCTACTACTCAAACTCTTTAGACATCAAATTGTTAAGTTATTACTTAGAAGATGAATCTATATATGAAACAAAGTCGTGTTAGTTACACCATTTATAACTCAAGAACGGCTGGACCAATTTTTATGATATTCGATTTTTTTGATATCTCTTAGTCCGGAATAAGTATTAAAACATAAGAAAAATTAACGAAAAAAAAATATGGCTAACGCTGACTAATAACTATTTATATCTATTTAAAACGTACCAACTCGTAGCAAACGTACCAATTCAATAATAATAACATACACGTCTATTAGAAGGACCTTGACTATAAAGCAGCTCCTAAGCTACTATCAATACATAATGATAAAAATTAAAGCCCATGTTCAGTTTGAGTTTGTTCGACCTAATCTCAGAAACTATAGTAAGGATTATCAAGAAACGTAGTTAGATATAGTTTACAAAAAATATTACGAATATTATATATTCCACTTAAAAGTAAATAAATAATTGAAATGTGGTTTTCATTTACTACAAATACTCAATCAAATATTTTCGAAGTCGGTGCCGACAATTCTTTAAGATATTAATGATGATGATGATGTTCTCCTAGCCGATTCCGGCCACGGCGGCCAATCTCAATGAGATTAGCCAACTGCGCAGGAGATATTATAGTGCTCAAGTGTACGCGCAGACACAAGTGCACTCTCTATTCCTATCACTCTCATACTCCGGTGGGACGACCACTCGACACGACCGGTGAGAGTTAAGGCGCAGGACCGACGGCTTTACGTGCTCTCCGAGGCACGGGGGTGAAACACCGCCAACTTCCCAACTCCGGGCTGTTACTGAGACTTACTATACAGGAAGACTCAATAACTAAACTTGGCCCGACCCGGGACTCGAACCCAGGACCTCCGGGTGTGCAGCCGTACATGCTAGCCACTACACCACCGAGGCAGTAAGAATTAATATCTAATAGGTAAGTATGAGATGATATGAACTTGAATTAAAGTTAAAATATTATACATCAGTTTGTGATGTGTTTGTACTTTGTACTTAAAGGAATAGATTTGATTTGCTTAACATCTTAGAAGGAGGAGGCTCCTTCTTTTCGAAGTCGGTTAAATAAGCGAGATGATAAATATCCCGTTTCACGTCTTAATAATATTATGATTATATTTTAAATAAAACTATCTTTTCGGATTATTTCGCAGATATACTTATTTAGATTTTTTTTGTTTCCCGACGTTTCAAATAATAAAATTGTGGGTAGGCACTATTTGTAACAAGTATATAACGCCTTTGAGACCTCTAAAACCTTAGTCTCTCCCGTGACTATGATTGCTATTAAGCAATCGAAACGTCGGGAATTAAAAATCAAAATAAATCTGCGAAATAATCCGAAAATATAGTTATATTTAAAACTAGCATTGCCCGCGGTTCCGCCCGCGTTCAGATGACCAAAAACCAAATTCTTAGGTTTTACATACCAGTATACTCTTACATTGCAGTTTGTGTATTTTTTCTCAGAAATGAGACATTTTCCCTCGGTAAAAAGTATCCTATATGTTGACCAGGATAACCAGCTATCACCAAATTTCATCAAAATCTCTCCAGTAGCTTTTCTGTAATACGGTAACAGACAGACAGACAGACAGACAGACAGACAGACAGACAGACAGACAGACAGACAGACAGACAGACAGAAAAAAAATCTAAAAACTATAGATTCGGCCTCTATATCGATAATAATGTCTACTTCAATAAGATTTTCAAAAAAATATTTAATGTACAGATTCGCTTTAGTTACAATTTTATTATATGTATAGTTGTCAAATATTCGCATAAATCTAAGAAAGTATTATAGTATAATTATATTTTTGTATTAAGTCGCAAAAATCCGTTCTGGAAGCTTCCATAACAATATGAATGCGAAGGGTATCTAGTGATGCTAGTTGGTTAATAAAACAACAATTTCACGAAAAGACATTGTTTAATGATGATGTTCTCCTAGCCGATTCCGGCCACGGCGGCCAATCTCATTGAGACTAGCCAACTGCGCAGGAGATATTATAGTGCACAAGTGTACGCGCAGACACAACGTGCACTCTCTATTCCTGTCACTCTCATACTCCGGTGGGACGACCACTCAACACGATCAGTGAGAGTGTCGCCGTAGGACCGACAGCTTTACGTGCTCTCCGAGGCACGGGGGTGAAACATCGCCAACTTCCCAACTTCGGGCGGTTACTGAGACTTACTATACAGAAAGGCTCAATAACTAAACTTGGCCCGACCCACGACTCGAACCCAGGACCTCCGAATGTGCAGCCGTACATGCTAGCCACTACACCACCGAGGTAGTTAGTTGTTTAATATAACATGTTAAAAGCAATATTCATACACATTATAAAATTGTAAAACGTAACTAGGGATGATATGAACGGAGCGAGGGTGAGCCAATAGTTACAAATATTCATTTAAGTTTATATTTTTTGTACCCACAGTTATATATTAGAAAAGTTAGCGTGGAATGCAATAGCTGTAGTTTATTTCTACGACATTTCACATTAACAATACAACGAAAGAATTTTATAAATTATCTCTGAATTCTGTAGAGACCGTGTAACATTTTCCATTGTATGTTCACGTGTCAAACTACTATGTACTACTCTGGAATAGGACGGAACGCCAGGGTTGGTGATTTTTGTATTATTTATTTAAATATTCATGATTTTAATAATATTCACGTAATATTTTTTACTTTTTAAACTTATATTTGCTTCTTATTTAATTTAAATTACAAAATGATCACATAAATATACCCAATTTACATTTTTTTAACTATACAAAAAATTAATCCCTTCATGACCGCGGACACGCCGGCGTGTCAGTTAACTATAGTTTTCTTAGAATAGAATAGAATAGAATCTTTATTGACACAATTGTTTGTTGTTACATAAGCCTGTTGAAGCCTCTGACTCCCAAACTAGAATAAACCTGTATGTCAGGAGTCAGCGCCCTCTTCCATCTTTTATGATAATTGGAGGTCAATAATATTACTGTGCATGTTTAACTTAATTTTAGAAATTCTTTGTGAAAGAAAGAGATAAAATAAAAGTAAAATAAAAATTAACTTTAACAAAAATGTACTAAGTGAAGTTACGTAAAAATACAGTATAAAACATGTGTGTGTGTGTGTGTGTGTGTGTGTGGGTGTATGTGTGAGTAAGTGTATATTTGTGTGTATGTGTGTGTATGTGCATGTGTGTGTGTGTGTATGTGCGTGTGCGTATGTATTCGTTCAGCATTTTATAAATTTCTTTCTAATATCTTTTCCGTTTCCTCATAGCTAAGTGTAAGCAGCCAATCTCTAACTTTTTTTTGACATTCACGTAATGTGAGTGGGTAAAAATTAAGAATTTTATTAATTTTATTGTATAAATATACGGCGAGAGAATTACCTTGACGCCAAGTCATGGAACTATGACATTTTTTGGGGGGTATAATGCTTATTATGGTCCGTTTGTTGCGAAGTAAGTTGGGATCATATGGAGTAGACCGGTGTTGTTTCGTAATAACTTGATAAATAAACAACTGCCTAGTACTCAGCACGTTACATATGTCATACAATGACCGCGTGGGGAATCGATATGGTTTGAATGTCATCGTTTTTAGCACGGAGCGTTGAGCTCTCTCGAGGTGTATCATGTGTGTCTTGGGCGAGCCTCCCCAGACCCCAATGCAATAACTAAGGACAGATTGGACTAGTGCGTAATAAACTGAACGTAATAGTTGAAAATCAGCCACATGCCTCAGATTTTTAAACAACCACGTCAGTTTCCTGACTCGAGAAGCAATCATGTCAATATGGGGTCGCCAGGTTAGTTTCTCATCCACAAGTACTCCGAGGTATTTAACGACAGCAGTTCTACCGATATCTTAGAATTTTAATTAATTTCTTAGAAATTTACCTGGAGGTGTTAATTGATATGACTTAATCTTCAAAACTTGCTGTACAAAATATGCAAGGCTGCGCTCTTTGTCTATACATATAATAAAATTCTAACTGAGTCTAATTTGTACATTAAATATTTTTTCGAAAATCTTATTGAAATAGTCATTATTATCGATACAAAGGCCTAATCTATAGTTTTTAGAATTTTTGTCTGTCTGTTTGTCTGTCTGGGAACGCATCACGAAAAAACCACTGGACAGATTTTAATGTAGTGTGATGATAGCTGGTTATCTGGGTCAACATTTGGGGTTCTTTTTACTGCGGGGAAATATCTAATCTCTGAGAAATCTATACTATCCGCCAGAACATACCAAGGAACGAACCCAAGCAGAGCGAGTGTGAGTCGTTAGTTACGCTATATAATCTTGTTTCGTTGCTCGTATTGAACAAATACGAACATTTATAGAATATATGCAAGTTTTAAAGATCTATTTATGTAATGCAAAGTGTACTAAATAAAGTCAGCTAACATAATTGTGTAATTAAAAGTAAGCTTGAAACGCCAATATTGGGATGTTCACGTATTTTTTTTGCCAAAAAATATTATTTTATTATAAATAAATTCTTTATTAGTTTGATCGTTACTCAATCTCACAATAAAAAAGCTACGAGAATGAGTATATTTGGTAGGTTGAGTGTTTTTATCCCATTACATAAAGTGGTCCCACGGGATGTCAGTAGGCTTCAAAAGCAACCTAGAGAAGCGTCAAGATCACTTTACAAATTGTTATTATTATAAATATTAAATTGATTCCAGAGCTTTATACGTAGTACACTCGTGAGTTTAGTGACGTATTATAAGCTTCCCTTATTCCCCCGTCTCATTTCTATGCGTCGTATGTTATTTCGCGAGCTGCTTAAGCTCGATCTCTGACATGGAATAGTTTTGTTTTTCAAATATGTTAGAGATACGTTTTAGCTTTTCTGTTAAATAATTCTATTGAAAATATTACTTTACATAGACTTTTAGGGTGTTGATACAGATTTCCTATACATATAATAAAATTGTAACTGAGTTGAATCTGTACATTAAATATTTTGTTGAAAATCTTATTGAAATAGTCATTATTATCGATATAGAGGCCGAATCTATAGCTTATAGGATTTTTGTCTGTCTGTTTGGGAATGCATCACGAGAAAACCAATCGATAGATTTTGATAAAATTTGGTATGGTGATAGCTGGTTATCTGGGTCAACATATAGGATACTTTTTACTGCGGGAAAATATCTCATGTCTGAGAAATCTACGTTACAATATCGTTAAAACGTAACGACGGGACTAAGGACGAACCCGAGCTGAGTGAGGGTGTGTTACTAGTGTAATATAAATACTTACTAACTAAAAATAACTGAAAATGATTTTGTCTGTATATGTTACAATAATTACAAATATGGGTGAATACGTGAGTTTGTTGAAAATCAAAATGGAGAGCTTAATTATAGATAAATGACCTCTAATTGATATTTGTTATTATTCTAATTTATATCTAACTACTATCAGGAATAAATATCGATACATATTAGTCCGGTAAATTTAGCCCGAAAAATATGGGTACCCTTGCATAAATTCCCAAGAAGCTGAAAATTTACATGAACGTTAGGGATACCATTATAATGAAATTATGAAAAGTCCCCATCGATCCCATGGGTGCAAAAGTTTTTATGCAAGGTCAAAGTTCGCAAAAATGTGTTTTTTTTTTGCGAAACGGTTAATTTTATGATAAATATAGTTCAGACAAAAATTGTACATCATGCAATTATCTACAAAAATTGTCCCTATATTTTTTTCTTAATATTTGAACACGTTGCCTGCCTGCATCTTACCTATAACAAGTATCTCTGATTACTTACTGGGAAGGCTCAGCGTAAAATATTGTAACCACGACTTAATGAATAAATGTATTTATTATTATGATTATTATTACAAACTAGCGACTCAGCCTCGCTTCGCTCGGGTTCACCCTAGGTACGTTTTCATTTTTTTGAGCGGAACCCTAATTCTTTTTTAAAAATAAAAGTAGCCTATGTTACTCCATATAACATCAGCTATCTTCCAGTGAAAGTCCCGTCAAAATCAGTTCAGCCATTTCAGAGATTATCCGGAACAAACAGACAGACAGACAGACAAAAAAATTTAAAAATTGTGTTTTTATTATAAGTACCGTATATAATTTCATATGCATTTAGTAAAACTCTGTTATTTTGACATCACAAACAGACACTTTAATTTTATTTATCTGTATAGATGTCTTGTCGCATTATATTACTATATCTAGACGGATTCGAATGTCACTTGGTTAGATTATTAGATTGAATTTAGATGTAATTTGGTATAATCCGTAGGGATAAGCGTAAGAAATGAAATATGGATATTAACGAAATTGGAAAATTTCAATACGTGTATAAAACATCAAATGAAATAGGTTTTATATATTATGTTTTGCAGTTTGCTTTATCGCATAGGAAAGTGCTCTTAAAAGATTAATTTAAACTAAAAACTCACTAATTTAAAAATAAATTCTAAACATGTTATCAAAACATAATAATTATCAATTAGAATAAATTAGTTGAATGAATAAATATCGGGTGATTTTTTTAGTAGACGCAGGTGGCGATATCTTAAATTATAGGCAATCATTATATTTGATTAAAAATCGTACGCCGCACCGTAAGAGTTAATGTTCTCATTTGTAATGGGGTGTTTTTTTTGGAATTTATATGGAAACATTCTCGAGGTCGGAGATTATTCGTAATGAAATTATATATCTTTAAAAAATTAAATAAACGCATAATACTTGTTCAGATCATATTGAGTAGTTAAAGTATGTTATTAGGTACTTAATACATATTATTAATGCATCATGTACATTAATATTATAAAGAGTTAAAGTTTGTGAGTTTATTTGTAATAGATAAACTAAAAAGCCGCTGAATTTATTTAGATGAAATTTGGTATGAAGATAGTTTAAGATCCTGGGAAGGACATAGGATAGTTGTTATCCTGGAAATCATCTCTTAAGGGGATGAAAAGAGGGATGAAAGTTTGTATGGGGAATCAATAATTTCTCAAGTAAGGGCTATGAAACTGTATCATACCTATGTATATATGTGCTGTAGTATATAGTCTATCTATTCCATGCTAACCGTGAAAACGTACCTAACGACGAACCCGAGCGAACCGTGGATAATTCGCTAGTTATGGATAAAAGCATTTGGTACAAATTTTTTTTAATAAGTATTTTTTTATTACTCTATCGTTTTCTTCTGCCAAATTATATATTTTTCAAACAAAATCTAGATTCTCGTACTGGAGACTAGAGAACAATAAATCTATACATATAATAAAACTGTAACTAAGCCGAATCTGTATATTAAATATTTTTTGGAAAATCTTATTGAAATAGACATTATTATCGATACAGATGCCGAATCTATAGTTCTTAGAATTTTTGTCTGTCTGTCTGTCTGTCTGTCTGTCTGTTACCGCATGACGCCACTGGAGGGATTTTGATGAAATTTGGTATGATGATAGCTGGTTATCCGGGTCAACATATAGGATACTTTTTACAGTGAGAAAACATCTCATCTCTGAGAAATCTATACTAAACGTTAAAACGTAAGTAGGGACGAACCCGAGCGGAGTGAGGGTGAGTCGCTAGTACATTATATAGTATAAGCTCTTCGATCAATTTGATCTTATAAAATTTGGAAATCATTTATTTTAGTTCAGATTATGGTATGATAAGATATCAAAATACGACGTTTATATTTAGAACTAAATATAGCAGTTATTATATCGAAATTTTTATATTATTATTATCCCTAACAGGATCGCCCAAAATAATAAAGGTTGGGAACAGATAGGAGAGATTCTTTTTTTTTCACCGCTAGCACCTATTTACATAACTAATTTCTTTTTATCTTATTGAAATATCTATCTTTTCCTTCAAAGCTAAAATATGAACGTTACTAACGCTTCTTTTTTTTAAAAGGACTCTTTTAATTCTTGAACTGTAAAGAAAATAACCATACAATGATATCGCGTTACGGTTTGCTTACAAAGTAAGTAAAATTAGATTATAAAATTTTAAAAAATAGTACCTGGCCAACCGAGCCTCGCTCGGAGTTTTTGGTTGCAAAATACAATTTTCTTTAAAAAAAAAAACTAAAAACTTGAATAAACACAAAAAAAAAAACAAAAAAATAATTATACCTTTGTATCCGACCGGGATTCGAACCCGGACACCTATGATTGTCAATATTGCGTGTTTTTTTTTAAAAAGAAACTGAAAACTTGAATAAATATTAAATAAAAGTAAAAACTTTGTATCCGACCGGGAATGGAACCCGGAGACTTATTCAATCTTGCGCCTTGGCCGCTTGTACATGATGCTTATATCCGAATTTGCGAAATTATCGAACATAATATTTTGCATGGTATAATGCAAAAGAAAACCGCATGAAAATTCGAAAACACGCGCTTGTAATCAATCAAAGTAGGTAATATGTAGAATTTATTAACTAATATACATATGAGCGCTATAATAAGCACATTACGACAACCTTCTGATACCAATAAGTTTCTAGTCATAATTATTGTTTCATTTATTTCCAAGGAGTTCTGCTATTAAGAGATTAGTTCACGAACTGGGGGAAGAAACTTGTATTGTGTCATTAGAATCTTTGATCTTACATACAAGGGAATTTCAGCTTTAATTACATCTGTATAAAGATGTGGACAATAGAAAATATATATTGGTTTTTGTTGAGAACTTTGTACTGCAACCACAAAAACAGGTGTAGTGTAAGCTAAGGTTTGAAGGGATTTATTGAGAGAGCACTTTTCGGCTCATTAGTTAAGTGGCATTACTTTACTTTGAACAACTTTCTTTATTTTTACTTGGCTGAAATACTTTTGTTAATACAAAGTTTATTTTTTGATAAGAAATGAACAGTATAGCTGTTATACCCTCGTCTTAGTCTTCTGCGGTTCTAAATCAGGGACTCCATTTGCTAAATTTTCCTTTTACTCTTTACCTGCAATTTTGACATATTCTTTGAATATTTTAATTGTTAGAAAGGCATTTTGTAAATATACTTTAAAAATGATAGAAGCTGTAATAAATAAAATATTACTTGTGCCTGCTAAACTCAATATGGCGTGAGAAGATAGAATTAAAATAGGAATTATAATATGTATATAGGTATTTAAAGTTTATATATGTGTAGTGTGTCAACTATCCGGTATCCATAACACAAGCCTCGTAGCTTACCATGGAACTAGATGGTGCTGTGTGTTAATGTCCCAAAATTTAAAAAAAAAATTATAATACAAATGCATAGTTATTAAATACAAAACGCTGTAAAAAGCTCAATAAAAAGTAACTAAAATAAAATACTCAGTGAACGCGGCATTGATAGTGGACGCTCTGATTTCCACATTAGCAGAATGAGACTTTTCAAAACAATCGAGTTTATGTGTTATTATTGTGGTCACCATATTACCGCTGTAGCCCTCTTCACTGACACAGCCTAACAATAAGTAAAGTATTTTGATTGGAAATTAGCAGTATCCCAATTTAGGATTGGGATTATTTTTAGTCTGTGTACAAAATTTAATTCCAGGCGAAAACCACAGTCTACTATTTGTTTTTATGGGATGCCGTTGGCCACTAGATATTGTTATTACAATCGTTTCGAAATAGCCCGCTGTGCTTACTCGATGCACTTATCAGAGCACATACTAGGCTAGTTTGCACGCCATTTACCGGATTTTTGTTTTGTGAGCGAAACGATAATTTATGACTCTTTCTTTGTTTTTGTGTATTTGTATTTTTGTGTAGTGAATTTTTAGTTTTCCTGTAAAATAGTACTGGTTTGAGCTTTATTTAAATTTACATTAAGACTAGCTGTTACTTGCTGGTTCATTTGTGTATTTTTAGACAAAATTTATTAAACATGCTTTAAATGAGACTGTCTAAAACACAAATTGTATTTTTGGATCAATTTAACTCATTGAAATCAAAAATTATAGCTAATAGCTATTATTACTATTATTTTAATTGCAGGTTGTAATTTCATTCAAATGGACAGACAGACTTACTTATTATAGTTGACAGAAAAGAGAAAATTTTTGAGAAAATGTGTCTTTTTTTATTATAAAACATGCTATTTGTCAGTCTCAAATTTTCTTTGTAACTTATAGAAATAAAACGTAATTTATTGTATACTACTTCATGGTCTTATTGAAACAAAGTAAGATTCTGAGAGCGTCAGGGTTACGAAAGCCACTGCTGTCTAAAATTAAAAGAAAATACAATTTTATAGTATCTTTTGAAAAGATTGTTTAATTTTCACTGTATTTCGTATTTCTAATTCATTTTCGTATATCAAAGTAAAGTTCTTTCTGAGATATTTCTCGCTTATCGCAATGTTATCCTTAATAAATAAAAATAATTTGATTACAAATGTTAAGGACCATGACAGTAAATAAATTACGGAATCTATATATATAAAAGAAAGTCGTGTTAGTTACTTCGCTTATAACTCAAGAACGGCTGAACCGATTTAGCTGAAAATTGGCAGGGAGGTAGTTTAGAGCCAGGAGAAGGACATAGGATACTTTTTATCCCGTTCGACCGCGTTCCAATTTTTATGATATTTTAATTTTTGGATTTCTCTTAGTCCGGAATAGGTAAGTATTAAAACATATAATTAAAATGTGAGAAAGAAAGATTTTTTCTTTTTATATCTATTTAAAACGTACCTAGCGACGAACCCGAGCGAAGCGAGGGTGAGCCGCTAGTAATTATTATAAATGGAGCTTAATTTGTATTAAAACGAGGAAATACAATTCTTTGTGTGCTTATATCTTAATTAAATTAAAATTTGTACAAATTTATTTACAATGTCATAAATCTGCTCCAACGTATGCAGTTTATTCGTCGCGTCGAAAATTTTACCAAAAATCAACAGTATAAAATGATTCTCGTGCCATAAAACTTCGTCGACAAAGTAAAAATTCATACAACGTCAAATGGCATCGGACAGCGAAATAAATTAATTACAGCGTGGACATCGCTGATGAAATAGTGAGGCGGAAATATTTTCCTTTTTATTTTGCAATAGAATAGTTATAATTCTAAATACTGTTGCGAATTGGTTAAAAACTTTTTTGTATGCCTTTAGTTTTCTATTTTGCCATATTGCGTTTTAAATTATATTAAAAATAAATAATGTTATCTTTTTATGTCATATAATTTGTTTAATTAAATTTTATCATATAAAATGTACTTATTAGATTTTTTTCCTTGCATTTGTAGAGTAATTGTGTATGTATGTTTTTAGCATGAAGAGTCAAAATATCAGAAACCGTGGGAACAATATTCATCATTGCGCAGACCGTCAATTCGTCAGCGGTAACACATTAATGAATATGATCAGAATGCATGAGCCGTACCCGCATCATACCACCAAACTACGATATACAGGGTGACAATGGATTCGTAAAAAGACAACGATAGTGTTACTAATAAAAACTAAATAAATTTTATTTACATATACGAGTAAATATGCAAAGACTACACTGTTCAGTACCTTTTTATCTTCTGTTTGTCATCAACCGATTTTTTTTATAATACTTTCTTAGATTTACGCGAATATTTGACATTTTAAATAAAACTATCTTTTCGATTTTTTGGCGAATTTATTTTGATTTTTGGTTCCCAACGTTTTGAATGCTTTACAGCATCCATGGTCACGGGAGAGACTGAGGTGTTACATGTCTCGAAGGTATTATATAGTTGTTACAGACAGCCTACCCACAAATAACAAAATGAATTCAAAAATTTAAAAATGGCATCAAAGTACCTTACAATATTTTAACTATTAACTTTTAACATTTTATATAAAATTTTTTGTTTAGAATCTACATACGTGATTTTGGGTTATCAATAAAAAAATGATTATGGTTGAATTTAGAGCGCTGGGCGAAAACTAGCATCGGTAATGCTCGTGGCTCTACTCGCTTGGTACTCTTTATAATATTTATATCCAGTCTGAATTTCACTTAAATCCGTTGAGCCTTTATAACGAACGCCCAAATCATTCACTTACATTTACATTTATATACCTATTGCTATTAGTAGGATTATTGTGATTTTTTCTTACTACTAACTTACCCAAGCCTCCGTCAGGTGCGTTTCTAGGTACCCCCCGATGTGTGCTCAGTGCTTACCTGGTCTTGGTGCGCGGTAAGCGATCTTGCGACACCTCATTAAGACGGGAGAACTTCCGTTAAGTTTTAGGTGGTAGTAATGAATTTTTTAGCCCGTGAGTCCTACATAACCACCTGTACGCAGGCAGATGGTATGCGTTCCTAGATGCCCTTGACAACTTGATGCAAAAGCATTTATAACCCTTTAATAAAAGATCAGCGCCAGCTTTTACCACATTTCATAACATACAGTAAGTAGCCAGCAGGTAGCCTATGTACTATTCTAGATCATAGTCTATCTGTGTACTAAAATTTATTAAAATATATCTAGCCGTTTAAGCGTGAAGGAAAAATTAACAAACAAATTACACTCACAAACAAACTTTCGCGTTAATAGTAAAAGCAGTGTGAATAATAGTTTACTAAACAGTTTATAATAAAGTTTAGTGTAAAAGTTTGCTATAAAAAAATGAAAGTTTTATGACATTTCTTGATAAAAAGTATTTTTTTGCTCAATTGTGTATATTACAGTTTATTTGTCCATTAACGCATATCTTCAAAACAGGTTTTATTTATTACTAAGTATTGCTTACTTTAATAAGTTTATCGTTTCACCCTGTATATCTTCATAGCGCACAATTTGTTATTGATGAAATAGCTTAGTGTCCCCCAGAGTAGAAATGTGGTGACTTTAGAATAGCAATTATAGTTTAACTACCCATAAACCTATGAGTATACCTATACATATTCTTTATTGCACATAAAATTTAAAATATACTACATAATGAAAAAATTGGCAGTGGTAGCCCAGTGGTAACGCGCTTGCTTTGGAAACCGAGTGAAGCGTGTTCAAATCCCGGGTCTCGCACCTCTGATATTTTCATGTGCGAATTATTTCTAACATGATTACCACTTGCCTTACGGTGAAGGAAAACGTCGTGAGGAAACCTGCATGTCTGAGAGAACCTAGCAAGTTTTCGAAAGACATGTGAAGTCCGCCAACCCGCACTTGGCCAGCGTGGTGGACTATGGCCTGATCCCCCTCGTATTGAAGGGAGGCTCGTGCCCAGCAGTGGGACGTTAAAATGCGCTGAATACACATGAGAAAATTGAGGGCGCTCTAAGCCAAATAGATCTAAACAAAAAAAATGATTTCTTAAAGTAAGATATTAGTCTCGATACTGTTTGTATTAGATCTAAATTATTATTAACACATTATATCATATATGTACCCAAAAATTATTTTCTTTAAATTAAATTAATATACCATGTCTCAATCGGGACACTTAGCATTACTATTTGATGATACGCATATTAATCGACGATTTAGGAATTGGTTTTGTATTTGTAATCAATATTACCAACATTAAATCAATAAATCTTTTTTTTTCCAAAAGATTCAAAAATGAAATTTGTACATAAAACATATATAAATTAATTTATATATAAGACGTATTTTTATTTAAGTTAATATGAGTAAATTATGCCGTCGGGTTAATTTTGCTCGGCGATAATTATTGTAGATAAATCTAGTTACCATAAATCTTATTAGATATTGATAATAATAATGTTTTACAAAAAAATCAAATTATCATCATACAGTTACGATCATTTCGTAAGTTTTATAATGTTTATTGTAAAATGAACCTTATATTAAAAAAATCAAAGCACTTTTTCCCGTTGTTGTTTTGTGAGTAGAATCGTTATATTTTGTTTCTGTTTGCTTCTTAGAATTTACGCCTGTATTGGCCGGCCTAGACCAACGTTCTTAGCGGATTTAAAATTGTTCAAACTTTTTTTTTATATTATTTCGTACATTAATTCTTAAAATATTGACTTAATCTACATATATTTACCGAAAATAAGATACTCCGTCTGAAAAATTTCTTCTTCGTGCATTATTTTTGTAACTTTTAAATAAATATTGTGGCATTGTGAACGTGTTTACGCTGGCAGTGTTTCCATAGAACTAATCGAAATATACGCTCGCTTTGCAAGTGAGCTTATATTTACTGAGACATATTTCTTACGCCGACTCGATATCTAGTAGTATGGTTGATCGAAGGCTAGCGGTCATCATTTGTGTGATGAGTACGAATACACTTTTTACCGCGGGAAAATGTCTCATTTCTGAGAAAAAATACAAAAACTGTAATGTAAGAGTATACTAATATGTAAAACCTAAGAATTTGGTTTTTGGTCATCTGAACGCGGGCGGAGCCGCGGGCAATGTTAGTGTGTTTATATATTAATTAATTCATACTTGTAACAAGCAGTATACCAAGTGATTTACTGTTTATTACGAGGCACCACTTTATGATAGTTTCTATATTTATGAATTATTACGATCTAGATGCCATTGAGCTGGGAATTATTCAACTTCCATCTTGTTCTTATTCCATTCAATAGCCTATTTAATGAAATTAACTGACTGTAAATAATTAAATCTCAAAGTGTTTATTAGTTAAATTAATACATTTACGCAATCTTGACTCCAGTTTTCATTTAAGGTTCATTTAATTTGGTCCTCGCTTCTGTTGATTTACAAAATGAAATCAATTTGATGTTTAATTCTAACGCTAAAGTGGCTACACTTTAAACATATCATTGAAAATAAGTCTTTATTCTATGGTAATAAGGTATAATTTTTGAATTTTATGTATATTCTGTTTTTATCATTGAATCGGAGATTCATGCATTGCTAATTGCTATAGCAAAACAAATAAAAACAGCTTTTCCTTGATTGGGATCATGTAATAATTTTGATTTACATTCATAGTATGTATCGTAATTACGATTTTTATATAAAAAAATTGAGTAATATTGGTTACGTAATTGAAACATACTCGTTTTACTTTAAATCTGAGCATGTAATAAAGTAGTGGCTGGTATAAGTTTAAGTCACTCTATTAATTGTTTTTTAAATAAATTATAGTTGGTATGGATATTTTTGTATGGCCGTCTGTTTGCGTTTACATCGTGTGAAATGGGTGTAGAGATTTTAAAGAGCTTTTTTATTGTATTGTTGATATTAATCGGAAAAGCTAGCACTAAGTAAAAAATATCCAGCAAAAGCTAAAAAGCGGTTTTATTGTATGTAAAAAATTATAAATGTAAAAAATAAAGTTAGTTATAGTAGTGATTGTAGGCTAAATGTTAGTGTGGGTAGCGAATTTTGGTTTTCAGTTTGACTGAAACTTTTCCAGACTCAAATATAGAATATTTATAAAAAAATAAGACCTAAACAGACTTAAAATATTACAAGTGACTTAAGCTCAATTTTTCCACTCCTACCCATCGGATATACTGCCTTCACTATAATCGAATTCTATAAGCCTCATACTTCATTTATCAATTATTGTAAATTTGAAAATGAATCCATACGTTAACGGTATAAATAACTTTTCGGACAGGACCACGTAAAATAAAAGGGCCATATTAATAAAATACCTCGGCACGATACCGTCTGAATTTGCATATAAACTTTAAAAAACAATTCCGATAAGCGAAGAGAATAATGAAACGCATCGTTAGCAGTAATCAACGCTTTTCGAAAATGTTTTACAATTCAATCGGCCATACTTGTTGTTCATTTGGGCCGTTTTAATGAATAATAATGATGTATCTTCGAAATATAATATCATTTCCAATAGACATAGGTCGTAGAAGTTTATTTTAATTAAGTATATGGTTTATGAAGAAAAGTATTTCTTACAACAGTTTTAGCATGAAATATACGATTTTTATCTTTAATTTGAAATCTATACATATAATAAAACTGTAAAGGTCGAATGTCAACACAAGTTTTATTTTACAAGACTTCACATGTTCGGTTCACAGGTTCGATTTTGGTATAGGATAAAGCGAGAGCTAAAGTGAACTGAAGGCAGATTTTAAAATAATAAAGTAAGTGTAACTTTGCAGAATATTTTTGAAATTATACTTCTTTTGGCACGTGTTGAAAAAAATTATGATTATAATTTTTATGATGCGTGCGCACATCGACAGCCAAAAAGCGACATGATGAATTTAGCATTCCTTTTACAAACTGAGAGTTCTGACATACGGGATAAAATCTTTAGCTACTTCTGTTCCGTTACGCCAAAGAAGTATAAC